>QEPC01011901.1:12092496-12146824 GCA_003113815.1 Sphenodon punctatus | reverse complement strand
CCTCATGCTGGGCCTGAACCAAATGGGTCAATAAAGCCGCGTGTGTAGAGCTGGAAATGGTTACCTGCAAAAACGGGGATCCCTGTGGAATTTGTGGTACCCGATTCAAACTGAAAATTTTGGATACCTTCAAACACCAAAGGAGTGAGCACCGGGCGACGGGAGTGGAGATGGTGACATGCACTCAAGGTTAGAGGATGGATCCAATGCACAGATCGATGATCCAGACTCTCCCCTACCTTTCCCTCTCCTTAGCACACTCCTTAAACATTCCTGTCCTCAACTCCTGTCCAGCCCATGGAGCTTGTATTACTTTTCAAAATGGCTCCAGGAGGGAAAAGATTGCCCATGACTGCTTTAGAATGTTGGCTCAAGAGTGTGGTGCCACCTGCTGTCTGGGAGTTCACATTACACTGTAGTGCACATGCACATCCATTTACCTTCTAATTATCATGTGCTCAGACTCTTCCCTGTTTCATTCTCTCTTTCCCTGGTTCCACTTCTCTGTGTGTGTTTTTGTTTTCTAAATGGAACTTTGCCATAAGGCAGATGGCTCTTGCACATTAGCGGGGTCCATTAAATGTTGGCTGAAAACAAACCAACACAAACTTCTGAAGAGAGAGAGAGTCCTTTAGTTTGAATTAATGACCAATGAGACCCTGGGACAAAGGAAAAAAATAAATCTAAACAGTCTATCTGGTTACAGTTCATGCTTTGGAACACTCTGTCCTTGCCTTATAACTGCCCAGGCACTGTTTGTTAATACTGCCCATAGGCTTTTTTGCAGTCTGGCTAATGCCAAGTGTATCATTGCTTTGCAGGAGACTACAGATGCTCCTCCTACAGAGCAGGCCAGTACAGGGCCTTCCCATTTTCCTTTCTCCATGACCCTCCTCTTTTAAAGGTTTAGACAAAGTGTTAGTCTAACCCATGTGTCCCCAACACCTGGGTTTTTAAAGACATAACGGATGTATGTTGAAGCTCTTCAAATGATCCTTTCTCCACCTCATCAAAAGCATATCTCTTTCCACTTGAGAAGTTGCAGGTCCATGTGTTTAGCTTCGAGTGTTAACCCCCCGTGAGTTGGTGTTTTCATGTCTGTTAGATGGTCAGGCTCACACAAGCGGCCACTGCTCAACAAAGGGTGTTAACACATGAGGCAGTAGTCCACAAGAGCCTACATCAGATGGGTGGCTGTCCGTCAGGTGGCTGCCAGATATTTGCCTGTACCCCCCCACCCTGCAGCTCCCATTCATGGTGTCATCCTGGAGAATATGGTGGGCACGTGCTGACCAAGGTAGGCAAATGCATGGCTGCGAGTTCAAAATAATAAAGATGTTTATCGAAGGTGGGAGAATCCACCATACAGCTTGCGAGAAGAGTGCTCGCACAACCTGAAAGGGGTTTGCTAAATATGGATTAACTCCCTCTCTGGAGCGGGGGGGGGGGGACTATAAACCCACTTTCAAACGATGCAGAACTAACCAAATCACCATCCGGATGTGCTTCGTCAAGCGATACTTCTCCCTTCATACCAGTAAAGGAACTTTTGTCTACATCTTTGCCCTTCCACTAAGGGCGTATACCTGCCGTTGCGTGCCCGTCACTCTTCTGACCTGCATTTGCTTTTGTATTGGCTTTGGCTTAGCTCACTTTTTAATTAGTGAAACTAGGCAGGACGGAATAGGGAAAGGTGCCATTTCCAGAGCTTCTAAATGGATCCAAATAACAATTGAATCAGCAGATCCAAAAAAAGAAGACAACAGTGCGACATTTGGCAACCTAGCATAAGGCTATATTTAGAAACGCTAAAGTCCCCTTCTTGTTTTATGGGTTTTGGGTCAGCTCGTTTTAGCTCTCGGTGTCTTCCCATCCCAGAGGAAAGCTTTAATCATGTGCTGAACCCTTTTAAAGTAATTGGGTGGGATTCTAGCGGGCTAAATGCTCTAAGTAATTCAGTGGCAGAGCAGCTCCTATTCTGACCGTGCAAATGTTAATTTGCGCCCCTTTTGTTCTCGTAGTAAAGGGAAAAGAGGATTCTGTAGGTTACACCATTCTAATCAAGTATACCTGGTGCCTGAATGTCACTCAAGAGATGAGTCGGAGCTGCAGAACATTGGTTTTGAATGTGCCTGGGAGAAGCCTCTCAAGGGTTGTTTGAACCTCCAGCTAATAATGGGCAGCTTTGCATGTAGCACTTGCCACTGTTCCGGTGACCTGACACAGGGGCAAGCATTATTGGTTTACTCAAACCCCAGGAGTTGGCCATGGAGTGAACAAGGGTTTGCGAGAGTTTGTTGCTTGGAACAAATCTGGGGACCAGCCAGTGCTTAATTTGTAACAGAAATAAACTGCTGGCATCCAAGCCTGCTCTATAAGCCACACCCCTTACCTGGAAACCACGCCTCCCATCCCATAGTTTGTCACTGAACCCTATTCTCGCACGAGGTTATGGAGGCACCGTCTGGTCCATCTTTCTGGGATGAGTATCAGGAAGTGACGCCAGCCAATGCTGTGGATGTTCTGGGGTCTGTTAGAGCCACTAGTTGCGAATTAGATCCATGCCCGTCCTGGTTGGTGAAAGCCTCCAGGGAGACCTTGGGGACGGTGCTGGCAAGGGTAATCAACGCGTCCCTTCGGCAAGGGAGATTGCCGCCCAGTCTCGAGGAGGCTGTGGTGTGCCCCCTGCTGAAGAAGCCATCTTTGGATGTGGATGCACTCGCCAGCTACCGCCCTGTCTCTAATCTCCCCTTTTTAGGGAAAATTATTGAATAGGCGGTGGCATTGCAGCTCCAGGCACATCTAGACAGCATCGGTTTCCTTGACCCTTTTCAGTCTGGGTTCTGTCCCGGCTGTGGTACAGAGACGGCATTGGTGGCCTTGGTGGACGATCTCCACTGGGAGATGGATACAGGATGTTCAACATTTCTGGTCCTGCTAAATCTCTCGGCTGCTTTTGATACCGTGGACCATGGGCTGCTGTTGAGATGGCTGCGAATCCTGGGGGGGTCTGGATGGGACTGTCCTTGGGTGGTTCCGCTCATTCCTCTTGGGGAGAAGCCAGCGGGTTGTGCTGGGGGCTGAAACATCTAGCCCTTGGGCCCTGGATTGTGGCATTCCGCAAGGTTCTATCTTGTCTCCATTATTGTTTAATGTGTATATGCAGCCCTTAGGGGAGATCGTGAGGGGGTTCGGGGTGTGTTGTCACCAATATGCTGATGATACTCAGTTGTACCTCTCATTTTCAACCGACCCAGGTCTTGCCGTTTCAGTACATTCCCAATGTTTGGAGGCCATGACGGATTGGATGCGGCAGAGCAGACTGAAGCTTAATCCCGATAAGACAGAGGTGATGATGGTGGGTAGGGCGATGGAGGTCTTGGCTCCCCTCGTAGAGGGGGTCTGTCCTCAGGCTGGGAGTCTGGGGGTGTTGTTGGATTCGGGCCTTAGTCTGGATGAACAAGTGGAGGCGGTGGCTAAAGCTTTCCGCCAGTTGTATCTGGTGCAGAGGGTGCACCCATACATCTCCAGGCCCAACCTGGCCACCCTCGTTCATGCCTTCATCACCTTGAGGCTAGACTACTGCAATGCGCTCTACGTGGGGCTTCCCTTGACGCTGGTTCGGAGGCTACAGCTAGTGCAGAACACGGCGGCTCATCTCCTTACGGGGACAGGACGACGGGAGCATATTACCCCCATGCTTTGCACTGGCTGCCGATAGTGTACCAAGCCAGATTCATGGTGTTGTTTTTGGCCTATAAAGTCCTATACGGTCTGGGCCCCTCATATCTCAGAGACCGCCTCGCCCTCCGCATCTCAGAGAGACCCCTTTGGTCTGCCAGGGGCACCTTTCTGGAGGTCCCCCGTGTAAAACGGGGGGCCACCATGGAGAAGGCATTCCCGGTGGCCGTGCCGCGACTTTGGAACTCCCTCCCGGAGGAAGCCCGCCTGGCCCCAATTTGCTGGCTTTCCGCCGAGCTTGCAAAACCTGGCTGTTCACCCAGGCCTTCGGAGGGGAGGGTGGGGTAGTTGGGGGGAGATATTTTAAATTCTGTTTAAATTCTTTTTATGCTTTTTAGTGAATTTTAATATTGTATATTTTTATTCTTTTTGTAAGCCGCCCCAAGATGCCGTAGGCATGAGGGGACGGCTAAGGAATGCAAATAAATAAATAAATAAATATTCTCCAGCTAGCACCCCAACCACTGGATCACCCTGCCTCTCTACAGCTGAATATAAAACAAGCTTTTGTCATCATATAGATTAAAAAATCACAAGGACAGGGGGAAGAAAGTCATGAATGAAAGCCATATTAACCATCCAGGGCTTTTGTTTCAAATCCAGAAGTGGCCAATATCTGCCTTTCCCAGGTCTTTCATGTTTCGGGGTGCACACCCCTACTGAGACCCAGTGCAATGGGGTTGATTTTCCCCTGGGGCTAACATAACACCCAATGGGCTGCTTTATTGGAGAGGGTCTCCCATTCATTCAGATTACTGAGTTATTCATGTTCTTTACCAAGTCCTCATTTTACAAGCCATTCTGTTGCCTTTCAATGGGACTATTTCCCTATTTCTCCTTATCGACACAAGAGGCACGTCCTTAGAACCTGTCAATACTAGCTGTGCCATTGGCCTGAGATCAAACACAATATATCTCAAATTGTGCTGAATCCAGTTTGCTTCATTGTGCTCCACAGGCCATACACGCTCGCTGTGTTGTTTTTATTAGGGCTGCACTGAATAGACCGTCCGCATAGTCGGGCCGAGTTTCTGGGTATCCGAACCAGGTACTTGGTTAGAATTCGGATCTCCGAATACTGTACTGTGGTAATCCTGGAACTCGGAATGTCTGATATCATGCCCTCCCTCCAAGTCTCCATTGTGCCCGCTTATGCAAGGCAAGCCCCGTCCCCACACACTGTACGTTAATTAACCAGAAAGAAAGTATTCCCCCAGTGTGCCCCGGTTGGTCACATCTTGACAAAGTTCTTAAACCCACAGCCAAAGCAGTGCCCAGAATAGCAGGCTAGCAAAAGTGAGACAATCTCGAGAAACCCAAAAAGTGCAACTTCAGAAAGCCAAACATAAGTCAGCAGTATCCACAGCATGGCCCATCAGCAGTACACCCATGTTAAAATATGGGTGCCAGCCCAGCAGCCATAACAAACACGAACAAGAAGAAACCAGACATGCACCGCCCCCCCCAAAAGCCTGCATTGTGCCCACCTATGCAAGGCAAGCCCCCTCCCTACATGCCATACATTAACCAGACAAAGTATCCCCATGGTGTCTGTCAGCTGTGGGGGATTGGATGAGGGCGAGCTGCTTGAAGTTAAATCCTGACAAGACGGAGGTGATGATTATGAGGAAAGCCGGGGGAGTGATGGCCCCCATCATTGATGGGGTCCGTTCTCCCCTGGTATCTCAGGTCCGTAGTCTGGTGAGGCTCCTGGATCCACAGCTCCGCCTGGATGTCCAGGTGGCGGCTGTGGTGAAGGGTGCATTCCACCAGTTACATCTGGTACATCGTCTTAGTCCGTATGTCTCTGACTCGGACCTGGCCACAATCATCCGTGCTTTTATTATCTTCAGATTTGACTACTGCAATGCACTCTACGTGGGGTTACCGTTGGTGCTGGTCTGGAGACTGCAGAATGCGGCGGCCCATCTCCTTACGGGGACGGGCCGACGCGAGCACATTAATCCAGTGCTTTGCTCTCTGCACTGGCTGCCGATAGTCTTCTGAGCCCAATTCAAGGTGTTGGTTTTGACCTTTAAAGCCCTAAATGGCCTGGGCCCTACCTACCTGCAGGACCACCTCACCCTCAGGATCCTGGATCGATCTCTGCGGTCGGCCGGGGGTGCCCTCCTCGAGGTTTCCCAAGTTTCCCGGGTGTTGACCATGAGGAGTGCGTTTTCTGTGGCTGTGCCGTGGCTGTGGAATTCCCTCCCATTGGAGGTCCACCTGACCGCTGACCTCCCCTCTTCTGTAGACGATGTAAGACCTGGCTGTTCCGCCGGGCCTTTACCAAGGGAGATGGGATGGGTGGGTTGGGTTAGGGAGGGCGTTCTTGGTATTGGGTTATTTTAACTTTGGGATTTTTGGGGGTTGTTTTAGTGTATTTTATCTTGTATTTTAAAATGTTGTTAGCTTCCCTGAGATGCTTGTAGCAGGATGGACTGGCATATACATTTTAATAATAAATAAATATATAAATAAAACAGGTGTCTGTCCAGCCTCTTTTTAAAAAACCTCCCGTGATGGGGAGCCTGTGACCTCCCTGGCGGTGTTGTGTACAAATATATCTATATCTATATATATACAAATATATTGTATCTATCTGTCTATGGGTGAAAACAGACATGACGCTAACCACCCTTTAACCACCCTTGGTGGTTATTTATGCATGTTGCAGGGCTGTATTGGTGCCCTATGCAGCCCTGCAACATGCATAAATGACCACCAAGGGTGGTTAGCGTCATGTCTGTTTTCACCCTATATCTAAATACGCACACACGCACACACACACAAACGTATACATGCATACACCTAGGAAGGTAATTTTATATATATATATATATATATCCTGCAAAATTGTTTTTATGTATATATAAATTAGTGTTGGATCAAATGCAAGAAAACTAATTGTTTTTTTTTTTGTTTTCTTTTGTTTTGATCTAAGCCAGTGACAACAGAAATAATATTATGAAGTGCTAAAAATTACCCCCAAAATGAAATTGCATGCAAACTTTGCAAATGCACATTGAAATGCTGAGTCTGGCAATTTGAAACGTATATTGAAACTGACATACCTGCACCCACTTTCCTTGAAATCCAAGCCAGGTTTGCCACCTAGTTCTTCGAGACCCTGCTAGCTTTTATAGTCCGACGTGGTTTGTTTTTGTGTTTTAAAGTATTTTTTCTCTGTTCTGCTGCTGTATAGAAAAAACAACTAACTCGGCATGAAATGTCAAATGCACAAAATGACGATGCATATCTTTGGATATTTAGGATAAATCATTGATGCAACTGCCTTCAAACCTCTGTGCCTAACTTTAGAAGACAAGGGAGCTGCTTTGGGGAACCATATGAAGTAGCTGGTGGATCAGTGCTTTGAAGGGGTGGAAAATCATGAGGGTTAGCTAATAAGCACAAGGAAAATCATGAGGTATAGCTTATGAGCCCATATCTTGGAATCAGACCACTTTGTCATTCCGGTTTCCATACCTCCTTTCATGGTTTATAAATGGCCCAAGGCTGATTGTGGGTAGAACTGATTCGTCTTCTCATGTGGTTCTTACCAGTTTGTTCCAGCTCATGTTGTGCTATAACAGTTAATATATCATCTTCTATATGGCAGTGATAAGCATAACCAGCAACTTACCTGTGAAATCAGAGATGTCGAGATGGGTACAGAGTTTCTGGAACCATGCTACTTACTACTAAGTTAGCAACTTTTTTTGTGGGGGGCTCTATCCAGTCTAGAAGACCATTGACCCATTTTTGTGTGTGTGTGTGGGTGAGGGGGAAAGGAGTGACAGTCTCTCCTAGTTGTGTGTGTTCAAATTTTAGTGGGGAAAGAGAAGGAGCAAATAGGGGCTTCTTGGGGGTCCCACTCATTCAATTCTTCCTGGAGAGGGCAAGCAACAGGGGGGAGATAAGGTCTCTGCAGCGCCCTTGCAATCTGCTTGGATTGTGGGAAATCCCTCGGACCTTTCTGGTTGTGTGTGTCTGGGGTTTGCTTTCCCTTCACATTTGTATTGGGATGGAATGATGAATGGGAAACCCTGACACTCAAACCTTGTAGAGTGTCCTCGGGAGCACAAGTCATTGTTGCATGGGAGGACTGGTGCCAATTATGCTGAGTTCACATGACAATCTCTCTACATGCTACTGTGCTATCCAGTGGACAAGTAATTAATTGGCACAATGGCTGTGTATAGACAGTGCTTTACTGTCGCAATTTAAGTGGTTTGTATACCATTGGGACTTGACTTGTATGTACACAAGAAATTGGCAGTCTTTCCCTTCCAGGCACAGTGTTGACATCCCACCATTGGATTGGATAAATTCTTAAAGGTTAGGCCCATCAATGGCTATTAGCCAAGTTGGTTGTGGGATGAGGCCTGTGACTGTCGGGAGTTGGGCGTGAACGGCAGGAGATGGATCGCTCCATTAGGACTGCATTGAAGTCGTCCAACTGTTGGAAACAGAATGTTGGCCTAGATGGACTGTTGGTCTGATCCAATATGGTGGTACTTAAGTTCTTGTTATATTGACTAATGTTTTAAAGGATGAAGTCTGAGTACAGCTACCTGAAATATTCTTTCACGCTTAAATTACGTCCATGGGCGCTGGGAGGAGAGGCAAGAAGGGGGACTTGCCCTGCTCCTTTGAGGTGCCATGATGTCAACATTTGGATGAGGGTGTGGCCATTTTGGAAATGGAGAGAGTCTATTGCAGGGGATCTTCCCAGGGCCGCACGGGGGTGCTGGGTTGTGTCTGGGGAATTAGCAGTACCCCGCTGCCATGCCTATTCAGGCCTGGACTAGCTTGAATCACCCTCTGAGGAAGGGGGTACTCTCCTGTAGGACCCAACACTATATCAGTCAAGAGGGTAGCAAATCCACAGTCTTTATTAGACACAGTACAGTCAACAGTGTCCACAATCGCGGCTCGTCTGTCTCCACCCTGCAGGCCCAGCTCACACATACACAGGAGCCACCTAGAACAACCCCGCAAAGTCCATCGAGCCAGGCCTCAACCCCAGACAGGAGGCTACCTCCTGAGCACAGCCTTCCCCAGTACCTGGGTCTACTCTGGTCCTGCCCTGGTTCTCCTAGCCTTCAGCATCTTGGAGAGCGTAGAGTAGGAACGATCTACATTAGGCTTTTTCAGGGAGATGTTGCTCCTTCGGCCCCCAGGCAGAGACTGCTGCTCTCTGACTTTTGCAGCCTCTTATGTAGAGTGGGGGGCGTGGCCAGCTCCCCTGGCTGTTTGCCCTTAAAGGGCCAGTGTCCTGCCTACTCTGTCCCTTTTTATCCCAGCCTCTTTCCAACTCAGGCTGGTCCCAAGCTATGGGACCCTTTGGCTGGCCCTCCCAGCCCTCTTCTTAAAGGGGCAGCAGCCCCACAGGACTGCTCCCTGCTACAGAGTCCCTTTGTCTTGCCTTTTATGGTGTGGCACTGGCTACACCTCTTCAGAGCATGGTGACATCCTGATGCTTTTCAATGGATAGAGCCATGTCAGAAATGGGTGGGAAAGCCTCGTGATACCCCTGCTGTCCCCTCTGATTTAAAATTCTGGTAACACCTTTGGAAATGCCCTCTAGACTGGCAACAAAGAAACTTGGGGTGTTAAACAAATGTGACAGTGGCCTGCTTTGGCATGATGAGGCCTGCTTTGGCCCACGAGCCACCAGCACATTGTTTGGTGCCCTGCCAGATGTTGCTTTTGGGCGTGTCCGTGGCCAACCTGGGCTGTGATCACAGACGCTTCCAGGCTACCATCCGTCGGATCAGGCTAAAGGTCCACTACGGCTACCTGCCATGATGGGGGTTGGGGCGCTGGGTGCAGTGCTGGGGTGGGGCCAGGCAGCCACATGTTTATGCCGCTCCCTGAGTCACCTCCCCAGCAGCCTGGCCACCGGCATGTTTGTTGTCCCGGTTGGACCGTGTTGGCGGTGTGTTCCCGACCTTAGTTGGGTTATTGGCTCCTGGTTATAACTAAATACATCGAGCAGTTTACCAAAAACCAGAGATTCCCAGTTGCTCATTGGTGTGATGGAAGCTGGGGTATCCCACCCTAACCTCCTCTGCCCTGAGTCTATTTGCTCCAGCTGAGCAGGGGAGAGCGTGAGCCTTTGGCCATTTTTAAACAGGATGCGCCCAGGCAGGTCCACCCATCCCCCGCACACCTGAGCACCCATCTAAAGGTGGCATGGGTGGGGTTGTACTCCCGTGACCCATGCACCGCACACGGAGCGTCAGGATGAAATCCGGGATACTCCGTACAGGGGCAGGAGTGGGTGTTGCATGGGTTAGGGTGCATTGGCCCGTTTAAGTCAAGCCCCCTCCCCAGCCCTGCATCTGTGTTTAATATGGCTCAGATGAAGGAAAAAGCTTGGCTGATAATTCAAATGTCTTCGGCATTTTGAGAGAGGCCAGCCAAGTGTCTTGTTTACTGTTGAGGCCGTACTAATCTTTATCACAAGTATTTCAGCAGGCCCATCACACTAGTAGCATCCCGCTTCTGAAATATTCAATTGTAGCCTCATTATGTTAACTTGCTGATGTCCACAGTTGCACTTGCTAATAGCAGGTTGTCCTATGGATTAGTTCCTGCTTCTGATTTCTCAAGTCCGTTAGACTTGTCCTTTATTCTCTGCCTGTCCCTTGCTTGCAATATCTTTCATTGGCTGATAGTGCGGTTCTTGCAAGATTCTGTTGTAGCTCCTTTGAGAAGTAAGGAGTACTCAGAAGTGGCAAGGAATCCCTGATGCAGGAGGGTACAGCACATGGTATTCTTAAGATAGACCTAAAAAGGCCTGTTTCAAAAGCTCTCCTGCCCTCTGTTCTTTCCTGGGATTTTAAATGCTCTGCTCTGCAGCACTTTTAACTACTGCAGAAATAGAATGGAAAAAGTGTACCCTTATGAAAAGAATTTTGAACTGGCTGCTTCCTGCATTTTAAGTTAAGATCCTGAACTTGTTGGAGTATTTGCGTGAACTCGCACGTAACGCTGCTGGAATCTGATGTCCGCTGGGCCCCCGAAGCTGCGGAATGAGCCCTGGATCACTGTTGCATGCGGGTGAGGTAATCCAACTTCCAGCCCTGCTTTAAACTCTGATCCGAGGATTAGATCATCAGATCTGAGTTTAAAGCGGGGCTGGAATTCGGATTGCCTCCCTCACGTGCAACAGCCATCCGGGGCTCATCCAGAACTCATTCTACAGCTCCCGGGGCCTCACAGACATTGGATTCTAGTAGCGCTGCATGTGAGTTCCCCCTTTGTGGTGTTTGCTTTTGCAGTAAGTTATCCTGAGAATAGTCTGGCATTGTGGAGGCTGCATCCTTTTGCCCTAGGAGTCCCTTTTCCATATAGGAAGAGCTGAGCTCTAAGATCAGTCTCCCGTTTTAAAAATTCATGATTTATCATCCTCTAATAACTCCCTTACCCCAGCCTTTAGGTTCTAAGTGGAGCTGAAATGAGTACCCACAAAACTGGGGCGACTTGTCGAATTTCCAGGACCCGAATCCACTCAAAAATATTGGGTACTAATTGGTGCCCAATTATAACCCTATTTGGGTAACTGATGCCCAGGAATCCCGACTTATAGTCCATATTTTTCTGTTTTCTCTCCCAATTTTTTGGTTTCCTGTCCTGATTTTTTTTTTATCGGTAACTGGAAAATTGGTTATGGAAATGACCGATTTCCCCACCTACCCCAGATATCAGCCCGTCAAATACCCAACATGATACGTATAAATGTATGTATTGCCCATGGATACCAAATTAGGTAACCGTTTAAGCCCTAGTTCTAAGGAAAGAAATGATAACAAATGGCACTTCTTACAAGTGTTTTCTGGGACCTCGTTTCAGAAAAACAGATTTGCAAAGTAAGCAGTGAAATCCAGGTGTCATGAGAGTCCAGAGTAAAGTTCCAGACTGGTTTCCTTAGGAAGTCACTGCTGGGAAGTTTTAACTGAGCATATGACAGGGCTGGAAGGAAGATGGAATAGAGCAAGCAAGTTGAAATCTTTCCAGTCCTCCTGAAAGCCAAGATGTCAATAAATCCTTTCCCCCACATCTATGGCAGTCTGAGCTCACTACAGAAGTACACCCCTCGGAAATGAGGGAGGGAAGATTTGGGGGGCATCCCTAGAGAGGAGAGACACTGTCTGCTCTGCAAGCTTCCCGAAATGGACTCCCCCAGTCATGTATTGTTATACTGCCCGGCTTTGGCAGGTGCAAGAGCAATGATTTTGGGTGAATTTATCCCAAATGGGGGGAGTGGTAGTATTGACCCGGTGGGCTTGGTGCTGAAGCTACTTGGTAGCACTGATTTGGCAATGGCAGCTGCTAAATTATGCCAAATTTTCATCAGGGCAAAGGCTGCCTATAAAGAGCCCATTCTGGATTAGGCGATCTTTGTGGTATGATGTATTGTGTTCTAGTTCTGCCAGGGGGGTGCTAATATTAGCAAGGGGTGGGGTGCCCCCTACGTGGATAAAGGAGGAACCTACAGGAGGGGTTCGATATAGGGATGAGTAGAGGGGACTGTGGATCACCCAGTCAGGAGAACTGAGGAATCTGGGTGGTTAATTTTTATTTTGTCAGTACTCTGCTTTATTGTATGTTGAGTCAGATGAACTGTTTTAGGAATTTATTGAGTGTTATGGTATTATATGTGTATGCTGATGTATACTGTGTGTTCTTTTATGGATTTTGTTATGGCCTTCGGTGTAAACAATAAATTGATTATTATTATACAGAAGTACACACTCCTAAAGAATTAGACCCAGAGGAGCCACATGCATACTTTAGCAGCAGCCTTCTTAGGGAAGCAAGAAGGTGGATGGGTAAGACTAGACTTGTAGTTCTTTGGGCATTCAGGACTCCAAATGAGGAAAGCCAAGGGTGTGTGGGGAGAACCATGATAAGACAGGCTAAGAGGGAATTTGAGGAACAACTTGCTACGAACGAATACCAAATCCAATAGCAATCCCCCCCAGTACATCAGAGGCAAGAAACCTGGTAGAGAAGGCAGTTGGTCTGCTAGATGATCAGGGAGCAAAGGGGGGAGGGGGTGCTCAAAGATGACAACTAGGCCATTGCTGGGAAACTAAATCAGTTCTTTACAGCCGTTTTTAATGTGGAGGATGTTGGGGGCGATATCCACACCAGAGCTATTGTTGTGCGTGTGACGAATTTGAGGAATTATCTGAATTAGCATCATGCCAGAAGAAGTTTTATTGTGTATAAATAATTTAAAAAGTAGCAAGTCACACCGGCCTGGTGGTATTCATCCAAGGGTACTGAAAGAACTCAAATTTGTCTCTCAGTGACATCCATGTAACTTATTGCTAAAATCTTCCTTTGTGCCAGAGGATTGGGAGTTAGCAAATGTAACCCCAATTTTTAAGAATGGCTCCAGAGGTGACCCTGGAAATTGCAGACTGGTAAGCCTAACATCTGTACTGGACAAACTGGTGGAGACCATTGTTAAAAACAGACACGCATGATTTGATGGGTAAAAATTCGTATGGCTTTATGTCTCACTAAACTATTAGAATGTTATGAGATTGTTGTTGTTGTTAATAAGCATTTATATAGTCCCAGCAATGTACCTGGCACTTTTACAATTGTAAGAAAGAGACATGGTCTCTGCCCTAGCAGGCTTACAATCTGAGAGGGGGGGGGGAAACAGAGGAAGAGACAAGGATACATACATGAATTTATGAGGTCTCAGGTGCATGTGCTTGGCTTAGTTACAAAGGTAACTTAGTTATAAAGGTAAAGGATTGTTAATAATAAGTATGTGTATAGGGGTGGTCCAGTTGATATAGTATATTTGGATTTTCAAAAAGCTTTTGATAAAGTCCCTCACCAGAGATTCCTGAGCAAACGTAAGTAGTCATGAGGTAAGAGGAAGAGTGCTGTCATGGCTTGGTAGCTGGTTAAAAGATAGGAAACAAAGGATAGGAATAAATGGTCATTTTCCAAGTTGGAGAGATGTAAACAGTGGGGCGCCTCAGGGATCAGTACTGGAACCAGTATTTAACATATTCATGGATGGTCTGGAAAAGGGGGTAAAAAATGAGGTGGCTGGATTTGCAGATGACACCAAATTATTTAAGGTAGACGCAGGAACTACAGAGGGATCTTGCATGACTAGGTGAATGGACAATAAAATGGCAAACAATATTCTATGTTGATAAGTGCAAGGTGATGCACATAGGGAAAAATAATCCTTACTTTACATACATGACGTTAGGTTTTGATCTGGGTGTAACCGCTCAGGAGAAGGATTGTGGCGTCTTTGTAAATAGGTCCTTGAAGACATCCGCTCAGTGCGTGGCGGCAGTCAAAAAGGCAAACTGAACGCCAGGCATTATTGCGTAAGGAATAGAAAATAAAAGGGAAAGTGTCCTCATGCTGCTGCTTAAATCTTTGCTATGACCCCACCTTGAATATTGTGTCCAGTTCTGGTCACCCCATCTCAGGAAAGAGATAATTGGAAAAAGTTCAGAGAAGGGCAACAAGGATGATGGAAGGGATGGATTAATTTTCATCTGAGGAGAGGCTCAATAGGTTAGGGCTGTTTTGCTTGGAGAAGAGGCGATTAAGAGGGGATGTGACAGAAGTTTATAAAATCAGGAGCGGTGTGGAAAGCGTTAATAGGGTGGGAACGGTTTTGCCCTTTCTCACAATAAGACAAGGTGATACTTTCTGAAATGAAATGCTGGCAGATTTAAAACAAACAAAATAAGTACCTTTCTTACATTCTTTTTCACTTAGCAGGCAATACAGTTGTGGAACTCATGGCCAGAGCAGGCAGTGAAATTTTTAGAGAGGTTAGAGCCATAAATGCTGACTAGTTGGGCTTAAACACCTGGCTGCCAGTAGTTGGGAGTGGTTAGCAGGAAATGGATAATGCCTCCATGACCTGTACTTGATTTCTCTCGAGCTGCTGTAGCTGGCCACTGTCGGAGACAGGATGCTGGGCTCAGTGGACTGACCTGGCATGACACATCTTACATTCATATGTTCTTGGGGGCTAGAAATTGGGTGAGTGGCGATAAGGATGCACTGCGGCAGGGTTAATTTCCAATCTATATTCCCCCAAGATACTCCGTGGTCTGCTCTTCTTGGGCCTGGATCAGGATTGGAGGAAAGAGTCGGATGCCTTCACCAACTTTATAAATTATAATTATATAAAGTGCTTTTAAAACAACCTTTGCGCTGTAGTGTTTCAGCACTGATCGTACGGACACTGACTGGCACAGTTACAGTTTTGTTGGAAGAAGTATATGAGTCACATTTAAAGAGAGAAACATGTAAACACAAAACCCCTATGCTGTAGTATATCTCTGCTCTATTGGACTGGACACGTCAATAGAACCATTGCTTTCCATTAGTGCACACCATTTCCATTTAAATGAAGGCTTTGGTCCATAGAGGCAGAAAATCCTGTGAAGTATCATTGCATAAGAACGTAAGAAGAATCTTACAACTATCGCCATGTGGATATAGACATATCCATTTTTGCCATTTTGGCTGAAGAGGAGAGGGAATTGAATAACTGAACTACGACAAATTTTTCAGAAAAGAAAATACATAATTTCCCAAGGATGGAGCTATAAACCTCGGAGCGAAAACTCAACTTCATAATGGAAACATCAACTTGACCCTTAACTTTGACATTGTAAATATTGTATTCGTCTATCGAGACTCATTTCCAGCTCATGCTATATGACTAACAGTGATAATTAATAAAGTTTATAGCCAGGGAGATGGCTCTCAAATGATAGTAAACAGCTCAGTTTTGTAGCGGTTCAGGCAGCAGTCTTGGAGTCTGGTAAATCATGGGCTCCATGAACTCTATTACTGTGGCACAACAGAAGCTGGAAAGGGTAATCAGAGTCAGATTTTTATACAAAGATTGTTCACCTGGAACAAGAGTTTCTCTCAAAGACTGTTTTAATCTGCTCAATATGCAGGAGATGAAATGGCTTCCCTTGCAGTCACACGCTTCACTGGAAGGCCGCTGACCTGCATGACTGTAAGCACCACTGAAATGGTTCAAGGATTTCTACTTTTCTTCTCTGGACACTGAAGCTGGTGAAGACCTACCCTTCTTGATTGTCAATGAGATCAGAATTCTGCTGCAAGCATACAGTGGAATGTACTTGCATAGAACGTGCATAACTTGAATTTCTGGATAAGTCAAAGAAAGCCAGTGCAGTGTAGTGGATAAAGTGCTGGATTTGGACCTTGGAAGCCAGGGTTTGAATCCTGCCCTCTAGCCATGAACTCACTGGGTGACCTTGGGTAAGTCACAGCCTCTCAGTCCCAGTTCCCCATCTGTAAAATAGCAATGTGTTCCCCTCACCCGTGTCCATCTTAGATTGTAAACCCACTGGGCAGGGACCTCTCTTTTAAAAGTTGTGACTGTAAAGCGCTGTGTACGCCTGGTAGCGCTATAAAAATAAGTAGTAGCAATAGTAATTTGTTCCCCACCCCCCACAGCCCCTGGGGATTTGTTGCTTCTCTTGATCTGGAGAAGTAGAATTTTGAACCCTGGTAATTTGGATATTTAAGATATTGTAGAGTATACCCATCCAGCTAAGAATATCAGGGCTTTGAGTGTTTTTATGATTTTTTGGCTGCATGTGGTTAAAATACTGTAATATATACCCAGTCAGGTGAGCCTTTGTGTTGGGTAGACTGGTGGTTCATGATTCAGAACATCCGTTCTCTCCAACTCTCCAGACATGCAGATTCACTCACTGACAGCCAGGTAGAGCTGTGTGAGCGTAATCCTGTCGGTTCTGACTCTGGGAGCCTCATGCAGACTGTAAAGGGGGTGAGCACCAGGTTTCTCTGTCTCCAGCCCACCCAAGATTCCCAGAGTCAGAACTGGCAGGATTATTCACATGCACAGAGAGCTCTGCCCTGCTGTCTGCTCTGACTCTACTTCTGAGCCTGAGGGGAAGAAGGGGGTGGAGATGGAGAAATCTGCTGCTAACTTAATCTGAGCACCAGTTTTCTCCATCTCCGGGCACATTTCTTTAAGGTTTGCTTAAGTAGAATTTCTGATGTGTTGCTTTACACGGCTGGAGAAACTCAGCTTAAGCAGACTCCACTATATGAAGGGAGGCTGCTGCTTGGTGTGGTACCTTTGGGCCTGGGATACCAAGAGCAAGCATCTTGGGTGGGCATCTCATTGCAATGGTGCTGAAATTATAGTGAATTTTGTATACCGTTTGGAATTCACTCCTCCAGATATTCATCTTACCTCCTGTACCTTTTAAAAAGCACTTGAAGACCGACCTTTCCTTCCTTCCTTCCTTCTCCAGCTGCTTTTAGGGGGTCTTCCGTGGAATTTTATTTCTTCTCCTTTACTCTTTTAATGTTTATTTTTAATGGACTGCCTTTTATTGTATTTAATTGGATCTATTTTTGTGAAGTGCACTGAGCACCATCTGACCCAAGGGAGACCTGTAAAAATTGTTGTTGTATTTATGATTTATTTCTTTATTTGGTTTTCCACATACCTGTCCAAACAATCACTGCAACCACACTGCACTTACTCACATCCACTTATTCCAGGAATGGGGAGCCCTAGGCCCAGGGGTCAAACTTGGCCTATGGCTAGTTATTTTTGATGTGGCTCCTTCCCAGATCTGCAGGGCGTTTGCCAAGATTTTTGCATGCAGAAACTTACTGACTTTCCCGCTGTTTTTGCCATTTCCTTTTCTTTTTTGCAAGTTGAACGGGGCTATCATGGGCTGGTCCCAAGCTCTGTGTGTGCTTCGCGCACCCTCCTGGTTGGATTGGGACGATGAAAACTTGCTGGCTAAGCACTGGGGAAGTGGTAGGAATTGCCATAAAAGTGCTGTAAAATTCCTGGAAAGTGACAAAAAAAAGTTCCAGAAAGTGACAAAAGTGAGATAACAACAAAAAAGTCCCGGAAAGTAATTGGAAAGTCCTGGAATATGATGGAAAGTGACAAAAAGTCCCAGAAAAGTGATGGAAATGATGAAAAAATGGTGGAAGCATGAAATCACCAGAGACTGATGAAGTCCTGATGGACACTCACAAGCACTCCCAGAAGGTTGATATTTCTCTTCAGAACAGGAACACCGTCTCAGCCTTCCATCTATCCCAGCATCCTGTCTCCAGCAACCGTAGCCAACTTTGGTTGCTTTAGAGAAGACCACAACAGGTCACAATGGCGTGATCCACTTCCTGCTGTTCATTCCCGGTCTCCAACAGTCAGAGGTGCCTTCCTGTGATGAGGATTGTTCGGTTATTTGATTACTCTGTTGCAGCACTGTGCACGCGCAATAACGTTAACAATGCCAGAATCACGGAATAGCCAGCCTGAAATATCCAAAATGGCAGATCAGTGAAAGGGGAACGAAATGGCCATAGTGATTTGCTTCAGCAATTACATTTCAAAGTGGATACATTCAACTCATAAAACATTTGATGTGCTTATTTGCTTCAGTTCTAATTGCAACTCGCTGCCTGAGGAGCCTGGGTCAGCTCTTGTGAGACGTGCAGCTTGGTTTTGTTTCCCAGAAACAAAGGCCATGGATACAAGGAGGCCTGTTCCCAAACTCCCGCTGAGTCTCTAGTGCGTAGTTCATGTTCATGATGGCAATCTGTGGGAAATGCCTGCTGTAATGTGCCAGACGTAAGGGTTCAGATTAGGGGGAAATGCTATAAACAGTGCTAATAAACTGGTGGTCTGATTCTACTCCTTGCAGAGCTTGGGATGACTTCGTTGGGACCAAGATTGGAGATCTATCAGAGAGCTGCTAGCTTCCAAGATAGGAAGATCAATGGCAATGTTCCATTGCTGTTGGTATCTCTGTTGGCTAATGAACTGAAGAACCTTCCAAGAGGTGCCTAAACTGTCATGATAGAGCTGCAGCAAATATTGGATTTTGTAGGCAACCGGTAACTGTTGATGGGGGTGGAGGGGGCACAGGAGTGGGGTCTGGGCAGGGGTTCTATAGGGCTTCTGAAAAATCTGGGGGGGTATGTGCCCCCCCCACCCCCCATGCCTATGGTGCTATGGATATTCACAAATCGGATAGTTGCCTGAATATCTGTGGCTGAAACTAAGATTATTATTAGTTTATTATTGACTCACATTCATACCCCACCCTACTCCTAACTCTCAGGTCATCTTACAACCAACAAAAAAGTGTATAAATAGTCCCTAACCTCCCAAACCCAATCCCTGCCTGCTAAACGCCTGCCCAAAGTCTTGCATTGCTTTTGGAAGATGAGCGTGTCAGTTTATTTGCTTTTTAAAAACTGTCTGATACTTTGTTCATTTGATATTTTTTGATCAGGCTGTTACTCAATAGCACCCTAATCAGGTAACAGAAATAAGTGAACCACAGTAGCCAAAGTGGCTCTCTGGTGTGGCAGACATAATATCCACTTTGTTGGATCCAAATTGTCCCATGCAGTACTATTATTCACTGCAAATATTCATCTCCAGTTTAGTCATGACATCAACTGAGGGAGGGGGCACCATTCTCTGCTTAAGGGCCTGCTCCAGCAGCCTGTCAGTCTAATGGGGCTCCCGCCCACCAGGCCCTGATTGGCTCCTGACTGGATAAAAGGCATGTGACAGGAAGAGGAAGCCAGGCAGAGCAGCACTTAGGCCTGTGTTCTCTTAGTGTCTTGGTCTCGATGTTGCTCAGCACGTGGATTCCACCAACCTGCTTCTCAGCCGAGCCCACCTAGTTTCCTTTGCCTGTAGCCTTTCCTGTCTGTATTGGACTTACTCCTTGACTTAGACCCTGGCTGTTGTTGGACCCTGCTCTCTGCATTACCCTTTGACTTGTTACCTGATTCGGCTTGCCTCTGGTTCCGACCCTACTTGGATCTGACCCGCTTGGCCATGATCCTGCGGTGACTCACCCTTTGTCTCAGTCCTGTCTTGATCCTCAAGCCTTTCAATTGGTCTCTGCTTGGTGCCTGGCAAGTTATCTATTCATAGAGTCAAAATCCCAGCCAAGATATGACATACTTGACATGTCTCAAAATGGGGGATCATGAAGGCAAAAGGTTTGGAAAGCTCTAACCCAGCAGAGGAATAGAAAATGCCCCAGGCCCTATGTGTTCTACATTTCTGACAATGCCTAGCCAAGGGTTAGGTTTTGGAAGCATTTACTGCCAAGCATAATGTTTACCGAATCCAGTCAGACAGCCTGTAAAATGAGACTTCAATCCTATCTGCCATGTAACCTGCCTCCCTCTGCCCTCCCTGAACACCCTTTCTAAATAAGAATTGCCAAATTCTCCATAGGAAACGGGGAACTCGAAATGGACCAATATTTCTTGTCAGTATGATAGATGGTCATCTGGAATAATGATGACTGATGTTCCAAAAAATGCATTCCCCTGAGTTTTCAAAGATCTGACCCTTTTTCAAAGAGGAGATTATGTTGCTGTAGCATTAATTAAAATATAATTAAAACTAGCTTTGGCGGGCTCTGTCTGTTGGAGCAATAGGCACATCCTTGATACAGTGTGGTATCTGGCTGGAATAATGGGTTCTCTGACTGATGGAAAGCGGTAGAAGATGTTTGAGTGGAATGCGGGGTTAGCCAATTTAAGAGAAGGCGTTCACTTCTGGGTTAGTGCTGACCTGATTTTATGACTTAGCAATGCCCTGGGAACTCATTCCAATTTCCTGTCCTTTGTCCCTTATTCCAGAAGATCAAGAATAACTTCTCCAGCTACTAGTCCTTTGCAAAACAAGAGTAGCGACTGCAAAGTTTGATAATCGGCATTAAACTTTTTCATACCATACCTTCCTCTCAGTGCTCTGAACTACATAATGGCTAAGTAGGTTAGTCTCCATTGCTTACCTTACTGTGGGAAGGTGCACGGATGTCATGGTGTATGGACATGAATAAGGCAAAATTTTATCTTTATTGTTTCAATCCACACTGCAGATAGTATCGTGTTGTGTCCACCAAGCTAACCTTGAGGTCATGATAAATAATAACTTGGCTAATTTATATGTAATGCTTTTAGTCTAAACTTAGCATCAGCCAAGATGATTCCAGAACAGAAATATTTCTCAAATGGAAGGGCTGCTTGAATTACTCTACCTTTTGGGGGAGGGGGGAATGCAAACGTGTGGATTCTAACACGCTAACTGGATATGCTTGAACCTCCAACAGATCAGGAAACGGAACAAGTTAAAACCTGGGACAACTGAAGGTTATATTTTCTCATGTAGAAATTGGTCACAAAGTAGTTTTCCGAATTGGATGAAACAGACTCACTACGAAGTATAGCAAATCTGGCGTAGAGATGGCAAGAATGTTCTGGCTATATGGGAAATAGAAATACCATATAACCTCTCCTGTCCTATAACCTTGTGTGACATAACTACCAACTACATAACACGTACGGAACCAATTTATCAAAGCCAAAGCAATCATTCAGGTTTTAGGAGGACTAGATAACTTCAGTATCATTCTTCCTATACGCCTAAACTGATTTTGTACCGCCGCCATCTGCCCCCGGAGGCCATGTCATGGAAGTGCACAGGATGACACATGCTTTCATGCCTTACCCACAGTGCATTCTGGCATGAATTCCATAGCATTCACAGCAGGAAAGACACTTTGCGCTGCAGCCTGGGATAATTTGTATATTGCGTTTGCCAAACGAACATAGAAAGGGTTCACGTTACACAGTATTACCGTTTAGAAAGCAACCGGGATTATCTGCTCCTGATTTTTCCAGCATGTACTTTGCCTCCTACCCCTGAATAACATTGCTTGATGTGTGAATGATACCGAGATACAAGTGAGGTAATGACTTTTAAAACCAATTTAGCTGTACGTGTGACTGTGGCCTTAGAAAAAGGGTATGGGAAGTCCGTGAAACATATCCAGAACAAAGGAGGGATATATTATATATTCATTTCTCTTTCCATGCAAAAAGTCCATCCCAAAGCGTGACTGAGCGGGCCAGAGCAGCCAGCTGTCACGTTTGCTAACACCCAAAGGTGCAGAGTGGAAATAAAAGTCCATCGAAACTGTTAAGTTATGGATGAAATCATCTTCATCCTTATTTTTATATAGCATCCCCCCTGCAATGGCATTCGGAGCACTTTACACATAACACAACTCTTAATCCTCGCAACAACCCTGTGGGGTAGGTTAGGCTGAGAGAATATTGTGACTGGCCCAAGCTCACCCAGTGAGTTTTATTTATTTATTTGTTTATAGATCTAGATCATATCTATCAATATCAGAAGTGGGGAACCTTCAGCCTGCGTGCCACTTTCGGCCCCCGGGGCTATTTCCTCTGCCCACCACCCTGTCACCCTGCTTCAGTGTTGTGCAGCCGAGCGTCCGCCTCTCTGTGGCCCGGGCGGACTTTTGTGGGCCACACACACTCGCCGTGCAGCAAGCCTGAGCTTGCCCGAGCCCCCACTCCCAGCAGCCTGGGCAGGGGAGGTGGAGGGAGAGGAACTACGACCATTCCCTTCCTGGGTGCCCCACTGACACTGCCTTCTGCAATGCTACTGGTCTGTACCGCCTGCCTGGGCCACCCTCCTGCCTGCGATGCTGCTGCCGCTGATGTTGCTGATTGCAAATGTCCCTCCGCGCACACCAGGTGTAGCCATTTCCTGGATCTGGCATGCGTGGAAATGTAGTCCCAGCATGTCAGATGGTCCCAGCGTGTCAGGAAACGGCTGAGGGACATTTGCAGCAGCAACATCAGTGGCAGCAGCAAAAGTGTGTTTGAATACTGTGTTTGAGGAGGATCGTTGACTTTTTTTTTAACATATTCATTAATTGATTTTAAATTTATATTTTATTTTTAATTAATTGTAAATTTGGCTAATTAGTCTTAAATAATTCTAATTGATTTATAATTGATTTTGACGTGCGGCCCCCAGCACATTCAGGGACCAACAATGCGGCTCCAGGCTTGAAAAGGTTCCCCACCCCTGTTCTATATAAATATAACCGGGACGTAAATTTTACAGGCTAAGAATTCCACAGAGGCGGCTACATTTCAACAGTAGAATTCGCCTGATCGCTTAAAGTTCTAAAGACCTCCTGCTTTCCATGGAAATGGACCAATAGACTTAGAGGGCCCTGACTTTGGCCCTTTTCACATGGCCAACGATGGGTGGAGGCGAGTGTACGGCCGTTCCCACGGGTGCACACCTGTCTCCACCCACCTCCACGCATAGAGCAACCGGCGTTGGCGCCTGTTGCTCCGTGCAGGGGTGATAGGTGGAGTGCAGGAGCATGCACCCCCACCCACTGCGGGCGGTGTTCCTACCGGCGGCCACCCATCACCCCTGTACCCTCCACAGCGTTCACACAGGCGCCCCCCACATCCGCACACACACATGTGGGGGGCGGGGTGGTGCCTGTGTGAAAAGGGCCTTTGAATGGCGTCGAGCACCTGTACATCCCAGACAATACCAATGGGAGGCTTGGATGCTCAGCACCTCAAAAACACTCAACTTATCTGAGTGATTAAAAACATTCTTTTGACTAAGGGGCTTTGTCATTTTGCAGGGTTAAATAAATGAACAAAAGGAAGAAAGACTTAACTAACAACCATGTGTCATTACTTTCACACCAAACCACACTTTCCTTCAGAGGAAAAATGAGCAACTCGCTCCAAGAATGCTTTCCCAGAATGGCTTTCCAAGAATGCAGAAAATCAGAAATGGGACTGTCTTGAAAAGGATTCCATGATAAAACTTAAAAGGTCATCTTCCCAAGCCTTAAACTATCTTAGGGTAGTTAAAGCTCTCCTTGCCCTATGTCCATGAGGTACGGTTCCAATCCGGGGCCCACCTTGAACAAAGGATACCAAATGGCAATTTTCTGTTCTACCTGCGCTATCCTTTCCATTTGAATGAGCACATCCTCTGACTTTACTTTAATTACAGGTTTCGCTTGTAGCTGAGAATAAAAATTCAAGTTCAAAATAGAAAGACCTAATTGAGCCAGATAACTTTCTTACTGTCTCAAGCCACTTATATTTGGCAAAGATGTTGGACTGTTCTGCCAAACAGAAACGGGTAAGACGCCCTGGGGCCAAATCCCTAATTTGGAGCCAGTAACTAAGGACTTAATTCTAGAGGCGAGCGGAGGCATGCCAGTTTCAGCACGCATCAGAGCAACGGGGGTACCAAAAGGGACTCCCAATATTATTCTAAGAATTTTGTTCCGGACGGCCTCCAGGAAATCTATGTTATCGGTTCCCCAGATCTCAGCCCCGTATAACAACTGAGGGATCAGTTTGTCCCTAACTAGCTTCAGGACTGGACTTATTCTCTTGCCACCCGTGCTTCGCCAGAATTTTAAAATTCCGGCCACTGTCTGAGTAGCTTTTAATTTAACACTATTCAAATGTACTCGCCACGAGCCCGTTTTAGAGTACCAAAGTCCCAGATATTTATACTTGCTGACCCTGTTCCAGAGGGCAGGAATTCAGGGACCATATGTATTTTTTCATTTTCTTAGTGAAAACCAAGCATTTTGTTTTGTCCTGGTTAATTCAAAGACGATGGTCTTTACAGTAATTACTGAGCCATGTTAATTCAGAGAAAATAAACCAGCACTTCACCTTGACCTCATCAATAAATATTTACTATGAATTTTTAATCACCTAAAATCTGCACCCTTGCGAGCACATCAGGGCTCCTACCTCCTGCTCTCTTAGCCTTTTGAAATGACTTGTGATAGGGCTGTAGGGTAGGGATGTGTGTGTGATTTGTAGCTTTACATGCTCCTGTGGCAACTACTGTCCATCAAGCCAGGAATCTGACTGTGCTCTGTGCATATGGGCCTACCACTCATCCCCATGCTTCCTGAGGACTAGCTTCTCTCTTGATGAAGCTGGATGGTTGCTGTTACTGCCTTGTGTAGGAAATGCAAAGTGTTGCCCGTGTCTGGTCTGAGTAAATGCAGAGTGACTGGACAAAGCTGGTACAGTTTCTAGTGTAGAAACGTCTGGATCTCCAGTACCGGCTTGCCTCTGGATATGCTTCTCTTTCTTCTTTCTATCCCACCCTACCCTCTGACGCTTAGGGTGGCTTACAATAAATACATAAAATACAAATATAAAATAAAGAATTAAAACCCCATAAAACTAAATAACACCCCCATTGTCTCCCTCCCCCCCCCCTTCCCAATCTGTCCCTGCCCATTGAATGCCTGGCCAAACAAAAAGGTCTTACGCTGGCTCCGGAAGCCATTCAAACTAGGGCTCCGGCGAGCCTCCAAGGGAAGGGAGTTCCAAAGCTGCGAGGCAGCCACCGAGAATGCCTCTCCGCGGACTCGAGTTGTGGGACAGTGATGGAGCCCGCAAGAGGGCACCCTTGGCAGATCTTAAGGACAAAGGGACATAAGGAGAAAGATGGTCCTTCAGCTAAATAGGGCCCAAGCCGGTTAAAGCTTTAAAGGTCAAAACCAGCAACTTGGTAAGTGCCAGGTTTCGTGGGTGCATCTCTGCTGGGCTCTAATGAGCCTTTTCCTTTACAGACTTGAACATCCCATTAAGCAGTGCAAAGTCAATGAAAACTTATCCCTGCATTTCACGTGGCAGAATTTTCTTTCCTGCCAGCAGCTGTTGGAAGCAGAGGTCAGAGATGTTATCATTGCCTCACCAAGCTCCGGTGTAGATCAAAACAAGGGCAGTTGCTCAAGAGGCTGCGTTCTCGCCTCTGGCCTGTCAGAAGCCAGTGTGCTTTAAAATGCTGCCATTATCCAGAAGCAGCCATTACGTACACTTCACTCCGCATTTGTCTTCAGGCACCCAGTCCGAGAAACCGGTAGCATTTACCATAACAATAGTGGAGAACCCCTTATCTCCTATCATCACGTAACTATTTGGAGATTGTGGATCAAGCTGTATTACGGTCCGGATAGAGAACAGTTCGAGGGCCTCTTGGCTGCTGCATGCTCTGTCCGCACGGCATAAAGATTCCTTTCCCAGAAACTTCAGCTCCTCGGGGTACCTGTAGAAGATGACAGGTATGACACTTGTGGCATATTGTGCCGATCCAGGATTGGCCTTTTCAGCGTCTGGAGGAAATGTACGCTTAAGTAAACCCAAGTAACCTAAGGGATGCTGCATTTTCCATCATCTTACAAAGACGAATGAATGAATGCCAACGTTCTCAGGGTTAACCCCGTCACTGAATAATGTCCCCTTTAAAGCTCCCATCATCTCCCTGAATCTTCTCAGAAGCTAGGGAAACAAGGTCTTGTAATGGCCCGTGCAAAACTGAGATGAGTATCCCTGAAGAATATTGTATTCATTGAACCCCACTTTGATTCTGTCCCAACATAGTGGGTGCTTTTAGACAGAAAGCACCCACGCCTCTGTCCCGTCGCACCCCTGGGTGGTCCGTCTATCTAAAGGTGGGGTGCCAGATGTGCAGGCGGAGCAGAGGTGGAGCAGGCACTACCTGCTCTGCTCCAGCCCCGCTTGTCATGCTCCGGAACATCCGAGAGCATTGCCAGCAGAGCAGAATGTCTAACTTGGGGCACCGGCTGGAGGCAGGGCTGTGGTCTGTCTGCTTGGCCCGTCGGCTGCTGCAGCTCTGTTCTTGGCCAGAGGTTGCCCCACCCAGTGCCACAGAGCTGTGGGCGACAGTCTAGAGTGTTGGACGATCCGCCTGCACCTCTATGGTGTGGGGGAGGGGGACATTATATGGGTGGACTGTGGGCCATGGTCGCTGCTGGATCCATGTAAACCTGGCCCGGGCGGGGCTGGATGCAGGGGATGTGAGGCTGGCATAAATAATAATAATAATAATAATAATACAGTATTGTATGGTGTAATATTAAAATATAATATTGTAAGCTGCTCTGAATCTTTGGGGAAGGGCCAGATAAAAATCCAAATAAATATTTAAATGATTATTATTAATAATAATAATAATAATAATAATAGTAACAGCAAATATAAGTGGAAATAGTATTATAACTTCAAATATAAGTGGAAATGAAACCCAATGTGATGGGGTAGGGCTTTTGGCTAATTTCCCTGTGAGCTCTGGTGGATCCCCAGTTAACAGTCTCTCAGTCCCACTCTCACATTCCTGGTTGCCTTTTAATCTGCAAGGTCACGGAGAGTCATCACCGAGGGGCTGAGCCACGCGGAGCTCTGGTTGTTATTACGAGAAACTGGCTTTCTTAGAAGGCTATTTTGAAACTCAATCCGAAAGGGAGAGCCACGGGTCCCTGGCTTTAATGAGTTCCCTCTGGTTTAGCAGCTGCTAAGAGTTGTTTTGTCTTATTCTTGGCCGGGGTCACCCTCCTATTGGCCCAGTGTGGCTTGTCACGGTCGTGCACTGCACCAGTAGCGTGCAGCATCCTGCCAACCCCGCCCCCCGCTAACAGCTGTTCTTTGTCATTTAATATCAGTCTCCCTGGTTAGTGCAGCTCACGTCACCGAGTGAACGATCGGAGAATTATCAGCCGGGGTGTAATAACGGGGATGCCTCTCCCCTCAGTTTGGGGCACAGGGGTGTGACTTTGCCCTGGTACTGGGGTAAGTGTCTGCAGGATCTGAACCATTCTACTGCTCATCCTTGTGACCAAACAACACTGACCCACCATGTCCTTCACCAGGTGACTTGACATAGGCCGTTTTTAAACGGACTGCAGTGGGTGGGCGGGGATGGGTGTGTGGCCGCCGTGGGGAGAGGTGGATGTGCGGCCGTTTCCATGGGCACACACCCACCTCCCCCCACAGAGCCTTGGGCATTGGAGCCCGTTGCTCCATGCATGGTTGATGGGTGGAGGTGGGTGTAGCGCTGGAGCACGCATACACCCCCACCCATCCCCCATGGCATTCACATGGGTGCCTCCACGCAGCGAAATTGCGTTGAGATGGATGGGGGCGTCTCGTGTGAAAAGGGCCAGACAGTGATGAAGCAAACTCTTGTCCAAAGTTCATAAAACAGCATCCATGCGGACAACCCTTTGGAACTCCCTTCCGGGGGAAGCTCGCCCGGCCCCAAGCCTGTTAACATTCCGGCGATGCTGTAAAACCTGGCTGTTCGCCCAGGCCTTTGGGGAGGGGGCAGAGGGTGGGTTGAGGGTTTTATCTCCCCTACCCTATTTATTGTTTTAGTAAATTCCCGGGCCCTGTTTTAATATTTGAATTGTATTTTTTGAAATGTTTTAAATTTTTTAATATATATATTATATGTATTTTTTTTTATTGTTGGAAGCCGCCCCGAGCTGTTTTTAGGAGGGACGGGCTAGAAATTTGGAAAATAAATAAATCCGCATTCTAAGCTCTTCCTGCCTCGCAGATTCTTTCTTCAGTTTTAGCGGCTAGTAGGGACTTTCTCTTCCCTTGCAGCCATCTTTGTGTGTGAATTTTATCTTGTATAAAATTTGTTTTATTTAATTTATTTATATCTTCATGTTTCTATCCCACCCTTCCCATCAAGGCTCAGGGCGGGTTACGATACTTTAAAAACTTTTAAAACAAACGAAAACGCCACCAGATATTAAAATACCCAAATAAAATCCCCTAACCGACTCTTGGCTGCCAAATGTATGGCCAAAGGTTTTGCATTGCCTCAGGAAGATGAGCAGGCTCGGGCTTAGGCGAACTTCCAAGAAAAGGGAGTTCCATAATTGTGGGGCACCCACTGAGAACGTCTCGCTGCGCACCCTCGTCGTAGAAACGTGGCAGACGGACGATATCCACAAGAGGCCACGATGTAATCCATGTAATGGGGGCAAAGAGAAGGAAAATACATAGCTAAAAGGGAAACGGCAGTTTAAGAGCAAAAGAGCTGCCATGTTCCGTCAGAGAGGGTCCATCTAACCAGGGATGGGGAAACCTCTGGCCCATGAGCCAAATATGGCCCGATCCTGCTTTTAAATCTGGCCTCTCTCCATGATTGCCACTGAGGTGACTCCACACTGTCAGAGTGGGCAGGGGAGGGCGCTGCTGCTGCATACCAGTGTCGAACTCCAGCCCCACCTTCTCCCCAGTCAGCTTTTATGGTGGGTAGATAGGAAGGAACTAATACTGAAAAAAGAGGAAGTGTTTCCTTCCCGTCGAGAAATGCTTACCTTTTGGGAGCTCTTGCGACCATTCGTCTGTATTTCTCCATGGGTCAGAGATTCTGCCATGGTGAGATCGGTGCCGGCAATTTTGTGAGACTTTCTGGGACTTTCCTGGACTGTCTGGGATTTTTAGGGACTGTCCTTTTCCATCGGTTTTCTAGCACTTTTGCATTGCTTAGCTGGTATATAAAGCATCCGCTGTGAAGCATAGGTGGTAGCAGCTCAGCTCATGTTGTCTTCAACTAGCAAAAATTAGCAAAAAAGCTGGTAAGTTTTCTCGTCACTTAAATGAAGGCGAATGACTTGTTTCCAGCGGATACGGCACAGGCTGCCATTGCTCGTTTCAGGTTTAGTTGGAACAGCTGAATGATGAGGAGCAGCAGAACCCCTGCCCAGATGCTCACATCCTTTTTTGGGGCCAGAGAAAAAAGGTCTCTCACCCCAAAACTAGAGCATTGTCCAGTCTCTGACAATGGCCAATACAAGATCATAGAATCCTCAAGCCAGAAATGAACTCAAAGGTCATTACATCCATCCCCTGCTTACAGCACATCTTCCATAGCTAGACCCTCCCAGACATTGACAAACTGTAGCTGGTTCAGAGGAGGGCGACTGAGGGTGTCTTTAATCGAGCAAGGCGATGATGGGGGAGAGGGGTCCATGGCCGCAGTGGGGCTCTGACGTGGATCTCGTAGCCCCTCAGGTGCAGTGCATGGGGAGCAGTGCGTGGGGTGGGATTCAAAAGGGTGGTTCCCAGCGTGGCTACCGTGGCCACAGAGGCAGCTCTCACGCGCATTCCCCCTGCCACGGACCATGGGGAATGCACTGGGCTGGCCTTTGCAAGTGACATGTCTCCAGCACGACTATTGGGGAACCCGGGCTCCCCAGCACTCCCGGCCAGAGCGTGTGACTTGCAGCGGCTGCTTCCCCCACCCACAGTGCCTCTGAGTGGCAGACCTGTTTGGTGGCGTGTCTGGCTGCCGCTGTTCATACATGGCCGCCTGTTGTCATGGCGCTCTTGGGCTTGCCTCCCACAGAGCACTCCCGATTTACCAGCAGTGCTCCGTGCGTGGCCATGAGTGGCTCATGGGAGCGTGCCTCCAGCCCCTCCACCTTCAGACAGGCACTTGGCTCTGTGGCTCCTGGGTGGCCATGCGGGGTAACATCTCCTCTGAAAACACCCAAAGATGGTAGACTCTGGAAAGCAACTCTTATGAAGAAAGATTGCAAGAACAGTATTGGTGCCTTATGCAGCTCTGCAACATGCATAAGCAATGTTCAAGCGGTGTTAAAGTGGAGTTAGTGATCTGTCTGTTTTCACCCAGTGTGTGAGATTTGGCCATTCCTATCTCCCCTGATCTGAAAGCTTAAAGGGATGCAGCTCCCCTTCCCTTTGTCTTGTCATCTCGTTCATGGTATTCAAAGACCTTCTCCCCCCACCCCCATCTATACCAGCAGCAAAACCAGAGAAGTAGAAACCCTTTCAAGAGAGCATCCACCCTCTTTAGGAAAGCTGCTGGTCTTTTATTTCGTTTTCTGCCTACCTTGGGTCCCGATTTGAAATGGTATTCTAGCAAGCCCAGAGAATGAGCCAGAGCTTAGATCTCGGTGCTATTCTGGGTTTAATCCGGGATCGTTCTGTGCTAAAAGTTAAAGCTGTTCTAGGATTTGTATCATCCATTAAAACTCAATCAGAAACCAATGTATTGTTTGCGCTGGGCATCGGCCAGCATGGTTACTGCAGCCATGAGTGTCTGCAAAACTATTTCCAGGTGAAAGGATTTCTTTTGGGATTTCTTAAATATTTTGCAAGGACTGATGGTCCCTTCCGTTTTCAGTTCTAACTTTTCGCCCACATGTGCCAGTTCAACTTGCTGAACTACTGCATTAGAACATAAGAAGTGCCATGCTGGGTTAAACCAATGGTCCCCTTGAGCCCAACACCCTGTCTCCGATGGTGGCCAATCTCAGTCACTTGGGAGAAGTACCCAACAGGTCATAATCGTGTGATCTACAATCTGTCCCTCAAGCCAATGTTAGAACTGCCAGGGCCAGGTCAGATTGATGATTTGTTATGTATTAATTAGTCAATATTGACCATGATCAGAGACACAAGCAGGATCAGGTTTGGACAACTCAGTTTAGCTAATTCAGCCACAGGCCTCAGGCTGACACTATCCAACTAGGCCCATGAGAATAAAGTTGTCAAAATCACTTTCTAAGCAGAAAATGTATTTCCAAGGCCACAGTAACAAACCCCAGACAGCCACTATCTCTGTGAACACAGAAAGAGGCCTGAGAGAAAACAAAGTGAGTTTGTAAGAAAGGGAGGTGCCCTCCCCTACGAATACACAGTAACTCCCTAAAACTCCCCCCAAACTAGCTTGGTGGCCGTACTCCAAGTGACAGCATAATGAATAGCCAGCTTATTCTCTGCACCTGGCAGAGGGGACCCTGCAACATGAATTCCTAATAAATAAAACCTATAAAAGAGGGAGCCCAGCTCCTTGTCACTTGTCATTAGCGCTAGTGGCCACTAGCATCGCAGTGAGCCGTGTGGGCTTTTGACCCTTCCCGTCGCTCTCAAAGATCCAGAGACCCCTGGGCCAGCTGCCTACTGGACCCCCTCCCCTACTCCTCTGAACCAGCCTGCGTCTCGGACTGTGCCTCTGACATGTAAGAAATCTTGGGTTACTGGGGTTTGTAACTGAGAACACTGCCATGTCCAGATGTTCAGTGTCTATCCAATAAAATTGAGTTGTGCCTATATACTTTGGCTTGTTAATTGGCGACCTTCGATCCTGTTTGGGTAAACTGAGGCAGCAACCTCGTTTATTCCTTTCAGATTGATCCTGTCAATAGGGTGGGATAATAATTCAAATACATAAATAAAAATCAGGGGAACACGTCCGGGACACGAGAGGATGGTGGGGAATGGGACACAGGGTCAGGACTGGAGCTGGAGAATGGAAACAAGGGGCTGGATTAGAGGCCAAGGACTAGAGCATAGTCAAGGGCTGGGAGCAAGGAACTAGCAAGAGTCTGAGGGCTATTTATTTTAGTTTAGTTTATATATTTATTGTTCTTAACCCGCCCTTCCTGGAAGGCTTAGGGCAGGTAACGTCATCAGAAAAATATATATAAAATAAGAGAATAAAACCATTAAAAACTGTATGAAACTATATAAAATATTCAAAAAATTAAACTCTCAAATCCTAGCCTGCCCTGTTCCATGCTTGGCCAAATAAATAGGCTTTGCATTACTTCTGGAAGATGCTTGGGCTTTGGCGAACCGTCAGGGAAAGAGAGTTTCAGAGCTGTGGAGCACCTACCGAAAATGCCTCCCTGTGTGTTCTTGATGTAGGGACATGAGGCAGTTTAACAAGAGAGCACCCTCGGCTGACCTTGAAGGCCATGATGGGATACTGGGGAGGAAACTATACAGCTCAAAACAAGGATAGAAGAGTTGTTCCATAGCTGAGTGGCTTTATAAACAGACCAGGGTGGTGGCGTGGCCCCAACAAACACCAAAGAGCCAGAGAGAGCAAAAGCCAAGCCCCCAAGCAGAGTGTTATGGGCCTGCTGGCTCAAGGACCCAATGGTTCAAGGTTGGGCCCTGACACTTTCTTTCACAGTGACAGTGGTCAGTGTTAGATACTTCAGGGAAAGATTGCAAGAGCAAACCATAGGAGAGACGCCACAATCCATCTATCCTCTGTTTACTTCCAGCTTCTGGCAGCCAGAGGTACAGGTCACTAAGTATACGCTTGTATCCCCATACCATCTTAATTAACAGCCACTGGTGGCTCCCTCCTTCACGGGCGTACATGATTCATGCTATGAGCTGGCATGTTCGCTTAACCTCTCTGAGCCTTCATCCTCCATGCCGTTCCGTTCCCATGTTGTGGGGAGTGGCTACCATGAAACAGCCAAAGAGCCACTTCAGTCCAACATATGACATAAGCGTGTACTGTATTTTATGCCAAGATCATAACTGTCAAGCACCGGAATGCTCTGAATAACTGGCCAAAAGTCACAACAGTCATTGAATAGCTGTTGCTGCTTACTTTGAAGCTCTTCAGCTGTCACTAGAACTGTCCGAGATGCACCAGTTGCCTTAACAAGGTCACTGCGTGTTTGGGTGTCAATTATTTTTTTCATAAGCTGGATTATTCCTTCATCTTCTGTGTTTAGCCTTTGGGAAATGAAGTTCCTTGCACTTTGTACTAATTCCAGACATACAGCTGAAAAGCAGCGCAGGTTAGGTGCGACATATTGATGCTTGACACATGCCAACCGATGTTCACGTATCCGTTCGCCTGCACTCCCACGATCACCATTATCCACTTCCCCTTCCAGAAATGAACTCACTGCTTCCTCCTTTCCACCCGGCATGGGTCCATCCAGAACAATATCCAACTTTCGAGTTGCAGAGTCACATAGAGTTAACAAATCAGGTAGAATTAAGATCTGTTGCAGATCTTTAAAAATGTCACAAATCTCATACACAAGTGCCGTCATCTTTACTTGAATAGAATTTTCAGCTCACATGTTTAAAAACCCTTGAGCCTTTGCCTTTTCTTGGCGTGTTGATTCTGGGTTGTGTTTTACAGCTATCTGCACCTTACAGCACGCAATCAAGATGCAAAGGGCAGCCTTTGCAAGTGCATGAAGATGCTCTGCAAGTCTTACTTCATGATGAGCTGGAAAAACAATCACCTCATTACAATCCTCTTCAGTGCCACGTTCACGTAGGGCTTTGACTCTGCATTTTGATGTTCGAAAGTATGTTGATGATGCTACTATGTTTGATCACCATAATTTGAGCTCTGGAACACTGTCTTCCATATCTTCCATTGCCACGTCAGATCTGTGACACGTGCACCAAATGGTAATTATTAATTATTATTATTATTATAAGCATTTATATAGCACCAGCGATGTACCTGGCGCTTTACAGAGAATAAGATGGACACGGTCCCTGCCTGAGAGCGTACAAATTTCCATAATCCAGCATGCACTCCAGTATTTGCTTACTTGCCATCTGTAGTGATGGCAACAATCAACTGGGCGCGGTCAGTTGCTTTCATTAGTGCTTCAAGAAGACCGCATCCTCAATTTTTTTCTGGCTCAATAACTCCCAGAAAAGCAGTCTGAATAGATCCATTAGGCTCTATGTATCGTATACACACAAACCTATTGCCCATCTGCTGTCTGTCCAGGCTACCATCAGTTTGAATGGAATAACAGATACTATTATCCACTTTGGACTTCAGTTGCGTTAATTCAAGTGAAGCAATCACATCCAGCACGTCTAGTGTAACAAAGAAACAGGTGGTTTGAATTGCTGTAAAGGTGCATCTCAACCTTGGTGTGCCACCGAATCTAATACATGATCTCCTTTTAGCTTTGCTAGGGATCGTGATGACCCAATTCCATGCTGGCAGAGTTTCCATCAGTGAATCATTGTACGCATTAATGGCCATCCGAATCGAAAAGTTGACTACACTAGCTTTATGACCTCGAAGTACTTTTACCCAATGTGGATGGTTAACAGATTGAGCAACCCACATTTCCTGATGTTTCTTTGCAAGAACAGCATTCTGGTGTGGCTTTGATTTAAGGAGAATGACAATACGTTGTAGTTTTTCCTCACCATCTACTCTCACACAAGTAGCCATTGGAACAGTTCCTGTTTTGAAATGTCTTCTTGCTTCACTTTCAAAAGCCTTGCGCACAGAGCAATGTACTCATTGCCGTGTCTTGTTTCTTTAGTGATCTGAAGACATTCATAAGTGGACAATAACTGCTTAAGGCTTAGATTTTGTCCATGACAGGAAGATGTTGATTGAACAAAACTTTCTTCCTCAAGATGTGATATGATCTTTGTCACTGCTCTTGTTCCGTCTGAAATTCTCTGCTGTTGTATAAAATGTGCTTTATCTTCTGGACTATTGCACATATCACTGAAGCTGGTGGTGGTTGATATTAGGCAAATATCATCTGTTGTATTATCCCCACCAGCGGTTACTACAGGCATTTACTGATCTTCCCTTTTCTCACTCAACTTGTAGTTCTTGATTCCTAGACTCTGGATTAGCAGAATTGGGAATGTCTTCTACTTGAGCCTGAATACGGACTACCTTGTCCACACAGGGTGGTGTTAAATTATTTCTGAATGTTGAAGAACTTGACAGTGAAGGATGGACATAAAAAGGAATTTTTGTCTGACCTACAGCTGAGCCTGCTGCTTGAAGTAATTCCGTCTTCTGAGCCTTCCTCCTTTTGAGTTCCACTGTTTCCACTTTTGGATCTCTTCATTTTCTGGCATTAAATAAAATTAAGTGCAACTTGCTAAAAAGGCTGCACACATTACAAAGTGTGCATGGATGACATAGGGTGGGGTTGTTGCCATTATACATGATGCAACAACCAGATTAGTTAATGATATGTTGTGTGGATCAATTTACCTGCAGGGAATGGGCTGAAGGGTGGTAAGGCTTGCAGGGGGTGTTGGGGCCTAGTCTTCCCTCCCACTCAGGACTGCTGCAGCTGCTTTTCCCTCCCAACTTATAGTCCTCCTCAGCTCAAGCTCACCTTCAGGGAGCAGGCTGAGGGTGGTAAAACTTCCAGGGGTACTGTTGGGGCTTGCCGTAGCTCTCTCCCTCCACGTCAGGACTGCTGCGTGTTTATAGTCCTCAGCCAAGGAAGCAGCACTTCAGCTCCCCTACAGGGAATTCTGGGAATATGCTGCAGGGAGGTAAAGCTTGCGGGCTGTGTGTTGGGGCCAAGTCCTCCTTTGATAGAGTTAGTGTGTGTTTAGGCTTCCTATTTGACTCTGTAAGGCAACGTTGCCCTAAACAGGAACAGGTAGGGTTGCCAAAACTATTCTGGCAGCTTATGACAGATACATGGCACAGGGCTGCATTGTTGCAGGTTGAAGCCCTTCACCATGTGTTTTTCATAAGCTGCCAGAATTAAAATGGAGTTTTGGCAACCCTAGGAACAGGTAGTATGAACAGCACATCTGACATTCTAGAAGAATTAAAAATAGTAAAGTAAAGTGATAACATTATTTTTTTAAACTTTGTTCTTTATGTTGTTTTGGGGGCCAAAATCCTTCACTGGGTGGGCTGAAGGGTGGGACCGGGGGGACAGTGGGATTCAGCACCCAATGAGGTACTGTCCCACTTATATAAGGAACAGGGGGAAGTACAGAATGCTCTGCTATATATAAATTTAATCACTCCTCCGCCCCATTATTACACACCTTGTATAAGTGCATGGTATTCCTGCGTATGGTTTGCACATATTGTTAAACAGAGAGGAATACTGACAGTGAAATTTAGACCTGGATATCTTTATCTGAAACACTCTTGGGCCTTATGCATGTCCTGGAGACAGTTCTAAAGCCCTTTCCCAAACTTCAGTCTGTGCTGTCTTTTCCCATTTTATTTTTTAGTGTCTCCGAAATTAAAACCCCATGAGCATGGCTCTCAGAATACACAGTAATCTATTTAGGCTTTCATTTTCCTGATGGTTTACATTTGCTTGGCAGCCCGTTGATGCATACAAAAGATCCCGTAATGGGTCACGAGCAGCAGCTTGGCTTTGAAATCCTTCACGAAGCATATTATGCACTGATGGTACGTTTATGAATTCATTTTAATGGAATGTTACTCAAGATTGGGAGACTTCAGAAAGCATTCATTCCAAGTACTTGCGTACGTCTCCTGTTAATTTGCATCTTCTCCTGGCTCCCTACCAAAAGGAATCTTGCCTGATGCCTCTCCTGCGCTGTGAGCAACCTTGCGTTTTAGCCATGAGAGTAATTTTGTAGCCTATTCAAAGACTTTGAAACGAATGTATATTTATTTCAAGGAGTTTAGAGTTGGTCTTTCCTAGTTGGATGCTTGCGGTGTTTTTTTCTGCTTGTCCTTCACTTCAAATACTTTTAATATATTGTGAGCAGCCCCGAGATGCCGGAGGCAGGAGGGGGCGGCATATAAATTGTCAAAATAAATAAATAAATATAAATACAAGAGGACCGTAATGCAAGAGCTGCTGGCATCTGTAGCTAAAACCACTGATGGTTTTAAGGTAGTTGGGTGTCTGCAGGGGTGCTGGGAGGAATGCGTATGTAACCCCTGGCTCCCACATGGCCCCATACCTTTCTCAGCCCTTCGGTCAGGAGGCAACCCCATGTTGGAAATGGATGGGGACAACAGGGCTTGTCTTCCCTTTCTGACATGGCCGTATGGTCTTTCCAAGCACCGTGCCGCCACGATGCTTGGAGAAGAGAACTCTCCCACTCTCCACGCCTCCCTGAATTTAATTCTGCAGGTACTCCTGGTTCTGGGGGCAGCTGGAGGCAACCTGAACTGTCACTGTTTATGCATTTATTTTTTGTGCCATGATATGGTAGCTGCCAGGGGGTGAGGGAGAAACAAACCAGAACGTCCATGTCTTCGCACGGCACAGTGGGCAAAGATCTCCCACAATTGGGCATTACACGGAATGGGTGCGGCAGCGTCCTTGGATCTTGAAAAATGGAAACCTCATGTTCCAGTTGGAATGAAGAGAAATGACTAGTATTTTGTTCTGTTCTAAGCGTATATTTCCTAGCGGATGAGGGGAAAAAAAGATTTTAGTTTTAAATTATTTTATTTATTTAATTATTCATTAATTTAAATTTCTTACCCCGCCCTTCCCGCCAAAGGTGGCTCAGGACAATTACAATATTAAAATGCAAAAAAATAATAATACATAAAATATAAACCACAAATACAAAAAAACTAAAACACACCACAGCCCCTCCACCATTCCTTAAACCCCCCACCTCATGACTCACCCTTTCCTCACAACCCCCCCATACTCTACTCCCCCCCTCCACCATTCCTCCAACCCTTATCCACCCCAACCCCCCACCTCATGACTCACCCTTTCCTCACAACCCCCCCATACTCTACTCCCCCCCTGCACCATTCCTCCAACCCTTATCCAGCCTAACCCCCCAACCTCATGACTCACCCTTTCCTTACAACCCCCTATACTCTACTCCCCCCACCCCCTGCCAAACACCCTTGTAAACAATACTGGTGTGCACTGCCTCCAGTCCAGGCATGAACTAACTTCTGGTGGAGGGAGTTCCGCAGCAGTGGAGCAGCGGCTGAGAATGCCCTCTTCGGCATGGAGGCCGAGTTGAAAACCGGTACTTCAGAGGGACATCCCCAGCTGATCGCAGAGGCCATGATGGGACATGGTTGGCCAGGTGATGTGCCAGATAAGTTGGTCTCAAGTCATTTAGGGCTTTAAAGGTCAAAACCAGTACCCTGAATTGTGCCCGGAAGACAATAGGCAACCAGCGCAGGTTTTGGCGCACCGGTGTTGTGTGCACCTGGCGACCGGTCTCCATAAGGAGCTGGTCTGCAGCATTCTGCACCAGCTGCAGCTTCCAAGCAGTCTTTAAGGGCATCCCCACATTTCTTAAGTGGCCGGACTTGCAGAGTTGAGAATATTGGACTTCTACTGGGTGCTAGTGATGTTCCCCAAGAGTGGGTCATAGTGGGAGATGGTTTCCAAAATGTTTGGGATCCCAGAACCCACACGCACCAGGCTGTTGCTTGGTTTAGCCACAAGTTGCCTCTTCTAAAGCTCCAGTCTTTGTTTGCGTGAGCTGGGGAAGGCGCTACTAGGGCTGAGAAGAGAGCAAGTGTTCCTGTTCCGCAGGGAAATATTGACCTTTGGGAAGCGCTTGCAAGTGTTCATTGATACTTCATCAGTCTCTGGTGACTCCACGTTTCTGCCATTGTCGATATCGGCGCCTGTGATTTTACATAGTTTTTTGTCAATTTTCTCACTTTCCGGCATATTTTTTTCTTTTCTTTGGTAATATTTTCATTTTCTTCATTTTTGGTGACTTCTGCAACAGTTTTATGGCACATTTATGGCAATTTCCAGCACATCCGTGGCACTTCCTCCAGCACAAAACGGCACTTTTTCATCTCCACAGCCCCCGAGGGTTGCATTGGAATCAGCCCTGTAGCAGCACTGCTCAACTCACAAAAAGCAACAAATGGAGAAAACCGTGGAAAAGCTGGTAAGTTTCCGCATCACATGGATGAAGGCAAATGACCTGTTTTCGACATCAACTGCTTTCACCCTGATTTGTCGTTTCAGACCTAGGCACTGCTACATGCTGACAGGGAGGCTCCCCACACACGAGCAACACCAGTTCTAGCTGTGGACAGACTCCAGCACCCAGAGATATAGCGTGTCCCTGGAATTCTAAAATCCAGATGTTCTGGGTGTTCGAGAGTCTGGGTGTCTCCCTTTGTTGACCCTAGCAGCAATAATTAGATATGAAGTCTTGGAAAAACATTCCTCATGTGAGCCAATTTCATGTATCATTGGATAGATTCAACAAAACACTAGCCATCTCCACCCCTTCCAAGCCTGTCTATAATAGTCTTCTCTGGCTTTGTCGAGAATCAATGAAGGTGCATTTTCAGCTCTGAAAAGTGTCCCTTTCACAGATGACCTGGTGTTCAGTGTCTGCTTGTAAAAAGAGGAAATATTTTATGGCAAAGTAAATGGTTTCTCCCCTCTTCCCCTAGCTGCAAGTCTGGCAAATGAGCATCTACATAAGTAATAAAAGTCCTACAGGCCAAATTACCTTTTGGTTTACAACTGTGAGCCATTTGTTTGTCAGTGGAAGGGACTGGCCCCGACAAAGTATCTTGGGAAAAAGTCTTGTTGGTGTCCAAAAAGGAATGAATTTCAGCTTCCTCTCATTCTGTAACATGAACAGGAATACAAAAGCAATCCAATATTGTCCTTGGGTGTTAACAAACGTGCTGGTGGCCCACTCGGGCTCCTGGGCCACTGGCGTGTTTATTGACCGGGCCACCAGATGTTTCCTGGGATTGCTCCCAGGCGCGTCTGCAGCGAGCCCGGGCTGTAGTCCCAGAGACCTCTGGGATCACAGCTCGGGCTACGGTCCATGTCACTGGTCCAGATTGGGCTACAGTGGACTACTCACATGTGGTGTAGCCCGCCACGTCCCGGTCTGGATCAGGCCTGCTGCAGCTGCCCATCGTGTTGGGGAGCAGGATGCTGGGCGCAGTGCGGGGGTGAAGCCAGGTGGCCGTTCATTCGTGTGTCCCCGTGCCCTCTCCATTGACCCAGCCGCGGGAATGTTTGTTCCGCAACCGGACCCAGTCAGGACCGTGTTGGCAGTGTGTTCTCGAGCTGGGTCGGGCTGCCTCCCTCCTGGCGCCACATGTGGAAACACCCCTTGTCACTCAAGTCAGCGGCGCATATACATCTAACTTTGGAGCTGTGATGTTCTGAAGTAAGGTATGTTCCCGGGCTTGACAAGAGAGGGGGAATCAGGAGTACAATTGTACCAGACCCACCAAGCTCAGAGATCCCACAAGCTACACAACTTTCCTTTCTAAATATGCACTAAAATATGAGTAAAATAATAATTGCAAGTAACACGTGTAAAATACTAGTATGGTCTCCCAGAATTCAAAAACGTACGATGAGATGGAACATAGGGGACTCCCCTGCCTCCCAGCAACCAGGATGTATGAGGCCCCAAAGTTTCTCCCAACAGGACTGATCTTGCATTAAATTAAGGGTTCTGGCAACCCTACTTAAGTAGAAAGCTGTCATCTCTCTAGTCATTTTCACAGTAGAGATATACTTTAACTGGGGCTAGTTGGAAACTGTAAACCTTTTGTGTGTGTTAAAGAATGGGAATTTTGTAATGGATTTTATAAAATTTCAAAATGGGTGACACTTGATGCTTTGGAAAATTTTTAATTCATGATAAAAATTTCATATTCATTGGAAGAGTTTTGTTTTTTTAATCCCAATTGACAATGTTGGACTCAGAGCAAACTAGACTCGGCCAAAACTTAAACAGAACAGTACTCTCTCTAGCATTCTTTACGGGGACTGGCTTATATAAATCCCATATATATAAGCCGGTTGGTCTGCCTGGACTCAGCAGGAGGTTCTTCAGATATTACACAGTGATAAACACGCTCCCAATTTTCTAGGTCAAAAGCCTGATGCTGAAATGTCAGCTGTGGACAATTTTTGGCTTCCTTTGAAATTTTTATCTCAAAATCTTGATGTGGTTGTTGGTGGCCTTGGCTCTCCTGTGATAAACCAGTGACGGTTCTTGCCAGCCAGCCCAGGCACTGTCTCCATGCTGTCAGTGACCCTTCAGGTTTCAAACAATGCAAACGCTGCCACGGGCAAGACCAGCAGTGGTATTTGGTTCGGGAAGCCCATTGGCTTAAATGAAGAGCTGGTTTAGCTAGATGACCCTTCCCAGGGCATTATGAGGCGTAAATTCATCCCCCCTCTGCTGCTTTCAAGGTTTTTAAAATGTCCTTTAGGTTACGCTGCAAAAGCCATTTCCCTCCATGCCTCCCTTGAAGTATTTGAAGACGATAATGGTGGGACTGGGTTTGCAGGGCTAGCCTTAAGCAGGATCAGTAGGGGTCACGACCTGGGCCCTGCAGTCAGAGGAAGTCCTGAAGGGAGGCCAGTCCTGGGGGCCTCAGGTTCAGCACTCCTGAGGCCCCATGATAGGCTATTTTTGTGGGGACCTTTCCCCCATCAGGACTCTCGGCCCCTGCGTGGCCCTGTCCCTACTCTTCTCATCTTCAGTAAATCACCCATCCCTTCCCACCTCCCTCACCCCCCACCAGAGGCGTGTGCGTGAATGGGAGAGAGAACTTGTGTATGTACTAAGATATTGGTGATAAGCAGAAGCCAGGCCCAATATAAATGGGTGACGGAGTCTCATTTAATTGAACAAGTTAGGCACTATAAGTATTTGGAGGTAATAGTTTCTGCGGCCCCTTCGTGGCGGTCACACTTCAAGTTTGTTAGGGCAGCTGCAATGTCAACTGGCCAGGGCATCTTAAGTTTTTACTGGTCTAAAGGAGGAAAGCTGTTCAGGCTGGCCCTAAAGCTCCTGAAAGGTCCTGGCGCAGTGGTTCCACTCTCCTCCCCAGAGACAACGTTTCAGGGGCTGGCTGCCCTTCACACTGATCTGCTGGAGATTAGCTCATGATCCCATAGTGGATTGTTGACTACCTCAGACTTGTGATGTGTTTTCATGTTTTATTAAGGATATGGATGGGTACCGTTTGGCATTTACTAATAAACTAGACAGTAGTATAACTGGGTGTAAGAAAGAGTTGGACATGTTTGTGGAGGATAGATTTATTAGCAGCTTATTAGCCAGGTAGGTTTGGGAAATGTAACCTCTTACTGTCAGGAGCTGGAAGTGAACAACAGAAAATGGATCGCCCCATTGTGACCTGTTGGGTACTTCTTCCAAGCAACCGATATTGGTCACTGTTGGAGACAGGATGCTGGGCTTGACGAACTTTTGGTCTGACCCAGTATGGCGCTACTTATGTTCTTATGCAGAAGGCAGCCCTATCATTTTTTTTGTTTGTTTACAAACCTCCTCTCTATTTTGGGGGGGTTTCATAAATGACCGTACCATTTTTAGTTTTGAATTTTTAAAAAAACATTTTATTCAAAAATAAATAAACAAAATTTTTAAAATTACTGTGCATGCGCAAAAAGGCGACTAGGGCCAAATTAGCGCATGCATTGCACAGTCCTTCCTCAAAATGGGGCTGGCAGAGTCAGTGCCACTTTGGGAAAGGGCCTGCGCATGTGCAGAATTGCCTGGTAGCCGTTGGCGCATGTGCAGTGACTTTTAAAATTACTTTTAAAATTAAAAATAATAATAAAAACAATCGCTGCACGCGTGTCGAAGGGTCGCCGGGGCCATTCTGCGCATGCGCGCGCCCTTTCCCCCAAAGGCGCCGGCGGCAGGGTCGGTGCCGTTCTGGGGAAGGAATGCACATGTGCACAACGGCTCTGGTGACCGTTTTGGCACGTGTACTGTTTTTTAAAATTATTTTTAATTTTTAAAATGAAAACGGATGAAAGCGAACGATAATCATTTGCTTATTCATCTGTTTTTATATTTTAGTTACTAAAACTAAAGGGGCTTCGTTCTTTTTAGTAATTTAAAAAAAAGCAAAAATGACCTGCACGCCCTACTAGACACTTGGACAGAACCGAGTCCTGCCCGCTCCCACTTCTTCCTTTGATCATTGATCTAGCCAGCAAGAAGAGGTCAGCCTAGACAACCTGAGAAATGGCAAAGAGCTACTTCAGCCTCTTCCCAGCACTGGGAATGGCAGAAGCTAGAAACCAGAACTTCTACAAAAATAAAAAACGGAAGGAAGTTTCCAAGCAACGAGCTCCATCTTGGAACAGAATAAGCGTCAGATGAAAAAGCAATAAAATAGTCAGGCTGAAAAGAAGATGAGCTTTTAAATTAAAAAAGAAGATACAAAAGCTGAGCCCTGCACGTTCAGAGAGAATAGGAAATGCTCCTTGTTTAACCAAGGATAAAAGGAGTCTTTAAAAAAAAAAAAAAGTTCAAACATTTTGGGTAATTTATATTTTCATTGATGCACTCCACTGAATATCTAGATTCTGTTTTAGGAGGAGATGCCAGTGTCCAAAATGCCATTAAATCCTCTAGTATATGGGATTATTTATAATTACTTTATTTATTTAGCATTTTATGTTAAACGGTCAGTGTTCAAAGTGCTGAACAATCTTTATCTGGTTCACCCTCGCCATAACCCTGTGAAGTATGTCATTATCATTCCCATTTTACAGATGGGGAACAGTGGCTTCTTGCCCAAGGCTACTTGGTGAGATCTTAGCAAAGGCAGGATTTGAGTGTGATTTGAAGCATATTGGAAATCCCAGGAGTGAGCCTGTCCTCAAGTTACTTGCCTTGAAGACTTGCCAAGTTCTGTTCTGATCGCAGAAGAACTTGCAGTGTCCTCCATGACATAACTTCCTGATAGCGCATTAAGCAATATGTCTGACAGACACATACAGCGTATTCTCTTTCCCATTGTCTCCCCAGAAAGGTCATGGACTCCCATCAACACGCAAGTGATGAACAGACCAAACTCTCACTGGGCGAGTGCGTGGTACTGCTGTTCGAGTCCACCACTGCCTCACCGCATCAACACCCAAGTCTATCGCCCACAGCCCTCTGTCTGCCAAGCCACCCAGATGGAAGTGGGGAGAGGTGTGGTTGTGGCTGGGTGGTGCCCCAACAGAAGAGGTAGGGCTGCGATGGTAGACAACGGGGCAGTGGACTCGAGTGATGGCGATACCCTGTGTGTACACACAGTGACTGAGCAGTGAGTTTGGTTTGTGCGTCATGCGTGCATTGACCACAGACTGGGCCCACCGTGTATTCACAGTAAGGCTTTGTTAGCTAGTCATATGTAACCCCTTGTCAGAAAACGAAGAGTTAGTATTAGCAATGCCAGAAGTGCCCTTGGGAATTATATACAAAGACTCCGGTGTTACTAGACATCATGCTGGCTACTAATTTCAGCTGTCAACATAAAGTTCCTCATTAAGTCTGTCAATGCCTGCTGGCCACAAATTCAACATGGATTGGCTCCGAAAAAGAAATGGGAGAGGAGGACAACATGGAATTTCCTACCAGCTTGTGTCTGCTGTTGTTTCTAGATATGCACTGCCCCACTTCTGGTCCATGGTCATCTGCGAGATTGTACAAAAACAGCTGTGTGTATATTCTTGTGAGAAAAGACGTAAAATGGCAATTTTGTGCTTGTGAATAGATTTACTCCTTGGTCTTGCTGCTGTTACAGAGGAGGTTGACAATGGGCTAAAGGTCGCTTGCGTTGCACTTCGTGGCACTAACCGAGGAAACAGGTTGGGGGTAGGTCAGCAGGAAATGTACTTGAGTCCTATGTGAACTGCTAAACTAGTGTTCTACGGAAGTGGCAGGCACAGTGATGTAAAACAGCATGGGTATGGGGGGGGAGGGAGAGAATGGAGAATGGTCACATGGCTCATGGTTGGAGGAGACTGGGGAATGGGCACATGGCTGGTGGGAGGAGACCATCAGGTAAGCCGGTCCAACACGCAACTGCAGTAATGTTTGTGTAACCAGCTACATGGTCTTGGTAGGAGTGATCCTTTGGATTCGGATTTGATTTGTAACTGCTTGTACAGGCCACTTACAGATCATCTTGTGCCTTTTCGGTTCTGATCTAAAAAAATTTTTTTAATGGCCACCGGACTGCCCTTTTGGAAAATGGTGTGCATGCACAGAATCGTCATGCAGCTGTTTTTTTTCACACGCACAGTAATTTTTTGTAAAATAATTATTTTAAGGTTTTTTATTGATTTTAAATATGGACCCGAAAGCGGAATCCAAACCAAGAATGGATCCGAACTGCAATTTCCTCTAGCAGACTGCCCCTAGGTCTTAATGACCGCTCAAAATTTAATACGAGATGACTTTGCAGCCCGTTTATCATTTTCTGGTAATGCCCACTGGTAACACCCGCTCCTAACGTGGTCTGTTGAGCCTGCACTGGTCATACATGTCTAAGAGCACCTCCACCAATGGCAATGAAGAACTATGCCTTGCATTTGGAGTGGAAGGGGCTAAGCTTTAAGATGGGTCTTAATTCCTCATGTTCTTGAACCAGCCTCACGTAAAGGCATCTCCTCCACAGAGGTGGATACAATTTGCAGAGAAGCATTTGAACGGTAGCTTTACCCACAGTGAACTTGTGAATCTTCTCAGGGCTTCAAGGGCTGGTCTGAGGGCAGGGCTAGTGGGGGCCATGGCCCTGGAAGTTGTAGTCTTTAAGGCCCCACAGTCAATGTCTGGCCCTGAAGGTGTCATCAGGGCCTTTTGGAGTGGCAGTGGAGGGCCCCTTTGGGACGGCGGCAGCAGCAGAAGGGTCCCAGAATTCCCACCGGTGCTACCATCCCTCCTGAGGCTCACCAGACCCCCTCTCAGGAGGGTCGGCGGGCCCTGTGGTGCTCCTGGGGCTTTTCTGAAGTGATGGCGGGTCAGGTGGTTCCTGTGGGATCCCCACATAAGCCCTCCCCATTCCAAGTGACTCACCCTGTCACAGGCCCTGCAAATTCTAGAGTTGTCTTGTCCATGGCAAAGAATTGGACCAGATCACCAGCTCTGTTTAATTTTATTTATTTGTTTATTTTATTTCTACCCTGCCCCTCTCTCCAAAGGAGACTCGAAGTGGCTTACAAGACAAAGTAAAACAATAAATACAATAAAAATTCATCACATCATAAAATTCAGAAATTCAAAAATAGACTAAAAACCACCCATACCAAGTCTGCAAGGAACACAACCCACCCATCCTAAATTAACCCATCCCACCCTCCCCCCTGCCAAACACGTGGCGGCAAAGCCAGCCCTTACAACGTCGGCGGAAAGTAAGGAGATTTGGGCTAAGGCGAAACTGCACTGGGAGCGCATTCCACAGCGACAGAACGACCACTGAGAATGTCCCCGTCTGTCCCGACTCGCCAAAAATGCGGGACCTTCAGTAGGGCATCCCCAGATGACTGTAGGGGCTGCCCTGAAGCTCATGGAAAGAGGCGGCCCCTCATGTAAGTGGAACCCAGGCCGTATAGTGCTTTTTATAGGTTAAATCCAGCACCTTGAATTGGGCCCGGAAAACAATTGGCAGCCAGTGCCGTGCTGGGAGCACTGGTGTAATGTGCTCCCTGTGGCCCGTCCCCATCATGAAGCGGGCCGCTGCATTTTGCACCAGCTGCAGCTTCCAGACCATCACCATGGGCAGCCTCATGTAGAGCGCATTATAGTAATCTAGCCTCGAGGTGATGAACGCATGGATGATAGTGGTGAGATCTGAGTCTGAGACACATGGGTGAAGCCTCTTTACCAGATGTAATTGGCAAAAGGCACCCCTGGCCACAGCCAACACCTGCTGATCCAGGGAAAGCTGCGAGTCCAGGAGCACCCCCAGGCTCTGCACCCATGAAACCAGAGGAGGACAGACACCCCCAATAATGCCAACCCCAGACCACCAACCCTGCCCACCAACATCACCACTGTCTTGTCAGGATTGAGTTTGTTGGCTTGACCTCATCCAATCCCCGCAACGGCCAGACACCGGGGACAGCAACGAGACTGCAGGACCTGGGTCAGTAGGAAAGGAAAGATACAGCTCGGTGTTGTCGGCATAGTGATAACAGCGGACCCCCCCAGCTGTGCGCAACCTCCCCTAACAGCTGCTTATACATGTTGAATAAGAGCAGGGACAGAATGGAACCCTGCAGGACCCCACACAGGAGGCCCTCAAAGGACACCCACTGAGATCTGTCCTCGAGGTAAGAGTGGAACCACGGTAAGACGGTTCCACCCACCCCAGCCAGGTTCCGTAGGCAGGTCACCAACAGCTCATGATTCACAGTATCAAAAGCCGCAGATAGATCCGGTAGAAACAGCAAGGTCATACGACCACTCTCCAACTCTACTAGGAGGTTGTTGACCAAGGCCCACAAGCGCAGTCTCCGTGCTGTAACCTGGACGAAAGTAAAACTGCATGGGATCAAGAAAACTGTGCGATCTAGATGCACCTGCAACTGGCGGGCCACAACCCTGTTCAATAACCTTCCCTAGAAGGATAGTTCACTGGGGCACCAGCGTCTCAAGCAATGGTTTCTTGAGAAGTGGCTGGATTACCGCCCCCTTGAGGCATTCCAGCACACGACCCTCCCTAAGGGAGGTGTTGATAACCCCGGCCAACGTCGGCCCCAGGGTCTCCCTGGTGGCCTTGACCAACCAGGATGGGCAAGGATCTAATTCACAAGTTGTGGCCCAAACAGAGCCCAGCACATCTGTTGCCTCTGCGGGTGTCACTAACTGAAACAAATCCCATAAACACAAACCAGACAGGGCATTCCTAACCTTCGGCTGTGCTACAGTATCCAAAATGGGAAGAGTCGACGTCATGCTCGATGCGAGCAATGTTATTTGCAAAGTACGACAAAAACGTGTCGCAGCGGGCCTGGGATGAATCCGGTTCTGGGTGGAGACAGGCTGGACTGGCCAGACCCCTCACCACCCGGAACAGCTCCGCTGGACGCGACTGAGCAGATGCTAGGATAGCGTTAAGGCGCGATCACATATTACATTACCTGAGGATCTGACCTAGCTCTAGTCAAGAGCAGTGGAGTTATACAGAACAGAATGAAGAATAAGTCTGAGGGACTCTCCATAAAGTACATTGTGGCAGGGAAGAGTCCCTGCAGGCCATTGTTCTTAAGAGGGCCCAGGTGCAGTTGCTTGTAAGACTGTAGGTGCTCTGCTTAGTGGGGAACTGTGCCTAGTTGGGAAAGCAGCTGGTCTTGGCAGCGGCCAATCCTGGAAAGAAAGCCTGAGCCAGAGCTCGGAGCAAGGAGGCTGCTGTAAGGGCAGGAGCTAGAGAGAGCTCTGTGGGCCTAGGGGCGCTCCCCGGCTCAGTCAGGCCTGGGCTTGGGGATGGGTGGAGGGACACTCCCCTTCGCCTGTCCCCAAACCCAGCCATTTTGGCATCACTTACCCCATCCGTTGCTGTGGCGTCGGCATCCTGGGCCCCGCGTCGTGCCCACTCGCTGGCTCCCTGTGTCAGGCTCCCGTGGCGGCGGGTGCAGCAGCGGGAGATTAAATCTGCCGCTGCGCCGCCCGCCACCACCGGAAGTTGCGAGGGAGTGAGGGAGAGGCGGGGCCTCTGCCTCTTCCTCACTTTCGCTGTCTCCCTTCACTGCCTGGGTGTCTTGGCCAGGGGGAATGAGGGAGAGGCAGAGACCCCCACCTCTCCCTCACTCCCGCTGGCCTCTCCGCTGGCGCTCACTGCCTGTCATGGTCTATGGGAGTCGGACTCGGCCAGGGGGGCCCGCGCTCAAGACCCTCAGCTCCAGGCCACTGTCAGGCCGGGAGCTGGGGACCCTGAGCCCCCCAGGAGAGGGGTCTGGGGCGGCCGCCCCAAGCCGCCCCGCGGTAAGGCCGGTCCTGAGTGGGCTCCAGTAGGAGTAGGCCTGGGCTGGAGAGGAGACCCAGAGAAACCGAGTGAGGGCGCTTTCCCACGTTACAATATCTGCACCTGATTTGCCTCCAGGGAAATCTCCAGGAGGCCAATCAAGCACGGGGTTTGTTAACATGGAAATGCTAAGCCTGCGTGTTTTTGGCGACAATCCTGCGAGGGAATGCAAAGTCAAATTGTCTGGCTTTGCACCAGCTCTGAATCCCCCGCAGGATTGCCACCAAAAATGGAGGCAAACTGAGCGCATTTTGTAACCTGGGAAAGGCTGAAAGCACCCTGAGTGATGACAGAGAGAGTGTTCCCAAAGACTGTGATCCAGAGAGAAGCGGAGGGTAAACTGGGACGTTGGGGGCACTTGAGAATGGGCTGAGTAAAATCCCCCAAAGCAAGTGGCTTATTGGGCATGTCATGGAAGTCGCCCCTGCCTACACTTTTAATCCCAGTAATGTAGAACCCCTTATATGTCAGGAATATCTTTTTGTTTTGTTTTCAAATGAAATGTTGTTGGAAAAATTGTGACATCCCCCAACACCCCTATAACCAGTTGGCAAACTCTGACCTCAGAAATGTAACTCTTTCCCTATTTTTGCCACTGGTTAATGCAATACCCTCAGTGTATAATTGGTAAAATAAAATAAAATAAAAATAATAATTAAGTGCCAGACCAAGCCTGTCCCAGAAGCCACACCTCCCGTCCCAGAATTCCACCCTATTCTCCAGCTAGCAGCCTAGCCACTGTACTAACCTGCTTCTCTGCAGTTGAATGTAATCCAAAGGTTTTTGTGATTTAATCCATACAGTGACCAGCACATGGGGGCAGGGCAGGAAAGTCCTTAATGAAAACGAACCAGTTTTCTTCTGGCTTTTGTGTTCAACTATGAAATGGCCAATATCAGCCTTTTCCTGGTCTTTCATATTTTGAGCTACACACACCTACTAGGAACATTTACCAGGGCTTAGTCCCCCCCTCCCCTGTGCCTTGAACTTAATTGTTGGGGCTGAACCCTTGCAAGTCCCCCACCACCCAGTACAGAAATTAAGCCCTGAATAAGTCTTAACAACCAAGTGCTATTGATTTCTATTAACATCTATGCTGAATGGAGAGCATGCACACTCCCCCGCCCCCTTTTCTTTGGATAAATATTCTTTCTCCATTATGGTTGGTATTCAATATCAGAATGGCAACCAGTCGGTTCCTGTGGTGTACAGAAGGTTAACCATAAGGATGAGAATTTCGGATTCAGATAGAACCAAATCAACCCCAAAATGGCCGATTCCGTTCTGTCTGAACATTCTGATCTTTTCTGGTTTTGGGGGAATCGGATCTTTTACATTGATTTTTTTTGTTTCGGATCTTTAACGTTGTGGTTTATTTCCATTGACTTCAGTGGGGAAAAATTCATGCAAAAAATCCAAATCGAGATCCGAAATGACTAAAGAACTGAAAAATCTGAATCCGAAAGTCCCCCTGGAGTCTCACCCTCTAGTTAATTGCAATCCCTGTGCAAACGTGCCGAGCTTTGTGCTTAATGTTTGGTCCTCCCAGAAGTCCAGGCAGGATGGCAGACTTAGCACTGCAAGCTTCGTTTTGCTAGTGTGTGACCTCATTCCAGAAAGGGGCACATGTGGTTTTGAGGAACTGATCGTGACTTGATTTGGTGAAGGAAACAGTGGCAATATTTCCAACAGGATAAGGCTGTATATCGTTGCAGAAGACAAGGAAGCTTTGAAATGATAGCTATCCCAAAACGTCCCTGCAGGAGGACACCTACTGACCCCAGACATTTAATGACTTTTGAATTGGGCTAAGAGTTCTCAAAGGAATTTTGTCGCAGAGAAAGCTGAACTAACTCAGAGTGTGTGTATTAAGTTTTCATAACTTGAGGGACCTTGACTGTGTCCTTGAATTCAGATATTTCTATTACCTCTATCCGTAACCTCCCAGTTGCCAGAGCCCATTATGATACCACTTTGTTGCTGTCTCTTCGTTACCTCCGTATCATTTTGTGCTGTGCAGTCAAAATTCTTGGTTATTTTGGCAGGTCATTTGCATTTCCTGTCTAATTACATGAAACCCCACTTTCTTCCAGCCTAAATCCTGATGTAGTAATAAAATCAGAGAATTGATTATTTTGTATGACTTCCTCAATGTACAGCTAGAATTCCGAGCAAGCGTTTGATGGAATATAGAATTAACCCAATTTTATGCAGGTTTTTCGCGTCATATTTTTTCTCCTGTACATGCACATTCTAACAGTGCCCTTGAAACTAAGGGTGATTTCAGATGTTACAGGCGCCCGATTCACCACAGTGGATTCCCAGTGGTGGTGAACCGGCTAACCCCCCCCCCCCCCCGTGGGCAAGAGAGGCCCAAAACAGACTTGACGGGAACGGGACCACGGCAGGGAATCGGACGGCAGACCACGGACCGGGGAAGCGCAATAGACGTTACGCCGATCCCAGGCCGTGGTCAAAGCACCCGAAAGGCGGTGGGGCGGCTTGTCCCAGCTGCTGCTGTGTGCCCTTTAAATCTCCCTCTCCGGCCTGTGTTGTTGCTTGTTGCCTGGCAGCGACGCTGCAGGCTTTGTCCCCAGCTGGGAATCATGTTGCTTGATTCCGGCGGGTGGTTGCCGTTCAGTCGTTACTTTTTTTTTGTTTCCCATTGGGAATCACTTTGACCACGCTTTCGGAGATGGTCCGGGCCGGAGCTCCGGAAGCGTGGTTATTTTTGACCCCTGATGGGGATTGACTGTGGTGAACACCTGGCGCCCGCGAAACAGACGTTCAGGGTGCTTTGGCCCCGCCGCGGGATTGACCGTGGTTCACTGTGGTTGACTGTGATCTCGTAACGTCTGAAAATACCCTAAGTATACCTGTGTAGTGATGAAATGGATGGTAATTGCATTAAAAAGGGTCTCTAAAATCCCTTCATCCACGATGTGGTGAATTAGGCCCAGTACCAGTCGTGAGTCGTCTTATGAATGTCTACAGTCATAAGAAAATAAGACGTGCCAGACTGAGTCAGACCAATGGTCCGTTGAGCCCTACGCTGTTGCCAGTTGCTTTGCGGGGGGCGATGGGTGGAGGTGCATGTTTCGTGGGCGCACGCATGCCCACCCATGCACCACTGCTTTGAGATGCACCCACCCATGTCCGCTGAGGGGTAATGAGTGGGTGCGTCTTTTAAAAAGGGCCTTAAGTTGAAGTAAGTAGCCTGAGGGCCCAATTCAAGATGCACATGCGCACTGTGAGCAGGCTACAAGTGCACGAACCACGTACACCCCATATGCAGTGCATTTGTGTGCTTGGTGCGTGTGTGGTAGCTTGGATTGGCTCCTGAGTGTTTTTAGCATAGCTGGAATGACTTATCCAAAACCCAGATATATTCAGTGAATTTGTCCCCTTCAGAGCTGTCCATCCAACTCCAAGCTTTTCTCCTTTTGGTTATTTTTGGTTCAGATTCTAACCCAAATATCGAAAAGACTGAATTAAAATGTTTTGTTTCAGCTGTATTTATTTGGATAGTTGTTCCACTAGGCGAGTAATCTTTGTGAATGTAAAATTTGTATTCATTTCAGTCTTGGATTTTCCTCTTGTAACTTTAGTGATTTGAGGTCTAAGAACCGCTTTCTCGCATGTGATTGCTTTCACTATATATACACCGCAATCTCGTTATAATGCTGTATTTGGGAGCTGTGCCTTACACCGTGTTCTAATGAGGGGGCTTTGTACAAGTCAATCTAGTGGTGATGCAACACATTGGGAGCCAGGCCTTACACTGCATTATAATCCAATTCATGTTATAACATATAGATTATTTACTTATTTAAATTTTAGCCTGTCCTTCCCCGAAGGGTTGGGAGAGTTAAGAACATCAAATAAAGAAATAATAATAATAATAATTAATAATTAATAAAAACATTTATTCTTATATAGTGCCCCCTGCCAAGGCACTCAGAGTGCTTTATGTACAATTTAACACAACTTTTAACCCTCATAACAACCCTGTGAGGTAGGTTAGGTTGAGAGAATATTGTGACTGGCCCAAGGTCACTCAGTGAGTTTCTGGCTAACGCAAGACTTAAACTGCACCCCCTCCTCAACCTACCTCCCGGTCCAAGTACTGCACACTTAGCCATTACATTGTATTTCACCTGTATATGTGTGTATATATAAAATACCCATAAAATTACACCCGAAATCCTATCCCTGCCTGTTAAATGTCTGGCCAAACAGATAGGTCTTGCATTGCCTCTGGAAGATGCTCAGGTTCGTGCTTTGATGAACCTTCAGGGGAAGGACGTTCCGAAGCTATGGAGCAGCCACTGAGAATGGCTTTCTGCATGTCTTTGAGGTATGAACATGCTGCAGTGATGGAACCCTGACTGACCTTTTAGGTCATGATGGGACTTGGGGGAGGAGGCAGCCATGTAGATAAGGAGGTTAAATTGTACCTGTCTCATGTTTTTTCAGTCCATAGTTCTAACTTGTATGCCAGAGGGAAGGGCCTGAGCAGCTCGAAAGCTCGCATCCTCTTGCCAGTAGAAGTGGGTCCAATCAACGAGATCATCTGAACTACTTTTGCCTCCATCCCTTGCATTTGGGACCAATATCTAACACACACTTTCTCTAGACATGATCAGATCTAAATCCTACTAATGTGTTGTTGTTGCTATTCCAAAGCGTAGTAGAGACGTTTAGTACGCCGATGTCTGATGCGCTTTCAATTGAAGGGATGAGATCTAATCGGATTATTCTGAACAATATTTCTCTGGCTGTATTCACATGAGATGGTTAGCTCAGCAGAAAGCACTTCTGCTGCCTTAATGTTGATTGTGTGAACCTCCAGGGGAAGGGCGATTTATGACGAGAGATACACCAGCTGTAATGCAGGACAAGCACTTAAAGTTAAGCCAGAAAAGTAAGGGTTGACAATCAGCCTAAATCCCTTACCTGCATTCCCCTAAATATGTGCACGGGTTTATTCGTATATCATTCAGCCTTAGTTGCTGTGGAGGAAAATACAGGGGATTTTCCCCCTCAGGTGATGAATCCCCACTGCCTGTAAAATGGGAACAAGGTATTGCTGATAAGAAAAACAACAACAAAGAATCCCTAATAATGATATTGGATGGGTTTTGTTTACAAGGTTGCCTCAAGTTTTTACTTAAACTGCATTCATTTTTATTTTTTTAAAATTTGTTTGCGGCCGAGGCCAATAAACATAAGAGCAACAGCATTGTTACATAGCCCGGGAACAAAAAACCGGAGCATAAAAGGAAAAGCGGGGGTAATACCCCCTACGTTTACAAATAATCACAAATGGAAAAACATACGACAGACTAAAAGTAAGCATTTAAAGTAAAGCTCAACAGGTGCTGTCAACCCAAACAAAACGTATACTTTTAGTGCCACAGCGTTTAACCCCTACAGCATGGAGAGCCGAGATTGCAAAAATAGTGTGCGGAGGTTTAATGCAGCTACGAAGAATTGTGCCACCGCTGC
>QEPC01011901.1:12077298-12088904 GCA_003113815.1 Sphenodon punctatus | reverse complement strand
GGGGGGGGGGGGCGACATTGGAGAGGGCATTCTCGGTCCTAGTACCACGGCTGTGGAACCCCCTCCCGGTAGGGGTCTCTTTGTCCTTGGATTTTCCTTCCTTCAGGCGCCAGTGTAAGACCTTTCTTTTTCTCTGGGCTTTTGGCGGGGGAGGCAGGTAATGGGGGTGGGTGGGCGGGATGGGATTATTCTTTTAGACTCTGTGGCCTTTTGTATATTGTTTTTATATTTTATATATCTTGTTTATATTTATGATGTTTGTTTTGTACACCACTCCGAGCTGCCAGAGGCAGGAGGGGGCGAGATAGAAATGTGAGCATAAATAAACACAGCTATTAGCAAGGCAAATGATGGTAATACCATTGCCACTTCCGTCTCTTATGTTGCACTGTTCTCTCTGCAAGTCAGGTGCAGCCTTTGCGTCTCTGGCAGCCTGCCTGCAAGGCCCTTGTCACTGCCAGAGCTTCGGATTCCAACAGCGTTTTGCAGAAGATGTCCCCTGTCCAGCTAAAATTTCAGGCTAAATATTTACTCTCTCACTTCACTCTCTTTGCTCTCTTAGTAAACCGTGTTGGCTTTGCTTTTTTTAAAATAAACTTTTATTGGGTTTTCTATAAAGGTAAAAAATAAATAAACGGGGTTATCTTTGGCCGAACTTGAGGTGCCTCCAATTATGACCTAAATTTAGTCAGGTTTTATTTGGATGCTGAATTGGAAAGATTGGGGTAGCTCCTTTTGCGGACAAAGGGAGCCGGTCTGAGGAGTGCGGCTTTCTCTTCACCAGCTGTGAAGCCTCATTCCAGGGGCCAGCTCCAGTGTGCGCCTAGGTGAGAGGAGAGTTCAGAATCAGTAGGAGGGCAGGAATGACTGGGGGAGCCAGAGAGCCACAGCTGCACCTAGGGTTACCATCCCACTCCATTAAGGGGATGCTTATGAAAAAGACATGGTGCAGGGCTGCAGGGGTGCCAGCGTAGCCCTGCAACATGTGTTTTTCATAAGCGTTCTCTTTTAAAGGGGAGGTCTGGTAAACGTTCTCTTTTAAAGGGGAGGTCTAGCTGCACCTGCTCCAGGAGGATTCTGCTGTGGTGTCACAATGATTGTGGTGGGTCTCGGCTTGCGTCTCAATTAGAGGCCTCCCAAAAGGTAAGGGGGCACGGTCTCCCTATGTAGCAGCCCTGCCAAGGAGGCTCCTGGCACAAAGTGGTGGCACTGCCCTGGCTCCTATCAAGCTCCACAGCTACCCTGCCACGAAGGAGGTTTTAAGAGTGGGTGGGGCCAGCACTTCGCCTCTACCTGCTCTGAAAACTTTCTTCTTGCCAGGGCCCTTTCCGAGTGGTCTGAGCACCACTAGAAAAACGTTCAGAGTGGGTGGGGGCAGCGTGTTGGCCCTGCTCTTTCCACGGCCCACTCTTGAGAATTTCCTAGTTCCGCCTGGACGCTTGCAAAGGGGCCCTCCTTGAGACCAGGTTAGGGGTGAAATTCATGCCGTTTTTAAACGGGGACGGCTGGGAGGGGCAGGTCCGTGTGCACTGTGAGGAGCGCCGACAGACGGGCAGTGAGTTGGGGGAACTTACACTGGCTGGGATGCGAGTGCAGCCCTACCCACGCACTGCCCGCTCCTTCCCCCTCATGGAGCATCCTGGGTTTTCCCCTGATGCTCCGTGTGTGGGCATGAGCGGGTGGTGCGTGGGTCGTGGGAGTGCGCGGCCCCCCACAGCATCTACAGATGGGTTGTCAGGTGGTGGGGGGATGGGTCAGAGTGGGCGTGTCCCGTTTAAAAATGGCCTACGTTTTTGACTGGATTCTGTTTCGGCCATGCAATTCCCATTGGCCAGAACTGACTGAGAATGTTTTGGTTGTACTGGGCATGTGCAAAATGGCCACGGCCCTGCACAAAATGGCAGCGCGCGGTACAGCGGCCATCGTTTTGCACGCACACAATGTGGCCGCGGTCAGTCGCGCGTTCACGGATTGCTCAGTCGGAATTCCAATTTCATGGATAATTTCCACGGAACCAGAATGGCTGACTTGAACTAGCCGTAGTCAAAGGCCTGGGTTCAACTGAGCCGCCCCTCCTCGCCGCATGGCAGCTAGCGGCAGCCTTGGCCCTTGCCTTGATTACCTGGCTCCCTGAGGCTCAGCAGCCCGGGGTAGAACTGCTAGGGCTCACTGGTCATGTGATTGGTTGGGGCTGGTCAGGTGACTCAGAAGCCCTGAGCGTTCACGGCTGGGTTGGGAGAGAGAGAGAAATCCATGTAGGAAGCTGGTTCATCTCACTCCAGGCTGGGGTGAGTGGCCTGGGCAGCGATCCCTGGAAGAAGGGACACCAACTATGAGGCTGAACTGGTATCAAGGGTTTTATGTTTGGGTTTTACTAATGAGCCCGGGAACCGGTGTCTGTGGTTCGGTGGGAGCCCTGCATGCAGAGAACAGCGAATATAAAGGAACTGGACAATAAACGCCATTTTAAGGAGAGCAGCGACTAATGGGCGTGGCTTGGGGGGCTGGTCTGCGTGCGCCGTGTAAAGCGCACACAGACGTCTTGAGTGTGCGTGTGTGGGGATCAGTGGTCAGGGCAGTGCATGGATCATGGGAGTGCGAGCCCCTCCCCACCCCGGCTGCCTTCAGACGGGCACTTGGGTGGGTGGGGAATGGATGGACTTGTGTGAGCACGTCCCGTTTAAGAACGGCCTAAGTTTGGTGTGTGATTCCGGGGAAACTGAGGCACGGAACCCTGCACAGGGGGAGAACTGGGGTGAACCTGTCATGCTGTTCCAGTCCTTCAGCTTGCTCTGTCATCTCATCTCACTGAATGGACTTAACCAAGTTAACTCCTGATTAACTTCCACGTAAGTGAGAGAGCCCTTGGCCCCTTGGCAAGCCATTAAAGCTTCCTAGTAAATCTAAATGTCAGCTTTTCAAGCCTAATCCGGAGTGTGCTGTGATCTCTCATTGCCTTAGGTAAGGGATTTCATTTTCAAAGCCGTAACATGGCGTGTATTTTATAGCCTCTCTCTGTTGTCCCAGCCAAATAGCTTTGTTTGGGGGATTTTTCAACATAGAAAACGAAGAGCTGTTTGGGCTGTATTGAACCGTGCGACCAAATCTGTGTGTCTGTAGAACATGCAGAAGAGACTGATGCAAGGGTTAGAATCTGAGAATTGTGTCCATTTGGGGCACCTCATTTTAAGAAAGACATTGACAAATTGGAGCAGGTTCGCAGGAATACAACAAAGGGTGCTAGCAAATGAGACATTAGCCCACGCCAAGCGTGCGTCCACCTGCCGGTTTATTAGATGTTCGCCCCCACCGGCTGCGTGGCCTCCGCCCACCGGACCACAGCCCCCACTCACCACAAGGTCTTGGAGAATGTGGAGGCTGCTGTGCAGGCTAAGGTGTGTCTGCATCCTGTCAATTAGGTTTCCTGCAGCGCCTCCGTGCATCCAGGTCTGCCAGCGCCAGAGAGTCATGGGTGACAATCCTAGAGCATCGGAGGAGCAACCCCTTCTTGCTCCTCTCTCCACTCTCACTCTGCTTGGCGCTGCCAGTGCGGGCTGCCCACAAGCGTGTGAAATACATGCAGAGGGCTGCTTGTTTATTAGGCGGGACACGCTAAACATGTGAGTGGGGGCTGCACAGACCAAAACCAGACTTCAGTGGGCTATGGTCTTGTTTGTTAGCACCCAAAGATAAGAGGTTTGGAAAGTAAGTCTTATGGGGAAAGGTTGAAGGAATTGGGTGTGTTTAGCCTAGTGAAGATTAAGCGGAGACATGGTAGTGGTCTTCAAACATCTAAAGGGCTGCTGCCAAGAAGATGTCAAGGAGTTGTTCTTTGTGGCTACAGAGGGCAGAACTAAAAATAACAGGCTCAAGTTACAAGGTAGATTTTGATTAAATATCAGGAAAATCTTCCTAACAGTCGAAGCCGTGTGACACTGGAACAAGTTACCAAGGGAGGTCGTAGGCTTTCCGTTGCTGGAGGTTTTCAAAAACAGACTGGACAGCCCTCTGTCTGGGATGTTGTAGTTGTAGTCATCCTGTATTCAAGCAAGAGGTTGGGTTGGGTTGGGCTAGATGGCCCTAGAGGTCGCTCCCAGCTCTGATCCTATGGGAATTACTTCCAGAGAGAGCATAAATGGCGATTGAATCAAAATCTACCTTGTAACTTGAGCCTGTTATTTATAGCCCTGTCCTCTGTAGCCACAGACTCCTTGACATCTTCTTGACGGCAGCCCTTTAGATGTCTGAAGACCACTACCATGTCTCCGCTTAATCTTCACTAGGCTAAATACACCCAATTCCTTCAACCTTTCCCCATAATACTTACTTTCCAAACCTCTTATCTTTGGGTGTTAACAAACAAGACCATAGCCCACTGAAGTCTGGTTTTGGTCTGTGCAGCCCCCACTCACATGTCTCAGCTTAATCTTCTCTTCGCTAGGCTAAACATACCCAATTACTTTAACCTTTCCTCATGAGAGAGAGAGAGCATAAATGGCTATTTGCTTTGGCGTGTACTTGACAGATATACCTAGGGTTTTTGGGTACCTTTCAGCTCTGCTTTCCATTGTAGTTTTCCAGTTTCTTCCTGCCTTGGATGATTTCCAAGATATAATGCTCTATTTCCCCACTTGAAAAGGGAATTGTGATGTATCTTGAATGATAGTTTCATTACTGCAAAGCTATGACATGCTCATACTGTCATCCACTTGGGTACTACCCAAAGTATTTTAAAATATTTATAATTTCCTATTCTAAATTGTGTATATCCAACAAATACAGCCTGAATCTACTATCATTTCACCATCACATCCGGCATAAGCAAAAGTGAAGTCTCTGATACAATTGTGCTTTTCTTCTTTGGCAAGAGGGTAACGTATCTCAGGCTAATTCTAGAGAAAACAGCTGGAAGTCTTGATTTATGAACAGAGGTCCATCGAGGAAGGTATAAATTATTCCTTGTGGGCAGGATTCCTAAGTGCTTTTTTATAGTGTGTGTGTGGGGGGGGAGGTTTGTGAAAAGATTCAGGAGTGACATGCGAGTGATGGTTTGTTTGAGAGCATCACTGATCTTGCAAACTCAGAGGTATTGTGTGGCCTTGGGAAGCGGGGGAGGGGGCATAGCTTTGCGTGCGACTGGTGATAAAATAGTAACATCCTGACGGCAGTTACCCGTGTCAGATTTCATGGGACTGAATTGTTTCCTCATTTGTCGCGGTGGAAGGGCTTGTTCCAGGTAGCGTAGAGGTTCAGAAACGATGCTGAGATCCCAAGTGAGGTTAGGTGGCCAAGAGGGAGATCGGGATCTACTGGTAGATCACAATCTAGTCTCCAGTAGATCATGGTGTGGAGAAGGGGCTCCGCTTGTCAGAGAGTGGCCGTTTTTAGATGGACCTGCCTGGGGGTGGGTGGGTCCGTGTGTGCCGCCGTGCACTTCTGTTGCGTGGGGTGGTGGCGTATTGGTGCGCTATCGGTGTGCACCTAAGCCCACGCGCTGCCCATTTCTGCCCCCGCACGGAGTTACCGGGGAAATCCCGGGTTGCTCCGTGTGGGTGCACGGATCTCAGGAGCGCACCTCCGACCACGCTGCCTTCAGATGGGTGCCGGGGGCCGTGGGGAAGTGGGGTTGGACCTCTGTGTGGGCGTCCTGTCTAAAAACAGCCATGATCTCTGAGGAGGAAAGCAAGGCCCGCGCCCCAAGGAGTGTCTCCAGGAAGGAGATGAGCTAGGAGAGGGCCTCTCGTGTGATGGGGAAGAGGGGGTGCTCCTCTCCAGTCTTGAGACAAGTTGCCAAGGTGCCGTCAAACTGGGAACCAGCAAGGAGGGGTTCAGGCCTGGAGTGCCGGAGGTAGATCGCCTGGGGATGACACCTAGCTCAAGTGAACCACATGCACCATGAAGTCTGGCCACCCTTGGATTATGCCGTCTGCAGAGGAGGTCATGATTAGACTGAGAAACGAATATCTTTGACAAACTTCCACCTTCAGGTCCTTCCTGGATGAAGCGGATACAACCAGCTGTTCCTCTGCACTTTTGTTCATTTATTTGGGGGCATTTCAGTAAAGTCATTTTGATTGGACTAAAATAACCAGGCCGAAAATACCAGAATAAATGACTCTGCACATTTCAGTTTGGATTCAGATACTCATTTGGAAATATTTATTGATTTAGATCTTTAAGTAAATTTTAAAAGGCTCAGAATGAGTAACAGGTAAAATATAAAAAATACACTTACATAGAATCCCCTAAAATATAAGCGGCATAAAAAAATACAACATTCTATGGAAACAATTCGCCAGACCTTATCCCCACCTGCTAAAGACCTGGCCGAATAAATAGGACTTGCATTGCATCTGCAAAATTCTTAGGTTTGGGCTTGGCTGAAGCTCCAGGTGAAGGGAATTCCAGAGCCGTGGAACAGCCGCAGAGAATGCCGCTCCGTGCGCTCTTCCTGTGTACAGTGGTGAAACTTGCAAGAGGGCTCCTCCCCAGCTGACATTCGGATTCACAGTGGAGCATAGGGGACGAGGCGGTCTTTTAGATAGGACCAAAACAAACAATATCTGCTTTTAGTAGCTGAAGTTTGCTATTCATTCAGCTGTAGGCGTGATCTCAGATGATATCTGGTAGAATTTGCATTCCTTTGCTAATGTCCGAGGTCATGAGATTCTATTTAATTTTCAAAATGGGGTCATAAATAGAATAAATAGTAGAAGGTAAATGACTTACAACCATCAAAATTCCAGGCAAATCCTGGACTATGAGGAGATTCTGGGACAAGATAGGGCATAGAAAATGAAGGGGGGTGGGTCTTGGAAGAGAATGGAATTTGAGAGATCTCTTACCCCCTGGTGACCATAAAATTTATGATGACTAGTTGCTTCCCAGAGTGTGAAGTCATGGAAGGGTAGTGTATCAGGGTGAAGCCATTTTCTGTAAGTCTTTGCAGGATCCAGCCCCCAACTCACTTGTGTTGAACAAGAGCTACCTGCTCAACAGTTCCTTTATTTATCAGTTCCACTTACCCAAGTTCTCCCAGGTTCTACATCTCTCTGGCCTCCTGGGATCCGCATTCTGGCCAGCTCCCAGTCTGTGGGAGCACAGCTCCTTCTTCCTTGCCCTGGCTCACTGCAGACGTGGTCAATGTCAGAGCAAGCCCACAAAGGGAGCGTGGCCCGCAGAGGCAGCAAGTTCCCTTAAAGGGGCAGAGGCCTGGCCTTGAACAACCTGATTTCCCAGTAGATTTTAGGGTGTGTGTTTTTTTTGCTTCTTGCAAGTACCTTTACCCCACTTGGGACCCAGTCCTGTAAAGACTTTTCTTTGACCCTATCACAGGCATACTGTGGATTTAGCTTTGATCACTGCACCTTATACTTTGGAACAAAGAGTTTCTAATTCAACGGGAATTCTTGATTAGAAGGTACAAATGCTATTTAGCTGGAGAACTGATGTGATAAATGGAGAACTTTAACATTTTTAAGAAGCACTGTGCTTAGATGTCAACGTAGGTACTGGGTTTTGGACCAGCAGGAGAAATAGCTGCTCAAGCTGGCAGTGGTTTGGCATTCTCATTCCAAAACAATAAAAATTCTAGCCATCTTGCTCTCTGGCGGAAGCTTTGGCCTCCTTTGGGACATCAGTAGGAAAGTTGGAAGAGTTGGGGATCATAGTTCTAGGAGACATTTCCACCACTTCACAACATACTGTTTATCGTGGGGTAATTTGCCAGTTGCCCAGAGACCCCTTTCCGGCCCCCCTGTTGCGCCTGGATTGTCAGGTTGCGGCATTGGCCAGGAGCACTTTTCATCAACTTCATCTGGTGAGGAGGCTGCGGCCTTTTCTTTCTGACTCGGATCTGGCCACTGTCAATCCATGCTTTTATCACCTCAAGGCTCGACTACTGTAGCGCGTGCTTTGGGAGGCTGCCCTTGGTGACTGTTTGGAAGCTGCAGCTGGTGCAGAATGTGGCGGCTCGCCTCCTTTTGGGGGCGAGGCACCCGGAGTATATTATATCGGTGCTCTGAAGTCTGCACTGCCCTATAGCTTTCCAGGCACAATTCAAGCTGCTGGTTTTGACCTTTAAAGCCCTAAATGGTCTGGACCGCACACGTCTGAGAGACCAACTGTCCTTCCACGCCCCATTGCGGCCCCTGCAAGGGGCTGGCAGCACCTCCCTATGGCTACCGTGTGTTAGTCGTCTTTGTATGGTGAGGGCTCACAGGGAGGCATTCTCAGTTGCTGCTTCAATGCTCTGGAACTCCCTTCCCCTGGAGGTTCATTTGAGCCAGAGCCTGGGCATCTTCCGGAGGCGGTGCAAGACCTTTCTGTTTGTTAGGACATTTGGTGGGCAGGGATAGGGAATGAAGGGGTTGCTGGGTGTTTGGGGTAGGAGTGTGATAGCGGAGTTGGGGAAGGGGTGGGGAAAAGTTGGGGGTTTGGGTTTTTTATGCTGGTTTAATATGTATTGTTTTTATTTGCTTTGTAAGCCGCCCTGAGCTGTTTGGGAAGGACGGGGCAAAAATGGAACTAACTAAATAAACGACTCCTTTTGAAACAGCCGTGCATGGGGGGGCGGGTCCTTGTGTGCCGCCGCGCAGTTCCGGTGCATGGGGGAGGGGGGCTTCAGACGGCGGTGCATGGGTGTGCACCTGCACCCACACACCTCCCATTCGTGGCCCCGCATGGAGCAACCGGGAAAAACCTAGGTTGCGCCATGCAGGGGCATGGGTGGCCGGTGCGGGAGCACAGCTTCACCCCCCGTTGCCTTCAGATGGGCGCCTGGGTCCATGGGGGACGGGTGGACCTCCATGGGAGCAAAATGGCCAGAGGTCTATTCTTCCTGCATACTGGAGATACAACACCCCCAGAATGCAAGCACATATTTCTCAATAGTCTCTGTTTAGGAGGGACAGTCCATCTTTGGGTGCTGGATTCCATTGTCCATCTTTCAGGGGGCCAAAGTCCCTCTTTTAGAGGTGGGAGAGAGAGACCATTGCCATTACCTTCTGCAGGTCTGGTGCCATCCTGTGCCCCGGTCAGGGCGGTGGACCAGTTAGGTTGGTCCTCCCCTTGAGACTAATGGAGCCAGTTGGATTCCACAACTCCTTGGGGGATATACCCAATGTTGATGGCTTCTCTGTCAATGACCTGGTCGAACTGTGGAATGCCATGTTGACCAAGACCATCAACATAGTTGCACCCAGGTGTTCGTTTCCACTGTGGCATCAGTGCAGGTCCTGCTGGTATACGGGAAACCTGAGGCAGATGAAGCAGGCGGTGAGGCATTTAGAGCTCAGGGGAAGGGGGACGCTAGAGACAGGGCGATGGCTGTCTAGGGAGTCAACGTCAAGCGACGGTTTTTTGAGCAAGGGCTTGACTCATGCTGAAGTTGACTGACTGTGCCACAGATTGGTGTTGAAGGGCTATGGTGGCGAGGAAAGCTCTCCTTTCTGCTACCATAGCATCTGCAAAGTCTCGTCTCATCTAGCTGTTCCAGGCAGAGAACAGCCTAAGAAATCTGGAGGCTTCTTCCGCCCAGAGGTTGAGTCATCTGCTGCTCGCTGTGAAGAATTTCGCTCACTTTGCAGACAAAATCTCTTGCATTTACCATGGCAGGGGCCCTGCTAGTTCGATAGCAGGATCAGAGTTTGAGGTTGTGGAGGGCTCAGCCTTGTCCTTTTTGTTTGGATCAGGTTCAGTTGGTGTCACCCACTGATGCAGGGGATGTCCTTGGGGCAATGCAGGTAACCAGCTGTAAATTGGATCCATGCCCATCCTGGTTGGTGAAACCCACCAGGAGAGACTGGAACTCTGATGTCCAGGGTTGTCAATGCCTCCCTATGGGTGGGCAGAGTGCCATACACCCTTAAAATGGCCGTTGTCTGGCCCTTGCTCAAAAAACCGTCGCTTGATGTTGACTCCCTAGACCGCATTTGCCCTGTCTCTAGCATCCCCCTTTTTAGGGAAGGTCATTAACAGGCGGTTGCCCGGCAACTTCAGGGCCATCTTGATGCTTTGGGATTTCTGAACCCGTGTCAGTGTGGCTTTCGTCCTGGGTATAATACTGAGACCGTGCTTGTAGCCTTGGTCAATGATACTGAGAGATCGACAGGGGAAATTGTACCCTGCTGATCCCCGTTAGACCTTTCAGCGGATTTGATACAGTTGATCATGAGGTGGTGTTGACGTGACTGCGGGACCCGCCCACGGGATGGTGCTTGCATGGTTCAGCTCATTCTGGTTGGTGAGGTTCCAGCAGGCGGTGACGGGTGATTATTTGTTGTCTCCCTTCCTGTTCAATGTGTATCTAAGGCCAGTGGGTGAGATCTGAGTAGATATGGGGTACGCTGCCATCAATATGCAGATGACACCCAAATCTCTTTATCTTTTTCATCTGACCCAGGTCCTTCAGTCTTCGTGCTTACTTGGTGTCTGGCTGCCATTGGTACTAGAGACGGTTGAGCCAACTGAAGGTGAATCTAGACAAGACAGAGGTGATGTTGGTTGACCAGCCCTGTGATCTGGGAGGGATTGGGATGCACATCATCGATGGGGTACAGCCTCCCAGAGTTGCTCGGGTTTGCAGTCTTAGGGTGCTCCAGCTGTGTCTGGAACATCAGGTTGCGGAGTGCCTTTCACCAAGAGTGCCTTTCGCCAACTCTATCTGATGCCTTCCTTTCAGATAGGGATCTAGCCGCCATCATCCATGCCTTCATTAGCTTCTTTCCCCCATCTTGAGCATGAATTGGGGGCCCCCCAACCCTCCTCCCAGTTACAGGAGACACAGTTGCCCCAGGGAGCGTGCCCCTGCCCCCCCGCTTATGAGCTGCAGTGCAGATGCACCTCCTCTCCCTATTATAGCTGCACCGTGTCCTTTTAAGCACCTCTACCCACAGAGATTCTTGTACTTTCAAAGTGGCCCAGAGGAAGGAAACATTCCCAATCCCTGAGAGAGTCTGAGGAACTGCAACGGGATCTTATGACTCTGAGTGCCTGGGCATCTAAATGGCAAATGAGATTTAATGTGGACAAGTGCAAAGTGATGCACGTAGGGGAAAATAATCCAAACTATGTGTATACAATGCTGGGTACTAAGCTAGGAGTTACCACTCAGGAAAAGGATCTGGGGGTGTTTGTGGACAATACAGTGAAATCCACAGCGCAGTGCGCAGCAGCAGTAAAAAAAGCAAACAGAATGTTAGGAATTATTCGGAAGGGGACAGAGAATCAAACTGAGGATGTTGTAATGCCTTTATACAAATCAATGGTGCAACCGCACCTTGAATATTGTGTGCAGTTCTGCTCGTGCCATCTCAAAAAAGACATCGCTGAACTAGAAAAAGGTACAGAGAAGGGCAACAAAAATGATCAAGGGCATGGAAGGGCTCCTGTATGAGGAGAGGCTTGGTAGGTTGGAGCTCTTCAGCTTGGAGAAGAGACGACTGAGAGGAGATATGACAGAGGTCTATAAAATCATGAGTGGGGTGGAACTAATAAACAAGGAGCAGTTATTTACCCTCTCAGCTAGTACTAGAACTAGGGGACACTCCATGAAACTCACAGGTGGCAAGTTTAAAACAAATAAAAGAAAATATTTTTTCACTCAG
>QEPC01011901.1:12041190-12063156 GCA_003113815.1 Sphenodon punctatus | reverse complement strand
GGGGGAAACAAGGAGGCAACAACAAGGCAGAAGAGACAGGCCGGAGGGAGAACAGGACCAGAGCATAGACAAGGAACCAAGGACAAGAGTAAACTCTGGGACCAAGGTAAGGACAGGAGGCAGGAACGAAGGGTGCTACCAGGTGGTGGGGCGGCGGGCGGGGCCAGGGTAGTAGGAAGTGGCTAGGCCTGCAGCTTGGACAAACGGAGGCGGTAGTACCGGTGTGCTGGTCACAACTCCAGGCACCCTGAGGGCAGGGGTTTGAGGCTGGGGCCTGACCCAGAATTGGGGCTCTGGGATCCTGGCTGCTAAGATGTTGAGAATCTGCTACTTGGGTGCAATGAAGTAAGAGGCAAGATGAGGACACAGTCTACAAGGAAGCAGATTTCGGTTAAACATTAGGAAGAACTTCCTAACGGTAAGAGCTGTTCGACAGTGGAACAGGCTGCCTAGGGCGGTAGCGGGCTTCTCTTTCGCTGGCGGTTTTCAAACAGAGGCTGGACGGCCCATCTGTCGGGGATGCTGTAGCTGCGGATTTCCTGCGTGGAAGAGGGGGTTGGACTAGATGGTCTTGAAGATCCCTTCCAGCTCTATGAGTCTATGATTAAAGCCACGTGGGATCCAGGACCAGCCCTCACTGAGGGCTGAACTCAAACTACTCAAGAAGCACCCATCCTGGAGCAGAGCAGAGCAGGACTGAGAGGGACTGTTTTGGAAAGGGCTTCCTTCTACTTAGAAAGCAAGTTGCATGTGCTGGAGAGTAAGACAGAATGTCCATGACTCTGCAGATGACAGCAGGTGGAGACAATTGATTATAAGGTGAACAGGGTCAGGGACTGAGTAACTTGGCGGCTAAACCCTTAAAAGCTACATGAGAAAGTGGCAAAATCAGCAAAAAAAAACCCCACTGGTGCAGAGGCCCAGCAGCAGCAGCAGAAATGAATCCCGTCGTAGGCTGACACTATGTGTACGAAATAACAACGGCCGCACGGTTTTAGAGGTAGGCTGGATATCAGTTAAATCTGACAAACTGAACAAAGGCGCGGGGATAGATTTGAGAGGGAAGAGCATGGCATTGGGAAGGGTGGTCTGGTTTGAAAATGTAATATAACACCGAAGGGCAGGACACCAGCAAACTGATCCAAAGGATTCCGGTTCTCTCCGAGAATACGACAATCGTTTTATCCCTTGAGGAACACTGCAGCATTTAAGGAGGCTGAGGGATTGAGGGAAATTCAGAGGAGTGCAACTAGGGTGAAGACTGGGCTAGAAGACGAGCCCTCTGACAGAACTAGGTATGCTTAGCGTAGAGAGATGACTAAGGGGAGACATGGTATCGGCTTATCTCAAAGGATACCACAAAAAGATGGTGAAAATGTTTCAGAGCTTGAATGGAGAATCACTGCCTGTGCTGCTGTAGGCAGAGGGTATCCTGCCTTGGAGCAGGGGTTGGACAAATGACCTTTGAGGTACCTTCCAATCCTACAATCTGTTTTGAATTTAAAATCCAGTAATTTCCCTCCCAAGCACAATTCCCCAATTGGGACCTTAGTCAGCCCCACACCACAAATTAGACATTTTTAATTGGGTACAACACTATTTTATTATCCTGCTCACACAATCAGGTACAGCATGAACCCAATGCAACAGTTCTTAGATAGATCCTAGCCTGGCCTGCCTAGCACATAAAATATGTTTCTTACGTGTCCTGCAGATCACAGTGGCGAGCGTTGGTTTGGAGAGGTTGATACAGGTGGGGGCCCGGGGGTCCGTACCCGGGAAAGGTGCCCCTTGTTGAGTTGCAGAACTCCCTATGGAGGAGCTCCAGAAAGGGTCATCAGCCCACGGACACCAAGTTAGATGCCAAGCGCTGAGACAAGGACCTGGAGTATTGCTTGGCTTTTTATACTGTTCTGGGTGGGGACATGTTGTCAAAATACTGAGTGCAGGGTTCGACTGACCTTTCAGGCAGGAGGTGTATCAGCATATTTGGGAACAAAGCCTTTTGTAATCTTTTGATGGTTTGGGGCTTACCCAGTTGATATGCTTATTTATTTTCCCCCAATCTATTTCCAGAGCATTCAGACCCCAACCCTCCAGTCCGGGCCAAACCTTCTGTAATTTAGATTGGGGTATTACTCATGCCCCTCCTGGCATCTCCAAGGCTACTTTTCTCGTTGACACCCAGTCACTCTGCATCAAAGTACTAAAAAGGCCCCTTTGTCTGGTTAGGTGTTGCCGCCTATCTCCTGTTTTGCAGTACTTATAGCTTTGTTTATAGCAACATTCCTTTCTCCTCTCCTTTGTGCATGGCTCTCAACTTCGTATCACTGTGACCTGAGGATTTTGGTTTGAGGTTTAGCTGGCTAGTAGGTTCTTTAGCTTGTACCCATCATGCTCTATAATATGAACCAGTGTTTTTCCCACTTGGGCTAACATATATTCAATACTATTTATATTTAATCTACTAATGCTACAAACAGGTGTTATATAGTTACTAAAGTCATCTAAACGCAGGTTTACAATCATGTGATATGGGGAGAATACAATCAAAATGCAGCACAAGTCAGTGTACATAGTTACTAAGATAAAAACAGGTTTACATGGCCAGGTGAGATTACAATAAAAATGCAACAAATCGGGGACCCATGGTTGCTCATGTTCCCCTATTGCTGCCAATGGGGGAAACAGTGACAGGTCTTTGCCTAAAATCCTATGATTCTGTGATTTGGAAGTTGGAAAAGGGAGTGCTAGGAGGGTTGGGAAATGCGGTAAAACGCAGGGCTGAGTTAAGGATTTGTAGGCCATATGTGCCTCATTGTATTTCCAAACTTGCTCCGCTTCGTTCAGTAGCATTCCTCTAGGTTTACGCTGGAGTAGCTGAGATGCGAAAGAAAATGGCACATCTTTACATTAGAATAGCAAATGGCAGAGTCCAGTGGGATTGGTGCTACCCCAAATACAGTTCTTCTCCTAAAACTATTGATGTAATATTCTCAAGGCCAGAAATGTCTCTTTTATTGTTTTCTTTACATTTGCATGGAGCGTTTGATGACCTACTTTTCAGTTCATACCCATTGCAGTGAAGAGACACTGCACATGTACAGAAGCTAACTAATCAATCTTTTTTCTTTTCCCCCCCTCGCTTTGTTGTAGGCAACATCTTTGTCGTCAGCCTGTCTGTGGCGGATATTGTCGTAGCGGTGTATCCATACCCTCTCATCTTGAGTGCCATCTTCCATAATGGATGGACAATGGGAAATATTCATTGTCAAATTAGTGGATTTCTCATGGGCTTGAGTGTCATTGGCTCCATTTTTAACATCACGGCGATAGCAATCAACCGGTACTGCTACATCTGCCACAGCCTCCGTTATGACAAGCTCTTCAACCTGAAGAAAACCTGCTGCTACCTTTGCCTGACATGGATACTGACTGTGGTGGCGATTGTGCCAAACTTTTTTGTTGGGTCCCTAAAGTATGATCCTCGGATTTATTCTTGCACCTTTGCTCAGACCGTAAGTACCTCTTACACCATAACGGTGGTGGTTGTCCATTTTATTGTTCCTCTGTTGGTAGTGACATTTTGTTACCTCCGGATTTGGATTTTGGTGATTCAAGTCAAGCACCGGGTGAGACATGACTACAAACAGAAGCTGAGAGCAGCCGACATTCGGAATTTCTTGACCATGTTTGTTGTTTTTGTCCTCTTTGCGGTGTGCTGGGGGCCGTTAAACTTTATTGGCCTTGCCGTGTCTATTAATCCTATGAAAGTAGCGCCACAGATCCCCGAATGGCTTTTTGTCATGAGCTACTTTATGGCCTATTTCAACAGCTGCCTCAACGCCATGATATATGGCCTTCTCAATCAGAATTTCCGGAAAGAGTACAAGAGAATTCTACTGACTTTGTGGACTCCGAGACTGCTGTTCATCGACATGTCGAAAGGTGGGACGGACGGGATGAAAAGCAAGCCATCCCCAGTTGTGACAAACAACAACCAGGCCGAAATCCACTTGTAAATAATTGTAAAGATATTTATTCGCGGTGACAGTGTTGTATATACTATGTAAAGAATTTCTATATATGCTATAGCGGGTCCCGATATTACCAACCCTTACTCATGCAAACAACAAATCCCCTTTCTGTTTATACTGTGTCCATCATCATGGTACCTGAGCACTTTATTCCCACAAAGTAATTCCAACGAAGCCATGGGTTTGAGTGAGGATTTGCGGGAAACCACAGACTTTACTTTCTATGCCATTTTTTTTCACCGTGTGCCTAATTGGTTAGATGCACTTGCCATGCTTATGTTAACAGCTTGTAGGAAGGGAGAGCAGCATTTTGAATGCATGCAGATGCTGTTTGTACTTGAAAATCAAGCTGGAAAACAAAGCAAAATTGACCTGTTATATTTGAAACCAACCAATTCCTTTTCTACTCCATCCTTTTAGCGTTACTCTGTCAAGAATGCAAGCTATAAACTGCATGACGTAGTACTGTTTTAGCTTGGTAACTGTACTGATTGCCGTTCATGGAACGACTTTCTACAGGTTTAGCAGCTAACCAGTAGTCGACCCAAGGCAAGTCGAAAGCCAGACTCAATGGATATCTGATCCACTGTTTTCTAATTGAATCTATGCCACTATTAAGTACTTTGTTCTCTCTTTTTCCAGACCAGGAATTAAAAATACAGCAACTGACATGATCTACTTTCCAGAAGGAGGTTCAGAGCCTGATTCTAATTTAGGCAATATTACGTAATGGCCTAACATTTATTCCAAACATCCCTCAAACGTCCCATTGTACCAGCATAATGAAAAAAGGCAAATGTAGCTAAGTCCTCTCCATTTTAATTCAGAGGCGAACTTTTGAATAAATAGAACAAAACGAGTTAAAGTAATGTTTCCACTTGTGGACAAAGCCAGCGAAAGGGAAGAAAGCATCCATTCCAAACAGTCATCAACCTGGCAGCCTGGGGATGAGGATTTAATGAAAAAAGACACGTGGAGAGGGTTTCCTCTGTTCTTAGACTTGGCCGGGGTTTGAATAAATAAATGAGGGGAAAAGCTGTGGGAAAAATGATGTATCCTCTCAGCCAAAAAGAGGGGAAAGGCAGAGATAATATAACCTGAACTTTGCCTTTTGTGTCACTTTACACATACAATGCACTTCCAGTAGGAGGTAGACCAGTGTTACCGCAGAAATATATATCCCTTGTAGGCAGAGCTTGTGGGACTTGCTGGTGTTTGTGGGACTTTCTGTCTTTAAAATGATTTTTTAGTTTCATTATAAATTCATCTCCTTTAGTCTTTTGTTACATGGATAAAATATGGACAGGTTCTGCTCTTACACTGTCTTAGGAACCAATCCGAGTTCCGCTTGCTGGGTATGCAACTGGTACATGCAACGTGCACACTGAGCGTCACACACCATGTTTGCACTGTGCGTGTGCATTACATGTGCACGGTGCACACGTAGCTTGGATGAGGGCCTTAGGGGTTCAATCCTCTGCCATTAAAGGCCATGGGAAAACTCCCATTGGGTGCAATTAGTCCCAAACCCTGCAGACACCACTATGTAGTTCGCATGTGCTCTGTGGGTCCCATGCTGGTTGTGTGTGCGCGCCATGGGTGCGGCGCAGGCCAGTCCACGGAGCTTGCGTTTGGCCCCACCGACTGTAAGGGGTCCATGAGTTAATAGGCCCAACGACGGCATTGGCATCGATAGATGTTACACCAGATTTGTGACGTTGCTTACGGTAGGTCGTGAAATAAGCAAAATATTTGTGCCGTTTGTTTGTTTAATGGATTATGCCGGCAGTGCTGCCTATTTCTTGGTACAAAATATTTTGCTGATTTCATGAATTATAGAAAGCAATTTTAAAAATTTACCTCAACACATACAAGTCTAACTCTGGCCCTTTTCACACAGACACTCCTGATAAAATGGGTGTTGCATTTTATTATACATATCGCATGGTGCACATAGAGCACACCTGCAGCCCTGCAACTTGTACAATAAAATGTAACACCCATTTTATCAGTGTTAGAGTGTCTGTGCGAAAAGGGCTGTAGAAGGATCCAGTTCTGCTCTTGGTGAAGTCAATGGGAACTATCCTTTTAGTTTCTTTTGGCAGCAGGATTGGGGCCTCAGAACAGACATAGTCACAGAAGTAGTGCCTTGCTGGGCTAAAGAAGAGGAGGTTTTTGACCTTCTACTGGCCAGACCTGAGATAACAGCCATGGGTTTCTACCATTTGGCTTTAGTAAGAGAAGGATTTGGTCCACAGAGCTAGTTCTACAAGGTTCGGAGTGTTCTCTACTGCCTAGGGAGGAGGTGATGGAATCTCAGTTTCTCGGACTGCAAAACACTGAATAGTTTTCTTTCTCTCTTAAATTAAGAAATATTGTGTTAAGAAACTACCATATGGCAGGGAATTTGCAAGTGGGCTTTGTATTTACAGAGTGTTATGACACTGGGTGTGTTTACACACACGTTTCTCCTGGATGTTTGCTGTTCCATCCTGAACTTTGTGTGTCTAAATCACTCACCCAGATCTTAAACATCCAGCTCTTTGAACTTCTGCATAGAACTTCTCCCAGAATTTGTGTGTAAAAGGTTCTCCCGGTAAACTGCTTTGCTCCAGGCAGTTTTGGTCACTTGGTTTCCATAGCAACCTGTCACGTCTACAGCTGCGGCTACTTTAGGCTGCCTCAGGGCATTGTTTTTGTGAAGAATGCATCCAGGAACTGCGTCAGGGCAGTGTGTGTGTGTGAAAAATGCATCTGGAACTTACTTGTGGGCTTGTAAACCCAGAAGATTGAAACATCTGGAACTTTAACGTGTGTGTAAAAATGCCCATTATCTTCTACACATTTTAAATCTCCAAGCATCTACAGTAGCCTCCAGTGGTGAGCCCATATTAGGAACTAAGTTGAGTCATGCTGGAAAATTAGGACTCTTCTGTTAAGAAGGGCTGTCCAACCTCTTGGCCATTGTGGACTGGGTTGTCTCACGACAACTTGCTAGTGGGCTGCATTGCACAAAATATCTCTTGTGCAGCCAATGCATGTTCTATAGTACAGGAGTAACCAAACACTATTCAACCCTATCAACACAAACTCTGCAAGTTAAACAAGCAGAGTTTGGAGCTGTTGTGGAATGATGGGAAATTTTATATTTTATTTTAAAAAAAAATAGTAATGTTGAATAAAATTGGATTTTAAGGCTGTGGGCCAGAATGGAATTCTGATGCAAGCTGGATGTGGCCCTCAGGCTACCAGTTGGAAAGCCCTACTGTAGAGGATAACTAAATAAAGGATATCTGGGCTGTTTTTAACGAGGTAGGAATTTGTGCCTTTCACGTAAAAGGAGCTTCAGTGGAATGGATTTTACACCAATCTGTGCTTAACATAAAATAAAATATTTAGCATCAAACATGGATGCACAAAGTCAGTAACTTCAGGATAAGTTGTGGAGCCACTGTTGGCAATTAGCTGGGACCATGTTAGAATCACATTCACACATCACCTCCTTGATATATCCAAACCAAATATGCCTCCATTTTACATTTACCAAATATTCCTGTATCCTGCTCTGGGAGGGGTGTGGTGGCGTTCATCTCACAGGGTCCTTTTTTAAAAAGAAAATCTCTGTATATGCAATAAAGACGACCGCATGATGAGACTTCTTTTTTTTAACCTTGCTTGTTTGCACTAGTTCTTATTGGAAAAAGAATCTGAAGCAGCCACCATTCAGAGTTACAAATGAACCTCGGAATGGCAAAAAGGCCAACTCTTGGGCGTCTTGCGGCAATCGGACCCTCAAGGAAGTTCTCATACCTATTCCCGTTGGCTTTATTTGGGAGGCAATAATTCACATCTGTGATGGAGGAATGCACAAATGGCCATTTTGAAACAATGATAATTTCAGCCAGGATTCCAATCAGAATATTTTCTGATCAGAATTGTTGAAATCCCAGACAACTGTTCCATTTTCATTGAAATGTCGGTGAAAATGGAACTGTTGTTTGGAACTACGCTTGTGCTGCACACTTTACACTTCTCAGTGGTGCTAATGGAAGCTGTTGGGATTATGTCCCTTACCAAACATGCTAAGAATCTACAGCAGGGATGGAGGAACATTTTTCTTTCCACAGGGAACTTTGAAAATGAGTTCAAGTTCTGCTTGCCGAATAGGAGTTGATGGGGGAAGGAAGTGAGGGGTTTAGGTCAGGGATCCATGCTGTCCTCAAATGCATGCCCTCATTGCTGCTCCCTTCTCCCTAACCATGCTCCTTCAGTGTTTGAAGACAGAGGCTGGATTCATAGTACCAATCCAGGAATCAGAAAGGGTCCAAATAAAAACCAGCTCCAGGCCAGATCTGGATCATGGGTTGGGGGTTTCCCACCTCTGATCTAAGCACTGCAGCAACTGGTCATTATGACTTGAGAAGCACCTTAATATAGATTCTGACTTTAAGTGTAGGGATGGGACCCCTTTTTAAAAGCCTCACAGTATAGTTTTTGGCATGCAAACGTATCCATAATGCAATCATTCCAGAAGCACTTTGGGAATCTAGATGTTCAATTAAGTCCAACCCTAAATGAACACTGTGACTTAAGCCGCTCATAGACCTGCACAGCGCCCACGCGGGGTGAAATCACACCCCATGTAAAAATCCCGTGGGTGGGGTTTAGACATGATACCTTGCACGTTATAGCCGGTAGCGCATTCTTTTAAAACCGTGTACTTGATATTGGGGTATTTAGTTCGCGGTTTTAAAAGAATGCGCAACCATCTATAATGAGTCAGATGCTGCGTATAAACCCCGCCCACAGGATTTTTACATGTGGCGTGATTTCATCTCTGGCCGACCCCATAGACCAGCTGCTGGATTCACATGCTGCTTTGGAGTCTGGTCTCTGGCTCCACTCAGCCTCTTCCCCTGGCCAGATCTTGTCTCAGGGCCAGGATTCTGACAATCAGTTCAATATTGGGGAATCCACTCAAGATTCCTGCCTTCAACTACCAAGGCTGCTTGTAGATGTGTGCACCGCACGCCACGAGTAAAAATTCCGCGGGTCCCCACCAGATGCGACATCTCGCGGGTTCTAGCCGGTCACACGTTCTTTTAAAATCGTGAAGTAAATAAATACCTTGATAGCGAGGTATTTCGTTCACGGTTTTAAAAGACTGTGCGGCCATCCTATAACGTGCGAGATGTCACGTCTAAACCCTGCCTGCAGGTTTTTTACACGCAGCATGTGAATCTGGTCTATGGAGTAGGCCAGAAGTGTAGTCTGATAGGCAGGCAGGGGCTGAGTCCAGAGTGGGACAAAAGATGAGACAAGAATAAAGGTTTTTAAAATTGGGGGGGGGGGGGAAGGGGGAGAAGATGAGGCAAGGAGATTGGTAGATCCAGGTTTCTGTCTGCTTGTTCAGTACAGGGATTTGCTGTCACTGGGAAACTAGATAGAAGTCTCTGGCCATTTAGGGTGCAGGTCATCAGCGGCCTGTCAGGAGCCTGTCAGGGCAGACCTATGCTTGCAAGAGTTGACAGGGCTGTGATTCCAGCATCCTGGTGGCAGGGTAGAGCCTGTTGCTGCCTATGACCCCAGAGGGCCAGAGTTTGAAGCCAGTGTTCCCCTGACACTGATGCTAAAATGAGTACAGGTTCAATCCAATCATATGAGGGTGTGTGTTACTTTAATGGTGCTTGGGAACAAGACTCTTATATTGAAATTCCTGCAAAGAACACCCCAAGAAAGAGCTCCTTGTTTGCATTTTGGGGGAGCTTGCAAGATACAGCTAACCAGGTACAGGAGGCAGAACTTACCCTTTCATATATTCTTCCTTAAAGTGTCTTCAGCTGGAGCCATGGGGTGAATCCAAAGGCCACGGGCATCACTAGAAAGATTCCTTTTGACTTCAGTGGGCTTTGGATCAGATCGCCCTCCTTCTCTCTTAGGAATCCCCCTTATAGCTCTCGCCGTCCTGGCTGTGACTGAGGGTGTGTAGACGTAAAAGAAAGAAGGATCTCTTGCCACAAAGAAGTAGTTTTGGACGATGCAAATTAAAGTTGATCTATTTACAAAGGAATGTAATCAAGCTAATTATACCTTAATCTATTGCACATGGTATCTGTTTGGCCATCTGAATAGGAATTTGGGCGATGGCGGGTTTTGTTAATAAAGAGAGATTTATTCCTTTTGCCTAACGTCTGCCTGTCATTGGATCATCTATTTGTTGTCCCTTTTGCAAATGTTCTGGAGAAAAGTGGCTTGTTGGCTTTTGGATACAAACATGGAAGAGGGCTGGTTGGTGATATAATAAGATGCAGTTCTGGATTCTGAACACTAAAGAGGCTGGGTTGTGTCTTTATAGCCAGGGTTTTTGGTGTGATCCATCAGGAGGTGGTTGAGTCGGAGACCTTGAATTTTGTTCATAAGCAAAGAGAGCTTTCCTTGTTCGGCATTGCCATTGACATCACTTGGATTTTTTGCTCATTGCTCCGGTGCCCTTTGCTGTGTGCTCATACCCCTTCTGGGCCATCAGCTCTCAGTACGATTCGGTGTGCATCTCTCATTATTTCCTAGTTCTTTCTCCCTCACTTGGAAGACATAGTTAAATGGCCAACCCACTTGGTTGCACTGGTGTGGAGGAACCCAGCCTTTAAGAGAAGATGCTGAAGCTCTGAATTATGCTATTTAGGGGTGGTTCATATTTCATTTAGACCAGTGCACACCACATCCAGTATTTGATCATTTTCGACAACTGTGAGCATGGAAGCAGGAATTTCTAGAGTCGGGATGGAATCCTGATTCTATTGAAGTCAATGAGAGTTTTGCCACTGAGTTTTCCACTGCCGTCTGGGTTACTTCCCCCTTGGGACTCAAAATTATGGATCTCACAGCATATCAGAGACATTTTGGGTTATAACTTTGTGCCCTCCCATATTAGTCATTTTTTTTCATTTGCCAACAAGGTGTGGAATATTACATGTTGTCGTTTATTTCTGCACACCAGTTGTAATTGGAAGACTTATCGCTTCCTCTCATTTCTTCTTTTCATGGGGGGGTACATATGGCCAAGCTCTATATTACAATGGACATTTCCCCACTGTTGCAGCTGGGCTTTCCGAATTCCTTGCCCTTCCCCAAGGGAAATCCCAATTTGGTTCAGGTATCTAGGAGGAAGTTACCCACTTCATCGTACATCCCGATTACCAGCAGACTTAAAGAACTGTCCCAGGCGGATGCTACTATTGCTCTGCCTGGCCCTGTTTTGTCTAGTAGGTCTCCTCCCATTTTGGCCACTTCCTCCCCACCCAGGTTATTCCCTACTTCTCTAGGGCCCCCTCCTATGGTCAGTCTAGGTTCGCCTCCTCTATTGGAGATAGCCCCCCGGGGGCCTGTGGAAATTCAATCTTCTGGCTTGGCGGAGGATTTGGTAACCGCAGGGCAAATGCCTGTTTTGTGGTCTTTCGTTTGTGTCTCAATCTCATTGCCCCATCGTTCCAAGTCCTCATTTGGCCAACCATGTCGTCCCAGGGGAGTGGGGATTCCCCTGTAGAGGGGCCTCAATTTTTGTAGAACTTACAGCTGCTGTAGGAATGTTGTATTGGGTTCAATGGGCTGACAATGGTTGGGTCTTTTCTTTTAGTTTGCACCTTGCCCCTCTGGGTATCTGATCAGTGGGTTTCAGATCAAGAGATCTATGTTTTTAGTTCTATCTACCATATTTAAAGATTTACGATTTAGGATGTTAGGTTTTAGATTCCTTGTACTTGATAGTGGCTATGATTTTTCTATGGCTTTGTCCTATCCCTTGCTTGAGTATTCTTTTGAGTTGTATGCGTTTTACGTGTTTTGTTTGTTTGTCAAAGCAATGGCCTATGGCCACGCTACTAAATCTTATCTATCTATCTCTAAACCACGAATCCAACATTTAAATTAATATAGAGGAAATTTTAGCTTCCTTTTTTTAACGACTGCAGGATTGTCACCTCTATTAGCAAATTATTTGGCACTGTAACCTGGTCTCTGACTTTTTCTAATGTGTTCTGGCATTGCTGAGAACAGTCTGCTAAACTCCTTCCCCAGTAACACAGTTTTTTCTATTTTAAATTGTCTTTTATGAAGATTCAGGATTATGTGTACCATAGCATCAGACTTAATGTCAACATGTGGCCACAAAGGGCATGGGTTTTGAACTGTTAATCTACATGTGAATGATGATGGCAGAACGGAACATGAAGAATAACTCCTCTCTTCTTCTCCCATAACGTGCAAACAGGAGAACGGTCTTCCCATGCATGGAAGAATGCACACGTCAAATGGAAACTTAGTATGAGGAAGGCTTCAAAGTTGTGGATGTGCTTACACAGGCAGCCGATCGTTTGCGACGGACTGTGACCTCTGACTAACGTGCTGCTTGTTCCTCAAACAAGGGGTTAATAAAATCCCTTTAAAATGAATTTTATGGGCAATGGCCATGAGGACGAAAGCTTCCAGTGGGCTGGGTCACTGATGGAAGGGTTTATCATGCTTGCCTGCAGATATAGTAGGTGAGCCTTAAAAATGCCATCGACGCTTACAATGTCACGGTTACGGGGGTGGAATGGACTGTCTACATTTTTGCCACCTGTCCTATTTCCCGTTAGTTCCTCTCAGGTCGAATGGGTTCTTTTCTGGTTCAAAGTGTTGCAAGTTCAACATCTTTTACAGGGCTCTCTACTGAGAGCATTTTCAATAAAAGGGCTGTTGCAGTTCAGAGCTGTGTCACTAGGTGGCATGTGAGTTTTATAAGGAAAGTCCTGCGCAGGAAGCTCTTGTTAGTGAGAGCAGTAGAGTCTGGCAAAGGGACAATGTATTAGAGAAGTGTTAACAGGCAGTTCTATCCTGCGAGAGGACTTTGCGGGAATAATACGGCAGGTTGGGCGTAGAGAATAAGTACCCAGCGGACTTTGCTTTTGTCTGATCATGAGATCTGATCTATGAAAGCTTTGACTTTAGTCAGTTATTCATGTTGTATTTTCAGCTCTTGACTCAAAGACTGTTTGCAACTAGATTTTTGAGGCTATTCGCAGCAATGGGTAACTTGGGCTGTGCTGCTTTAAATCCCAGAATACTGCTCTGTTTTTTTGAACTTGGTGGAACTAAATAACAAAGTGTCTTGAGAATGTTAGACCACGTAGGCTGTTTCATACAGATGTGGGCTGCATTAGCATAAGCATTCATTTCAAGTCATCAGAAGTAATAATTCTTCTCTATTCAGCACCAGTCTGAACTCACCTGGAGTCTTGTCTCCGGTTTGGGTGCCCCATTTTAAGAAAGACATTGACAAATGGGAGCACGTTCTGAGGAGGGCAACAGAGTTGCTAAAGGGCCTGAAAGCAAGTCTTAGGGCGCTTTTAAACGAGATGGAAATGGCGGCTGAGCCCTTTAACAGCTGCCATTGAGACTGTCCGTTTAAATGCCCGACGCGGAATGCAGCTGAGTCTCCTCCGCGTCAAGCCGGCCCAGCGATCCTGCCCCCTTCAAGGCGGATCGCCGATGTGCCGGCTTTAACCCGCACTTCCGGGTTCCCTAGAAGAGTTCGCATGCGCAGAAAGACGCGCATGCGCACATACTCTCTACGCCATGTCTGATGCTTTTCTGAACATCAGACATGTCGTAGAGAGGAAGACTGGGGGGGAGGGGGGAGATGCCGCATAATGAACGAATCCGCTTGTGAGCGGGATCGTTTAAAAGCGCCCTTACACGGGAAGGTTGAAAGAACTGGGTATGTTTAGACCAGCAAAAAGAAGATTAAAGGAGACATGATAGCAGTCTTCAAATATCTAAAAGACTGCCACTGAGAAGATGAGACAAGGAACTGTTCTGCATTGTTACAGAGGGTAGAACTAGAAAGAATAGGCTCCAGTTTCTGTTAAATATCTGGAAAAAACCTCCCAATGGTAAAAGCTGCGTAGTAATGAAACAAGTTGCCTAGAGAGGTTGTAGGCCATCCATTGCTGGAGGTTTTTACATCTGTCAGGGATGTCATAGCTGATCTTGCATCCAAGCAGGGACTGAGTTGGACTAGATAACCCTCAAGACCCCCTTTCAACTCTCTCTGATCCAGTGAGTTTATATTTGCATGGTGCATTCTTCAATGACCATGTAGCATGTTTGTGTTTCCTGAACATACAGTTATGTCACCAGTTAACGAACTGTTCATGATTTTCTTTCTACAGTAATCCATGTTTCTTCAGTGGGAGTTACTGTAGACATCATGCCAAATCCATTGCACATTGAAATCACTGACATCATCCAGGGCACATGGCTGGTTTGCCAGCTGTCCCTTGATGCAAAGAATTCCTGTGATATCTTAGGTGACCAATGGATGGCAGGGTTATCTACATGAAACAACGGCTACGTGCAAGTGGCCATCATGCGTTATCAGTGACCAAGCTTTCTGGGATCACAACCTGCCTCAAGCGTGTGGCACAAAACGTGTTCCGCACAAAGAGACACTACAAGAAAATGTGCATTTATTGCCCAAGGAAGCGTCTCTGAATCTGCTCAGTTTTCCAGTAAGAAGACCTGTTTTTGGCCTGCATGGTGATTTTGCAGGGCTACCAGTTAAACAGAGTGTCCCAGCTGGGCTCTTTCGGAAACATGCATTACTGCCAGTAAAGAATGAGGCTGTGGTCTCGCACAAACCTTTTCTTCCGCCTCTTACAATGTGACATTGTAATCTCGCATGTTAAATGTTCCTACATTGGGTGTAAAAACAGACGGACATGGAGAATGCCTGCCCCTGGAGCTGCTCCAGGGGTAAACTCCCACGTCTGCCTGTTTGCAGCCCCTCCTGGGTTCATTTTAGATGGACCCGGTGGTTTCCCTGGCCTGTGGTCCACCTGCATGTCCCCCCGCACCATGGAGTTGCAGGCGGATCGCCCAGTGCTCTGAGCTGGTGCTTGCATCGCTGTGGTGTTGCCTAGCGCAGCCGCTGGCCAAAAGCGGAACTCCAGCATTTAAAAAAATTGATTTATTTATCAATCACTTATACCCCGCCTCTCCTGCTTATGCACTCGAGGCGGCTTACAAAAATTAAAATATCATTAAAAACCACACACATAAAATAAATACAAATAAAAGGGATGGTATAAATGTATAGAAAAAGGCTCCACGCTCCCTAACCTGCACCACACCCACCCTTCACCCATCTCCCTCACCAAAGGCCTGGCGGAACAACCAGATCTTGCACTGACACTGAAATGAGATGAGGTACGGGGGCCACCTGGGCTTCCGCCGGAAGGGAGTTCCACAGCCTGGGCACCGCCACCGAGAATGCCCTCTCCATTGTAGCCCCCCGGACCACCCAGGGGACCTCAAGAAGGGTGCTACTGGTAGACCGCAGAGGTTGATCCAGGGCACGGAGAATGAGGCAATCCCGCAGCATGGGTCCACCGAGCAGACAGACAGAGCAGCTCTGCTTCTGACTGGTGGCTCGGGTTTGGCCTCCCGGTCCCGTAGGCGGTGCTCCAGGTTGTTCACAGCGCCGCAAGCAAGGCTTCTCCGGAGCAGCCACAACGGGCTCCACTTCCACATTTGGCGGGGCATATTTAAACAAACCGGCCAACCCGCGGGTGAAGCGGGCTGGCACAGCCAGCACCGGGGCAGCCAACCGTCTCGAAGTACTCTTCCAGCGATCTCCCCCGCTATTGCTGTGGCTGCTGCTAGGAATCCCATGATGCTGCACAGCTCTGCGCTTCCTCTGCGGTGCAGTCAGACGGATGGCAAATGCGTGTGATGGAGTTAGCGCAATTGTTAAACTCGGTTTTCCGAGTTCCATTTTTGGGGGGACTAGATGCACATGATGACTGAACCCCTCCCATATTTAAAAAGAAGCAGGGAAAAGTTTCCCCCAACGCAGTGTGAGAATGCAGCCAAACTCTGCCAATTCTGATAAGTACCCAGTGAACGTCTCCGCGTGACCCCATTCGCGGGTATGTGTGTCCCTAATTCAACCCCTCATGTACACCTCGTGAGTCCAGAGGGCTTCATTGGGGCAGGCTACTCCAGAGTAAGCTGTTGATGATGGATGAAGTTGTACACGAACTACAGCCAGTGGCTGCAGTGTTCATGAACTATTTATTTATTTTTATTTATGTGATATATTTATATTCCGCCCCTCCTGCAAACAGCTCGGGGCGGCTAGAGTCAGGGCTTCGTTTGAATAAACAAATATCTGAGCCAAATGACTGGAGTTGCTGGAAAAATTGGAGTGTCTAAATTTGGGCTGAATTTTGGGTGGGGCTATTTACCCGATGCTGTCAGGACCCAGGTCTTGAACCCTCACCTACAGTGCCACTGCTTTGCCTTGGTGCGGCTCCAGCCACTCCTCTAAAGAAGCCTTCTTGCCTTGTTCTTAGCCACGCCCCCTCCTGTCTGTCTCCAGCCCTTGCGGTTGTCGACGCACCCCCCCAAGGAAGACACGACACCATAAGTGGATTTTAAAATGGCCGCACTATTTTATTTAGATTGAAAGAATTCTGATATCCGAATCGTAATGGTGGGGGCAATTCGCTCCTGTGAATTGGGTCCAGCACCCATAAATAACTCAGGGATTGGCCCGATATCCCCTCGGGTGCCAATCCCTCTTAACTTTAAACGTCTCCCCTTCCTGCTACCGAGATCATGGGAAGGGGACAAGAGCCCATGTGGGCCCGGGAAGGAGGATAGTGCCTTCAAGCCGAGGACCGTACATGTCCCTACGGCCTTCGCGGTCACTTCTCCCAAGGGGTTGACTCCGCCGCTTGCCATACCCTGCTATTGCGGCTGGGCTCCCCTCATCTCTTATGGAGATGCCCAGTCAAATATCTACCCTACCTAACTTTGGTGCTGGACCCCTGCAGAGTGCGACAAATCAACTAGGCAGCAATTAACTATCTTATATGGGTAATTAAATCAGCCAGATGTACCCCCAACACTATGAGGAAGGCGAAAAAACGAACAACAACAAACAAACAAGGGGCCAAATAAGTTGTTCGCCAAAAATTCCTTCCTGGCCCTACTAAGCGACCGCTCGGCCACAGTGTTGCATGAGCGGGTGGGAAGGTGCTGCCTTCTTTCGCCGCCGCCTCCGCTCTGAGGTGACGCGTGGCCGGCTTCAGTTTTTCTTCATCACCCCTTTTGGGCAGTGATCCAATCAGGCGCCCGATCAATGCTTCTCCCGGCAAGGGTTGCCTGGCAACCCTGGCCGGGTCAGTCTTCCTTTCCCGCCATGCGGGTATTTTCCTCTCCACCCCCTCCCCTACTGTAGGGTCAGATACTCCTGCAGGGAGGGGGTGGCACACATTCGGACACCGCAAGAGGAGTGGAGGGGATGCGACACCCCTCCGCAATCCCCCCCCTCAACCATCCATGTCATGCCCCCTTTCCCGCTGGGAGAGGGATGCGACAAATTGCCTTTGCAGGCCGTGTGCCTGCAAAGGAGCAATCTTTTCCCTCTCTTTTGAGGATCTATGCCCTCCCTGGGGTGTTGCCATTTGTTTGATTTTCTCTGATTGCAAATTCAGCAATACTTAGTGGTACAGCACAAGCAATTTCACGGCTGCTGTACATCAGGAAATCTCTGTGGGTGGTGATCAAATTCCTTCTTGGTGACAAATTCCTGCTGCTACAGCCTAGTGGAAGGGAATTCATGAACCTGACTTAAACTAGAAGAGGGATTTTTTTCCCCTTTCTTTTTCATCTGCAGACTTTAGTTGGTGGCAGATAAAAAGATCCGTTCACTCCAGAAGAAGGAGAGGAACTACAACTGCAAAAGGCAAAATCGCAGCCACCGGGCGTGTTTAGGAAATCAATGTTTGGCTCAGTGCAGTCACTTCCAGGGTTCTAATTTGTTAAATCAAGCCTGTCTGTAAATAGTAGCTGCAGCTGTATGCACTTTCCTCATTGGAAACCAGTAAATTAATGTGTCTAATTAAACCCCCCTTGCTGCAGAAGTCCCTCTTTCAGTGATCCAGCTAGCAAGGGTTCAAACATCAGTGCTGAGAAGAGAGATGCAAATGCAGTCATTAACGAGAAGATCGTACAATCGGAATTGCTGGCTTACGAACTAAATTGATGAATGAAAGTTCCATAATGCCGTTTTCACAATTTTCATTTGTTTGTTACGCTTGCTTACAATACCCATTATTCATGGGAGTTCTGTGTTTCTGAGCGAGGATGGGTAATTGTTAGTATTCAAGCCCTGACGAGCAATACCACAAACTTAACTGAAATGTGATTCCGTTGTGACCTCCACCACTTGGTCTTCAGATGAGCTTTAAATAAGGCCGAGCTAAAACACTGGGAAATATGAATAATGTTTTTCTAGACCGAACATGATTTGTTCATGCAGCCACTGTTTTTACTAGATCTTATTCACACAAGTTTAGATCAGGTGTGGGGACCCTCAGGCCTGGAGCCCAAAATGTGGCCTATGGCTAGTTTTTATTTAGCCCTCCCCACCCCCACCCCAGTGCCTTGATCTTGCCCCTGGATTCAGTTCCTATCCCCAAACACTGAAAGATGGGAGCTCTGGGGAAGGGAAGAGAGATGAGGGCATGTACACAAGAGTAGGGGATGGATCCATGGCACCAATCCATGATCTGGACCCTCCTTTTCCTGAGAGCCCCCTTGCCGTCGTCTTCCATGTGCCCCTTGGGGTGAGTACTAATTTCCAAAATAGCCCTTAGAAGGAGAAAAATCCCTGCTCTAGATATTACCAAATGGAAATCCATCGCATGTTGAAATGTCTGACATCATCCAAGGTGTGTGGTGGTTTTAGAGCCATAAATGCTTACTAGTTGGGGTTTAAACCTCTGGCTACCAGTAGCTGGGAGTGGTTAGTAGGAGATAGGTTATACCTCCATGACCTGTACTTCTACTTCTCTTGAACTGCTGTAGCTGGCCACTGTTGGAGACAGGATGCTAGTCTTAATGGACCATGGGTCTGACCCAATATGGCATTTTTTATGTTCTTATATTGCCATGTGTTTTTGTAGTTACCCAATAGTTCCCTCCCACAAGCTGTTGGCCTGAAGCTGCCCCTCAATGTAAGGATCTCTTTGGTATCTTGCATGACTACAGACCAGAAGTGGGGGCAGCAGGATTATCCACCTAACAGTGGCTATGTGTAAGTGTCAGCTGTTTGCTGTCCTCAACCAAGCTTTCTAAAGCACATGGTACAAAGTGCATTTGCACAAAGAGATGTAATGGGAGAATGTATGTTTAATGCCCAAACAAGTGACTAGCATTATGTCTAGTAATATCCACGCTTCAAAGCTGCATTGCACTCTTGGAATGAAAGGTAAAGGGATTTGGGCTCCTCGTCTGAATCCAGGGAAGGGGTGTGCATTGTCGTTTTTGTTATATCAATAACAAAAATGAACATAACGAAAAACGTTATTGCAATAACGAAAATGACAAATAATAACGAACTCAATAATGATGAAAGTTGTTATTTTGTTATTGCCTGGCAGCCTGGCAGGTGTTTTTGGGAGGGAAATGTGGAGAGGGGAGGAGGGAGCAGACATCTCAGAGCCAGAAAAAGTGTTGAACTCTTGAACTGGGAGGAGAAGGACCTGATGGATGTATCTCTGGCCAATGAGCAGCACAAGCAGATCCCAGCAGTTGAATCACACACTGTGATCCCTCAGTGCCTTTGCCTCCCAGAACCAATCAGGAGGGCTCTGAGGGAGGGCACTGCAACCCTTAATATTGTAGGGCTGGGCTGCTTCACTCTGTGTTAGCTCTCTTCCTTGTCAGCGTGCGTTTGTAGAAGCTGCTGGTGCTTGCATTAGGAATCCTTCCATATATATATCCCTTATTCCCTTCCCTACCACCCAATCCTTATTCCTTAGGTACACACACACACAGAGTAGATATGAGTTTTCCTTTTTCCTTCCACTGTCTGTCTCGCCCTGTCCATATATTGTATAGATTAGTTTGTGTGTGTGTGTGTGTGTGTATATATATATATAGATAGATAGATAGATTAGATAGATACTAGGCTATTTTATTATATATATTCAGATTATAGGATAGGAACATTTTGTATTATACATAGGTTAGGTTTAGCTTAGATTCTGTATATATTATATAAATAAAACTACATATTGTGTACAGTATGTATTATTGTTTGCAGTTCTTTCTGTATCACAATGAGAAGGGGAAGGAGTTTAGCTTCTAACAATAATTCTTCATTGGCACACGAAATCGATATCGATACCAAAACTAAAATCTTTGTTTGAAATCGGTACTGATACAGATACCAATATGACAAAATAATGAAAAATGACATTTTGTTATTAACAAAGTTGAAAATGATGCATTTTAATAACAAAAACGATAACGAAAAATGAAAAACATGGGGCCCCGTTGCACACCCCTAAATTTCAGTTCCTGTGCAAAATGGTAGTGTCGACCTCCTCCTAACATATGAATGTTTGATGGACATAAACTGTCTCACCCATTAGAAAAGGAAAATGCTACAGTAATTAACAGGCAGGTCTGTGTGGTGTGGTTTTTGGTTTATTCATGAGCTTCATAGATTGGGGTCCCTCCTGAATGACTGCAGCTCCACCACGATTGAGACTATCAGCCCTTATTTTACATCAATGCTTTTTTACACTCATGTTGCCATTCCACGTACGGGAGTCCCCCGCCCCCCCCATACATAGGGCTTTGTGAGGTCACACAGTCTGCTCTGTTCTGGATTCCGTCCTAGCTTTTAAGTGCCTAAAGAAACTTTAGAAAATAAGGTTGTTTCCTGGACATCTTACTTTGTTAGATACGTCTGAAAAACATGCAGCTTGGGGCCTTGGTTTTACCGTCTGAAAGGTGGTGGTTTTGGCAATGGAAAATTTCTTTGGCACCTTTGGCAAGGGGTGAAGCAAGTACTTCTTGTCATCGGCTCACAATGACTGTGTAGAACTCATTTCCAGGGAATGTTGCGAAGGACAATAGCATAACTAGGTTAACCATTATTTGATAAGTCCATGGAAGATAGATCCATAAGTAGCAACCGTATTAGTCAAGTTGATCAAGGGATGAAACTTCTGTCTGCCAGGGGCTGGAAGTGGGTAGCAGGAAATGGATCACTCCATGATGGCCTGTTGTGTACTGCTCTAAAGCAAGCAAAGTCTGCTGTTGGGGGAGACAAGATACTGGACTAGATGGATCATTTGTCTGACCCAATATGGCAGTTCTTCTGCTCTAATGATGGGACTCATTGGTAAAGGACTAGGAATTCAAAGGGAAGAGTGCTTCCTATTGATCTCCAGAGAGCAGGTTGGAGAGATCATTGGAGCATGGACCATGATTCATGCCAGCTAATGAGCTCCAGATTCTGACACCTGGTGATAACAGATGGAACTGAAATGGATAACTGAAAAATGGGTAAACATTTCCAATCTATGCTAGCTAAGTCACCAATGACTGTACTGATCTTGGTTTGAGCTCCATTGGTTATCCATTTTGGTTAGTCCACTATAGCTTTTCATTCTTTCATTTCGGTTGCATCATTTCAGTAGTACTTGCACTGTTACGCATGTGCTATTGCCAAAAATGACGCAAACAAAATACCAAAATGGCAAAAAAATCAAAATAACTGAATGGAAAAAACAAAAAACAGAATTTTGAAGGGGAAAAAAAGAAATGGAATGGAATACTCTCAGAAATTGGAAATGTGAGTATGCATTTTCGGTTACGGATGTCGTTCTGATACTCGAAGGGCAGGAGCGACGTGACCGTACAGGCGGCTGCCTAGGGTGGCAAATTGAAGGAGGTGGCAAACCATAGGTACTGGTAATTGTTAATGGGGGGGTGGGTGGGGCAGGGGTTCTGTAGAGCTTCCAAAAATCAGGGGGGCATGTCCCCTCATCTACCCCCACAAGTCACCTACATGGCAAACCCCCCCCCC
>QEPC01011901.1:12021160-12035725 GCA_003113815.1 Sphenodon punctatus | reverse complement strand
GCCATCTGGCCCTGGTGACTTGTTAGTATTCAGTTTGTCAGTTTGCCCTAGAACATCCTCCAACGTCACATTGATTTCTAACAGCTCTTCCAATTCCTTGCCCACAAAGCAAGGAACCTCCCCAAAATCCTCCGCAGTGAAGACTGACGCAAATATCTCATTCAGCTTCTCTGCAATGCCCTTATCCTCCTTGAGCGCCTCCTTTACTCCCTTGTCGTCTAACGGCCCAACTGACTCCCTAGCAGGCGTCTTGCTTCTGATGTATTTGTATACATTAATACCTTTTATACAGAAGCCATTCATTTTGGATAGGGTAAGCAAAACAAGAGGCAAGGTCAAATGCTATTAGCAGGTTTCCTTGGGGGAGAAAAATGTTATTTCATCTCTTCTGAGGCCTCATTGACTTGGATTGCTCTGAAACATGAAAAGCGCATGCAGTACTGTTAGAGAGGATGTTTCATGGATTAGCTTACATTTCAGACACTGAAAATCAATACATTGCGGACAACAGAGGAACATTTCTTGTGTGTGACCGGAAGAGACGATCTATTAATAGTTGTTGAGGAATCATTGTGTAAGAAAACTGGGGTCTGATGGAAATTGTATCATGAGCATTAGCATGTGGGGATCATAAACGACCTTCACTTCAGCTGCAGTAGACTTTTTATTTGGAGATAGGAAATGTATTATTCTTTTTTCACATGTTTTTGGAACCACATGAATCAAGTGTTTTTTAGGAGTGTGACTTACGGTGTCCTTTCATATGAACATACGAAATGCCATGCTGGGTCAGACCAATGGCGTAAGAGCCCAGCATCCTGTCTCCGACAGTGGCTACTCTTAGTCACTTCAGAGAAGCACCCAACAGATCATAATGGAGTGACCCGCTCCCTGCCGTTCTCTCCCAGCACCTCTCAACGGCCAGAGGTTGCTTCCCCCAACCTACTTGACTAATAGCCATTAACGGACCCATCCTCCAAGAATTTAACCAATCCTTGTTTAANAAGGGGAACAGCGGGAGAGACAAGGGGTCTAACATTCATGAAGATGCGAGGTCTCAAGTGCACGTACTTGGCTTGGTTACGATGAGAATGATCCAGGAGGAAAAGGAGTAGGCCTTGTCCTGTAGTCTGTTGAAAGACTGGTTGACTGGCCAGCCTTCCTGCCTTAGTACCCCAGAGAGCTCTACGTTGCCTTGAAGAGACAAAACTACTACCATCTGCCCATGAGGAGAGTCAGCAGCAACTGAACTCCTTTCCCTTGGGTTCCTTTATAGGCCAAAGGGGTGTGTCCAAGCAGAGCCTCTCCGGTTCTTAAAGGGACATCACCACTTATTATGCAAGCGCAACCATTTATATGCAAATAAGGCCATTTTACATAGTACTGTGGTACAGAGAAACACAATAACATGCCACTAACTTCCATCACAGAAGGGTTTTGCACCCTCATTTCTCAGAAGACCCTAACTTCCCTGGATCCGGCCCTAATCAAAGGCTTCATATGTTCAGCCTGGATAAGATTTAGGAGGCGCCTGATTGCTTCTCCAAAAATGTCAAAACTCCTTTGTGATTTAGGAATGTCCTAAGAGTTATTCTTTCACATGATTCTTAAAAGAACTTACTTTCCTCTGGCTGGAAAAGTAAAACAAGAACAGTTTTTATTATAGTATCTAGTCTTGAAGGCAAGGAAGCGTAATGGCAAGAGTAGGTATCTGGGCAGAGCGCATCCAGAGGAGGAAGGACGGAGCTTATTTGAAACCTCTTGAAGAAGGTTCTTGAAGAACCTCTCTTGGTTCTTCAAGATGTCTGCCAATGCAGATGGAAGCTGTAATAGTGACGTTAATCCAGTGAGACTTTGTGAGCTCAAGAGTAGCTTTAGGAGAGTGGTCTCAAACTGCACACCCTTCTTCCACTATTATTTGTTGTGGCGTTGACAAGAGTGTTGTCAAGAGTGGTGATGTTGTTATTCATATAGCGCCAGCAAGTGGTGGTGATGTTGAGAAGAGTGGTGTGATGGTGGCATCAACAAGAGTCCTCCACTGTGGTAGGTGCTGTGCAGACTCATAAGAAAAAGGCAGTACCTTCCCTAAAGAGCTTCCCAGAGCTAGAGCTGAAGCAAGCACCCTCCAAAACAGGTATAATAACCATTGAATATGTATAACCTAACCTGATCTGCCATTTGCAGACTGGGTAACAGGTGCTACTTACATAGTGTCTAACACGTGTGGGTATGTAAGGAAATGCCTGCTCATTTTATAAGCCAGCTGCTAGAAGGGGGCTTTCACAGGCAAAGGTTGGCATAGAATCCATGGGCACAGTTGCCTCAAAACACAGCAGCTGAACCACGCCAAAAGGGCCCTTTCAAGGCACTAACTGTAAGGTCTTTATATGACCAATATGCAGCACTTAAGAGTTTGGGTGGCTGCACATGAAAATCATGCACGGCTTTGATAACGTCCGAAAGATGCAACGCACATGATTGAAGCTTTGCAGTGTGCTGACAAATGCGGCGTACCAGGCTGGATTTTGCAGCTCAGTACAGCGCATTGGTCAGTGAGCTGAAAAGCTTCAATTCTGCATGGTGTGTCTTTCCAAGGCTGTTGAAGCCGTGCATAATTTGCATACACATCCTGCCACCTGAACTTGTAAGTACACTTCCTGCACATCTGAAAGTGCCCACATGTTGTGACATTGGCCAGATGCACTTCAACGCATTTTGCTTTAAGGACAGGTCTTGTTGCATCCCTGATAGTCTAGGGTCTTGTGCCCCTGACCAATCCAACAGGCTGTGACAGAAATAGGTGTATTCCTTGTAGGGTCATATTTCCAGCCGCAAGTCTAAATCCCTGTACTTTTATGCCTTTTTAAATTGAGATTTGACATTATTTAAACATGTCAGATCAAGCCACTCCCTGGTGTAAATCATTAGTCTCTCCCAGCTTCACTGGAATGACACCAGCGATAAATTTGGCCCAGTGTTTTTGCAAGGAAATTAATATCAACCATTAAAACTTTTAGCTGCTAATTAAATGGGCTCTTTCTCTGTACCACACAAATAGGCCCTCGTTTTTCTCTAGTCACTGCCAGATGGAATTTCATTAAGTTGAATAAGTAATTACATAGGGATTGGAGCAATTTAGCTTTTTTTGGTGAGTATTTTAGCTGAGTGTCTTTTTGTGGCTAACTAAGTCTGATGGTTAATAAATATTTTAATGATATACTAGCACAGAATTACTTTGGGCTTTGCTGAGACATTAAATAGCACAACAAAGAAGACTAAATTAAAGCTAAGCTCAAAGACGCTGTTTGAAAACTTTCTCCCCCATGTCCAAGTTATCTCGTAGCTCCTTTTCACATACACCAAGTCCATTGGTCAAGCAAACTGTCACGAAGGAACATGAGGCCACACAGGAGAGATATGGAACTATGGGTCTAACAAATGTGTTAAGCTAAAGGTTAAACATGTATGTAATGTTGAAACTAAGAACTGAAAACTTGATTCATGTAACGTAAAACTGTGAACTAGAAACTTGATCCAGGCACTGCAGAGAAGGTATGGAATGTGTATTCGTTGCAGACACTGACTATAGAGGTGCAAATTAAGTTCTTCCTGCGGACGTGAGGAGACACACAGATCTCCAAACCTATCTAGGCGGGAAAATCAAACAAAGGGATGGCCAAGGTACTTAAGGAAATATCTTGGCTAGCAGGGGAAAGGAGAACTCATCTGCATCTTGCCTGCCAGCAAGGACACTGCTGGAACTATGGACTGAGAGGAAAGATTTTGCTTTCTACCAACTAAGAGATCAGTGCCCAGTCATTCTACATCACTGACTGAGAAACCTCAAGCTTATGGACTATTTTATAGGGCAAGACTTATATAGTGATCCACCCAGTATAAAATAGGATGCGTTATATTACTTTTCATTTTGATTAGCCACTCTGTACCAAATATATTGTCTTATGTAATGAATAAACGTTCTTTTTATCTTTATGAAGAAATGTCTGTGTCTAACGTTGGAAACACAGCGACCCACTTGAGTTTTCAAACTCTTGCGAACCGAGAGAGAGAGTCTGTAACGGGAAGCTTTCTGGGAGTTGGGGGTGACAAAAGGAGTCTCCCCTTTTGCAGAACTGGACCAGCCAGAGAGAGAACTGGGTTCAGGTGGACTGCAAGTGAGGGAAATTGAGTCACCCAACCCAGGAAAGTGGGGTGTTGGACCCGCGATTCCGTGACAGTGGTGCCCAACGAGAAGGGTTATGCTCAGTTGTGTACCAATGTGTAGAAAGTAGAGGAGGATAGCCAAGCAAGTGGAATCCTCTGAGGGGAGTAAATCCCATATCTCAGACTTCATTAAGAACATAAGAAGTGCCATTTACTGGGTTGGACCAATGGTCCATGGGCCCAGTATTCTGTCTCCAAAAGTGGCTAGCCGTTGCCTCTGGGAAGTACGCAGCAAGTTACAACGGAGTAATCAATTTCCTGTCATCCTCCCCCAGCTTCCAACAGTCAAGGGTCTTGTACCCCTGACCAACCCAACTGGGAGCCCTTAATGGACGTGACTCATCCAGTCCCTTTTTGAAGCCGGCTATGCTACTAGCCTCGACAACATCCTCCGGCTGCGAGTTTCACAATTTCTGGCTGGGTGAAAAAGTCCTTTTCCTTGTATTCGTTTTAGATTTGCTCCCTGCTAACTTCCTGGAGTGACACCTGGTTCTATTGTTTTTAGAAAGGGTAAATATTTAGGAGACCACCCTATTTACCTGTTCCTCATCTTTCATGATCTTGTAAACTTCTAGCATGTCCCCGCTCAGTTCTCTCTTCCCCATTCCATATCAATCGCTAGTTCAAATTAGGGCTGAAACAGATACCTGGAAAAACTTGGCAGTTAATTCTTAACCAGTTAACCATTAACCAGTTAACTGCCTTACCCATAATACCACATGGGGCTGTTTATCATATTGCCATTTGCCCATAATTCCTTTCCTGTTTACTCCCCAACCTCCCAATCAGTCTCAGACCATTTTCAGATGAGCGCGGCGGCGCTCACGCTTGTCTTCAAAAAAGCCGGCAGCCCGTTCCACACATGACGCTGCCGCCGAATAAGCGCATGTGCGGGCGATGCGCTTCCATTTCTGGGCCGCGTATGACCAGCCTCGATCGCCGACCCAGTCAGTTCGCGCCCAGAAATGGATGCGCATCACCCGCGCATGCGCGTATTCGGCGGCAGCGTCACGTGTGGAACGGGCTGCCGGCTTCTTTGAGAAACAAGTGCGGGCACCGCCGCGCTCATCTGAAAACGGCCTCAAACTAGAAACCATAACACTGGGTTACGAGGTAACATGGGCCCTTTTTTACACGAGACAGACCCACCCAGGCACCCGCAGATCCGCTGCCCACCCACCTCCACCCATCACCCATGCACGGAGCAACCAATGAAAAGGCAGGTTGCACCGTGTGTGTAGATGGGTGGAGACAGGCGTGCACGTGTCTGCTCCCACCCCGCCCCTGCTCATCACCCACGCAGCGGCACTCCATCCGCCGCACACCGACCCGGCCCAACCCCCGCCCCTTTAAAAAGGGCCATGGTTATAAATAATGCAGTAACGGTAATATGGCAGACCGGTTAACCATAGAGTTTCAAGGCTGGAGGGGATCTCAAGGTTCATCTAGTCCAGCCCCCTGCACCACTGCATGATCTGCCACACCCCAACCATCCGCGCGCAGAAATACCATTGGGTATTATGCTATTATTTGATTTACCAAGCTGTTGTGGTGATTGGTTAATGGTCGGATATCCACCAAACTATCTGGAATGGTGGATATTAACCGTGAATAATAAATTCACTATTGGTTTCACCTCTATCCAAATCCTCTGTGCACACCGTCTCCCTCAAGTTCACTCTTAGGGCGCTGTTAGACGATCCCGCTCACAAGCGGGATCGTTCAGTGCCGGCATCTCTACCCCGCCTTCCTCTGTATGCCGTGTCTGATATTCAGACACGGCGTACAGTTGTTGTGTGAATGCGCGCCTTTCCACGCATGCACACTCGGCCAGGGAACCCGGAAGTGCGGTGTAAAGCCAGCACTTCGGGGTTCCGCATCTGAGGGGCCAGGATCGCCGACCCGGTCAGACGCGGGGTAGGATCCGGCCTTGGAATTTAGACGAGTGCAAAGAAAGGCGGCTGATCAAAGGATCAGCCGCCTTTTTTGTCTCATCTATAAGCGCCCTTAGGGTGTTTCAGACAAGTGCCTTCCCACCCATTACCCACCCATCACGCATGTTGCAGGGCCTTATTGGCGCCTTGTGCAGCCCTGCAACATGCATGATGGGTGGGTGATTACTGGGTAATGGCGGAGGAGGCGCTTGCCTAAAAACAGCCTTACATGAAAACCAAGCTGACTTTGGACGCTTTTTATCTTGATGTGCTGATTTACTCGTACCGATGATCAACAAAATTGTGAGCGTGTGGCTTACCAGATTTATGGCATGATGTTGCCGCATTCTCTGGCATCGTTAACCTAGCTTGACCTCTTAAATTCCTCTTAAAGTTCATCTTGTTCTCAGCTCTCAAACACCATGTCCCACAGACGCAACTGCTTAATGAAGAGATCATCATCCTTGCATCTCTGCCTGCCTTCAGTTTGTGTCTAGTGAAACACCTGTCTGCGCCTCTCTGGGTAAGATGAACTATACGCTCTGAAATCCCACCATGGCGGGAACTCTGAACTAGAAGCCATGGCAAGCTTGGCGATTATCTGAAGAAGTCCTGTAGGATGGCTAAGCCAACTGGCAATAGTTTGTTTAACGCATTGTAGACTCAAGATCTTGAACAAAACTCAGAGCACTAGGGAAAGAATTTGGCCACAGCGCACAACAACAGGGATTTTTAAGGCCAAGATGCTTGTGTATTAAAAGTACAGAATAACACTGTTAAACCAATAAACAGGTCTATTTTTCTCCTGGTAGTTTTAAGGGAATTTTACAGCTGCGATATGGGGGGGTCACAGAGTGGTCAGTTTTCAAATAATGTAGTGTTCTGATCAACATACATAAGAGCTTTTCAATAGAAAATGTGCCTGTTTTTTACAAGATGATCAGTGCTAACTTCTACAATTAATAATTCTATGAAGCCTGTTGCTTATGACTAGGGCTAAGAATTTGTCACGGCTGTGACAAGAGTCACGTTTTTAGTGACTTTTGCCTCCCTCCATGACTTTTGAGATCTTCCCATGACTTCCGTGATTTTCCCAAGTTTTTCGAGATTTCCCCCAAACTGAAGAGCAGAGCCGGCAAGAACCGGGTGAGAAGAGCATGCTCAATGGTGCTAAGATCATCCACGGTGTCTCCCTGGAGCTCCAAACCCCTCCCTGGCTGCGGAGATGCGGCGGCATGGCAAGAAGCCGGTGAGAATAGCATGCTGGGGCGCCACCGGGTAAAACCACGGCCTCTCCCTGGAGCTCCAAACCCCTCCTCAGTGTTGTTTCTTGTGGACGGCGGAGTTTAGGGCATGGTCAAGTGGCGGCACAGCATGGTGCGGCGGCGGGATCAGAGGCAGAGAATGTTACCGTTGTCAGAGCTTCAAGAGGTGCCCAGGAGGAGATGGCAGCATTTGCTCTGCCTTTATCCCCTGCTTGGGCTTACAATCTAAGCCTGGGGCTTTCAAAGGGCTTTACAATCCCTGGGTTTACAATCTAAGGGGTGAGGGGTGTTTTCCTCCTTCTTCTATTCTGTGCTGGGGAGGTTACAATCTGTGCTTGGGGGGGTTTACAATCTAAGGGGTGGAGTTACAAAATACAATATTGAATAAAAGTTTTTTAAAAATTACCCATGAGTTTTTTCCGTGACTTTTTCTCATTCCTGCCATGACCAACTCATGACTTTTAAAGAAAATTTCCATGACAAATTCGTAGCCCTACTTATGACTAGTGACAGGTTGAAGTGCTAGAAAATGGTGGTTACACCTACAGGTGGAGTTTTCCACAATTCTGAAATAACATATGGTGCATTGTGACTGTGGCCATCCTTGCGCCCGTCTCTGCTGTATTGCTCTAATATAGCCCTCGGCTCAAGACAACTGGAAACTTTGGGTGCAGCCACTCGAGATGTTATCCCACCTTGGGCAACGTTACCATGTGATGCGGTGGCTTGGGTGGCTGACGGCCGCCAGATGTTCACCTTGCTCCAGGGCGGGGTGGGCAACCAGCTACTATGTGATGCATCCTCCATAAAAGGCTGGGGACGCAGCGAGTAGTAATGTTACCCAAATTGGGATAATGCTGCCCAGAGTGGTTCAACGAGCCGCCTCCTATGTGGCCAGGCCTGTGCAGTCCTCCTGCGAGGTGCGGTCTGAGGATCAGGCCTGGAGAAGCATTCTCTTCCTGGCCACCTAGCAGCTGATTGCGAGGGAGGGAGGCCTGGGAGGAGCACTCACACTATTCCCAGATGCCTCTCAGCTGATCATGGGAGAGGGGAGCCTGGGAAGAGCATGCACACTCTTCCTGCATGCCTAACAGCTGGTCAGGGGAGGAGGCCTGGGAGGAGCTGATTGGAGGAGGGGGGCCTATGTATTCTTCTCTGCCACCTAACAGCTGATCACAGGGAGGGAGGCCTGGGAGGAGCACACATGGGAGGTCTGGGAGGAGCGTACATAGTCCTCCCACGCCCCTCTCCCCTGCAATCAGCGGCTAAGCAGCCAGAAAGAGCACGCACACTCCTCCCAGCCCTCCTCCCCCATGACCAGCTGTTAGGTAGCCACAAAGAGTGCATTGCACTCCTCTGCTCCCCCAACAGCTGTCTCATGGCAGCAGGCCCAGTCCTGCAGCACGTCCGGACTCTGGGCATCCAGCCCCGTGCGGCTGGCTCCTTGGCCTGCCCCCAGGCGTGGAGGGGCTGGTGATGGCCACAGGGGCACAGATTGTGTGGCCTGCTCTCCTTGCTGGCCCAAACTGTGGTGACTGCAGTTGCCTGCCCCGAAGTGGCGGGGGTTCAAGCCCACCCCAGTTTGTGTGGCTCTACCCTATCTAAGGGTGTTTGTTTTACATGAGACAGAGACCTGCGAATTTCCCGGTAAACACGGTAGTTACCAGCTCAGGTAAATGCCTCTCGCACAAGCTGTCTGGGAAAACTTTAGTAAAATCTCGACACTGAGGTTTCACTAATCCCCAGTTAAAATCTCCCGTGAGACTCAAGCGGCTGTCATGACATTCATGGCTGAATGAAATCACCGCCATATTGGCTGCACTCTCCCCGGCTGCCTCAACAAATAGCTGATGGGGAGGAAGGGAACCTCCGCCAATCCCCCCTCCCCCCCAACACCAGCTGTTTGTCAGGGCAGCCAAGAAGAGCACATGTGCCCCTATGGGCCTCCCTTTCCCCCCCATCATTGTCATGTGAGTGAGCTGCTTGTTTAAAGGCACTCCCGCTACCTCACGCATCTGGGGGAATCACAGGAGTCTTTTGAGCCCTCAAATTCCCTAATTTGCCTAAAAAAAACCCTAAGTTTTGCATTAGCAGTAACAGATGAATGGAAGAGGGGGTGATTTAATCAGACAAGGATAATTAGATAGAAGCAGCGCGCCTTAGACTGTTCACTACGGTAGTTGCTGCATGGATCATGTTAATCTTATCAGCAACAACCAATTTGTATGGCTAAAAAGCAGACTTGACTAGATCAGAGTTGTGAGATGGCACACAGAAGCAGCTACCTGCCTAAGAAATCATGAAGATAAATGTTCAAGTAGAAAAAGTAATATGCCTAGTTTGCTGTGCCATCTCTCACTGCAGGAATCAGTAGATTAAGTTCCGACCGCTCCTGGGAACCCGCGGGAGGGGTTTCTGTCCCCCACTTAGTGCGCCATTTCCATCTTCGCCACCCNCAGTGTTGTTTCTTGTGGACGGCGGAGTTTAGGGCATGGTCAAGTGGCGGCACAGCATGGTGCGGCGGCGGGATCAGAGGCAGAGAATGTTACCGTTGTCAGAGCTTCAAGAGGTGCCCAGGAGGAGATGGCAGCATTTGCTCTGCCTTTATCCCCTGCTTGGGCTTACAATCTAAGCCTGGGGCTTTCAAAGGGCTTTACAATCCCTGGGTTTACAATCTAAGGGGTGAGGGGTGTTTTCCTCCTTCTTCTATTCTGTGCTGGGGAGGTTACAATCTGTGCTTGGGGGGGTTTACAATCTAAGGGGTGGAGTTACAAAATACAATATTGAATAAAAGTTTTTTAAAAATTACCCATGAGTTTTTTCCGTGACTTTTTCTCATTCCTGCCATGACCAACTCATGACTTTTAAAGAAAATTTCCATGACAAATTCGTAGCCCTACTTATGACTAGTGACAGGTTGAAGTGCTAGAAAATGGTGGTTACACCTACAGGTGGAGTTTTCCACAATTCTGAAATAACATATGGTGCATTGTGACTGTGGCCATCCTTGCGCCCGTCTCTGCTGTATTGCTCTAATATAGCCCTCGGCTCAAGACAACTGGAAACTTTGGGTGCAGCCACTCGAGATGTTATCCCACCTTGGGCAACGTTACCATGTGATGCGGTGGCTTGGGTGGCTGACGGCCGCCAGATGTTCACCTTGCTCCAGGGCGGGGTGGGCAACCAGCTACTATGTGATGCATCCTCCATAAAAGGCTGGGGACGCAGCGAGTAGTAATGTTACCCAAATTGGGATAATGCTGCCCAGAGTGGTTCAACGAGCCGCCTCCTATGTGGCCAGGCCTGTGCAGTCCTCCTGCGAGGTGCGGTCTGAGGATCAGGCCTGGAGAAGCATTCTCTTCCTGGCCACCTAGCAGCTGATTGCGAGGGAGGGAGGCCTGGGAGGAGCACTCACACTATTCCCAGATGCCTCTCAGCTGATCATGGGAGAGGGGAGCCTGGGAAGAGCATGCACACTCTTCCTGCATGCCTAACAGCTGGTCAGGGGAGGAGGCCTGGGAGGAGCTGATTGGAGGAGGGGGGCCTATGTATTCTTCTCTGCCACCTAACAGCTGATCACAGGGAGGGAGGCCTGGGAGGAGCACACATGGGAGGTCTGGGAGGAGCGTACATAGTCCTCCCACGCCCCTCTCCCCTGCAATCAGCGGCTAAGCAGCCAGAAAGAGCACGCACACTCCTCCCAGCCCTCCTCCCCCATGACCAGCTGTTAGGTAGCCACAAAGAGTGCATTGCACTCCTCTGCTCCCCCAACAGCTGTCTCATGGCAGCAGGCCCAGTCCTGCAGCACGTCCGGACTCTGGGCATCCAGCCCCGTGCGGCTGGCTCCTTGGCCTGCCCCCAGGCATGGAGGGGCTGGTGATGGCCACAGGGGCACAGATTGTGTGGCCTGCTCTCCTTGCTGGCCCAAACTGTGGTGACTGCAGTTGCCTGCCCCGAAGTGCCGGGGGTTCAAGCCCACCCCAGTTTGTGTGGCTCTACCCTATCTAAGGGTGTTTGTTTTACATGAGACAGAGACCTGCGAATTTCCCGGTAAACACGGTAGTTACCAGCTCAGGTAAATGCCTCTCGCACAAGCTGTCTGGGAAAACTTTAGTAAAATCTCGACACTGAGGTTTCACTAATCCCCAGTTAAAATCTCCCGTGAGACTCAAGCGACTGTCATGACATTCATGGCTGAATGAAATCACCGCCATATTGGCTGCACTCTCCCCGGCTGCCTCAACAAATAGCTGATGGGGAGGAAGGGAACCTCCGCCAATCCCCCCTCCCCCCCAACACCAGCTGTTTGTCAGGGCAGCCAAGAAGAGCACATGTGCCCCTATGGGCCTCCCTTTCCCCCCCATCATTGTCATGTGAGCGAGCTGCTTGTTTAAAGGCACTCCCGCTACCTCACGCATCTGGGGGAATCACAGGAGTCTTTTGAGCCCTCAAATTCCCTAATTTGCTAAAAAAAACCCTAAGTTTTGCATTAGCAGTAACAGATGAATGGAAGAGGGGGTGATTTAATCAGACAAGGATAATTAGATAGAAGCAGCGCGCCTTAGACTGTTCACTACGGTAGTTGCTGCATGGATCATGTTAATCTTATCAGCAACAACCAATTTGTATGGCTAAAAAGCAGACTTGACTAGATCAGAGTTGTGAGATGGCACACAGAAGCAGCTACCTGCCTAAGAAATCATGAAGATAAATGTTCAAGTAGAAAAAGTAATATGCCTAGTTTGCTGTGCCATCTCTCACTGCAGGAATCAGTAGATTAAGTTCCGACCGCTCCTGGGAACCCGCGGGAGGGGCTTCTTCTCCCCATTTAGTGCGCCGTTTCCATCTTCACCACCCATCCAAACCGGGGCCTATGTGGACCCTTGGACGGGGGGCTGCACAGGGTGGTACTGTCAGCGGCCACTGCTGCCGGCACATTGGGGGACTCCGAGCCCCGGGCCAGGGGTGGGGTGGGGGCTCTCGGCTCCCAGGCTGGAACACGCCCCGACAGATCAGACACACGTCCAAATGCCTCCCCTTGTCCCGCTTACCCCTATGGCCCCGCTGGCCCAGCAGCAGCCGGGCGGGGCAACCTCCCGGGACACAGAGACGCCGCCGCACTGAGTATGTCACTCTGTGCGGCTCGCGGCACACCAGGGGGCGGGGCCAGCACCATAAGAAGCGCAGAAGGTGATTAAGCGCAGACCAGCTGACTGAAAGCTAAGTCCTTGTGTTTACTTTGTGATTGCTTCTTCGAGATAATTGTTTGTGTGTTGTGCACCCTTCCTCTGCTATTCCTGGAGACTTTGACTGTGAGTGTGCCTGAGTCGGAGTGCTTGTGCAGACTGTGTGTAGTGCCCCTTCCCTGTTCCCCTCCGTGGTCCGTTCCCTTTCATCTCCCCCCTGCGAGCAAGTCCCCTCCCCAATCCATCTACCTGGTTCCCTTTCCTGGTTTCCCCCCACAACTCATCACACCTCTCCCTTCCCGGCTTCATGTGTGAGAGCGATTGGGGATAGACTGAACGGTGGGGGCCTAGTTCTGTCCTTTTTTCTTCTTTTTTTTAATAATGTTTTTATTAATGAAAAGCAAGTTAACATAATTACAGAAAGAGAGAGAAAGAAAAGAAACAACCAAACAGAAGTGAAACAATACAACAATAATAAGAAGGAAAAATAAATAAAAGGGGCTGCTGCTCCGTCTTGCTCAGTATAGCTGGTCCCCTAACCATATGCCTCAGATAAAGGCTGCTTAGATAGACTGTAAGTTAATGGTGAGGTCAGCCTTTTCAACTTCAATATGTTCAGTAATCAGGTTCCAACCTGGGGTCCATGTTGTATAGAAGTCCTCTAGTTCATCATGAATTCCGGCGGCTATCCTGTCCATTGTTAAAACATGCCATATTCTACGAAGCCAGTCCGATCTCGAAGGTCCTTCTGGTGTCTTCCATTTGCTGACAATACAGTGTATGGCAGCCTAAAATAACATTTTACATGCAGGTACATTGGTTTTTTTATCTAGATCCTCGGGCCATAGACCCAACAATGCTACCTGGGGAGAGAATGGGACCTGGAGAAGCGTGTGTTTCTCTACCTGCTCCCAGATGTCCTTCCAGAACTTTTTGATAACCACACACTCCCACCAGTGGTGTATATATGAACCCACCTGTCCACAACCCCGCCAGCACCTATCGCTGTAATTCCTATTAGCCTTATGAATGGACAATGGAGTCAGGTAAAATTTGAAGGCTAGTTTTATCTGGGGTTCTTTAACCAAAAGAGATTTAGCACATTTTTGTGTATGTGTCCATGTTATGAATGGTGGGGGCCTAGTTCTGTCCTTAACCTGCCCAATGATGATAGGGGCCTTGTCTCAGTAGAGACGTTTGGCCCACATACTATCCTGATGGGCACTTATCCCAGTGAGTACCTGCCGAGGGTGTTACATGTGGTTTTTGGGATGCTAAGTATGTTTCTGGGGAATGTACCTTTTGGGGTTGCTATGTGTGTTTTTACTAATAAATCACTGATGTGTTACAAGCTCTTTTATACATTCACATAAAGGGAAAGGAAGTCCGTCTCCTTACAGAGTGCCAGAATAAGACCGCTTACTGTTTGACCTAGATTTTTTTTCTATTTCCTTACAGAGGGTCAGACAAAGGCAACTGACTGTAGGATTTGGCTCATAGAGGGGTAAGGAAAAAGTACACACATTCACTCATTCATTTAACCAAGGTGACAATGTTTTTTTAGATTCTGTGGTCAATTCAAGAGATCAGAGATAGACTGGAAATATATTGGCAAAACCTCTTAGCTTTATTTAGTACAAAGTTAAAAGAAAACAAAATATATTCTTATTACTCTATATGTTAATACAATGTTACTCTTTTAACATTCATTCATTCTTTCATACATTACCTATTCTCCTGTTAGGGTGGCCAACCCATAACAGAGGTGATGGGGGCGCTGGGACCTGTCCATTGATGTTGAGATGGTACCACGAGCTGATGTTACAGGCATCCATTGATGTTTCAGGCATCTGAGTTCCAAAAGACATCCGTCCCATATTTATAGGTCTTTGGTTCCATAGGCCATGCATATGCTGTTAGGCAGTCGGCCCTCCCATGCCTTTCATGAGTTATTTT
>QEPC01011901.1:12007943-12020586 GCA_003113815.1 Sphenodon punctatus | reverse complement strand
CAGTGAGAAGGAGGTTACAGTAATCGAGGCGAGAGATGACCAGGGCATGAACAAGGGTTTTGGCAGAGGAGACAGAGAGAAAAGGGTGAATCTTAGCAATGTTATGGAGAGAAAAGCGACAGGATTTGGCAACAGAGTCAATGTAGGGCTTAAAAGAAAGGGGTGAGTCAAAGATGAAACCTAAGCTATGGGCTTGGGGGACGGGAAGGATGGTGACCCCGTCGATGTTAATAATTAACATCACTAAGTTGACATAGCGTTTAGACTTATATTTAACTATAGGTAGGGCCCTTCATTTTCATTTTTTATTTTCCCCCGGGAATTTATCTATTTATTACAACAACAACAACATAAATGGATGAAAATTGGTGCAAAATTGGAAAAACACTAATTTTTCTGGATCAGTGTTGGGGTTCATTTTGGTGACAGAAGGACAGCAAAAAGAGAGTATTAAGTAGATTAATGCTTTGATACGCAGAATTTAATGTGGTTTGCTGTAGAACTGAAACAGAAGTCAAAACACTGTCTGCCACCTCTGAATTTAAGATAACAATATATCCCGAATCCCCCAATAAAAACATTTCCTTTGAATAAACAATTTACTGTTGGTGACTTAAAACCATTAGCCTATAAGCATTTACAGTGAATGATTGGGCCAAGGCTTTCTGCACAACACACTCGGTCATTCCCATTCCCTCTCCTGTCACATAGAGTGATTTCAGACGTGACGGGGCGGATTTGCCCCGTCACGAAATGAAATTTGAATTCCCCGCCATGATGACCCCGTAACACTGTAACAGACGTGCTGGGGGATCCCGGCGGGGAATTGGGGAGGGGGCGGGGCCGCGCGGCGTAACGTGCGGCCGCATGCCCCCACCCATTCCACGCTCTCCGCTGCCTGCCCTCTGGGGAGATGGGCGGGCGCCACGGCCTATGCCGCCGCAGCGCTCACCCACTATGGCCACGGGTTGGAATCCCTGTGGGGATTCCGACCTGTGGCCGCCATCCAGACGTGACGGCGGGGGTCACCATTGCAGGGAATCACATTCGCCGCGCGATGACCTCCGGCCCCGCTGCTTCGGCCGCTCACGTGGCGAATGTGATTCCCCGCTGTGGTAACATCTGGGGGGAAACATCCGTTTTCCCCAACAGACGTTACGTGGTCACTGCCACCACAGGGGATTGACTGTGGTGGCCTTTGACCACATAACGTCTGAAATCACCCATAGATGTTGAGTTTGGCTCTGCCCCCTGGTTTTGACTCCGCCTGCTGCATGTGGACCACCAACCCCAGTCCTCCACGGAAAATTGAAAAGTTTACACCCCTGATTTATTGGGCATCTCTGAACATGTGTGTATTTATGTGAATATCTTCCGGTACATTGCCTCACTTCAACATGCAGCATTGTATGTATCAGGTGCAGAAGATGTATGTATGTGCAGAAGATGGTTTTCAGTTTTTTTTTGTAAAGGGCACTATCATTTTTGTTTTTATTTTATAAAAAATAATAATTTTTTAAAAATCACGGCGCATATGCAAATGGCTGCTGGGGGGCAGGGCCTTAGTTATAAAAACAAATGGGTCCCCCACTTATTTTAGTAATTAAACAATATGAAATTGTACATCCCTAGCATATACACGTAGACTAACTGATTATTAACATAACACCTATATCTAATGCATCGTATTGTATTTTCCTAATAAAATGATATTTTTTAATGTACTTGAGAGTGATACAAAGTTTGGGTGAAAATCAGTAAACAAATTGAAGAGCGGCTTTTGTAAAACCTGGGATTTTGGGGGGGGGGGGTTGGTAAAAATTGTTTGGAACTGAAAACGAAGGGGCTTAGTAATGACTCACAGAGCTGAAACGGGCAGAGCTGATTTGGTACCCACATTAATAACTGCATCTTCAGGACAGAAATCCAGGACGAAACCAGTATTTTAGTGCAGCAGTTTGCTGGTATTTCGGGTACCCAATCAAGTAGCTCAGGTTATGAAAAGTACCTGAAATTTTTGATTAGAGTACCAGAAATGTGTGCAGGTATTTGGTTCTAGTAATGAGGTATCTGCCCGAGCACAGAATGTCCCAAAGCTTTGCTGGTGTGAACTCTTGGTTTGCCTTTCCCGCTCTTCCTTCTGTTGATTTTCAGGGGTCTCTCCTCCTCGTTATAGCTTGCTAGATGGTGTGGGGACAAGACGGGCAGGTGTGTGTGTGTGTGTCTGGGTGCGTGGGCACCATGCATGTGTGTGTGCTTCACACAAGTGGCCCCAGTCACAGACACTCTGCCCATGCGCCGCACACCCCTTGTCCCCGCAGAGGGCATGCCGGCTTTTTGCTGAAAGCCTCCTGTGTGGTGGGGCCACAGATACATGGGGGATGAGTGCCCTCCACACAATTTAGACGAGATGAGCCCCACACTGGGACAGGTGTTTTTTTGTGTGGGGCCATCTAGTTTTTAAAACACCCTCTGTTAAAGGCATGCGTATCCACAACAGACTGCAATGACCTTCACAGAAAACTCATTTTGTATGTTAAATCCACGGTGGATTAAAACTCTGTTTCCTACAGATGAAGGACTGAAGCATTCACGCTGCTTACTCGAGTTATGCACATTTCCTGTTTTCAATCTATTACTTAAAACCCCATTCTTTCCCTCTTCCAATGACATCAAAACTCTCCTTTGAATCTTTATCTCCTTCTCATCTGGCCAAGTCTTCAAATATCTCACTCATCGAAGGCGCTTTGATTTCTGTGATTTATTATAGCTGTGCTGCTCATGCTGCCATAATCAAAGGTTTCTCACCGTTTTCATTATCAGCTTCTGTTCCCAGGAGTCTGTTAATTCATAGTAAAAATTTGCCCACAGCCTGAAAACTGGCCAGTTATTAAAAAAAAAAAAACTTCGCCATTTGTCTCACAGAATAGAGAACAACAACAAAAGGAGTATTTGTCTGACAGAGCAAAGAACAAAAAAAGGAGTTAATGATATCATGGAGATTTCTGATATGGGCTTTTATGTCCTGGTCAAAGAGGTATTGATGAATTTTGTATCAGGCCATAGTCTGTCCATGTTAGAGACGTAGGGTGTCTTTATACATAACGTCAACGGGTGTCTGAATGTGTGTGTGTGGACCTTGCCATGAACACCGGTTTGGCCCTGTGTTCACCATGTGGTGCCGCTTAGACACGCAGCCCATCTTGGGGCAAATCGGTGTTTTGCTTGCCACCTGATCTCAGCACGCAAGTGCTGCCGCCTCGTTCCCCGTGTTCAACGGGTGGCCAAATCGGTGTTGGGATTGTTATGGTGCTTCCGCACAACGGCCAAACACGTGCTTAGGGGTTTTGACACCCGATCTTCGTTATGCCTAAAAACGCCCTTGGTCACCTGACATCCCAAGCAAGGGTTGTCAGCAGCCAGAATTGAACTGGGGGACCTCTTGCTCCATCTGCATGAGCTTCTACCTCCTACACTAAAAGACCTGGGTCTTCTAGCTCTGTAGAGTAGCAGGCTCATCAACCTGTGGGTGGTTTGCCACCGCCACCATCACCACTAGATGCCACCACCATGCCAGCCCTCTCGGGCTACATCTTGCACCCCCACCTATCACCATGGTAACTAAAGCTGCGAGCCACAAACCCCTTATTCTGGAGAAGCCCCGTTGAAGTCCTGTGGCCTTCAGTGGGGGTATCCTCCGTGGTTTGTGGATGGCGGCTGAGGTTGAACCAGTTGCTGAGTGCAACTACACCATTGTTAGAGCCATGTTCTGGGTGGTGAGAATTGCAGGCTTGTGTCTATGATGGGAACTGATCACGTCTCTAATTCATAGGGCCCTTTCTTCTGGTTCATGTGCCGAACTCTAAATCAAGAGACGACTTCGTCTTTGCTCCAGGCCTCCTGAATAGGCTTGGACAAGCCAATTAAAAGGGAGACTTCCAGAGGCACTTTGGTGTCTCATTGCCAGTTATTCCTTGAAAATCAATCCCCCCATCCAGGCATGGCCAAACATATGGTGCATGTGATCCATTTGATCCAGGTGCCAACCTCAGGTGATGCCTTCAGTGCTCCAGGCTGGAACCTCTCCCACTGGCTCCCAGCTTTAGAGCACTTCAGCCACTGGTCTCAGAAGTGGGAAGAGCTTTAGAGAGATGCTTCCCCACCACATCGGAGAAGCTCTCTAGCCTGTCTCCTCCATGGCATGGAGACTCTCTCTGGAGCACTGTTCCTGCTCTCCTCCCCAGAGGTGATCTCCGAGAGACTGGTTCCTCTTACACTGTGATCGATGGGAGACTAGCTTGTGATCTATCAGTAGGCCATTGATCTACCTCTTGGTTGCCCCTGTTGTCCCTGGGTCCCACCTGGAGATTAAAAACATTTCCTTTCTCCTGTCTTTGACTGCTTCTGGTGTTGATGAAACCTTAGGGGTAGTGACTGCCTCTTGCTACATGCTTGAAGGGAGACTAGCATGACAAGGGTCTGATCTCGCTACACTTCCTCTTGGCACTACTGTAACTCTAATGACGACTATATTGTCTTTCTTCATTTGCTTTCATTTTATAACTAGCCTCTAACTTGTTTGGAAGTGTTTATATAAATGAGTTGGATGCTTGTCTGAGGCATCTTGTCTTCAGTATTTGTGTAAAGCTGCCTTCACATCCTTTGAGATAACTCCACCATTGGTGTCGACATTCTTAATTTTAGGGTTGAGTTATGAATTAGGGTCTTGGGCTATATTTGTAAACAAACAAACAAACAAAAAAACCCAGCTTGCTTGAAGCTGGAAGTAATGTGAGAATTAATCAGAGCTGACAAGTCAAATTGATGTCATCAGTTTAATTTAAGGGGGATGGGGAATCCAGTGCTAAATAAACTCCTCAACCAACCTGACTTTGTCTTCTTTAAAGTCAATGGGAAATTGAAGAAAAAGGAATGCAAAGATACGGAGTCTGTATTACCAAGCAAGTAGAGTAAGAGAGAGAAAGGATAAACGATTGTGATGGCTTGGATGTATTTGGGGTAAGGCTAAGAGGAGAGCTGTGAAAAAAAATCTTTGAAGGAATGCCACCCCAGAGAAGACCTCATTCCTAGTGGAAGGACTGTGTGAGGAAAGACCTACAGAACCTGGGAGAGACCAATACAGAAGAAACAGGGATGGTTAGAAATCTCTGGAGAACACTTGGGAAGAAGGCCAAAATAACAACTTGATTGTTAGTGCCATAGGATGAAGTGGAAAGTCAATACTAGGAGTTTCATCACCAACTTCCATGGGAGTGGGATTGGGCTGTAAAGCTTTTCCCGCCATTATTTCAGTTCTGAGACTGCTCCAGCTGACTTGAGTGAGAGCAGGAATTAGTCCCTATAAACTACAATGCTCTGAGGATTCAATTGTTGGGAACACACTGAGGAATGGGAACCGGAGCTCATCGCAGGATCAGAGCTGGGATGTCAATGCAGGATTAGGCCCAAGGGTCCAGGAGAGTAGTGCAGGATCGGGGGCCAGACAGATGGGCAGGACACACAGAGCAAGCAGGCAAAACGGGAAGGAATGAACAGATGATCCACCCAGCTTCGTTCTCCTTTCACTTCCTACTGTGTTCTCATACAAGCACATTGGCCCCTTTTAAACGAGTTTATTTTATTTATTTTTATTTTATTTTTAAAATGTATACCCCGCCCCTCCTGCCAGGCAGCTCGGGGCGGCTAACAAATCAATCAATAAAATACAATAATATATATAAAAATTCAATAAAAACAACAATGAAAATGGCAAGAAAAAAACCCATAACCCCCACCATCCCATCCGCCCTCACCCTTCTCCCTCGCCAAACACCTGGCGGAACAGCCAGGTCTTACAATTCCTATGGAAACTCGGGAGGTCTGGGGCCAGACGGGTCCACAACGGGAGGGAGTTCCACAGGCGCGGTGCGGCCACCGAGAATGCCCTCTCCTGCCTGGCCCCCCGGGAAACCTGGGGGACCTCCAACAGGGCACCCACAGATGACCGCAGGGACCGGGCCGGAACCCGGGGAGTGAGGTGATCTCGCAAATTGAGTTTCACCCACTCATGCCCATGTATGCCCACACAGTACACAGGAGTAGGTACGTCCTGTCTGGAAGCAGCGGCAGGTGGGTGGGCGGGCATGTGTGCGTGATCCCGCAAAATACACACCTCCACCCATCGCCCCCACATGGAGCAACCAGTGAAAACGTGGGTTGCTCCATGCGGGGACATGTGTGGAGGGGATTGGTGTGTGTGGGTGTGCGCCCCCCCCCCCCCGCAGTGCTTCTGCAGCAGCGTGATCACGGACCACATTTTAAAAAGGCCTTTGTTCTTCTTCTCGTAGCTTATTTGCAATTTTGAGTACCAAATTGGGCACCGGATGGGCTACCTGCGTTCCAATCAGGCACCCGATTACCCCAAAATACTTTGTATTATCGTTACCGAATTATTGATTTACCAATCAATACTGAATGGTAAATCGGTAAAAGAACTGCAATGGTAAGTCAAATGGCACAGGAAGTTAAAAAAAATCAGGACAAAAATGGTAAATCGACCTATCGGGTAGCTCATCAAGAACTAATTGGGTAATAATGATTAGTACCTGGTGTTACCAGGTCAGGTCGAGTACCACAATGGGTATCCCTGTTTTTGCAGGTCCTTGTTTCAGTTCTTGGAGTCCTCTACTACCACCCTTTCCTGCCCCAGAGTTTCCTGCTCTCTAAACCATCGTCGGCTCCATAGATTGCTCACCTATGGGTGCAGCCACACGATGCACTTACTGTGCCTTGGGCAGCCTTACTGCACTCCAGACAGCCTTTCCACATGATGCAGTCCGTCGTGTCCAAGTATTCACCTCGCCGCATGGCGGACAGCTGGCTGCTACACGCTGAGTCCTCGGAAAAAGGCCAGGGACACAGCAAATAGCAGCCTTACCCAAAGTGGGGTAAGTGCCCAAGGTGCGGTAGCATGTCATCACTGAAGTGCCTGGGCCCCATCTGCCCCGCCGCATGGCAAGGTCCACTGCGGGGCTTTGAGCGGTGGGCGCTGGTTGTAGTCCTGCACGGCCGGAGGTGGGATAGTGGGCGGGCCGGGAGAGGGGGTGGGGGCAGGTCCAGGCAGCCACTTGTGTGTCTGGAGCCTCGGCCAACCCACCTGCCTTGCGGGAGGGGCGACTACCTGTCCTGCTCCCTGCACTGGCTCCAAAGTGTGTCGGCAGTGATTGTCCGCCATGGGATACGCAGGGATCGAGTCCTCCACGGCCCATGTGGAGGCACCGACCCTATGTCTCTTCTTACACTGGGTTATCCTCTGGGATCTCCTTGTTCCTCCTGTAACTAAGCTAAGCATGTGCACCTACAACTTCCCAACTTCTTAAATGTAGCCCTGTCTCTCTCTTTGTACCCCTCCCTGTAGTCTTGCCCCATCCTAGATTGTAAGCCCTTCAGGGCAGGGACCTGAGTATTCAGAGCCATGTCATTGATGCTCTCTAAATAATATGTAGTTAGTTAGATTATTTTTTTTAATCTTGTCTTTCCCCACATCATGCATCTAAAACACAAAGAGCCCACAAATCCATATAAAAATCCATATAAAATGGCCATAAAATACACCCCAAATTCTAACCCTGCCTGTTAAATGCCTGGTCAAATAAATAGGTTTTACATCGCCTCCAGAATTTACATATTCTTTCTGTTTTGTTTTCCAAAACTCTCCTCCCATTTTCGCTCAAACTCCAAGTGTCCCCATGACTATTGTTCCGCCAACCCTCACCCTTCCTTTGGGAGCCATCCATCAATACCTCTGTCAGAGTCGAGATAGATCACAGTCCCTCCCCAGGGGATATTAACGTGTTTCCTTTTGCAGTGCTCCCAAGCCTTGCTACCCTGGGAAGAGAGTGAAGGCAATTGGCAACGGAGCCGGGGCCAGCTGCACAGGAAAGTCATCAAGCTGTTGGCCTTTGCTCTATTAAGACACAATCCCAAAGTGTCTTGCTGATGTAATACAAGTATCAGCTGGCAATAGTTCATTGTTTAAAATAGGCTTATGTTTAGCTTGGCATGCTGGAAGTGTGCAGGACTGGCTGGAGAGTGTCTCTATTATTTTTCTTTAACTCAAATGAACCTTTCGTTATTTTATTAGAGGGAATGCTGCCTAGTGGATCGAGAGATGGGCATTTAGGGGTCTTGGCTTCTGATTCAGGCATTGCCACACAGTCTGGCCTTGGGCAGGTCATTTCACCTCTGGGCTCTTTCACGGGCACAGGGGGCATCCAGGAAGTGGGCAGACAGTGGGGTTGGAGTGGGACATCAGGAGGTAAGGCTTGGAGCAAGGCAAGGATGGGAGAACCAGAGAAAGGGTGAAATTAAACGGGAGGGCCCGCTGTGACCCACCTGGACCAGAGAGACACTGTCATCTCTGTTTCTGGACCTCCGGATGTGGGCCTGCTGCTGCCCTGGCTTGGGTAGGCCGCTGGCCCAGAACTGATCCCCTCCCCTGCATGATCCTGGGCCAAAGGCTACCCAGGTGGGCCAATGTGGGTCATAGTGGACCAGCATGCGTCTACCATTTGTTTGTGCTGACCATCCCTGCTGGGGATTCGGAGCCACCATGGCTGGCCGTCATGGGAGGGTGGGGCCACTGGGGTTGGCTGGGGACAGGGCTGCCTGCCTGAATGTTTGTTCTGTTCCCCTGCCCTACTAGGGGCCGGGGAGTGCTCACCGACATCAGTTCCATGCCCTGACCTCACCCTGCCAGGGCTGCCCTCCCCTCCACCCCGAGCATGGAGCTGGCGTGCCAGCTGCCCGTTTATTTTTACCCAAAGACCAGAGCAAGGCTGGAGAGGCAGGGGCAAATCTCAGTTTGCATGCGTACAGAGTAACGTACAGAGACACTGAGTACTTAGAAACGTGACGGTGCCACCGTCCCGCTACCTGGGGGAGGGGTTTTTCCCCCCAACCGGATCAGCTGCAACCGCGGAAACATATGTCTGCGGCCTCCCCCGGCTGGGGAGAGGGAGGCGGGGACTGGGAGCAACATGCGGTCACCCAGCCACATCCCTAGGCTGCTGCTGTTGCCCTGCCCCCCTGCCATGACAGACAGCCGTGGCTTTCTATTACAGGCAGCCATGGTTGGGCACCATGGCAACCCCTCAAGTTGGGAAGGGCTGGGGCTGGGAACAAACGTTCCCGCCTGTTTTGGCCACTCTGGCCCGGCTGGGTGGCAGCTGAGCATGGATTGTGAGCCTGCTTTGATCTGGGCCCATATTTCTGACCTGGCCACCACCCCAGGCAGGGCTTGTACCAGGTCCAAATTGGGTGGGTCCGGAACAAACGAACTGCCACAATGCTGGCCCAGCCAGGTCAAAGCGAGTCCATCATGTTTGTAAACGCCGATCCTGCGACGTTGCTGTGCCTGTGCTAGATATTTACCCCTATAAATTCACAATGTTGATTTTGTGAAAGTGGGAGCTTTTGGCCAGAACTAGTGAAACACTAGCTGGGGCATTTGAGCTGCAGAGTACAGTGAGGCTACAATCATTGCGTTTGCCCCTCTGCACTCCCACTTCCATTGTCACTGCAATTGGGGGAACTGCACAAGAAATAACAAGGTGTCACTTTTGGGCGTGGGGGGAGGAATGCGTCTTGTAGATGAAGCCTGAGAGATTGTCATTACTCATTAGTGCTGAAACGAATAGCAAAAAAATAATCCACAATTAACTAACTGGTTACCACAGAGGGTAACCTCCAAATTGGATTTCTGGATAATACTGCAAGATACTGTGGTTTATGGCATTACCCTTTATCACTTTTCCATATTACCACACTACCGAATGCTACCATTACTACTTTAAAACCAGGCCTGGAGGAAGGGAGAAAATTCTTTTTACGGGCCAACAGCAATGCAGTAAATGGCAATGGGTAAAACCAGATGTGACGGTGGTCCGGGATCCACTGACACGTCTGTTTAGGCTCGCCGCTGTTAGCTGGTATTGGGTAGGCGGCTACTCCGGGCTGTGCCCTCGGAAAATCTCCGAGGTCACAGCCCAAGCTAAGGGCCGCCCACGTGGGCCAATGCGGGCTAGAAGAAGCCAAGACCATACCCACCCCAGGCTAGTCACCATGGCTGGCTGTCATGGTGGGGGCCGGGGCACTGGGAGAAGAGTGGAGGCAGGGCCAGCCGTACATTGGTTGTGTTCCACAGTCTACTTTGGCCATATGGGTGGCGGGTTGGATCTCCAGGCTTGGGCACGTTAGATCTGTGCCCTTCCTTGAGCCAGGCTGTGTCAGCTGTGGTTTCCCACAACACTACCGGCACATCTGTTTTTACCCAATGCAGTAAATGGTAAAATGGTAATTCATGGTAAATCGGTAATCCAGTTAACCAGATATCTGCGAGACGCTAACCAGATGATAACATTTCAGTATCTGACTGGCTAGGCTACCATATATCGGTGGATACCATGGTATATTGACCAGATTCTAGGTAGAAGCAGAGATTCATTGTCGAGGCTGCATAGGAAATCAGTGGTGTTAGAATCCCTGACTTGCAATCCTGAACTCTGGAGCGTGCGGTTTTGCTAACAAAGTAGATTGATCTGGAGGTGCAGCTGTGGCTATTAATGGGAAAGGACTCCTCTTAATAATGTCCCCTAGAGCAGAGTCGCAGCGCTACATCGGAACCCTCTCAGAAATATTTCAGTAAAGAGCCATTAGGGAAACCAGAAGAGAAGCAGTGAAGTCCCTGGGTTCTAGAACGGGCATTAACATATCAATGGCTTCCTAAGTGTCTTCCCCAAGGTCTCTTGCCCATGCCAGGAATTTTTGCTGCCGAAGCAGGAAGCAGTTGGCCTGGTGAGTCAAACTGAGGAGGAAACAGCCCAGGAAATACGAGATGGAAAATGTGAATTTAATTTAACCCTTCGGGATCTGTTCTGAATGTAGAACATCAAGCACCAGTGGTGACTGTTCACAGATATTTTGGGCCCTGAGACCCAAAGATGCCCTGTAACCCTCCTCTCCATAAGTCATTTGTGAACCATTTTTAAAAAAAACCTGGAGTCTGAGGCTTCTTAGGATGCCTGGGTCAGGAACAAAATTCTTGGTTGCCCTGTTCCTCTGTCACCCCATGTCGGGGACTGGAATAATGGACAGAGGTTTGCCACAGAGGGATGCTTGGTTGCAGAGTACAGCCGGGTTTTTATGGCAGCATGACTCACCGGGCCAGACTTAGGGGAAGGCAACATAGGCACCTGCCTAGGGCAGCCAATTTTGGGGGTAGGGGGTTGGCGACTTCTGATCTCAGCCTGTGCCCTCCTAGTCATGGCACCCCCTCCCCCAGCTGCAACCACCCTGCCCTACCTGCACTGCCCACAGCCTGGACGGGGGGAGACACCCCTCCATCCATCCCCACCTGAATATGCCCCATTCTGCCCCCATGCTCGCAAATGTGCTCAGCAGTGGTGCCGAGCATGGAGGAAGAGACTCTGCTTCTGTGCTGGGTGCCATCATTGTCTCTCTCCCTGCCTCATACAACAGCGCATGCACCACCAGAGCTCAGGGGGGCAGGGTGGGAGGGGGGGCATAATTGCCTAGGGGCACTAAAATCCTAACTCCAGCCCTGATGGCGACTCCATTGCTTAAGTCACCCTCTCTGTAAAGGGGAGTGGAAAGAAGACTGGAGACAGCGATGAAGCACCCGTTGGGGGCGAGGGAGAGGTAACAGTGGTGTAGCAAGACAGTGGTGGGCCCAGGCTTATGTCCCAATTATTTATTTTTATTTATTTATTTTTAAAATGTATTACCCCGCCCCTCCTGCCACAGGCAGCTCCAGCCGGCTTACAACAATTAAAACAATTAAAACACATCATAAAAGGAGGAAATCAGAGAAAACAACCGTCCCCTACCCCCCTATCACCCCTCTCGCCCGCCAAACGCCTGGTGGAACAGGCAGGTCTTGCAACTTTTCCGAAAAGAAGGGAGGTCCAGGGCCAGCCGGGCCCCCACCGGAAGGGAGTTCCATAGGCGCGGCGCGGCCACCGAGAATGCCCTCCCCTGTGTGGCCGCCCGAGAAACTTGGGGGACCTCGAGCAGGACATCCCCGGACGACCGCAGGGGCCGATCCAGGACACGGGGAGCGAGGTGGTCTCACAGATAGGCAGGGCCCAGACCATTTAGGGCCTTATAGGTTAAAACCAACACCTTGAATCGGGTCTGTAAAACCACTGGCAGCCAGTGCAGAGAGCGGAGCACTGATGTAATATGCTCCTGGCAGCCCAGTCCCACTAGGAGACGGGCCGCCGCATTCTGCACCAGGCAGCTGCAATTTCCGAGCTGTCACCATGGGTAGCCCCACGTAGAGTGCGTTTTATTTATTTATTTATTTATTTTTCAGATTTGTACCCCGCCCCTCCTGCAACGCAGCTCGGGGCGGCTTCCAACAATAAAAACAATCAAATACACTAAAATTCATTTTAAAAACAATCAAATATTAAATATAAAATATAAAACAGGGCTAGACATGTAAAATAAATAAATGGGTGGGGGACTAAAATCCTCCCTCCCCACCCTCCCTCCCAAAGGCCTGGGCAAACAGCCAGGTCTTACAGTTCCGCCGAAATGTTAAAAGGCTTGGGGCCAGGCG
>QEPC01011901.1:11964973-12005155 GCA_003113815.1 Sphenodon punctatus | reverse complement strand
CCCGCCCCTCCCCCCCAAAATCCTCTCCCCCCTCCCCTGGTCCCCCCTCTCACAGGGAGACCAGAACCCCCCACCTTTATTGGGTCAACCCCCCCCTCTCTCACCGGGGGGATGTGCCCAACCCTTCCCACCCCAGTCCCCCCTCATATGCAGGGGAGGAGTCATGTTCCCCTCAATCCTCCCCCAACCCCATCTACATATACCCTAGCCACCTGCCCTATCCCGTAGCCAGCCTCCCCCACCCCTCATCTAAGGACCACACCCAACGGCCCTTAGGCGCATGGCCCTTAGGCACACGGCCCTGCGGTTCCTCCTGGGGTAAATGGTTAGATGTGTAGTCCTTGTTCAGTAGCACTGTCTGGCAGGAATCAAGTCCTGGGGGAGTCCTCAATATGGGCAGAAGCCCTGGCTTTGGTCCAGCCCGCCCAGCAGCTCTCTCCCAAGGACACTCCCCAACAAGTATCTACTGGACTCGAGGGCTTCCATGGCCCGCAAACAGCCCCCTAATCATGCCTCCCCTAAGGGTGGGGCCTCCAAGGTGTGCGGCAGGGCTTACTCACAAAGGCCCCTTCGGAGCGGCTGCGCTCCCACCAGGAAATAAGTTTTAAGAGTGGGTGGAGGTGGGACCAGCATTCCCCTCTAACCATTCTGAAAAATTCCTTCTTGGCAAGACCCTTTGTAAACCGCTTGAGTACGGCTAGGAAATGTTCAGAGTGAGTGGGAGCGGTGTGCCAACTCCGCTCCCCCAGCCTTTGAAAATGTCCTAGCAGTTCTCAGAACACTTGCAAATATCCCTTGCTGAGCCCAGGGCCTGGGGTCAACTCCATGCTAGTTTATACCCTTGAGAGGCAGATGCGGGAGTAGGTTCTGCCTAGCAGCTCATTCATCAAGAAATCTTGGCCTCAGTATCCCAAAGGGTAAATAGCTGCACCGTTCATTGGCCATTAGCCTGAGATGTCTATCGTCACAACTGAGCTACGACCTGCTGTGGCCAAAGAAATCCCCAGCGACTCCTAGCGGTGCCTCTTCACTTACACCACTTTGCTCTTTGACACACAGCGTGCAAGTGAGAGGAATAAAAAACCATCTAGGGGAAAATAAGAAATGCCACTCCCTGCTATCCGGCCGCTCCATTTTCCGATAGGGGCTTGCATTTGTAATACTCACCGCCGGGAAAGTAGATGCTTGTTATTTTTATATCTAAAATCTGGATTTATTTATTTATTGATGGAGGAGAAAATTTAAAATTGAGAAAACTCAGGACTCTGGGGTTCTGCCTAAATAAAAAGGGATATTTTTCACAGGAAGTGTTCAGAGTTCACAAATCAGGGATTTATTTAGGTTTTGTTTTTTAAAACCAAATAATGAAATTGGCTTAAAAGTTATATATATATATATATATATATATATATATATTTTAAAGGCATCTATTTTTATTTGTCTTTTAGTTTCTGACCCTTTAGGCTCTCCTGCTGTCTTGTGTCTAAGTTTCTTCTCTGGAAGTCTCAGGGCTGGTGAATGATTTTACCCTTTGATCAAATGATTTTGGTGAAGTCAGCAGTGGAGGTTATTAATAATAATAATAATTATTATTATTATTATTAGCATTTATATAGCGCCAGCGATGTACCTGGCGCTTTACACAAAATAAGATGGACATGGTCCCTGCCCAAGAGCTTACAATCTAAAGACAGTGGGAGGGGAGACAGGGAAGGGGGAACAGAGGGAGAGACAAGGGATGCGACATTCATGAGGATGCGAGAACTCAGGTATACGTTCTAGGCTTGGTTATAGTAAATTAGTAGTTTACAGATAACAGGTGGGGGATAATCCTGGGTGGGGATGATTAGCAGGAGTTAGGAGGGGCGGAGCGGAAGAGGTGGGTTTTGAGGAGGGACTTGAAGGTGTGGAGGGTTGGGGCAAGGCGGATGAGGGCAGGGAGGGAGTTCCAGGCGTGCGGGGCAGCAAGAGAGAAGGGACGAAGATGGTTGGGGGAGCAGGGGAGGTGTGGGAGGGTGAGGGAGGGGATGGAAGAGCTCGAACAGGGGTTCGGAGGGAGATCAGGGCAGAGAGGTAGGAGGGAGCGAGGTTGTGAAGGGCTTTGTAGGTGAAGACGAGGAGCTTGTGCAGAATACGCTCAGGAAGAGGGAGCCAGTGGAGAGAGGAGAGGAGAGGCTGCACATGGTCAAAGCGACGGGCAAGGTGGATGATCCTGGCAGCAGAGTTTTGAACAGAGATGAGGGAAGAAAGATGAGAGCGGGGAAGGCCAGCAAGGAGGAGGTTACAATAGTCGAGGCGTGAGATGACTAGGGCACGAATGAGAATTTTGGCAGAGGAGACAGACAGAAAAGGACGGATCTTAGCAATGTTGTGGAGGGAGAAGCGGCAGGATTTGGCCACAGATTCAATGTAGGGTTTGAAGGTAAGGTGCGAGTCGAAGATGAAGCCCAAGCTACAGGCTTGGGGAACAGGGAGGATGGAGACCCTGTCAATGGTAATTGACAGGGAAGAGGGAGAGGAAGGATTGGGAGGGAAGATAAGGAGTTCAGTTTTCGTCATGTTCAGTTTGAGTTGGCGTTGAGACATCCAGGCGGAGATATCAGAGAGACAGTTGGTGAGATGAACTTGAACAGAGGGGGAGAGATAGAGTTGAGTGTCATCAGCGTGTAGGTGGTATTGGAAACCGTGGGAGGCAATGAGTTTGCCTAAGGATTGGGTGTAGATAGAGAAGAAGAGAGGGCCAAGGACAGAGCCTTGGGAAACCCCGACTCAGAGGGGTAGGGGGGAGGAGTTAGGAAGAGATACATTGAAGGAGCAGTCAGAGAGGTAGGAGGAGAACCAGTCAAGGACAGAGTCCCGGAATCTAAGGGAGTGAAGTGATTCAAGCAGGAGTGAGTGGTCAACAGTGTCGAAGGCAGCAGACAGGTCAAGCAGGACAAGAATAGAGTAAAGGTGGTTGGATTTAGCCACAAGAAGATCGTTGGTGAAAACAAGAGCGGTTTCAGTGGAATGAAGGGGGCAGAAGCCGGATTGGTGGGAGTCAAGGGAGGAGCTGGCGCAGAGGAGGTCAAGGCAACGGGAGTAGACAACCTGTTCAAGGAGCTTGGAGGCAAAAGGGAGGAGAGAGACAGGATGGTAATTAGAGGGTTCAGAGGATCCAGAGTGGACTTTTTGAGGATGGGGGAGACAGTGGTGTGTTTAAAGGCAGAGGGGAAGGAACTGGTAGAAAGGGAGAGGCTGATGATGTGCAGGAGGGGAGGGGTGATGGTAGGAGTTACGGAGGTCAGGAGGCGGGAAGGAATGGGGTCTAGGGGGCAAGTGGAAGGGTTGGAGGAGGAGAGCAGGGAGGAGATTTCCTCAAGGGAGAGGTGGGGGGAAGAGGGAGGGGGGGAGTAGTAGGGGGAGAGGACTTGGAAGCGATTTCCAGGCAGATCTTGTCGATCTTAGAGGTGAAAAGAGAGCAAGATCCTGAGTGGAGAGAGAAGAGGGAGGAGATTGAGACTGGTGATAATATTGCAAGCATTGACGTGTGAGGCCTTGCTGGCATAGATACAATGTACCCCCCACTTCAATATTTGAAGGGGGAGATGGGGAGAACAACCCCACTGAACTTTGGGATTACTCTGAGAGAGAGAGAGAGATTCTGCGTGCAGGCTGCTTGCCCACGTTACAGAAATTAACGTTAATTCCTATCTAACGTTAATTTATGTAACGTGGGCAAGCAGCTTCACTCATCCAGCACTGAAACTAATGTTAGTTTCATCACCGATGACAGGGCTTGGAAAATCCAGTTAGCATTAGGAAAATCCAGTTAGCATTAGTTAAATTAACCTTGAATATACAAGTTCAAGTTTAACGTTTGTTTTTACTCAAGTGACAGGGCTGGAAAATCTAGCCCTGTCACTTGAGTAAAAACAAAACACTAAACTTGAATGTGTACGTTCAACTTAGTTAAACTAACGTTAGTTTGGAGGAAGGAGGAGGGGGCGCAGGCTGGGGAGGCTGAAGGGGGGCAGGGGTTACATCCTCCCTCCATCCTACCCAGCCCAGCCTGACAGGTGGGATGAGGGGGGAGGGGATTGGAAGTGGGGAGGGCATCTAGGGGCACCTACTGCAGTGGCAGCAGGTGGCTCTCCTGCTGGCTCCTGGCCACTTTCAGACTAGTCCCATTTATTTTTATTTATTTAACAGAATTTGTACCCTGCTCTTCCCGCCAGGAGGCAGCCCAGAGCAGCTCCCAGGGGTCTCCCAGGGCGGTGCGGCTGAATGACACCATTCAGGTGCATCGCCCTCGGAGGCCCCACGTGGCGGGCGTGGAAGTGGACAGGAGCCAGCAGGAGACCTGACTGGAGCAGCTGCTACTGCCACCACCGCGTGAGTGGGGTGGGAGAGGAGGGGAGGGGGGCAAGGACGGGTGAGGAGGGAGGCAGTCACACACCCCAACCCAGCCCGGGAGGAGAGGGGGAAGGGAAGCCTGAGGGAGTTGAGGGGAGGGAAGATCGGAGGACTCGCCTTCCGCACAGTCCCTGGAGTGGCAGCTTTGGCAGCACAGCACGAGTCCGACACATCGGGGCCTTCCTCTGTGGACCGAGCCTGTCAGGTCATCAGGCTCCACCCACAGAGGAAGCTCCCAACACATCAGGCTCGGGTTGAGCTGCTGGAGCTGCCACTCCAGGGACCGCAGGGAAGGTTTGTTGCTGGGCTATGGAGGATGGGGAGGGGGTACCCCCCTCCAGTACCCCTTCCATCCAGCCCAGTCCTGGGCAGGATGGGGGAGGGGAGGGGACCTGAACGTGGGCACAGATGCGTTGTGAAAAACAATGGATCCATGCCCACCAAAAAAGCATAAAAGGTCAACATGGGCGTGCAACCCATGTTGACCTTACATTTTACACAATATCATGTTAGATAAAAATTACCATGAGATTGTGTAACGTGGGCAAGCAGCCTCTAATGCAGAGATATGGAACACCTGGCTTAGGAGTCAAATCCAGCCTGTACCTGGATTTTATTTGGACCCATTTTGTTTCTTGGATCTTGCCCGTGGATCAAGCTCCATTTCTCATACACTGAAGCAACGAGCTCAGGAGAAAGAGAGAGCAGAGATGAGAGCATGCACTCACGAACTGGGGATGGATCCATGATGAGAGAGATCCATGAACTGAACCCACCTCAGCTGGTCTAAGAAGAGAAATCATCTGAACTGCTGTCTCTCCCCCATCCGGTGGTTAAAGTCTTGGAAATTTTGACACGATGAGTAATGATGTGCAATTGGTTACTAAATAAATCCCATCAGGAAGGGAGGTAGGGAATGGACAGTATTTCTGAGCTAAATACTCAGAAGGGGAAACGGAGACAGAGGGGGAAACTGAGGCAGAGTGGAGAGGTGCCACTAGGAGGTAATAGAGTGTCCCTTACAGGAATGATTCCTGCCCTGATGTCTTTAAATGGAAGCATAGAGCTCAGTAGTGATAACTACCTTCCTCCTAGACCTTTCATTTCACATCAGTTAACTATCCTTGGGTGTCTTTAGACATAACATCAACACGTGTCTGAATGTGTGTTTTGACCTTGATATGAACACCGGTTTGGCCCCGTGTTCACCATATGGCGCTGCTTAGACACACAGCCCATCTTGGGGCAAATTGGTGTTTTGCTCACCACCCATCCCGATCTCAGTACACAAGCACTGCTGCCTCATTCCCCGTGTTGTACCTGCTAACACCACGCGGTATCATTAGACACAAAGTTGGCCACGTGTTCAGCTGGAACACGCAAATTGTCCTTGTGATGCAATGGTGATCACATTGTGTGTTCAACGGGTGGCCAAACTGGTGTTGGGATTGTTATGGTGCTTACACACAACGGTCAAACATGTGCTTAGGGGTTTTGACACACGAGACGCCCTTTGACTGGGGAAAAAAATCACCTCTTTCCCACCCGTTGTAGACATGATACAGACATGATCATTTCTCTCCTAAGTCCTTCAAGATCAGATGATTCAATAGGAAGATATTTCCCCCAAATTTTGTAATGAAGTTTCTTCTGCATCTAACCCAAAAACAACCATTGGGAGCTATTTTCATCTTGGGATTCCACACTGTGCCCAAACTGGAGCGTTAGAAACTTGGAGATAGTTTGATGCTTTCACTTCTTGTCAGCTTAAAAAGAAAGTTACACAAACTCCCCATTCCATTATTTTGGGCTGACAAACTCCTTTGAGCATTTAGCTCTCAGATGTGTTTGCCAACACACTAGGGCGGAACCAGCTTTCTGAAGGCACGGCACTAGCCTGAGAGCATTTCTTACCATGCCGTTGTTCATCACATCGGGTACCCCTTCCCACATCGCTCTGCCCCTAGCCAAGCATTCCAGAAAACTTGACCTCCTCTTTTGTTTAGGTTGAAAGTTTTCTGGGTCGACTTGGGACCAAGGTTTTGTTTGTTTGTTCCTCTGAATGCCTTTAATTGAGTCAAAGGCTTTGTGGGGTTAGCGACAATGCTTAGGAAGGAAATGGAGCGCTGTCGAGGGATAAGGCATTGGTAAAATAAGGACGTCTGGCAAAGGGCCAATGAGAAGTGAAAATAGCCACCATGATATTTTGGATTGTTGTTATAAGCCCCCACCAGAATGATCAGGAAGTGAAGGATGCACTGCCATGTCCTACTTAACCCATGTATTGCTCAGCAATCCGGTGAACGCTGCTGCTTTCTGTGCTGCTCAATCACTGAAACATCTTGGCTGAAAGGAAAATGACCATTTAAAGGTCAGTTTTAGTTGGCATTGAAGTCCACGGCGATTTCTGTTATGAAAACGGAAAAGGAGTGGGCGATAATTGGCAAAACTGGCACTTGGGATCTAGCGTTTGTTGACTTTCAATGGAAAATAGGTATGGACATGCCACTGATGGTAATGAATAATTAATTGAATTTATACGTTGCCCTTTCCAAGAGGCTCATTGAGGCTTACAAGAAATAGAAGCAATACAAGTAGATCATATTCATCCTGCAATACAACTGACCTGCAAAGTACAGGTGAAGTGGTTATTCAGTGTCCAGATAGATGCACAGTAGCTGACCTGCTCTGGCAAGGACTGGATGCTGAGAGGTATCCATTTATTGTTCAGAAGATTAGCCAGTTAACCATTTTACTGATTACCACATTACCACGTAATATTTATTTATTTATTTATTTATTTATTTAATTTATTTATTTATATTATTTTTATACCGCCCCCTCCTGCCTAATGGCAGTAATACTACTGTGCGCTGTTGACACTATTGCTGGTTTTCCATTTATGATATTGCTGTTTATCATTTGCCTATCATTCCTTTTTTGTTCGCTTATGCCCGTCCCAGACCTGGTTTCAGACTGGCGATGGGAACATTCGGTACATAGTAATGATGCAATATGGTAATACAACAAACCGGTTAACTGTTGTGGTATTATTTGGTCATTCAGTTTGTTGGTTAGCTATCACAGGAAACGGTTAATGGCCGGATAATTGTTGGACTATCTGGAATGCCAAATATTAACTATGGACAATAAATTTACCGTTTAGTTAAGTTCTACCACAGAGCCCCTCTCCTACCTAAAATATAATAACAACTAAATAATACAACACACAATGAACCATACACTGTCTCAGCCTATTGACCCCCCACTCCCTTGCCTCTCATCCAATGGAGTCCCCAACCTCCCCCATACTCATACCCTCCCCTTCTCATGGGGAGGGGGGGGGGTCATGAAATTCTCAATCAGCTGTCCATCCCCTTTTGAAAAGGCATCCCTACACACAAGTCACTTGATTAAGGGTAAGCTAATGGCTTTTAACAGATGCAAAGTATTAAGTGGATTTTGTAAGCATTGTCCTAAATCTTGTCTAGGGGAGATTTTAAAATGAGTTTCAGTAGGGGAGAGCTCTGCATTGCCCTTCAGCTACACATAGTTTACGGCCAGTCTATGGGCATTTTTACACACACCATAAAGTGCTGGTCTTTCAATCTTCTGGGTTTACAAGTCCACAAGTAAGTTCCGGATGCATTCTTCACACACTCACTGCCCTGAGGCAGCCTAAAGTAGCCGCAGCTGTAGATGTGAGGGGCTGCCATGGAAACCAAGTGACCACAGCTGCCTGGAGCAAAGCAGTTTACCAGGAGAACTTTTTACACACAAAGGTTCTGGGAGAAGTTCTACGCAGAAGTTCAAAGAGCCGGATGTTTAAGATCTGGGTGAGTGATTTAGACACACAGAAAGTTCAGGACATAACAGCAAACATACAGGAGAAATGTGTGTGTAAAAACACCCAATGATAAATACTACAAATAAGATGTAAAAGGAAGATGAAATATGATGTGCAATTACAATAATACATGGCAAAGAAAGTCTCCTTACAGCTTTTTGATTGCACTTTGTGTCCTTTTCATACTGTGCATCTCTGCGGCCAGTGTCCTTGGAAACATTCACTAATTTAGCCTCAGGATGCCCGAGGGAGGTAGCAGTTGTAAATCGTGGCCCAGTTTTACATTCGGGGAAGCCAACAAGCGCAAAGAGTTTTACAACCACTTATCAAAGGTTTTGGACAGTCTGTTGCGAAGTTGAGAATGGTGTATCCAGGGCCAGCCTTAGGAATTCTGTGGAAGGAGCGGGGGGAACATCCAGCCCATGGGCAAGATGCAGGGGGACATTCTGGCCCAGGAAGAGAGGTTGCTAGGCCTGGACCACCCAGCCCAAATTCTGAATCAAAATTTTTGCCTTGTTTCTGTCTCCGATGGAACCAGACATTTCTATTGTTCCAATTGGAAATCCGAAGGAACAATCATTTGCTCCGATTTCCAGTTGGAATGATAAAAATTTTTTTAAAAATCCAGCCATTTGTGCATGCAGAAAATGGCTCCTGCCATTCTATGCAGGCACAAATGTATGGTGGCTGCCATTTTGTTGTACCCTGTTGCCCATTTTGTGTATGGGAAGAAGCGTGGTAGGCATTTTGTGCATGCGCAAAAGTTTGATTCAAATTCCAATTGAAATGTCGACAGCTGTTCCGTTTTCTCTGAACTGTTCCATGAAAATGGATTGGCTGTTTCAAACCAGCCCAAGGGGTGGCATAGTTGGTGAGGGTAGGGCTCGCTGTGACAGGTAGAGGTGTGCACCAGGGACCCATGTTGTTGTTTTTTCATTTTTCGTTTTTGTTGTTTAAATATTTCGTTTTTGTAAATATCAAAATTTCATTTTTGTTTTTGTTTTCGATTTCCATTGGTTTAAATGGAAAACACATTTTCAGCTGTAACCTTTTATTTTTCAGTATATTTGGATTCAACTTAGAGGGATTATACCTCCAATGGAAGGCATTATGAGTACCAAGTTTCAGAAAGAATGGACAAAGGTATCCGATTTTATAAGCAGCTGAATTATGTTATTTTGAAAAAAATCTGCATATACCGATTTGTAGCCAGGAATGTGTGTGCAGCTTTTCTTAAAATCACAACATTCAATTACTTATAAAATCAGTTCCCTTCATCCAATCCTTCCGAAATATGGTACACATAGTGCCCTCCACTGCGGGAACAACATCTCGAGGTTTCATCAGAATTGAATATGAAATAAAAATGTTACAGCCAGAAATATGTTTTCAGTTTTCTATTATTTTGAAAACTAAAATTTGTTTTTGTTTTCATTATTTATTATTAATTATTATTATTATTATTATTATTTGTTTTCATTGTTATAATAACAGAAAAGAAAACTTAATTTTTCATTTTTGTTATAATAACGAAAATGAATTGCACCCCCCCCCTAGTGACAGGGAGGCAGGACTTTCCCTGAGGGGAGGGGGTACAGGGTTTGATAGGCTCACACTAGAGGGCTCTGCATGTGACTAGGCCCAAAATACTGTAACACACGCCTGCTGGAGCCTGCCTTTCCACATGAGTGTGTAATACGTATAGTGCTTGAGAGCAAGCACAGTTATGGAAGGATCAGGGATCCATGCACCTTCTCTAGGGCTGATAGCACAGCCCTTCTGGCACTTCAGAGGTACCGTAACATTCAGAGCTGGCATTGACAGGTGAGCCGGGTTTTTTCTCCATGTTCCTTTAAGAGAATATCTCTTAATTTGAAGAGTTTCTCCATGGAGGGGAGAGAGACTGAAAACTACAGGAAGAGACTTTGCCTTGGGCCGCATTCACACCTGACAGCGGTGCGGGAGCGGTGCTCCCATGAGCCAAAGATGCAGCGGGGAAAAGGGGGCAGAAGCTGGAAGTACCAACCAGTGCGAACAGGGTTCTGCCACGGCGTTACTCACGAACGGCCGGGCTCAAAACCCAGCCCCGTCGTCCGTGAGTAAAGTCGCTGCAGAACCCTGTGCGCATCGATGGTACTTCCGGCTTCCACCTCCTTTCCCCTGCCACGTCTTTGGCTCGCGGGAGCACCGCCGTGGCGCCGCTGTCGAGTGTGAATACGGCCTTAGTGTTTAAGCAGTTTCTCTTCTTCTTCCTCCTTTTTATTTATTTATTTTATTTTCAGTTGATAGCCTGATCTTCCCTGAAGGCTCAGAGCGAATCACAGTGTGTCCATTAAAACTTAGGGTAATTTCAGATGTGACGGGTCTGGAGGCCACGCTGAACCCCGGACCGGGATCCATCTCGGATCCCGGTCCATGATCAGGCCGTCCGTCCTCTAGACGTGCTGGCCTGATTCTGGAGGGGGATCAGGGAGGGAGCAGGGCTGCACAGGGAGGGGGCAGGGCTGCACGCTGTGACTGCTCAGCCCCCCTCCCGCGCTCCCTCGGCCACCCGCCCACGGGGAGACGGGCGGGCTCAGTGGCCAATGAGGCCACTGCACCCAACCCCATCCCAAGGTCGGGGCCTGATTCTGGGACGGAGCTGGTGAGTAGATGTGCAGTGACTCCATCGCCGGCCCCATCCCGGATCGTGGCCACTCTAACCACGGTTCTCGACTTCCAGCCGGCCGGAGGTTGAGAACCGTAGTCAAGCTTGCTCCTGGCTGGGGGTTCACCGTGGTGAACATCTGGCCGGGACCAAACAGACGTTCCTGGAAATGCCACCACCACAGGGAATCCACTGGGGTTCACTGTGGTGAAAGGCGTTTTTGTAATGTCTGAAATTACCCATACGGAAGAGAAAAATCCAAACTCTGTAAAAAGTTTTCTATTTCAAAAGAGCACCCTGAACCTTATCCCTGCTGGCCAAACACCTGCCCAAATGAAAAGGCTTTGCATTACCTCCGGGAAATGCTCAGGTCTGGGCTTTGGCGAGCTTCCAGTGCAAGCAAACGTGGCTTCAGCTCAAAGGAGGTTCGGAGCGTGGGAGCTTGCGCTCCTCTCCACTCCTAGCTCACTAGTTTCATGCTTCCCTGCCCCTTCAAGGGCTGCACAGACAGTAGCAGCCTCTTGAGAAGAGAAGGGAGGTGGGTGGGAAGGAGAGTTTCCACTTCTTGCTGATCAACCTGTTGCACCCATGTCAGGAGGGGAGTGAGTGAGTTGAGGCCAGACAGGAAGGGAGTTGGGCTGGGCAGAGAAGGGATTGAGCTTGGTAAGCCAGGGGGTGAGCAGGAAAGGCCAGGAGTTGGCTAGGGTTGTGGTAGGGTGTGTTTGTGTTCAATTCAGTAATTCCTCCCAGATGTTCGTCTCCATTTCTCCCCCCTCCTCACCTTAAAAAACAAAAAAACCAACGTAAGACTTTTTGTTGTTGTTCAAGTGCTTTTAGAGAATCTTCTGCTTGATCCCTTTACCTGCCCCTTTCAAATGGTTTTTTCAATGGATTTTATGTTGTTTTGTTGTATTGATTTTGTGGAATGCTCCGAGTGCCATTCAGTGCAGGGGGAAGGGGCTATATAAATTATTATTATTATTAATTACTTAATCATTATTATTATTTTATTTATTGGGTTTTTTGTTGTTCAGGGTGTCACACCATAGTCTAAGAACAGAAAAAAGGTGGCTCAAACTTGTACATCAGGAGTTGGTATTTATCCTCTCTCACAACTCTAGAACGACTAGACCCCTATGAAATTAACCGGCAACAGATTTAAGACAAATGAAAGTTTGCATACATTTAACCTGTAGTACTCTGTCGCAGGGGTTCTGTTTTATTGATTCTGGGGAAATTAGCTCTGAACCCCACCGGACAAAAGACGGGGCACCCTGCTGTGCTCCGTTAAGTCCTCGAATGCGGGGTTCCTAAATTTAGGGTCTGGCCTCCACACTCACCCCTACAGCCAGCCTGTACTCACCTTTAAGGGCTTCTCCCAACAAAGGTGGGTCCCTTACAAACAATCACAGCTCGAAATATATATGGGGTGATCCCACCTTGATCATAGGTGCTTCTCCAGTTGAGGCCTACTGCTCCTCCAAAAGCCTCAGGGTTTAGTCCATCCAGTATGGGCTCCTTGCTCCACCTTGTCTGGGTTCCAGTGCCCTGGGCAGCCAGCCATGAGGAGGTATGCTCCCTTCAGTGTCTCCTGGAGTAGGCCCTTTATATATGCCAGAGGCTGTTCTGTTTTAAAGGGCCAGTACTCTTTTCCCTCCATAGGGCCTTAAACGGGCGCCATTTTGTTCTGCCTTCCTTCTGGAGGCCATCTTGTGGCTGGACTCTGCCACAAACTCCTTGCCAGAGGATGCTCTGAAGGCCAATAGCATAAATGATTTTTAAAAAGATAAAATAAAAGGATTGGGTAAATTCTTAGAGGATAGGTCCGTAAATGTCTATTGGTCAACTTGGTCAGGGAATGAAACCTCTGGCTGTTGTGGCTGGGAGTGAACAGCAGGGAATGGATTGCACCATTATGACCTGTTGCAAACATCTCTGAAGCAGCCAGTGTTGGCTACTATTGGAGATAGGAGGCTGGGCTAGCTGGACCAGCAGTCTGGCACTTCTTGTGTCCTGATGTCAAGTTTGGAAGCTGCAGTTCTAGGCAACCAAAGCTTAAACCTCAGGCAAGGTCTGTAGAGCCATGGTGTTAATCCTGACAAGAGGAATTATGATTGTCCCCGGATAGGTGTAGGCCTGACCCGGGGATGGGGAAAGTGTCTTTACAGAGAGTTCTCCAGTTTCCCAGATTTCAGTAACACCCTTGAGAACCGGTTTCTGATCTCTTCATCTGGGCCTTGTTTTCCCATTTGTTTAAAGTAATGAGCCTTGTGCTTGCTCCATTGTAACTGGAGTAGAGACGTGACTCAGCGAGATCATCCTCTGATTGGTTAATGAGAAAGCCGTGTTTATGCCAACACTCAAAATGCCTGACAAATTGGTTTCTCACACTTTCCTTGTTGCAAAGGGCTGGGTGCACAGAGCACGCAGGAGTCCCTGCGGCCCATGGCTGTATTGATTGGCTGCAAAATACAATCCAAACTCTGATTAATAGCAAAGCTTGGCTCTGAGTGGGCTTTCTCAGGGTGCACCAGAGTGAAATGGAGATGGGCTCCGGTTGTTAGGGAACATCAATCTAAGTTAGCAGTCTGTGCACTTCCAAAAGACTCAACTGCGCGCTAATTAGCGTAGCTCTTTAATCAAGCCTACGGTGCCAGTGAATGTTAACTTAACTTCCTCTCCCCCTTGCTATGCTGCTCCAGTGGCACCGTTTAGGGCATGATAAAAAAAACCCAGCATTGAACCAAAGTAACTACTCCACTTTGGCATTCACATTGCAGCTGCAAGCAGAAGTCGTTATCGTTACTCTGCAGTCTCCCCCTAGGTAGGAAATGAAGGGGAGTAAAATAGACTCTTTTTTGTCAGGAGTACATATTTCTCTACCTACTCCTGAATAACTTTGGTTTAGGGCAGGGGCGGGGAACCTCTTCCTGTCCAAACATCACTTTGAAAATTAGTACAGTCTCCGAGGGCCACATAGACGTTGGGGAGGGAGCGTTTAAGGCATGTGCTCAGGAAAAGGCGTGTGCTTGATCATGGTGGAACCGTCCCCTATGTTTGTGTGCATGCCCTTATCTGTGGCCGCTTTTATACGAGGCGCTGAAAAGCGCCTCCTGAGTCCCGCGTTTAGAGAAAAGCCGCGCGGGAGTGTTTACATGCTCCCCGCGCTGCTGGAAGTGACGTGCTCCCCGTTGTCGGCAGTGGCGCAGCACGTCACTTGCGGCAGCGCGGGGAGCGCGTCACTTGCGGCAGCGCGGGGAGCGCGTCACTTGCGGCAGCGCGGGGAGCGCGTCACTTGCGGCAGCGCGGGGAGCATGTAAACACTCCCCGCGCAACGTTTCTCTAAACGTGGGACTCAGGAGGCGCTTTCCAGCGCCTCGTATAAAAGTGGCCTCTGTGCTCTTGTCCTGAGCTCAGTCTTTCAGTGCCTAAGGGTAGGAACTGGAAAAGGGGTCAAATAAAACTAGATGCTGGCTGCATTTGGCCTCCAGGCCAGAGTTTCTTCACCCCTTGTTTAGGGCTCTGTACATGTGAATGGACTAGAAGTTAAAGTAAAGTAAGCTGTCGCTACATCAAAGTCTCTGTTCGTTAGAACATGGCCTTACCGAGGGTGACCCCTTCACCTGTGCTTTGTACCATGTTCTGATCATGCTTCAGGTCTTCCTGCATCTCTGGCCCTTTACCATCCAAGGACTGGCCCATTGACACCCCATAAAATTGGCACCCCTTGCAATGAAATGGCGCCTCTGGCACCAGACTAGATGTCGAGTTTGTTTTGAGATTTCCTTTATGGCTTTCAGCAAGTCATGGCCAATGAGATCTGAAATGGGGAGCAAATTTTGTACCCGCGATTAATAGCTGACATTCCAGGGAGCCGTTGGGGTACCTGATCAGAACCCAAATACCAGTATGGGTACCCAACTACCCAAAATACTGGGTGTTACATTACCAGTTTACCAACTTTCTATTTTACCAACCAATCTATTCTGACTTACTGTGTTAATGTTTTTGCCTTCTGGCATGGAACAACCAATAGATGAATGGAAATAGACAGAAAAATGGGAATGGGTAAAATGCCCAAAATGGAATGACTGTAACTTGGTAATGGAAAACTGGTAAGTCAGAAATGTTAATGTCAATTAACACGTTTGGCATGAAATGGATACGGTTTAGTACCTAATCCACCTGTAATTTTGACGGGTCTATCCATTTTAGTTCTATGGCAATGTGACAGTTATCGCCTTGCCTAATACACCAAGTATCAAGTTCAGAATGAGGGCTTTTCTCCATACAATATTGGCTAGGTAGCAACTAGTCCAGTAGCAAGTGGTTTCTCTTTGAGGCCAGCCCACCAGACATTTGTGTTGCATATCGCAAGGTGCGTTGTTCTGGAATAATATTCTTCCTTGTTTGTATTGTTGCCTCGAAAACATTGCTAAGAACATTCTTCCAATCTTTTTGTTTTTAATCCAGTTATGCTATTGGCCTTCTCAACATCCTCTAGCAATGGGTTCCACAGGTTTATTGAGTGACAAAGAGCATTTTCAGACAAGATAATCTCCACCCGCTACCCCCATCCCACTTTGCATGCTGTATGGTGGTGCCCTGTAACATGTGTAGTGGTTGGGAGGTGAGTGGGAAGTGTTTTGTCTGAAAATGCTCAAAGTGTGTCTTTACACGGACAGCTGCCCTGCCTCACTCCCAGGTGTGCTGTCGTTTAAAGGTGGCCCGCAGATGTCCCAGTGGGGCAGACTGTCCTTGATTTGGGATTGCTCTGCTGGGGGTGCTCCGGAACATCCCAGAGCACCGCCAACAGACCAGGAAGCCCACCCTGGGGCAGGGACCGGAGGCGGGGCTGCCAGCTGCTGCAGGCCTGCTCTCAGTGGGGGGTTGCCCTGATGTGGGGGAGCGGCACTGCATGAGCTGGCCGTGGGCCATGGGAACCACCGGCTGCCATTTAAAATGGACCCAGGCACGGCTGCAAGTGAGCAGACATGGGGTTGCACCCTTGGACCTGTTCTGAGGTTGAGCACCGTAGAGTCTATGTGAAAATACCCAATGTGAAAATGTACTTCTTTTTATTTGTTTCATACCTGCTGTCAGTTAGGCGTTCCCTACTCCTAGTATTTTCCCTACTTAGGTGCTCCTCCCTGTGTACAACTTCTTTCGTGTCCCATCTCGGTCATCCCTACACTGTAAGCTGAAGAGTCCAACTCTATTGAGCCTCTCCTTTTACAGAACCTTTGATCATTTTTGTTGTCCTTCTCTGCAGCTTTTCCCAAGATGCTATTGTGCATGGTCACCCAGAAATCTGGAGTGCGCTGGGCAGGGCAAGCCAAACAATGTCTGTGGCAATGGGCACCCGTATGAACTGGGGCAGCCACCCATGCCAGAAGACAGTTCTCCCTTCATAGTCACTGTGGACGGGGGGGCATCAGGCTTTGGAAGTCACAGGAACTGGCCGCGAGTGCTAGGGTGCCTGGTTCCACGGTGCTCATGCCTGGGACATGTTAGTTTCAAAGGCTAGCCTGGCACTCCATGGCAGGGGGAGTGTGAGTGCCGCGGTAGCCACGCTGGAATCCCTCCCCACACGCTCTACCGGAATGGTTGCTCCACAGCTGTGTCACTCGGCAACCACGACCCCTCTCCCCCAGCTTTGTTTATTTAACAACACCCAGAGATGGGATGCTGGGCTCGATGGACCATTGGTCTAAACCCAGTATGGCATTTTTAATGTTCTTATCCACAATGACGCCAAGGTTCTTTGCCAATGTGAATTTTGCCCTTTACTGATGGAAGTAGGATCAAGTTCTTTTTAATAACATTGGCAAAAAAAGATGGCTTGAAAATGGAGGATAGAGTTTTGCGCAGCCCTCGATGGATATGTTACCGGTGACTTCCAGCAGGGGCTGAACTACGCCAATACCGAATGCTTTGGAAGCGTTGACATAAAGGGGTCGTGGCCACGTCAGAAATGGCTGGGAGAGATCCTTGGCTTACCCCCTTTCTGAGGGATCCCTGACCTTCCTGGATCATTGTGACGTTGCAGCATTCTGCAGAGGCCGGCCATGTCAGAAAGGGGGCGGGTGAACCTTTTTGCCCTGCCATTTTCAGACCTGCCCCCACTTCTCCCTTTTGGAAAAAAAAATAAATAATTCCCAGGGTTTTCCAAGTGCCACTGGATAATCCAGGGAAATCGAGGCTTCACCTGGAGGCCAGAAATGATACATCAGAACTAGGGTGGAAAGGAGTACCTGAAAAACAGACATCCCTGTTGAAACTGTCATACTCAATTCAACCCAGTAACACTGGTATCCAATTAGTGTCCAGTGGGCTATCCGAGTTACTGATTTACCATTTTGGAGGTGTTTTTTTTAAAATATAACTTCCGGTACCAATTTTTCAACTTCCCATCCTGATTATTTCCAAATTCTGGTACCGATTTACTGTGTGTCGATTGGTAAAACGGTAAATTGGCAACTTGGTTATGGTAATATCCAATATTTGGAGGTAATTGAGTGCCCAAGTTGGTACTCTGGTACTAATCAGACACCTGGTTGACTACTCGAAAATGTGAGATATTACCCATGGGTAGCCAATATGGAGGGTTACCGTACACTGGAACCAATGCAGCCCTGCACCATGTATCTTTCATAAGCGTCCTCTTTCAGAGGGGAGGTATGGTAACCCTACAAACGTGCTACCGGTTTCAGGTCTAGTCAAAACCCAGAGACTCTGTGTCTGACCTGGAGGGATAGTAACCCCAGCTACAGCTGTCTGGCCATAACAACTACCCTGGGTGCTTTCTGGGGGGGAAAGTGTTAGGTGTGAATCAGCGGCGGCAGCAAAGAAATAGAATTTGAGTGAAAATGATCTCTGCAGTTTAGTCCGAGGAAGGTGGGTTCTAATGAGGAAGAATTTATTTATTTATTTTATTTTATTTTCCTCCATCTTTACCCCGCCCTTGCAAAAGTGACTTGGGCAGATTACAATTGAATAAAAACAATTCAATAAAAATACATAAATACAAATATATATATATAACCACAAAAACAGTAAACAATAAAATCTAACATGTGCATAAAAACCTCTTTCTCCCCGCCAAGCACCTGACAGAAGAGCCAGCTCTTATAGCTTCGTTGGAAGGCAAGAAGATCTGGACTGAGGCAAACCTCCACCGGAAGGGAATTCCAGAGTGACAGAGCAGCGGCCGAGAACACACACCCCCCCCGTCCATCCAAACCCGCCAGTAGCGCAGGACTTCCAGGAAGACGCCCCCGGGTGACTGCAGGGTCCGCCCAGGGGGTGAGGCGATCACTCAGATAAGCAGGCCCTCAGCTGTGAAGGGTTTTAAAAGTCAACACCAGCACCTTGAATGAGACCCGAAAGACAAGAGGCAGCCAGTGAAGTGCTCGGAGCACCGGTGTTATGTGCTCCCTGCGGCCCGTCCCAGTAAGGAGGCAGACCGCCGCATTCTGCACCAGCTGTAGCGTCTGAACCGTCACCATGGGCAGCCCCACGTAGAGCACATTGCAAGAGTCTAGCCTCGAGGCGATAAACGCATAGATGACGGGCAAGGTCGGAGTCCAAGACGTGAGGGCGAAGCCTCTTCACCAGATGTGTTGGCCATAGCCAACACCTCTGAATCCAGGAGCACCCGCAGGCTCCGCACAGATGGAGTCAGTGGACGACAGATACCCCCAATAATGAGGGGAAATTCCTCACTCAGATCACCGGCCCCACCTACTAGCATCACCTCTGTGTTATTGGGATTGAGCTTCAATTGGCTCGACCTCATCCACTCCCTCACAGCGGCCAAACACCAGGACAGCAATGAGAGAGCAGGGCCGGGGTCAGATGAGAGTGACGGATACAGCTAGGTGTCATATACATACTGATGGGAGTGACCCCCCCCCCCCGCTGTGCACGACCTCCCCAGCAGCTTCATCTACATGGTGAACAAGAGAGGGGACAGAATGGAACCCTGAGTGACTCCACACGGGAGGCCCCCAGGGGACAAAGGGTGAAAACAGACATGATGCTAACCACCCCTTAACCACCCTTGGTGGTTATTTATGCATGTTGCAGGGCTGTATTGGTGCCCTATGCAGCCCTGAAACATGCATAAATGACCCCCAAGGGTGGTTAGCGTCATGTCTGTTTTCACCAAAGTGTGGTCCCCTAGCACCACCCGCTGAGATCCATCTCTGAAGTATGAACAGAAGCATTGCAGACGGTCCCGTCCACCCCCACCAGGTCCCGCAGGTGCGTCACCAGCAGCTAATGGTTCACGGTATCAAAAGCCGCAGTTAGATCTAATAGAACCAGCAAAGTCATATGACCCTTATCCAGTTCCATGAGGAAGTCATCGATCAAGGCCACAAGTGCTGTCTCCGTGCCACAACCTAAGCAAAAGCCAGACTCTGTGTGACAAGAAAACTGATGCCATCCAAATGCGCCTGGAGCTGATGAGACACTATCCATTCAATAACCGTCCCTAAAAAGGGAAGGTTAGAGACAGGCCGGTAACTTGCAGGGGCATCAACGTCAAGTGATGGCTTTTTAAGGAGAGACCAGACCATAGCCTCCTTGAGGCAGTCCGGCACCCTCCCCTCCTGAAGGAAGGCGTTGATAACCCCCGTCAGCACTGGTCCTAATGTCTCTGTGGAGCCTCTTACTAACCAGGACGGGCATGGATCTAAATTCGCAAGTTGTGGCTCAAACAGACCCCAGCACATTGGCCGCATCGACAAGTGTCACCAATTGAAATTCATCCCACAAAACATGACCAGACAGGTCATTCCTAACCTCTGGCTCTGCCACTGCTTCTAAAATGGCGGAGTCGAAGTTGTGCCCAATGCAAGCAATTTTGTCCGCAAAGTACTTCAAAAACATGTCACGGAGGGCCGTGGATGAATCCAGATCCAGGCAGACAGGCTGGACCGATCAGACCCCTCGCCACCTGGAGCAGTTCTGCTGGACGTGACTGAGCAGACGCAATGAGTGTAGCAAAGACTGGCTTCTTTGCTACCCTCACCGCCACAGCATAGGACTTCAAATATGCTGTATGCTGCATCCGACCGTCTTGGGAAGAAGTAGGGACATTTTTGCATCAAACAGCAAAAGGAGGCTAAAAAGCAATTATGACATGTGCCACCGTCTGAAAATTAAAAGTGCTTCTTGCCAAATAATGAACATGCCTGGGTTGATGTGTTTGCTTGGATTTTTACACGCCGGCTTTCCAGATTGTCTTCTCGGGGAGGCTAAATGGCACGTCTGTTTTTAAAGGCTTCATCTGTCACCCTGCAATATTAAGAGCCTGTTTTATCAGAAAGGTTACTCGGGAAAGGCTAAAAAAAACAATGACGGGAATTTAGAAAATATTAATTTGGTCCGATTACCTTGGGGGAACCAAGAAAGGGAAAATCTGGAAATGGTCTTGGTTTTGTATCCACTTTTATTAGTGCAACTACCGTGGCATGCTCTGACTGGTGTAGCTATCATTTCCATTTTAATTCACTCTCTAAGGTTAATTACACTGCCAGTGAGCTAGGGAGGTGCATATTTTCCTCATTACCAGAGCTAGGGCTTTGGTCTGATAGCCTCTTCTTTTTAAAAAAAGAAAAATCAGCCATTGTTTCTGCAATAACTATTTAAAATAATTTTAATTGGTGCACAAATCAACCACGACGCAATAAATATGGATCAAACATCTCCCTAAGCTACCATGTATTATCCCTGTGCATACATTTCTGCATATCTTGAATATGCAAGTCAATTAAATGCACAAATATATATTTTAGGGATAATGGTCTCCTTTTAAATGTTACCACTAAGTCAATTGTGCTGCATACAGAGCTAGAGAGTTTATTCAGACCACCGGCAGTGGAGTGTTAAATTCTGGGGTTGGGAGGCACGGTGGGAGGAAAATTTCTAGGAGGGTGTGGCGGGCAGGAAGGGGGACAAGAACATTTCTGGGGGGGTGCAGCAGGCAGGAAAAGGGGCAGAAAGGGGGGCAGAAAACTCATGGTGAGGAGGGATGTGGCCCATGGAGTTGAAGCAGAGGGGTCGCCACATGTGGTACCAGCATGCCGCCCGCCACCACTGCTGGACTACATTTCCCAGCATGCTGCCCCAGAGCAAAGATGGTGGCCCAATCCCCCCAGTATGAGAACAGCAGCTGGCGGCTGCAACTTCTTGCCAGCCATGAGCCACCATTCGTTGGGGAGGGGTACCTGCAGCACAGTGGGACGGGCTCCTGATTTTAAGGGGGCAGTACCCCCTTTGTAGAATCTAGCAGAGACATGACGCTTTACTGCGGCTGGTTCAGAACTCACGCTTCCCCCCCACCCCCCGAAAGCACCCAGGGTAGTTGTGATGCTTGAACCATCGCTACTTCTCTAAGAGAGATCTGTGTAACCTGTTTTTAAAGGCCTCCAGTGATGGGGCCTCTCCCTTGGCAAAGTATTTCACTTCTCAACTGCCCTAGCAGCTAAAAAAAAAAAATTCCTGAAGTTTTGCCTAAATCTTTTCTTCTTTAATTTGATCCTATTATCTTGAGTCCAGTTCTAAGCGGTCAGAGAGAACTGGGCACCATTTTGCATCCAGCAACCTTTTACATACTTGAAACCCGTAAAGTGGGAAGGAGATCTGATCGGCACAGATGGGAAGCTGGCTGCCTTGTAATATGCAGGCAGGCGCTCCATGGCAATTGTAATCTCCGACTGTGGGATATTTCATGTAATTGGGTTCTCATAGGAATTACTCAGCGACTGAGAAGGGGAATTGCCCTAAAGCACATTCTGTTGGGAAGAAAAACTTAAGAGAGAGCGAATAAGGAATAATGATAGTCAGTGAGCCCAACAATTTATTCTGAGACTTCAGCTTAAGTGGTTGAAACCAATGAGCTTTGAATTGCTTGGCCATGAAACAAAGTATCCAAGTCATGAGAACTTGGAAACAAAGGGCTGGATCCTGCAGACTCATAAGTCCAGGTGAAGCCTTTCATCCCATCAGACTGCCTGCATGAAAGGAGTACTGACAAGTATTTGGAAGATCAGGGTCATGGGCTTTAGTGAAGCGATTTATTTACTTGAAGTGATTTAGGGTCATGGGCTTAATTGGTCAAGCTCCCCGACGGGATTTTACCAGACACGATGCTCTGAAATCCAACGCTTTGCTTAGTACAATTTGAATTAGTCATTCCGATGAGTTGGAAACAGTGGAAAGCCTCAGGAGAATGGCACACCTTACAAGAATCTCTCTACTTGGTACCAAATGTTTATGAGGATGGATTCCTTTCAAACCCTAACACCTTAAACTCTAGTTTGGCCTCCATCCAATCTCCTTGTCTAAATCTCATCGAGATCAAGCTACGAACATCTGCCCCACTAGCCACTGTTATTCCCAGCACTAAGGTGGCTGTGTGAAAACTTGCTACTTTACATTGCATGCAAATGATTTCTCTTATGCATCTTCCATTCCCATGATCAGTTACAGTGGAACTTTAGAACAGAGTTCACGCTGATAAGATTAAATTTATTTCCGTCGGCCGTTACAGAAGTTAGATTGAATGGGACTCCTTATAATGAGAGGATATGTCAATATTGTAAACAAAATGCTAACAGGGAAGTAATCGAAACACTAGCACATATAATGCTCGATTGCACATGGTATCTTAATTTGAGATTTATATCGAGCCTCTGGTTCCGCAAAGGCTGCCTTGTACCCAACATGAAGTGGTGGTGGCCCTCCTGATGGACCAGGAATCTAAAGTTACGCTTAATGTCTCAAAGTTTTTCTCCCAGGTCCTGAAACTTAAGAAAACTGTTTAGGTTCATGGGCAAAGTCCTTCGGGGTTGGTGTTTTTTTGGTTTTTATGGCTGTGTTTTGTCCTGGTTTGTTGTTACATACTGCTGTTATTTGTACTACTGGCAATATGTTGTCTTTTGGATTACTGTCTTTCAATTATGTTTTGTTGTGCATTTTGTGAATGGCTCATCAGCTAACATAAATAAATTATTATTCTATTAATTCTTTCATTCCCATGGGAAATCCTTGGAATTATAGCATCAGTTAAAGATCGGCGCTTTAATAATGTTCACCACTGCTATAAAACACTTTGTTGGCACTTCCTAAACCCTTTCAGTTGGTTAACAAATGTCACTTCATTACGTGGGATTGTGATTTCATGATTGCTTGCACACTGTGCTTAATTATTTTTGATCGAGACATCCAATTTTTATTTTATTAAGAGGTGAGATTAAACAGCAATGAATTAATTCCAAGAATTGTTTTACGTGCTGTGAATTTTTCCATACTCGATGTGCTTTGTTCTTGGACTGCAGTAGTTTATACCACAGAGCCTAGCCAATGATTTATAGTGTTTCCCAAGGTTAGTCGTGAAACAAGACATCACTGGGTGAAAACAGACATGACGTTAACCACCCTTTAACCACCCTTGGTGGTAATTTATGCATGTTGCAGGGCTGCATAGGGCACCAATACAGCCCTGCAACATGCATAAATAACCACCAACGGTGGTTAAAGGGTGATTAGCGTCGTGTCTGTTTTCACCCACTGACTAGTCCTGGGAACCCAGCAAATTCTTTATGGGAGAAAACCTTTCTTGCTAATAGGGTTTTCTCATCTGAGAAAAACCAGTCATCATGTGTGATGAGTTGAATGAATATGTTGCATGCAATCATGATATTCAGGGTTAGCTTGGGTCAGAAGCTAGATTTAAATCTTTAAAAAACAGATTACCCTAGATTTCTGGGTGGTTGATTGTAAGCATATGGCTCCATGATAGGTTACATTATTTTGGGAGCAATTATACTGATTGCAGAGGAATCTGGTAAGTGGTAGCTAAAAGCTGGGAACTTGGAAGGTGGCTTTTGCTTGCATGGGAAATTGATGTTGTAGAGTCCAGGGTGTACATTAATCTAACATTCAGGCAGCCCTTTAACTCGGAAAATGTAGGTCAGTTGGATTGTGACCCCATGTGCAGATGGTGTGACCCCCATTTGAGGTGCTGTTCACAGTTGAGGAACCAACTATCTTTTCAAGGCCAATGAAGTAAAACAATAGAACCATAGGCTATTTTTAAACAGGATGCACCTATGCAGGTCGACCCACCCGCCACCCACCCAAGCACCCATCTGAAGGTGGCATGGGAGTGTGCGTGCTCCCATGACCCACACACAGAGCATCGGGAAAAAATCCAGGATGTTCCGTTCGGGGGTAGCAGTGGGCGGTATGTGGGTAGGGGCGCACACCCATCCTGGCTCATTTAAATCCCACTCACTCACTGGACACGTGTTGGTGCTCCACGTGGCACACACGGACCCGCCCCTTAGCCATGCCCATTTTAAAATGGCCTGAGAGTTGGAAGGGAGCTTGCGGGGCATCTAGTCCAACCCCCAACAGCAACAAGGAGGGGATAAGGATTATGGTATTTAATAATAATACAATATGTGTAAATCAATCTTATACCATACTTGCACATACACACTCATAAAACATAGAGCATCAAGTGGACAATTTGTGAAGCAAAATCAATAATGATGTGTCAAATAGCCCATGGAAAGTGCCTCAATGGAGATGTATAAGGATTAGGGCTGTAGCGGAATATCGCAGCGGTAGCTATTTCCGGCGGAAACAGTGTTTCCGCAATTAGTGGAACGGCATGGCAGAGGCTTTCATTCCGCGGTTTCATTCCGCGGTTCCGCTTATTTAATTCCGCAACTTAGTGGAATCGTGGAAACATGACATTTTCACGATTTCCGCAATTCCGCCAGCGCCAAAAAATAGCGGAATAGCGGTTTTCCGCGATTTCTGCAATTTTTCCACGATTTTCCCGCAATTCCGCGATTTGCAGAATTCCGGTGGAATTAGCGGAATATCCGCAGAAAAGTCGCGGTGTGGCGCGGGCAGTTCCGAAATGGCGGAACGGAATCGCGGCGCGGTAAAAGCTGCTGCCGCATCAGCCCTACTAAGGATATGATATAAATAAAATGAAGAACTGACTAAGAAAAAACAACCCAAATGCGTTTCGGGGACAACCCCCTTCTGCAGTGGGAATTATTAGCTGTTATAAACAAACATACATGTGTAGACTCTAGAGGAAAAAAGCAGAGGGAGAAAAAACATATTCAGCAATTTATGAACACTCTGCAAATATAAGAATATAAAAATGTAAGAAGGGAGGAGGGTATAAGTTAAAAAACCAACAACCCAAATAGACTATGAACTTCAATCTTACCCCCAAAAGGGGAGTAAATATGTTCAAAGCAGGGAGGATATCATTCAGTCCTCCTCCTCCCACACAAAGATAAAATGACAAAATATTATAAAAAGCCAATAGCTAATGAATGTATAAAAATACTCAGCAAAATGTCCTGAAAGGAAAATTCTTACCACCAAAGAGCAATATAATTATAGGCTCTTGAACACAATTTTAAAGGGTTCTAATAAATCCCCATATGGTTTCACACTGCAATAATAATAAATTGTTTTGTTAATATAAACCTGTGTACCAGCACAGGTACCCCAATCCTCCCCTCTCATTAAAACACTCCCTCTGCTTGTCCGCCATACACACCAACAGCTCAACAGCACATCCTCCGGATAACCCCCGTGGCTAACCTGAGCCATGGTTGAAGTCTCTTAAATATGGTCGACAGTCCCAATTAACATCTTCACCTGATGGTAAAATAAAATACCAGGTCCCAATTTGTGGCATGCTATGATTCAATTACACTGTGATGTTCACCAGAGTTGCAATCAATCATGGTGAAAGCCTCCATCTGAGGGATTTTCTCCAGACAAAGATCAGGATGCAGAATTCTTTGTGTAGTGAACCTGAACCTGTTCAATCATGATGAATGAACTCCAATTGAGGGATCTTCTGCAGGCAAGGATCAGGATGCAAAACTCTGTGTAAAATACCTAAACTTATTCAATCCAGGAAATGCAATCAAATCAAATCAGTGTAATACAACAGCCAAACATGAAAACTTGATTCAAAATCTTATAACAATGCAGTTCTTTCACAATTTCAACTCTTATCTTAAAACCACTTTACAAATATCTCCAGGGAGATTTTGAAGCTATCCTAACAAACCAAATACCAACAATACAATTCTTTAACAATTTCAACTTGTATAAACCGCCCCCCTCCCTTAAATCAGTAATCTCTGGTACCAATTCCTTTATTTTCCAGTTACTGTCAGGTAAATCGAGATGGAAAACAAAAAAAAATTGGGATGGAAAACTGAAAAATCACTACCAGAATTCGATATTCCAGGACCAGAAATCGACATTCTGGGACATTCCGGGACATTGGGTACCCCAACTGGGTCACAATCAGGTACCAGTTAGTACCCAATATTTTTGAGTTGATGTGGGTACTGGAAATTCAGTGGATATACCTGTTTTTTCAGGTACTTGTTTCAGCTCCAGTGGAAATTGTATATACTACTGGGTTGCATCCCAGGTACCTGATCTAAGTGTCACAGCAGCCCCAGAATTTATTGTGCTGGCTGTTCTGCAACGCAGCTTGGATCCAAGGCCTACGAGACATCAAGACGTAGCTATAGTAGGAACAGGCCGTGCAACTGTGCCAGGGTCCATGTGTTGCAGTTATGTCCCCTCCCTGCTGTGCCACCTCTGCTGCTGAGCCTGAGGGCCAGCAGGTGAGAAAGGGAGAGCAGGGATGGGACTTCCCCACCCGCCTCACATGATATGATTGGGAACCCACTTAGGGCCCAGTCGGAAACTGTAGGGAACTGGCCTGGCCTTACCACAGGTGTGGCTGCTGCCCCGGCCCTGGTCTTTTGGGGCCCCTGTTTTCACCAGGGCAGGGTGTGGGGCCCCCACTCTCTCCCAGGTGGGCCTAAACATGACCAGCTTCAGGACCCTGTTGAGGGTGTCAAGGGGGTAGAGCTATGGAGGAAGGGCCACCATGGCCTTCGCATTTTATCTTTGTCCTGGACCCCACAAATACTAAGGCCAGCCTTGGTCATTGTTGGTGCTGACAGGAGGGCCCTGGCGGGGAGAAGCCAGCCTAAGGACCAGCTCTCTCTCTCTCTCTCTCTTGGTAATTTCAGACATGACGATACCACTGTCAACCACAGTGAACCACGGTCAATCCCGTGGTGCGGCCAAAGAGCCGTGAACGTCTGATCAGCGGCATCCAGATGTTCGCCACAGTCAATTACCCGGAGGGGCCCAAACCAATCATGCTTCCAGAGGTCGGGACGGGACCGGACCATCCCTGGATGCGCGGTGAAAGCGATTCCCACTGGGAAACCGCCAAATGTAATGACTGAATGTCAACCACCAGGCGGAATCAGAATGAAAGATCCCCAGCCGTGGCGAGAGCATGCAGTGTCGCTGCCAGGCAACGCGCAACACACAGACCGGGGAAGGAGATTTAAAAGGCACACAGCAGCAGGGGAACGAGGCGGGATGGAGCAAGACGGAAGGGAAAGGAGAGTGGAGGGCGGTGAGGCAGGGGGGAGGGGGGGAGGGTGGCAGGGCACAGAGGGCACTGTAGGGACAATAAACACGAGGTGTAGCTACAATAACAGCTTTATTGTCTGCCTCATGGTAACTGGAAGGGGTAGGGGATCGGATCGGCTGCAGGCTGGAGAAAGGTGGGACCTGCTGTGGGGAGGCCCCCACACGGCTGTGGGTGGGCACAGGTGCTGGGACGGCTGGTGATGTGACCCACCAGTGTGGATGGGGCGGGGGCCCGGGGGTGGTCCATGGCAGCCCACAGGGGGCCCCAGGGCTGGCCCAGCACGCCCTTATTGGCTGCCCTTGGCCGGCCGCCCCACCGCCAGCTGGCTGGGGGCTGCTCAGCTGTGCCGGTGGGACCTTCCCTGGTCTCCTCATGCAGGTTGCACTTGCCTGCCAGCCGGTGTGTACCTTCAGATGGCGCCCCTCCGCTGGGTGCACCTGTGCCCCTGTCAGTGCAGTCCGCAGCTGGTTATCTGTTGTCATCACCTCCCTGCTATCAGTGCTTGCTGGACAATCTGTGTGCTCGGTTCCTGCAGCTGTGCTGGGTCTGCTCCCCATGCATCGCTCGCTAGCCGTGCCTTGTTGTGGCCAGCGGCCCTATCGCGTGTAATTGGAGCCTCCCTGCTTCCCTCCCCAGCCCACATGGGATCGTGGGGCCCCTCATTCCTTGCTGCTCAGACCCTCTGCCTGCTGGACCATGACCAGCAGTGCTGCCCCGGGGCTCCTGCACCCCGGATTGTCTGGCACCCCCCATAGCTGGACCGTCCAGGAGCCCATGGGCCTCTGTGACCTGTGGTGTTCCCCGGCCATGCAACTGCTCCTGTGCTGCCCAGATACCCTCTCTGGTGCCTATGCGAGTCTGAGCTCCAGCCGTCGCTACTTTGGCTATGAAGGGAGCGGTGGCTGGGCCTCCGGAAGTGCTGGGCCTCCGTCCCTTTTCCTGATGGGCGCATTCCAGAGATGAGGTGCTCACATATGGCATCGTCCACAGCGGAGACCGTGTCCGCCCTCTCAGTCTGTGGCCTGGCCGGGCTCATGACCTGTCTGGAGGAGGGGGGCCCTGCCCTGGCCGTTTCCTTCTTCTGCTGCATCCACGGGGCCCATGGCTACCAGCAGTCACGTGGGGTGGCGTATCACTGCTTATTGGAGCTTTGACACCTGCCATGGCCTCCTGCTGCTGACTATACCCTGTCAGAGCCCACCGTACTGGAGCTGGTGGTGCTGGCTGCTGTGTGGTCCCATGCTGATGTTCAGGTGGGGCTCGCCTGCCCGGATCCATTTGAGGCCTACTACCTTGTTGCCCACCACATGGCGGGGACGGGCTACCGCCGGGGCATGCTTCAGTGGCTCCACTATGAGCATCTGGTGGGCCAACCTGTCCCGGGCCCCTTTGTGACCCCGTGCAGCTGGCTGTGAGGCCCTCTGTGTCTTTGTTGCCATGGATGTGTGCCCCACTGTGTGCTTCCTGCACCTCCCTGCCGGCTCAGGGTACTGGCCACTTGCTCCTTTCCATCCTGGCCTTGCTCCTGTTCTGGCTGACTCGGTTGCCTCCGAGCCGCTCGCCTGTGTCGCTGTGCCCCATCTATGGGCACCCCCTGTCCTTCACTGCCTGCCCTGTGGTGTTCCTCTCCATGCCCGGCCCCCGTTTTGGCTGGTTCCAGCTGCCTGACCCTGCTACCGGCTCTCCCCGTGGTGCTGTTATCCCTTGCACGACCGTCCACTTGCCTGTGTCTGTGCCCTGCCCCCCCCCCAGCCCCCTGGGTGCCTCCGTTACTGTGCGGGTCTTGGGCGCCTGAACAGCACCACCTGGCTTCCTCCGGGGGGGGGGAGGGCTGCCGGTGCTGCACGCTGGTTCCATCTCGGCTCCGTCCCCGGCCGTGCCTTTTCATCAGCGCAGGGGATCCCTGCTGTCTGGACCTGCCTTGGACCGCTCCAGTGCCTTTCTCGGCTTGTGTGCCCTCCCCCTGTGACCCTGCTCCATCCCTGTGAGGACTCCTGTGACTTGGGCTGCCTGTGTTGCTGTTGGGTGTCCCGTGAAGCCTGTGCTGTCAGTGGGGTTCTGGGTGCCTTTCACCGTGTCCTGGACTGTTCCTGGTCCGGTCCCCTCTGCTTCCGTGCCCTGGGGCTCCCACCCCAACCCCATTTCCGTGGTGCTGTGTGTGTTGGCCTTCCTGGTATGCTCCTTCCTTCCTTCCTTCCTTCCCCATTCAGGTGTGTTTGCGCCCGGGCGTGTGTGTGTGGTTTGTGTTCTGCAGTGTCTGTTGTGGCTTTCCCGTGCCTGTTGTGTGTGCTGCCTCTACCGCTCTTCTCCCTCCTCCCCCTCCCTTCCCGTTTCCCTTGTGTGGGCATTGCTTTTTGGCGCTTTTGGCTTCCTTTGCCCTCAGTCAGCCATGTCTGCCTCCCGCCCCACCCTGGTATCTTCTCGGTGTTCAGACCGTAGTCCAGCATCAGCGCAACGTCTGTTGCGCTGCCCTGGGCCGTGGTCTGTCTGTTTCCTTGCTGTGGTCCCGCTCCCGTCACGTCTGTTTGGGGCTTTCCTGGACTACGGGAGGGGGTTAGCCGGCTTGCCGCAGTTGGGAATCCACTGTGGTGACCTGGGAGCGCATAACGTCTGAAATTGCCCTCTGGTGCGTGTGTGTGAGAGAGAGTGAATGAGGAGAGGGGAGAGAAATTCAATCTTTTACATTCTGACCTATCTGCTTCCCTGTGAACTATAATTGATGCCAGACACCACATTTCTATAGTCACCTTGTAGCAGACAATAAGCATGTAATTGATGAGGTTTTTGCCTGCATTAATGTCCAGAGAAAACACACTGTGTCTCTGCTCCTCTTAAAATGCATGGGTGTGATCTCAAGATTAGTGCTTATTCATTACCTTGTAATAGTGCTTCTCCAGGAAGCATGAAATTACTACTCCTTCCAGCACAGATGCAAATTCTCGGCACTGGTAAAGCAGGGGTGTGCTGTGTATTAGCCTTCTGAAAATTGTTCAGCAGGGCCTAATCTCATTAGTAGGAGCTTCTTTACATGAAAGGAGGGGAAGAATGCTTAACACACATTTAGTCGGGGACTTATGATTACTGTGTTTTCCCCATTGCTGTCAATGGGAGAAATGCAGTGAACACGGGTTTCTTCATAGAGCTGTCTTGAGATCCATGGGATTGTACATGCATAAGTCTTTTCAGGACTGAGGCCAAAGCAGGAAATGGGGCTGCCATTTTCACCTCCAAAACAGAGAAGTTACTGCAGTTAATATCATTGGCCAGTCATTGGAATGGAGATGATACAGAATGAATAAAGTCAACCTTCCTACAGTTAATCTGCACTTAACCCCTCACTGACTAACAGTGGGTGATTTCAGACGAGACGGGGTGGCATTTGCCCCGTCCCGGAATCACCCAAATGATTCCCAGCCGGGATCACTCTGGCACCTCCAACAGACGTGCCAGTGGGGAATCGGGGAGGGGGCGGGGCCGCGTGGTGCAATGTGAGGCCGCACGGCCCTGCCCCCCCCACGCTACCCCGCCGCCCGCCCTCTGGGAAGATGGGCGGGTGCCGTGGCCAATGTGGCCGCAGCACCCACCCGATTTGACCACAGCCCGGAATTCCGCTGGCGCTTCCGGGCCGTGGGTGCCGGCCAGATGTTACTTTTTGTTGGTTCCTGCCGGGAATCTCTTTGACCACGCTTGCGGCGATTGTCCAGCGGGGAGCCCCGGAAGCATGGTTGAAATTGACCCGATGTGGGAATTGACCGTGGTCAACATCTGGCGGCCGCCAAGCAGACGTTCAAGAGACGTGCCAGCTGATCCTGGCAGGAAATCGGGGAGGGGCGGGGCCGAGAGGTGCAACGTGCGGCCGTACGCCCCCCCCTCCACGCTCCCTCGCTGCCCGCCCTCCTGGGAGACGGGCGGGTGCCATGGTCAATACAGCTGCAGCGCCCGCCCGCATTGACCATGGCCCAGAACCCCACCGCGGATTCCGGGCCATGGTAGCCGTCCAGATAGGACGGGCTCCTTCATCGCGGCAGGGAATCACATTCACCACGCGATCGGGGCCAGCCCCGCCGGGACCGCCGATCATGTGGTGAATGTGATTCCCCACCGTGATTGACGGGGGTGAACATCTGGGGGGGAACTTCCGTTCCCCCTTTAGACGTGATGAGACCTTTCTTTCCCAGTGGGAATCCACCGTGGTTGAGCGTGATCTCGTCACGTCTGAAAATACCCATAGTGACCAATAATACAATGACATTTTGTCCAGAGCAATTCCACCACCTCCAAAGGGGAAATTCAAGTCTTGAGTTCCCCAATATGAGTAAATAGAGCACTCTATAGTAGAGCAGAAGGAAGCCTATATTCAATTTATAAAATGTTATAATTTACTGAGCTCCTTCAATTGAGCTCTTTTTTCCAGCCTTCTTTTGCTGGCCAACCAAATGTAGGTCGCTATTGCATGAATCCCTTCTTTAGAGGTTAGGTTTGCCAATATTCCAAAAGTGTCTGAGCATTCTCGTGTCATTTGTCTTGTAAGATGGGGAAAGGCAGTGGAGGTTGATCATGTTTGTCCCTCAGTGGCATCCTTAGTTTTAACAGATGACAGTCAATTTAGAGGCCAGTCGATTGTCCTGGATTCAGTGATAGTGACACTGACCCAGGCAGGACAGTTCGCCACCATTAAAGTCAATGGGAATTTACTCATTGACTTCAGCGGGTGGAGGACTGCAGCATCAATGGGGCTTATCTGGAGTCAGTGGTTTGTGGACCGTGACCTATGCTTGTAATTTAAGGGCTTGAAGAATCAGACCCTAAGCAATTTAAAGAGATAATAAATACTGACCAGTGCCATTGGCCACCATTTGTGTGGCGGTCTTCTGACAGGTAGAACAGGTGTGTGGAACCTTTTCCCTCCCAGGGGCCACTTTGAAAATTACTACAAGCTCTGAGGGCCACATAGAAGTTGGGGATGGGACTACGCTCAGGAAGAGGAGGGTTCAGATCATGGATCTTTGAAAATGAGTACAAGCTCTGAGCTATGGCTCTATCCCCTAGCTTTGTGTGCATGCCCTCATCACTCCAGAGGCCATTTTTGGAACTGGGAATAAAAACTAGCTGCGGTCTGCATTAGGATCTGTAATGCATCACTGGATGTCCTTGCAGGACCAGGACCAGAGCAGGGCTGGATAAGTCTTTGCGGGAGTGCCTACTCCTGGAACAGGCATTGAACCAAACCCAGAAAGGGTTAACTGGCCAATGAGCGTGGCCTGGGTTCTCCCAGCTGGGCGTGACAGGAAACAGCAAACCCGCTGAGGCTGAGCTGGAAAGGCCGTGGCCTAGATTCCCAAGGAGGAAGCTCCAGGCCCCAAGGGGTTGTGACAGGAGGCCTTACATCACCAAGGCTGGTGTGCCTGAGACAGAGGCCAGGGGGCTGGAGGCACCAGGGAATTTGTTAAATAGTGGAAAACCTGTAAATCAAGGGAACTGGGGAAGAGAAACAAAGTGGAAGTGTGGTTTTTGGGGGTGGGAGCTTGATCCTGTGACTACTTACCTTGGAGGGGTCTTTGTCTGTCACAGGCCTCCAGACTTGAGGTAGGACATTATTTATTTGCTGCACACCACTGCAAGACTGACCTAGGTGGTGTATGAAAATTGAAAGCAGGAGGCACAGCTTAGAGGGGTTTGACCAAGATGAATGGGTCCACCTCACATCACATGCACCCCACCCACCCTCAACTTCTCCTAGCTGTGTCCTTCTCCGGTCAACAGTCCAGGACAAGGACAACAGTCCATGCCATAGCTGATGCATGCTGAACATTGTGAGTGTTAGGGGAGTGTGGGGAGGAATGAGGTAAATACTAACCAAACTATCCCTGGAGACACTTCCATTTCCTTCAAGTTGATATTGTGCGGTGTGATTGTGTGAGAGCAAAGCGACTTCCCGTCAGATTAAAGGACTAATCACATTGGCTGGAGAACCAGGCAGGCTCTGTGCAAACGTCACTCCTGTAGCTCATCAATTTTCTCCCATTGCTCCCAAGCCTGACCTGAAACGTTCCCAGCCATCTGAGTCCTGGCTCGATGAACACAGAATAACCATTGGGCTGAGTTATTGGATGACCTCTGCTGTGAACTGTTCTGACTGGCCACAGGATGCAACCGGCAACAACAGTTTCTTCAACTGGGATCTAACCATTATTTTGCCACCGGTGTCCTGATATTAAAGAGCAGTGTATGAGTCCTCTGTACCACCACAAAGGAGTTGAGCTTGATTAAAAGCATCTCCGGCTCTCCAGAGCCAGACTTGGGGCGCTTTTAAACGATCCCGCTCACAAAGCGGGATTGTTCAGTACCGGCATCGGGCACCCGCCTCCCTCTCTACGACGTGTCTGATGTTCAGAAGAGCATTAGACACGGCGTAGAGTGTGTGTGCGCATACGCCTCCTTCTGCGCGTGCGCACTCTGGCAAGGAACTCGGAAGTGCGGCGTAAAGCCGGCACAGCGGCGATCTGCCTTGAAGGGGGCAGGATCGCCGGGCTGGCTTCACGTGGCGGAGATCCGGCGTTGGAGCGCGCCGGGGATTTAGACGGGCGGCAACAATGGCGGCTGATAAAGGGCTCAGCCACCATTTCCGTCTTGTCAAAAAGCGCCCTTGGAGTGAAATCCTTCAGTCTCTACCTGGCTGAAACAACTTGGGCCCAACGTACCTTACAGACCGCCTCCACCTAGAGTTGCCACCTATGCAAGTTTTTAAGGAACACTTATGGAAAAATACATGTTGCAGGACCTGCGTTGGCTCCAATGCATAGGCGGCAACTCTACCTCCAGCCCTATGTTCCATCATGGTCTCTTTGGTCAGCTGGGAGTGGCCTTCTAGCTAGGCCCTTACCATGCCAAATGCTGACAGTAAGGGCATGGGCAGCCGGGGTAGTTTTGGTGGCTGTTCCCCCAGCGTTGGAACTTCCTGCCCCTCAAGTTTTGCGAGCGCATGAGCCTGTGCATGTTCTGGAAACAATGTAAAGCACCTTTGTTCAGGGATGGTTAGGGATTAGAGTGTGGAGTAAATTTTGACTTGGTTTTATTGAATTTGTAAACATTATTTCTATCTGGTTTTATCATAGCCAGGGCTGTGCTTTCGGATTTCGATAAAACACAAATAAAGACAAAAGCCCCTTTTGGTTTCTGTCTTCGTAACACAAATACTGCCCTGCAATTCTGGTGTATGGGTTAGTGTGCGTCGTGCTTCTCAGTTTCCATTTCAAATACAATGTTTTAAATTGTTGGTCTGTCACTTTGAGCATCTTTCAAGTTTTATGGTATGTTGTGCTCTCAGGGAAAGTTGAGCCCGAACAGCAGTGATTTATAGAAAACGGTGTTTTGATTTACGGTTACTTTTGATCTTTGAGCACTGCATGCATAGAGGGCCACACCCTCTTGTGCACACACAGATGACACACACGCAGGCTGCCCCCTGCCCTCGCTTGCTTTCCAACCAGCTGTAGACACCACCAGATTTTTCCCCTTAAGAAAGGTCCCAAAAGTTTGAGACACAAAACACACAAAATTGACATATTGAAACCAGAATGGAAAGTGGAAGTGCAAATTTGCCCTCCCCACCCCCCTTGTACATCCTTAAGTGTAACCCACCCTGAGCTTGTTATTCCAGGGACTGGGTGGGGTAGAAATCTAGATTAAATAAAATAAAAGTCCCAGCTGAGATAGGGGTCCTGTTTTAGTCTTTGTAAAACACCTAGTAAAAGAGTGTCCCAGATCCAAGGGGCTTCTGGCGTAGATATCCAAGACAAAAGGGAACAGGTGGAGAGAGGTGGCATTGTTCAGCAAAGGTCACACAGCAAGCTGTTTCTGATGGCAAGACTGCAACCCAGAGACGTGATCTTTAAACCTCCCCAGGAGTGGTGGCACTGATGCAAACTGGCTTCTTGTAAGCAAGAGCTTAAAGGGTTGTAGGCCAGGTCTCCCGAGTGCTTTAGCCGATTCATCAGACGAAGGAATCCTTGTCTATGCACATGCACACCCATGCATACACATGCTCACATGCACACGTATGTAAAAAACGTTTTAGAACACTCCTCTTTCAATCGGCTACTGCCTCCCAGACGGATAATTATTGCCTGGCTAAAGCTAAAACGAACGTCTCGCTCCTCAGAAATGCATTCCCAAAGCCCTTCCTGGAAATAGCTGCTAAAGGCTTTGCTTGAAGAGATCATTCGAATAAAAGACAGAACGGGTTCTGGGGAAGCCAGCGACTCTTTTGGCACGACCTTTCCTGTGGCAAAGTACATGCTTGTCAGGCTTCTTCCTTTTTAATAAAAGATTCATCCTCCGAGTTTTGTGATGGATGGCAAATCTATTGCACGGCGGCAGAAGGAAGATCAAAGGCTAAAAACAACTGTATAGGTTAATCCCTCCATGAACACACACATGTCCCAGTCCCTCTCCCTCCCTCCCTCTCGACCTTCAAAACCCTCCTAAAAACCTACCTCTTCTGTCAGACTTTCCCTAGTTCCCCCTCCCCGTAGATTGCTCACATAGTTTCCTTACACTTCAACAGGATCTCCCAGTGTAACTAATAGAAATGGGTCTCCCGGTATTGCCATGAACCGAGAGTGGCTGATAATGGCACTTTCAGTTCGAATCCGATAATCACAATAATTCTCGGTATCAGCAATATCGGTTCTTTTGCATTGCTTTTTTCCTCAGATTTTTAATATTGCAGTTTTCCCCATTGAAGTCAATGGTGAAAACTGTAATGTTATCGATCCGGTACCGATAGATATGCTAGAACTGATAAAGGGAGAACTGATAAAACTGAGAACCGAGATTTTGCCTAAAGTCCTATCCCTAGTAACTAACCTAAGCATGTGCACCTGCAACTTCTCGGCTGAATCTGTCTCTCCTAATACTCTCCTCCCCCTTACTCATCCTAGATTGGAAGCCCCTTGGGGCAGGGACCTGGTTCTAATTACAACAGATCAGTGCCAGTCACCTTGGTGGCAGTGTGTAAAAACGGTGGTGGGGAAACTTTTCCCTCCTAGGGGTCACTTTGAAAATTAGTACAAGCTCCAAGGGCTGCATAGAGTTTGGGGCAGGGGGTTGCTCAGGAAGAGGAGAGTCCAGATAATGGATCCAGGCCATGGATCTGCCCCCCTATCCTTGTGTGCATCCCCTCATCTCTGCCTCCTTACCGTAAACTCAGCCTTTCAGTGCTTGCAGGGGTAAGAACTGGATACAGGGGCCAGATCCTGGAACTGGAAAGGGGCCAAATAAAAACTATCCCTACGCTGCATTTGGCCCCGAGGATCTCCATCTCTGGTGTAAATAAGATAATGTATTGAGAGCCTTTTACTCAGCTTTAGAGCAGAAAGAAATATTTAAAACAAATACGCAATTTGGTGTTTTCATTTTGAGCTAAGATGTGTTTGTTTATGTGCTGTGGGGGAGGGGTCACACTGAAAGGGACTGTCCTATCCCTTTGTGACATAATCCCACTTCTCTTCGAGGGTGTAAACGGACGGACGCAGAGGCTGCCTGTCCCAGGAGCTGCTCTGTGGGTGCCCCCTAACATCCACCTGCTTTCAGCCCTGCCTCAGTTTGCTTTAGAGGGACCCGGCAGTTTCTCAGGCCAATGGTCTGCTCACGTGGAGGGTCCCCCCCCCCCCCGGCACCATAGAGTTGCGGACAATCTCCCGATGCTCTAGGATGATGCCCGCAATTCTCTACTGCTATCAAGGGCAATGGCCGGTCGGGTGCGGCTCAGCTTCAAGCCGGCGGTGCTCCAGGTTTGGCTGGTCCGTCCACCAGTGGCACTCTGGGATGATCTGGAACACTGGCAGCGGGGCTGTCCTGGAGCAGGCACATCTGTCAGGGCACTTTTATATGGACCAACCAGCCTGGGGGTAAAGCAGGCTGGTGTGGACAAAACCCGGAGTTGCCATCTGTCTAAATTAAAAGCACCCAGAGTGTCAAAATGTCAGATTCTCTGCTTGGGGCAAGCCACATGGGGAAAGTGGTGGGGAAGTCCCTATGGCCTGCCCCCTTTCTGACGTGGCTGCCCCTACCATGGGTTGACCCGGAGAAATTGGGGCTTAACCTAGAGACTCTGGGTCAAAACCTTGCATCTCCAGGTAAAACCTGCAGAGATGGCAACCCTGCTTGTTCCCCTCTTACTCCCATGCACCTAGGGTGTTAACAAATGAAATGTTAGCCCACATTTGTCCACACTGTTCAACCCCACTGGCCCCCACTCACCAGTCACGCAGCCCCCACTCATGGCGAGGTCTTGGAGAATGTGGAGCCCACAATGCGGGCAAACATGGGCTAATGTGCACCCACGAGTCCGCATCCCATCAATTCGGTTGTGTGCAGCGCCTCCGTGTATACAGATCTGCCAGCAACACAGAGTCACGGGTGAAAATCCTAGGGTGTTTGCGGAGTGACTGCTTCCTGCCCTTCTCGCTGCTCTTGCTCTCACTGGCACTGCCAGTGGGGGCTGCCTGCAAGCACATGAAATACACTTATGGGGCTGCCTGTTTATTAGGCTGGACACACTAAACATGTGAGCGGACGATTGTCTCGTTTGATAAAACCCATAGAGTTGCCATCGTTTTTGGACCCCCCTCTCCAGCCACTGAGAGAGGGTGTTGATTGCAGTCGCCCCAAACGTGGGGAGGGGGACGCTTCCCCTGAAGAAAATCCAGGAGGGAAAATCCCATCTCCTTCTTGTGTTAGGCCAGCAATTAAAGATTTGACAACTGGCCAATCTCTACGATGCCACTTTGGAAGCAGTCAAAAGATGGGGAAGACACCACAGAGGAATTACCCTGAAATTTTAATCTATGTTCCACTGGGGTGGAGAATGGAGAGGACGCAGATCACGCTCCACAAACCACATCCTCTGTGCAAGGTGCTGATTTGTCAGCAGCCGATTTCATTTATTTTTTAGCTCTTTGCTATTTTGAATGCCGATTCCATCCGTTCCTGAAGCACATCTCCTTCGATACCTCCAGGATCTGAATTAGTTTGGATTATTGATGTGCAGGTTTTTATTACCCCATCATCATTATCTTCCTCCTCATCACCAGAAGAGTGACAAAATTAAATGAGTGTTAGTAATTAGTATTGATTGTGCAGGCACATAAACATGACTGAGGGACAAGGATGCCTCTAATATATCGGAGGCACTGATGTAAGTATCTTATGGAGGAGAAGAAAGGGGTTTTGCTCTGCTTTGGACAATGATTTGGTAGTTAAATAATTCAATCTAGGCACTTTGAAAGGAGCTGTGTGTTATGAGCCCAGCCTTGAGGTGAGAGTGTAGCACTAGGGCCCTGCTCAGGGGTCCAGTTTGGGGAAGGCATCAAGTTCGAAAGGGTGATCCAAAGTCGTAGTTAAATCCATAACAAGTGTCGGAAAACTCAACAAGCAGACCAGGAGGCAAGAGGGAGTGAGGGCGAGGCATGGAAGGAAGAGTCGTTTCTGTCTGAAGCTCAGAACTAAAGGCTGTCCTCCTCCTGGCCCAGGAAGTACTTATTTGTCCTTTCAGCCAATCCTGAGGCAGAGTTCTGCAGCCAATCAGAGCACAGGTTAAGGAGTCACTTAGGTAATATGTGTAACATACAGAGCATGTAAAACAGGGCAAAGATAAAATGTGGGGCTTCCGATGGCGCCACTCCCCTCCCCTCCCCCTCCCGGTGGGCCTACCCTCTTGGAGCACCTTCTGCAGGGCCCTAGTGATGGTCGTGTCAGGGGTCCTGCTGGGAGGAGAGGGGATCCTGCATTGGTGAAAACAGGGGCCACTGTGCCCCCCCCCCCCGAAATAGAGAAAATGGCAGGGCCCAGGTAGTCAACCCCAGGTCACCTTGTGGTAAGGCCAGCCCTGGCTCATGGCTGACATCATCAGCGATAGCCATAGAGTTTGTGGGATCAGGGACAAAAACTTGATGCAGAGCCTCCTGATATTGTAGGTTCTTGTGGCTAACAAGGCTTCAAGGAGGCAGGCATGGCTATATGCAGCTCATGGATGATGGTGTGAGGGGCATTTTTTGTTGGGTTGGAAATTCCCATTCTGGACTCGGATTGTTTTTCTGTTCAGAAGTGTGAGACCTCCGAAAGTGTGAGGCCACAGACGTAATCTGCTGTTGCCATGAATTCGGCCGACCCTGGATATAAACAACTCATTTACAACTGCCTAAGATGTTTTTGTTGGTTTGTTTAATTACCTGCCCCAGGGTTAGGAAATAATGTCCAGAACTAAAGCTATTTATATAGGAAATAATGCTTGAGCAATTCAATTACCCCAGATCTTTCTGGAACCCGGCTTCCAACGGTATTGGGAGTCCTTTAACTTTTTGTTTAGTGGCTGACTTTGGCAGGTTGTATAGGAGCCGAGTCCTTTCCACCTGGATTTTCTATTTACATCTTGACAGCTTTTATAGTGTGACTAATTTTACAGTTCTGCTAAAAAAAACACCCACCAGTATTTTCTCCTTGGTATGTTTCCAGCAGTAGGGCCCTCCGCACCACAATAGGGGCGGGGGGAGGTTGCCGCGCCCGCCGCTTTTCCAGCCCTCGGGATGAGCGCGGAGGAGCTGCAGGGATTAAGGAAACCCCGCACTGTTCGGCCTGGGCGCCTGTGATTGGCGGCCCAGGCATCAGGGCCCGAGAACGGGCGCCTGATTGGTCGGCGCTGGGGACGCTCCCTCCCCCTCCCTGCTAGAAGGGAGGGGCGGGGAGGACGGCCAGCGCACGCGGTTC
>QEPC01011901.1:11942729-11960758 GCA_003113815.1 Sphenodon punctatus | reverse complement strand
TGATTTAGTTTTAGTGTTTGTAGGAGTAGGCCTGTGTACTTATTAGATAATCCATTTAGTTCATAGCATTTAGAATAGTTAATAGCAGTTAGATTTAGTGTAGATAGATATATATAATATTAGATAAAAAAATAAAAATAAAAAAACCCCATATAAAAACAAAAAAAACAAATAAAAAACAAAAGAAAACCATATAAAACCCAAGAAAAAACAAAAAAGCATATAAAAAACAAAAAAACACCCATAACAACATTTCTCGAACGGCCGAACTGAACAGCAGGATGGCCTAACCGAACGGCCTGTTCGGACGACCGAACCGAACCGAACAGCCGAACCCGAACTCGGCGAACTAACTGAACTGCTGAAACGAACGGCTGAAACGAACGGACGAAACGAACGCAGCAGAACCAAACGGCCAAACCCGAACCGCAATCTGTTCACCCATCCCTAATAACTGGAGGAAATGGAATGGTCTGCATTTCATAGAAGGGGCCAGACAATTCAATTTCAATTCTCCCTTCTCACTTTCCATCTAAGAATTACACTCGTGAAATTCTGAAGCAACTTAATTGACTTCAATGAAATTACTCTGAAATTACACTAATACAGGAAAGGTTTGGCTGCTTGTCTGTACCTCAGCCAAAACTGATTCTGTTAATCCCAGTTTCTCCCCTCACTTCCTGCTGTGTTCGCATCCAGGAACTTTGCTCTTCCTTTGCCACAACCCTTGCCTCCCTCAGAGTCTCCTTTTCTGCAAGCTGTCTTTGCCCCTTCTCCCATGCTGCCTTCTGGGACTGAACCCCTCCCTGAACCCTAGGACTGAAATGTCAAATTGCGACAAATGCTGTTTCGGTCGGATACCGGCCATTCGCCTTCCTTCTCATGATGCGGAAACTTACCAGTTTTCACCATTTGTCATTATTTTTCACGAGTTGAACAGAGCTGCTATAGACCCAATCCCAAACCCCATGTGTGCCCCCCCCCGCACACTCCCAGGGGCTGTGGAGAGACAAAAGTGCCGGGGAAGTGTTGGAAATTGCAGTAAAAGTGCTGTAAAACTATCGTAAACGTCCTGGAAAGTGACGAAAAATCACAGGCACCGATATCAACAATGGCGTAAACATGGAATCACTGGAGACTGACGGACACTCACAAGCACTCCCCATCCCCAAAGGGTCGGCATTTCACTTCGGAACAGGAACACTTGCTTTCGTCCCGGCCCTACTGAACATGTATGCTCTACTCCCTCTCTTGCCATGTTCAGATCCCTTCTAAAGTGCTACCTCTTCCATCCGTCCTTCTCGAACTCCTCACCCCCATGATTGCTTATTCATGTTTCTCCTTGTACCATCTAGTCCTTCAGGATCCCCCTTCTCCCTTGCAAAGTAGCTAAGCACGTGCACCTGCAACTTCATGAGTGTTTCCCTGTGTGCCCCTCCCTTTGTTCACTCTAGCTTGTAAGTCCCCCTGGGGCAGGGACTTCTCTCCAGTCATGACTGTTCAGTGCTATGTGCATTGCTGGTGCTATCTGAATAAATAATAAATGGCCATTAGATCTCTGGTGGGCATGTACCTGTACTCATATGGTATACACTAGGGGTGGTCTTATGGATCTGCTTGCGGTCCTGATCTCCACCATTTCTGGATTGAAATATGGATCCATAACACAGATTTATATTTAAATCAATTAAAACCTTTACAATTAAAAAATAATAATGTTGTGCATGTGCATAATGGCCACTAGACCATTCTGTACACCTTCTTTCAAAATGGTGGCAGCGGCATCATCACCATTTTGGAAAAGTGAAGCCAGTCTGCGCATTTCCAAAATGGTGGCAACACCGCTGTTGTCATTTTGGAAGAGGGTCACGCATGCGCAGAATGGTCCACCGACCACTTCGCACATGCACAGTGATTTTTTTTTATTATTATTTTTTTAAAAAATTGTTAATCGATTTTAAATAGAACCACAACTGGTTTTTTCCTGGCACAGTTTCAGTTTGGTACGGATTGATCAGTAACGGCTTAACCAGTGCTGGGTGCCGGTGGGGTTTTTGTTTTTTTTTGCACCACCACCTGGGCTGGTGCTGTAAAAAGTTTCTGGTATATTGGGCTCTTCTTGGTATTCTTGGCCACACCCATCTGGCTTCCTGATTGGTTCCCAGCCTGCATCTAAGGCATGCCGGGGGCATCAGGAGGCTGGTGGAGCAGCTGCTTCCTTTCTTTGCTACTTCAGCTTGCTCTCCTTGGAATTAGCCCTTTTGCTAATGCTCTCAGGCTCTCTCTTTTCATACTGGTGTTAGCCTAGTTTTCCCCTTCCCCTTTTTGGTCCCTGTTCCCTGTGTTTCTCCAGTTGTGGTTTCCTTGTATTTTCTGGGTTGCTGACCATTGTCCCTTAGTGGGAATGCTTATGCTTTGTACCTTTTTTGACTCTTGATTGCTTGCTGATTCCCCTTTTCCCTTGCTGCTGGTTATCGCTATGGTTTCTCTAGTTATAGTCTGGAGTCCCCTGTCTCCCCGGTTTGAGTCCATATTGAATCTTAATCCCTTGTGTCTAGCCGTGATTTTGCTTGGTTTCTCTCCCCCTCCCCCCCATTTGAGGGCTTGCAGTACCTTGAGCCTGTGTGTCCCATTATCCCCTGATTCAATTGATTGGTTCGCCATTCCCCATTTTCGAATGCTTGTTGTATACTGAGCCTGTGTTTTCTGAGTGCGTGATATTGGGTCTTTTTACACACACACTTCTCCTGCATGTTTGCTGTTACATCCTGAACTTTCTGCGTGTCTAAATCACTCACTCAGATCTTAACATCTGGCTCTTTGAACTTTTGCAGAGAACTTTTCCCAGAACTTTTGTGTGTAAAAGGTTCTCCTGGTAAACTGCATTACTCCAGGCAGCTGTGGTCACTTGGTTTCCATGGCAGCCCCTCAGGCCTCACATCTACAGCTGCAGCTACTTTAGGCTGCCTCAGGGCAGTGTTTGTGTGAGGAATGCATTCAGGAACTGCCTCAGGGCAGTGTGTGTGTGGAAAAATGCATCCAGAACTGACTTGTGGACTTGTAAACCCAGAAGATTGAAAAATCCAGAACTTTAAGGTGTGTGTAAAAATGCCTATTGTTTCTTTGCACAGAACCTTGAGTTTCGCTTGACTTCCTGTTCCCTAATCTGAGTGCTTGTTGTATATGGGGCCTGTGTACCTTGTTATCCCCTGATTACTTGCTACTGCCTCGTTACATACAGTTCTGGTTAGTTCTCTATTTACTCCCTACTGTTTATCTTGGCTTCCTTGCATGAGTTTGTTTGGTTCCCATCATCATCATCATCTTTATTTATACTTAACCCGCAGGTTATCACAACATACAAAATGCATAACATAGGGTGATTTCAGACGTTACGCGGTCCCGATTCACCACAGTGGATTCCCGGCGGGGGTGAACCGAACAACCACCCCCCGTGGTCAAAAAAAGCCCCAAACAGACGTGACGGAACCGGGACCACGGCAGGGAATCGGGCCGGCAGATCACGGGCCGGGGCAGTGCAACAGATGTGACGCCGATTCCTGGCCGTGGTCAAAACACCCAGAAGGCACTGGGTCAGCCCGTCCCAGCTGCTGCTGCTGCTGTCCTCCACCGCCTCCAGGTGCAGCACGACCACCTCCTCCCCTGCCCGCGCCTCTACCGTCTCCTCCTCCTCCNCCCCCCCCGCACACTCCCAGGGGCTGTGGAGAGACAAAAGTGCCGGGGAAGTGTTGGAAATTGCAGTAAAAGTGCTGTAAAACTATCGTAAACGTCCTGGAAAGTGACGAAAAATCACAGGCACCGATATCAACAATGGCGTAAACATGGAATCACTGGAGACTGACGGACACTCACAAGCACTCCCCATCCCCAAAGGGTCGGCATTTCACTTCGGAACAGGAACACTTGCTTTCGTCCCGGCCCTACTGAACATGTATGCTCTACTCCCTCTCTTGCCATGTTCAGATCCCTTCTAAAGTGCTACCTCTTCCATCCGTCCTTCTCGAACTCCTCACCCCCATGATTGCTTATTCATGTTTCTCCTTGTACCATCTAGTCCTTCAGGATCCCCCTTCTCCCTTGCAAAGTAGCTAAGCACGTGCACCTGCAACTTCATGAGTGTTTCCCTGTGTGCCCCTCCCTTTGTTCACTCTAGCTTGTAAGTCCCCCTGGGGCAGGGACTTCTCTCCAGTCATGACTGTTCAGTGCTATGTGCATTGCTGGTGCTATCTGAATAAATAATAAATGGCCATTAGATCTCTGGTGGGCATGTACCTGTACTCATATGGTATACACTAGGGGTGGTCTTATGGATCTGCTTGCGGTCCTGATCTCCACCATTTCTGGATTGAAATATGGATCCATAACACAGATTTATATTTAAATCAATTAAAACCTTTACAATTAAAAAATAATAATGTTGTGCATGTGCATAATGGCCACTAGACCATTCTGTACACCTTCTTTCAAAATGGTGGCAGCGGCATCATCACCATTTTGGAAAAGTGAAGCCAGTCTGCGCATTTCCAAAATGGTGGCAACACCGCTGTTGTCATTTTGGAAGAGGGTCACGCATGCGCAGAATGGTCCACCGACCACTTCGCACATGCACAGTGATTTTTTTTTATTATTATTTTTTTAAAAAATTGTTAATCGATTTTAAATAGAACCACAACTGGTTTTTTCCTGGCACAGTTTCAGTTTGGTACGGATTGATCAGTAACGGCTTAACCAGTGCTGGGTGCCGGTGGGGTTTTTTTTTTTTTTTGCACCACCACCTGGGCTGGTGCTGTAAAAAGTTTCTGGTATATTGGGCTCTTCTTGGTATTCTTGGCCACACCCATCTGGCTTCCTGATTGGTTCCCAGCCTGCATCTAAGGCATGCCGGGGGCATCAGGAGGCTGGTGGAGCAGCTGCTTCCTTTCTTTGCTACTTCAGCTTGCTCTCCTTGGAATTAGCCCTTTTGCTAATGCTCTCAGGCTCTCTCTTTTCATACTGGTGTTAGCCTAGTTTTCCCCTTCCCCTTTTTGGTCCCTGTTCCCTGTGTTTCTCCAGTTGTGGTTTCCTTGTATTTTCTGGGTTGCTGACCATTGTCCCTTAGTGGGAATGCTTATGCTTTGTACCTTTTTTGACTCTTGATTGCTTGCTGATTCCCCTTTTCCCTTGCTGCTGGTTATCGCTATGGTTTCTCTAGTTATAGTCTGGAGTCCCCTGTCTCCCCGGTTTGAGTCCATATTGAATCTTAATCCCTTGTGTTTAGCCGTGATTTTGCTTGGTTTCTCTCCCCCTCCCCCCCATTTGAGGGCTTGCAGTACCTTGAGCCTGTGTGTCCCATTATCCCCTGATTCAATTGATTGGTTCGCCATTCCCCATTTTCGAATGCTTGTTGTATACTGAGCCTGTGTTTTCTGAGTGCGTGATATTGGGTCTTTTTACACACACACTTCTCCTGCATGTTTGCTGTTACATCCTGAACTTTCTGCGTGTCTAAATCACTCACTCAGATCTTAACATCTGGCTCTTTGAACTTTTGCAGAGAACTTTTCCCAGAACTTTTGTGTGTAAAAGGTTCTCCTGGTAAACTGCATTACTCCAGGCAGCTGTGGTCACTTGGTTTCCATGGCAGCCCCTCAGGCCTCACATCTACAGCTGCAGCTACTTTAGGCTGCCTCAGGGCAGTGTTTGTGTGAGGAATGCATTCAGGAACTGCCTCAGGGCAGTGTGTGTGTGGAAAAATGCATCCAGAACTGACTTGTGGACTTGTAAACCCAGAAGATTGAAAAATCCAGAACTTTAAGGTGTGTGTAAAAATGCCTATTGTTTCTTTGCACAGAACCTTGAGTTTCGCTTGACTTCCTGTTCCCTAATCTGAGTGCTTGTTGTATATGGGGCCTGTGTACCTTGTTATCCCCTGATTACTTGCTACTGCCTCGTTACATACAGTTCTGGTTAGTTCTCTATTTACTCCCTACTGTTTATCTTGGCTTCCTTGCATGAGTTTGTTTGGTTCCCATCATCATCATCATCTTTATTTATACTTAACCCGCAGGTTATCACAACATACAAAATGCATAACATAGGGTGATTTCAGACGTTACGCGGTCCCGATTCACCACAGTGGATTCCCGGCGGGGGTGAACCGAACAACCACCCCCCGTGGTCAAAAAAAGCCCCAAACAGACGTGACGGTACCGGGACCATGGCAGGGAATCGGGCCGGCAGATCACGGGCCGGGGCAGTGCAACAGATGTGACGCCGATTCCTGGCCGTGGTCAAAACACCCAGAAGGCACTGGGTCAGCCCGTCCCAGCTGCTGCTGCTGCTGTCCTCCACCGCCTCCAGGTGCAGCACGACCACCTCCTCCCCTGCCCGCGCCTCTACCGTCTCCTCCTCCTCCACCTCCTCCCTTGCTCTCTCGCCCTCCGCTCGGCTCTCCCTTCCGCTGCACTCCATCCCGCCCCGTCCCCCTGCTGCTGTGTGCCCTTTAAATCTCCCTCCGGTGCCTGTGTTGTTGCTCGTTGCCTGACAGCGACGCTCCGTGCTTTGTCCCCGGCTGGGAATCATTTCCTTTGATTCCGACCGGTGGTTGCCGGCCAGACGTTACTTTTTGTTGGTTCCCGTCGGGAATCTCTTTGACCACGCTTTCGGAGATGGTCCAGCGGGGAGCTCTGGAAGTGTGGTTGATTTTTACCCCATGTGGGTATTGACTGTGGTGAACATCCGGCGGTCGCTGAACAGATGTTCAGGGCGCTTTGGCCCCGCCGCGGGATCGACCGTGGTTCACTGTGGTTGAGCGTGATCTCGTAACGTCTGAAAATACCCATAGTAAGGTAACAGGGTATATAACATAATAAAATAGCAAGAGGAGAAAAAGGATCGTATCACATCACTCCAGTAAAACATTATGGGTGGCTATAAAGCAAATAAACTGCATAATATATCTTAGGTGTGAACATAAGTCACCCACGTCAAATGAACAGAGTCAATACCATTAGAAGTCCCAGAGCTATTGATTCATATACAAAACTCTGCATATATCCAAATTGTATATAACTCGTAACATCAATTATCAAAGGTGAGAATAAAATCAAATACGTGCCAGATGCTGAACATTAAGACTTAATCTAAATTTAAAAGTTTTAAGATTGAACGAATTTAAATTGAAATTGAAAATTGAAAATTAGGTACCATGATCCTCATCTATAGGTTCATAATTTAGAAATTTATTTCGGATAATAAAAGCTGTATTCAGAAAGCCTGCTACTGAACGAGTCAGAGCTGGGTCCTGGTCTTCCAACATGATTCTCCTTAATGCATCGCCAGACCTCCCTAAGTGTTGGATTAAATAAGGCTCCAAGTATACAGCTCTCAGTTTATCATATAAATGGCAATCAAAGAGGATATGCTCAACTGATTTGACAGTTAATAGATTGAATGGGCAAAGTTGAAGCATAAGGAATTTTATGTATGCGGCCCTCTAATATTCTGGACGGTATGGTTCCCTGATTCCCCTTTGGAAGTCTTGATTTGTTGTGCTCTTGGGTTTTTCTCTCTCTCATCCCCTTTCCCTCTTCAGCCTGTCACTGCTATGGTGAGTCCTCCACCCCGTACAGGTTCTTCTACATCCCATAATTACCTCCTGGTTTTCTCTCATGATTGCAAGTTCTTAACATAGCCCTGAAATGGGTACTAAATTTAGTACGCACAATCAATACCTACTTTTTCAGGTACAATACTGGGTACCCAAAAGGTTACAGGGGTACTTATCGGGTACCCAAATACACGAAAAATCGGTTACTTTCAATAATGATTTTTCGATTTACCAATTCTCAGTTGGTATTGTAGGGCTGTTTCAAATAGTCAAAAAATATTATTGAGTATTTCTGAGGTTCCAAGTGCTCAAGCTGATCATCGGAACCTCAGAATATGTAGGATTCAGAGGGCATAGAGCAGCGCAACCAGCAGCGTGGGTCAGAGAACAGGGGTTAGGGAATAGGGCACCGGGACCAGTGAAGGGGGTTCAGGGAGGGCTGCAGAGGACAGGTAAAACTCTCCTTAAAACTCACCTCTTTCGCTCTGTTCTGTCTGACTCTTTATCCTGCTGAGCCACTATTCCTATACCTACGATCGGTTTACCCTTATCCTTGCAACATGGACCTGCCTGCTGTCATTCTCATCGTAACCAAGCCAAGTACGTGCACTTGAGACCTCGCATCTTCATGAATGTTAGACCCCTTGTCTCTCCCTCTGTTCCCCTTCCTAAGTCTCTCCCCCAGCTCCTGTCTCTCAGATTGTAAGCCCTAGGGGCAGGGACCGTGTCTATTTTATTACTTTGTAAAGTGCCAGGTACACTACTGGTGCTATATAAATGTTTGTTAATAATAATAATAATAATAAGGTAAAGGATGAAGGATGCCACTCACCTAAAAGCTGCCGGAAACCAGGGCGCACTGCTGTCTTCTGAAGTGGACTCTGCCAAGCCACTGGAGCTGGTCTTACTGCTCTGCTACCTCATGCTGCCTCCTCTGAATGAGGTAAAGCTCTCTGGGAACATGCTGGTAAATGTAGTCCAGTTTGTTCCAGACAGCATTAATTGTAATGTTGTCTGGGAGCAAGTTGGACTACGTTTCCCAGTATTCTCCGAGAGAGTTTTAGGAGCATGCTCAGATTTGAGCATTTAAAAAAAAAAATCATTGGCATGAAATTTTTAAAAAAGTTTCCAGATGTAGTTTCCTGGGACTGGAAGTTCACTTTCTGAGTCCGGAGAGTTGATTTTCTGGAAAGGACTACACATAAATAAGTGTGTTAAGAAGAAAAATGGGGTGCATGAGTGAAAAACATGGAATCGAAAGTAGTTTTCCAAGACCAGAAATTGCAAGGAAATTGTTGGAACTTCATAGAAACTCAATAAATTGATGTCAGGAGTTGGTATATCAACGAAAATGTAAAAAAATCAGTACCATAAGTTGACATTCCAGAACTGGAAATACCAGAACCTGATATTTTGGGACGTCGGGTACCCAATCAAGTCATAATTGGGTAGCGTATGGTACCCAATCATTACCGGGTCGATTCAGGTGCTAGAAATTCAATGGGTTACCCGTTTTTGTAGACACTGTCTTTCAGATCTAGTTTGGGGGGTTGAACTAACATTGTAGCTTTGCTATTCTGTACATTGAACTTTTTGGTTCCGGTGGTGGTAATGCCTATTGGGTGGGTTCTCTTCCTGTTAGAAAGTTTTATTGGGCTTCCCTTATCCTAAAGGCTTTTTGTCCTGTGGGGATTGTATTTCCAGCTTACATGGTAGCAACTCCTAGTGATGAGATCTGGCCATAGCCTTGCAGCTTAGCCACCCTGAGGGAGCATTAGCCATGTTGTTAACTTACCACCTTAGTGCCTGTGGGGGGTTTGGGGGACTGTTTGAGTGTTATGTTCGGTGGAACTCCTTGTCTTGCTTGGCCTCCCCAGAGGGTTCCTGTGTAGGGCTCAGACGAGAGCAAGTGTTCCTGTTCCGCAGTGAAGTACTGACCTTTCAGGAGTGTTTGTGAGTGCCCATTAGTACTTCGTCAGTTTCTGGTGATTCCACACTTTCGTCATTTTTTTTGCCACTTTTCATCACTTTCCAGAAATTTTACGGCAGTTTTACAGTACTTTTATGGCAATTTTTTAGCACTCCTCCGTCACTTAGCTGTCATGTGTTTACATCTCTACAGCCCCTAGGAGTGCACATGGGGCACACCTGTAGCTGCCCCATTCAACCTGAAATGGCAAAACAGCAGGAAAGCCAGAAAATTTGTGCATATGGAGGTTAATGCCTTGTTACCAATAGAAACAGCACTTACCAAGATTTCTCATTGCAGATCTATTCCCATGACACCTATGGGTATCCTTCCTCCAATCACCAGAGACTTCTCCTCACCCCTGTTTACACTGGCTCTGTACACTCTGGATAGCTAGTAATAGTCATTAATTTGACTAGTAAGAAAAAGATGCTTGGCTGATCCCATGCCCTGTGGACAACTGTGCGTGCCCCCGGCACAGGGCCTATGGTGTACGCACAAACCGCGTGGCTGCAGATGTGTGGCTGCATGCATGGGTAATAGGATTGGCCCCAATATCTGCAGAGGGAAAAACCCTTTAGTGGAATAATGGCAGTTTTGTGAAAACGGCTAACCAGTGCCATATGATTCTAACTTGCAGATTATGTTGATGTCAGGCCTGAATTAGTTTACTTCTACCCTGATTAAACTCCTTTGCTGGTGGAGAAGCTATTTAAATTTGTCTCATTAGCCAGAGCACCAGACAGGGATGATCAAACATTCATTAATGCTTTGGTGGGAAAACCAACAATTAGTGGTATTAAATTCTTAGTGAGGGGATCATCTGGTTAAAATTTCTGTTGGGTTTCCATGTGTTTCTTAAATATTCCCCATAATGCTGCCCTGCAGTCAGCATTGGTGAATGGTGTTGTTTCAACTGGATTTAAGTCGGCATCCACACTGAGATACCAAGGACAGGAACGCCATTGGAAAATGGAGGGACATGTTGAAAGTTGCCGCTAGCATGCCCGATGCCAAATGTTATAAGTGAACTTGAAAGAAAGAAGAAAAACAGGCTTTGGTCATTGCTAAAGTAGCTCTAATGTGGAGAACAAATTGAGTGATGTGCTGATAGCACAGCTGAATTGGGTAGAACATTTGCTACTTGTGAATAATATTTGCAATTTTGGGTAGTCTGTTGGATGTCTGAGTCAGGCACCTGATTATCCAAGATACCAGGCATTACCATTACTGAGTTTCCAGTTTTCCTTTTTACTGACCAGTTTTGATAAGGCAACCAGAAAATCAGTATGGAAACCCGAAAATCAGTACTGGGAGTCAGTAAATCAGTACACAATGTACCTCATCAAGCACCAATTGGGTGCCAATTAGTACCCGATGTTACTAGGTTGGCTACCGTAATTTTGATGGGTATTCCCGTTTTTGTGGGTATTCATTTCTGCTAGGATAGTGCTATTTTTCTGGACTTGGAGCAAAGACCTATAAACTGGGCCCCATGAATTCTGCACTGCTGTGATTAGACATTTTTGCAGAACGTCTGCATTTGGCCAAATTGTCACTGAAACTTCCTCTGCCAGAGCAGAATTATAGCCTGAGTGGGGAATGCTATGAGCTAACCAATGGAATGCAAGCTCTGTGAGCTAACTAATGGGGTGCTGGCTACTATACTTTCCAAGATAATCAGACAGTATCCTACAACCCCCAAGGGAAAGAGAAAGCCCTGACCAACCTCTTTGCTGGCCCAGAAACTATTTAAATCTTCTACTCTGAGAGGTCTGTGTGATATTTTGTGAGGTTTTTATAAGATACGAGAGACTCAATGCTGATAGGATGTCATGCTGGGAAATTTTTAGGGATGGGCGAACGCGGTTCGGAAGTTCGGACCGAACTCGACCAGTTCGGTCGACCGAACCGAATTTCTGAACCGAATTTGTGAACTGAACCTTTTGTTGGCATATACAACTTGCATATTTTGCCAGATTGGCATAATTATTCTGCTTGCACAATCTGAGTAGTTTGCTTACAGAATTTGAGTTTCCTGGCTGCAGAATTTGGAGAAGAACAAATAATTATTATAGTAGAATACATGGGGTCCTGCCCATGAGCAGATATAGTAAGTTACAGTTCTTCATATACTGACCTAACTTCAACACAAATAGCCACACCAGCTTTACCGTTGGCCGTTACAACATCCCTGGGTAGTAACTTTCATGGGCCAATGGAGCATTTTGTGAAAAGGTCTCGTCTCCACTTCCAGACATGTCCACCCATTACTTGGATTCATGAAGCAAAGAAAACTGACGTCGCAGATGCTTGGCCACCCCTACTTGGCCACCCGCAGATGCTTGTCCACCCACCCTACAGGATCTTAATTTAGGAATCTTTCACATCCCGTGCTTGTAAACTTTCCTTGAGGTGTACAGAAGCTTCTCTGTGATTCTGATGTGTGTACTAGAGATGAATTGAATAGCTAATTCCTCATTCACAAGTAATTTTTGTCTATTCGGATAGCCCTCCCAATAAATATTAATGCCCTGAACAACTTTTATAATCATCATAATTAGGGCTGCAACCATTAATCAAACTGGTTTATCAATTACTCTGTCTAAATCTGATTAAAATTTGTGCCTCGATTAATTTGCCCAACGCACGCAAATTAGGCAAATCTATGCAAATGTATGTATAATTATGTAAATCTATGTAAGTTTATGCAGATTTAATTGATCAACAAAAAGACTTAATTGATTGATCAACTAAAATTTCTAGTTGGGTTGCAGCCCTAATAATAATTAATAAGTAATAGATTTTTATTTATATAGCACCTCATTTGCAAGTAATTTTTGCTTATTTGGATAGCCCTTCCAATAAATATTAATGCCCTAAACAAAATTTATAATAATAATAATTAATAAATGATAGATTTTATTTATAGAGCACCCTTCTGCCAAATGGCACTCTGGGTGCTTCTCACATTAGTGCAATATAAAACAACAAAACACCATAAAAAATAAATAAATCCATTTTAACAATTTAAAAGGGGAAGGTAAACAGGGAGGAAAAAATGTATCAATGAGAATCAGCAGTGGATCCTCTAAAAAGCACCTGGAGAATTAAAAAAAAAGTTTTTAGGTGCTTTTTGAAGGTGAGGAGGGAGGAACTGAGACGAACATCTGGAGGGAGGGAGTTCCAAACTGAGGGGCCCGCCGCAGGAAAAGCCTAATCACCTGCCATCTTAAGATGCGATAGCCGGATCCCCAGACAGTGGGTGGTATCTGAGCACAGGAGGCCAGCAGGGTGAGTTTCTAAATCCAGGAGCAGGTCTTGAATATAGCCAGGGCCTTTACCAGGGATGGAGAAAGGTCCAGCCTCAGGAGCCAACATCTCATACAGCCAAGAGCCATAAGATACATGTGTATACCCCTTTAAAGCATCTGGCAGGCTGAGCTTCTTCCTGCTTTGTGATTGGCTGGTGGACCGAGCCAGTGCTCTTACTATTAAGATTCTGAGGAGCAGCTACAATTCACCTGCTGAGACTAGGATTCAATGAACTAAGACACAGGAGCAATAAGACAGTACAGGGCCCGAGATTGGCCCTTGCCAGGAGTCCTGCATGAGCCGCTGGAGAGCCCCACCCCACCTTGGCCTATACTGCTAAGGGTTCGGTATATGTGCTTCTTCAGGTATTCCAGATTGGATATTTGGATTATTTCGGTCATTTTAGTTCACATATTTGGTACCAGATATCTGAAATGAAATAACCAAAACCAATAAATGAAACGGAAATGAATAGCACTGGCCACTTCTCCCAGAAATGGCCATTCCGTTGAGCATATTTGTTTGTCCAATTATTCACTGAAGCTCTGCTTTATGCCCCCTTAGATCCTTGACAAGGCGGATTTAATTTTTCTAAGCACATTAGCAATCCCAAGACATTGACTTGAGTCTGGCGAATGCTTTCGCTCCCACACAGCTCCTTTCCTCCCTCCCGTCCTTTTCATCCTGTCTTAATAACTGTGGCGATTTGTGACAAATCTGTGACCAATTCCCATGGGAAAAGAGCAGCAAGTCAGAAGGCCAAAGGCTGAAGTTTTACTGCACGATCCAGAGGGAGCTGCATCGTGAGTCAGGCACCATCTGTAACAATGTGCTAAAAAAAAAATCACTTGCAAGGCCATCGCTTTTTGGTTTAACTGAGCCTGCGCCAAAGAACGTCCCAGTGTGAAAAATTCTTCCATGCATTTGAAGCTGCTACTGAATCTTCAGATTAGGCTTCAAATGGCTCCAAACCAGGCTGTTAAAACGATTCTGCACAACCTAAGGGCGCTTTTTGACGAGAGGGAGACAAGCGGTATCGTTGCCGTTGCCGCCTCTCCACCCCCGCGATACTCTCTGGGACGTGTCTGCTGTTTAGACACGTCCCAGAGAGTATCTGCGCATGCGCTCCTTCGCGCATGCGCACACCTCCGGCGAGACCGGAAGTGCGGCATAAAGCCGGCACAGCGGCAATCCGCATTGAAGGGGGCAGGATCGCCGGGCCAGCTTCACGCAGAGGAGACCCGGCATTAGAGCGCGTCGGGGATTCAAACGGACGGCAACAATGGCGGCTGATAAAGGACTCAGCCGCCATTTCCGTCTTGTCAAAAAGCGCCCTTAGATCTCGATTTGGTATACCTTTTGTGGTACTGCTTTACTTTCTATATATATAATCAGTCCCATTGATTTCAATGAGTCTTTGCATATGAATCAAGTGTTTGCAAGAGTGGGGCATGAGCCACAGTAGCAACCTCTTCTGCTCTGTGATTAGCTGCTGCTCTGTAGCAGGGCCGGCCTTAGAATTTGGAGGGCCCAAGCAAAGATAAACATGCAGGGGCCCTGGAAGCCCTGCCACTTCGGGGCACTCTCTGCAGTTGCAGAGCTGACTGTTGCTGGAAGTTCAAGGCCTGGCCCTGATACTAGGCTAGGAGTGGGCAGCATGCTAGAGGTTCCCCATTCCTGACGTAGGGTAAAAACAGGTGTGATGGTGGCCCAAGGCCCACTGGCACATCTGTTTTTGGTGCTGCCAGATGTTAGCCCAGGACTGCGTGGTTGTGGGTTGGTGGCTAGCCTGGGATATGACCTCGGAAAATCTCTGAGGACGCATCCTGGGCTAAGCATGTGTGTTCAATCCTGCCATACCCGCCTGTCATGGTGGGGGACGGGGTTGCCCCTTTTTGTATAGCTCCCTGCCCTACCCAGGTTGTGCGGGTGATGAGAAGGCTCTCCCGTCGTGGGCATGTTTGTTCAGTGCCCCTCCCTGATCTCGGCTGTGTTGGCTATGACTTCATATATGGGCTGGGGAGCCACCCAAACACCCACATGTTTGTTTTTAACCCCAAATCCATTTACATTCTGAAGACCCAGCCTTTCCCCCCAGTTTGAGACGGCTCTCCCTTCCACCTATGGTGCCAAAGCCTATACTGTTGTCCCTGGGTGGCAATACTTGTCAGCCAACAAGGTCAAGATCTCTCTGCTGACTGAAGATTGACAAGAGTAGATCCAGGTGCCTGCGTTATGAAATCGCTCACCCTCCCTGCATTGCGGCTGTCTGTTTGCCGTTTGTCTAAACCCGTTTGTATTTAAGAGCCATATGTTTTCTTAATGAAATATATACAGACTGTTTTTGTTAAGTTGCAGACTTGCACTTTGCTTCATTAGCAGAAATGTTCTACTGGAGGTGGGTGGCAAACTGGTTGAGCTTGGTTGGGCAACAGTTGAACGATTACTTTATGGGAGTTTAAAATACTGCTTTTACTAGATGGCAAGCCAGTTGCTCTAAGTAATGAATAGCTTTTTGGTTTTCTTCGTATTAAATATATCCACATGACAGAACGTTTTCCTTTACTGGCCAGAGATTCCAGAAGGCAACTATCTAAGTATGTCAACAAACCAGACTCCTACTCAGAAATGGGGGAATTTACAGATTACAGGACTGTTCTTTCATTTAATGCACAAAGGCCAGGTTCGGCACACTACTTAGTCCCATTTCTCTGGAGACCCAAATCTGGTCCATGGCTGGTTTTTACTTGGCTCTTTCCAGTTCCTCCAGTCTGGCCCATGGATCCAATCCCTACCGTCAAGCATTGAAGGAATGGTTGAGGGGAAAGGGGTATAGAGATGAGAGTATGTGATAAAAGATGGGGAGTGATCAGGATTTCCCCCTACCTTTCCTCTTCCTGAGCACACCCTTAATCATCCCTCCCCCAACTCCTAGCCAATCCAGTTAGCTTGCACTGGGTTTCAAAGTGGAGTGACTTCTGACAACGGGTCCAAGCCAGCCGGACTGGATATTAGCTTTTTGGAATGCCGCAGCTCAGTCCCAGGGGCCCAATCCTGCTCCTGTTTAAATCCATTTGCGTTATTAGGGATGGGACTCCGGTACCAATTTCAGTTTTGGTTCTCTGAGAATTTCAATTCTCGTTTTGGCTTTTTGCATTGGGGGAAAATGGAAAAAAATCAATGAAAATAGTAAATACCCCTCCAAAACTGAAACGAGAACCGAAATTTCAGAAAGTAACTGGGCGCAAGCTGGTTATTTCATTCAGTGTCTTCTCCTGCTACTCCAGAGTGCTCTCCTGTAGCTGTTGCTCACAGGAGTAATCCCGTGGGCAGGAGCAGAGACACAAGTATTGTTTTAAGGGGTTCCCTGACCCCATCTTTGAAGACTGAATCACAGAATGTCAGTTGCAAAGTATTTTGAGGGTCATCTACTCCAAGCCCCGGCTTGGATTCAGGATGGCTACCGCCGCAACACCCTGTCCAACCTTTTTTGCAAGCCTCAGGAACAGAGAACCTACAACCTCCCTAGGCAACTTATTCCATTGCTGAACAGCTTACTGGTACGAATTTTTTCCTGATATCTAATGGCCATTTTGGTTCCTGTAACTTGAGCCCATGGGCATAACTTTGGACTAAAATTGGGAGGGGCGAGAATATTGAACCTCATAAGCTCCACCCCTCTGTCTCCAGAATTGTGGGGGTAAGGAAATTTGCTAGTGACGTGTCTTCCCCCACCTGTGCCTATGGGTGTTAACAAACCTGATGGAGGCCCGCTTTGGCCCGCGAACTACTGGCACGTTTGTTGGTGGGTTTCCAGAAGTTGTCCCAGAATTGCTTCTGGGTGTGTTGGCGGCGACCTCAGGCTGTGATCGTGGAGACTCGCGATCCCAGTGGCCTGGGCACTGGCATGTATGTTTGCTGGCTGGACCTGACTGGGACCGTTTTGTTCAGGCGTTCCTGATTTGGGTCGGGTTGTGATGGTGACACTCTACCATCACATCTATAAACTAGGGCTGCAACAAATTGATTTGACTTGATTAATCAACTAATGGGTGATCACTCAATTAAAATTGTCCCGCCGCACCACCACCCCAATTAATCGGAGTTGGAAAGCTGTGAGAAAGCTGTAGTGAATTGATATGCACAGATAATGCAAGAAATGTTGTTCTGGGGGTTGAGAACCAATTTTGAAAATGTGAGCTGTGCTGCTCATGCTCTACAATGGAGCATAAACAAAGCTCTTTCTGTTGCCACCATTGGCCGTGATCCCATGCCCCGTGGAGCCCGTGTGCATGTGTGCATGCTTGCAGTTTCTGTGGGACAGAATGTGTCCGTGATGAGAATCTGTGCGGTTTGCACACGGCTGCGCCCACGGCTCCACACGGGACCTGCAGGGTTTGGGATTGAGCCAAGCAACTTGGCGAGTGTCGTAAAATTGTCGACCACTCCAAGCATAGTGCTCATAGCTCTTAGCAAAACAAAAAACTTGGACTAGGTGAGAGCAAGCTGCAGCAGGATATTGCCACCAGATCAAACAGCACTTTTATAACGTTGCACAGCCTTGTAAAGAACCCAATGAAGTAAGGCCATTCCCCCCCACCCACCACCACTTTTTCTGGTCTTTAATGTTCATTAAGCACTTTAATGTGTTCATTAAACATGTCTAACAATTTGACCACAATTTCTGGCAAATATTTCACTTTTTGGAAATGTATGTAAAACATATGCAAATTTTAATTAAAATGTGCATACTGATTTATATTTATTTATAGTGCCATTTATATGCCACCCCCTCCTGCTACAAGCATCACGGGGCATCTAAGAACATTTAAAAACCTATAATAAAATTCATTAAAAATCAACATTTCCCAAGATTAAAAACTCCCCAAAACAATAAAACCCCACCTCATTGATTGATCAAATAATTGACTAAAATTCTACAAATTAATCAACTAAGATTTCTTTAATCGAGCTGCAGTCCTAAAACACCCTATAATTACTCCCATGCTCTCTTCAACGTTTTCTCATAAGACTTCCTTTCCTTTAGTATGTTTGTTGCCCTCCTTTTGAACCCACTCTAGTTTGTCAATGTCTTTCTTAAACTGAGGTGCCCAGAACTAGACAGTACTCCAGGTG
>QEPC01011901.1:11862308-11896484 GCA_003113815.1 Sphenodon punctatus | reverse complement strand
GGCCCGCTGGTCGGTGGAGCTTGGGGTGGCAGGAAGGCCAAGCCCCAGGAGAGTCGTGGTGTCCTCAAGCGATGACAGCCGAGGATGCTGGGAGCGTATGCAGACGAGCTGCAACCTCACCAGTTCTTTCCCATCAGGCAGCTTTCCCTTTTACTATTGTTGTTGCAATGTTTTTTTTGTTTTATTGCATTTTATTGATTTTGATATTGCTAGCCACCCTGGGCTGCCTGGCAGGAGGGGCGGGGTATAAATTTTAAAAATAAAAATAAATAAATATAGCTAACCCTTGTCCTCAACAACCAGACGGAGATCCGGCTCTACAGAGTTCTTGCCTTCTCCCCTCACCCACACCTCTCACACCAGCTGCTCCTGCTTTACTCCAGACCAGAGTCAAAATGGCTACCAGATTTATTACTTGTAGGTCATATCCACAATTTCAAGTACTGGGTACCTGGAAGGCTACGCGAGTCCTGATTAGGTACATGATTACCCCCCAAATTGGGAATTATCAGTACTGTTTTACCAATTTTCCTGTTACCAGTCAGTGAATTGGTAGGAGGAAATAGCAAAAATCAAGATGGTAAATTGAAAGATCAGGATGGAAACGAAAAAAATTGGTGCCAGACGTTGGTATTCCTGGATAACCAACCAGGTTAATCCAACCTGGATTAACCTTTGACCCTTTTCCTGGTTACCCAGTTGGGCACTGGTTTATGGTACCTAATTAGTACCCAAAGTTGGTGAGTCAGGTCGAGTACCGAAAATTCGATGACTTTACCCGTTTTTTGGTGGGTTTTTTGGTACTCGTTTCACCTCTACTCTAGAGATCCTGCTAGGAGTGACTCCCTGGTCTTTGATCCTGCCTGGTTGTTATAGGATGCCTTTCATCTGCCCCTCTGGACCAGCTGCCTGATGGGAATGATGCTCCAGACTTCATCCCTTCAGCCTGCCCTGACTTCACCTCATGACTGGGATTCTGATGAGCAGTAAGCTGGGGATCCCAGGGACTAGAGGCAATTCCTTCTCCCCAACATTTCCCCCTATTTCTCCAGCTCTGTTTCTCTCTTTCTTGTTCATCCCTCTTGACCCTTCTCTGGGGCTGATGATCATGCTCCCGCAGCTGCTACATTGCTGCCTTTTAGTCCCACCCCCTGCAGGTTGGCAGCACCTGGATTAACTCTTTATCTGCTGGTTCAGCTTGTAAACCCCATGACCTGCTCCTATGAATCAGCAAGACACTCTAGGCATTTTACTTTCAGCAAGGAGTTCTTTCTTCAAAATTATGGGCTCCGTGAGGTATTATAGCAGAACCTGTAAGAAAACATTCCAACATCTTGCACTCTTTTATCTTGATTTTTTTCACTGACTTCTGTATCCCTCAAGACTAAAGGAAAACAAATTTAGAAAAAGAAATTACCTCCTGACTTGGTGACCCAGGAGTTGATATTTAGAAATGCTAAAACAACACACCACGGTCTGGGAGACGTGCCTACAAAAATACGAAGTGATTAAATATTTACTCTGGGTTTTGTTATTCTGTAGCTATTTAATATTGCATTTGTCAGCAGAGAGCACTGGCGTGACCTGCCCTTTTGTATTTAAATAAACCGACAAAAGCCAGGAAATTCAAAGCTAAAGGGAGAGAAACCAATTCTAACACCTTGCACCTTTGTTGGTTTTTCTGGGGAGGGGTTTCCTTTTAAAACAAGTGTCAGGCAATGATATGAAATGGGGAATACATTGCCCTGAAGCTTATATTTCTTTGCTTCCCCCCGGCTCCTGATCATTAGGTTTCTAATTATCATTAGGTTTATAATGCCCTTGAGGAGTGTTTGGAAGCTGCAGCTGGTGTAGAATGTGGCAACCCATCTTCTGTCATGGATGGGTTGCTAGGAAAACATTACACTGATGCTCCACAATCTGCACTGGCTGCCAACCACTTACCAGGCACAATTCAAGGTATCGGCTTTGACCTATAAAGCCCTAAATGGCCTGAGCCCTAAATATCTGAAAGATCACCTCATCCCATTGCGGGCGGCCTCTGCGGCAATCTGTGACTGTGTAGATGCCTAGTAGCGCTATAGTAATGATAAGGACGGTGAATGGTAGTAGTAACTGGGAGCACCCTCTTGCAGGTGCCGTCTGTCCGCCATGTTTCCACAACAAGGACACAAAGAGAGGTGTTCTCAGTGGCTGCCCTACATTATGGAACTCCCTTCCCTTGGCGATTTGCCTAAACCCAAGCCTTCTCATTTTCTGGGGGCAATCCAAGACCTTTTTGTTTGGCCGGGTGTTCGGCAGGCAGGGATAATGGTGGGTGTTTTGTTTTTTTGGTTGTGTGGTTTTTTTTTGTTTTTTTAAAATTTTCATATATTAAGCGGTATGGAGATTTTATTTGGTTTACTTCTGAATTTATTGTTGTGTTTTGTTACCTAACTTGAGCCTTAGGAGAAGGGTGGAACAAAAATACGAATAAATAAATCACTATTCTCTGGGTGCATTTTCATAAGATGAAATAAACTCCTCCAAGATCTGTTTTTCTGATGCACCCAATCCCTGTCCCCCACCCCCACCCCCAGCCTCAGAACTCAACCAAGAATTTGCCGAGGGTCTGAGGAGTAGTCCAGACACTTGGACTGCTCCTCAGATCCTTGGCGAATATTCGCCGGTTGTCTTTATTATTATTTAGAACAGCCCTAACTAGGGCTGAAACGGAAAGTTGCAGCGGTAGCTATTTCTGCCGGAAACAGCGTTTCCGCAATTAGTGGTACGGCGTGGCAGAGGCTTTCATTCCGCTAGTTTCATTCCTCTACTTCTGAAGTTCTGCTAATTTCATTCCGCTACTTCCACAGGCTTCGCAAATAACAGAAACATGACATTTTCGCTCATTCCGCCAGCGCCACAAAAGAGCGGAATAGCACTTTCCCGACAATTCTGCAATTTTTACGATAGTTTCTGAATTTGCAGAATGCCAGCGGAATTAGCAGAAAAGCCGCGGTGTGGCGCGGGCAATTCCGAAATGGCAGAATGGAATTGCGGCGTGGTAAAAGCCGCTGCCACTTCAGCCCTAGCCCTAACTAAAACTTACAGTCCCAACTTTTTTTTTTTAAACTCTGCAAACATTGAATTGCTGGCAATGTGACATTTTTATAGAAGTCCTGCAAAATTCAGCTTAACGGGACTCCAATGTGTGTTAAAAACCAGTTCATCTAAACTTGAATTGAGCTAACAGATTGTTAGGGATTTGTTTGGGTTTTCTGGTGAGGTTGGGGGGAGGGGGGAGGATGGGGTTTTGAGGGGTGTTTTTGTTGTATGAATTTTAACGTTTTTTAAGTGTGTGTGTGTGTGTGTGTGTGTGTATCGAGATCCACCGTGAGCCTTGTGGGAAGGGCAGAATAGAAATTTTAAAAATAAATAATAAATGAATTTGGAATTAACAAGATCCAATATAAAACTAAATGAAAGTTTCTGCAAACATTTTGCATGTGATTAAACCAAATAATTCATATTTATTTATTTTATAAAATCATTTAATACCCCGCCCTTCCTGCTCCAAGCAGCCTGGGGCAGCTTAAAATGTTAAAACATTATAAAATCAATAAAACCATATAATACAATAAAAAGGGGAAGGCACAACCCAAACCACCCCCTCCCTCCACCCCATCTCCCTTGCCAAAACCAGACAGAACAGCCAGGTTTACACATACGACGGAAGGAGGGAGGTCTGGGGCCACCCGGGCCTCCACCGGGAGGGAATTCCACAGCCGAGGTGCGGCCACCGGGAACGCCCTCTCCAAAGTGACCCCCCCCCTGGGTCACACCGGGGACCTCAAGAAGGGCGCCCCCAGCGGACTGCAGAGGCTGCTCCAGAGTGTGGAGAGCGAGGCTCCTTTTCAATTGAAATAAGACTCCTCCTCAATTGGAAACCAATTTTGATGTTGGAAAAGCCTGCCCCATTTCAGCCTTCAAACAAAAGTTCTTCAGTGGCTTGTACAGCAAATCAAATGGACAATTTTCTTGGCAATGGACGCCTTGACAGAAAGCCAATGAAGTGACTGCAAAATGGAGACCTATGCTGCGATTACCCAGGATGACTGAATGTCCTAGATGAACCATCTTTGGACACTCCAAGACAGAAGAAAGCCATACAGCAGTGGTTTCGGTAATCGGTCTTAAAGCTTAGAGAAATGTATTACAGAGTGTGACAGCGTTTCATTGCATGACCACATTTCATAGACGCGTCGTGATTGTAAGATAGCCAAGAGAAGCCAGGCCGATGTTGTTAATAGGTGAACCGTGTAGAACAGAGAGGGCCGTAGAGCTGAAATGGGTAGCACGTTTACTATCCAGGTTAATACCCACATTGGCTACCCAATTACTGATTAGGGTACCCAGATACCTGAAAAAAATCAATAATTTTTGGTACCAATTTTTCCATTTGCCGATCAGTAAATCGGGGTGGAAAACTGAAAAAATCAGAACTGGAAGTTGACATTTCGGGACTAGAAGTTGACTTTTTGGAACATTCCAGGACATCGGGTGAAAACCAAATATTGATTCATACCTGATATTTTCTATTCAGTTCAAGTACTGAAAGTTCGATGGACATATCAATTTTTGCAGGTACTTTTTCAGGTCTAGAGAGGGGGTCTTTGACTATGTTTTTAATTCCTGGTGACAGAGGTGGAAAGAAATTGGATAAACCATCAAACAAAATGAATGAGGTCAGAGCAGTCCACTTTTGTGGCCTTGTTCTGTTTTATGAACAGTGATTGTTTTAAAGAGAAGTTGGGACGTCTGCATTTTTTTGCTTTTCTGCTGGGCACGATGACAGAACCGAGACAGACTGCTTTAGCTGGTTTAGATATGAGAGAAGAGGTGAAGTAGAATTGGGCGAGATGGGCAGAGCAGATACTGTTTCCTGAAGCCCAACCAAGCATGTCACCAGCCCCTATGCAAAACCTCTGAATTAAATGACACAAGATTTGGGAAATATTTATTGGCCAACTTCGCCAATGTGTGGGAAAACTTGAGATTTAAACAAAGATTATATCCCAATCCCTTGTCCATGTCATGGGTTAGAACAGGGGTAGGGAATCTGGGACTTGGGGGCCAAATGCAGCCCATGGCTAGTTATTCGGCCCTTTTCCAGTTCCTGGATCTGGACCCTGAATCCAGTTCCTTACCCCCAAGCACTGAAAGACTAAGCTCAGGGGAAGGGAGTAGAGATGAAGACATGCACATCCCGGCAAGGATCCATGATCTGGACCCTCCTCTTCTTGAGTGCATTCCTTAAACATCCCTGCCCCAACTTCTATGCGACTCGTGGAACCTTTACTCCTTTCCAAAGTGGCCTCCAGGAGGAAAGAGCTCCCCTACCTCGGGTTAGAAGAACTCCCTCCCTTTGGTTTCATTGCATGAAACGCTGCCATAAGACTTGATAAAAGACCATGGACGCAATTCCTAACCAATATTAGGGCGGAACAAGCAGCCATTCCCCCGTCCCCATGAGTACAGGAAATGATAGATGCATAAGATGGGCCTCTCACTCAGTGAGGCCCACCCCCTCAGTGAGGCCCACCTGCTCAGTGAGGCCCACCCGCTGAAGGAGATCTTCTGTGTAACTGGACACTGAGAAGTGAAAATGAATGATGTCCATTTTTTCCTTTTTCTAGGGGAGGAGGGGTCGGCCTGCACCAAGACTGTGCAGTGGTCTCCAGCTTCCCTGGATTCAGCACCCCACAGGCCCCAGAAGAAACCACCCCCCCATGCTGCTTTCCTGTACTTTCCCGCTTTCCTGATGGTTCCAGGGACAGCCTTAGAATTTGCAGGGCCCAGGGGGGAAATAAAATGTGGGGGACCCCACACCCCTGCCCACCATAACCCCAGCCTTTTAACAACTAGCCCTGACAGGGGGAGTAGCACCCCACCCACCCTGTCTTTCGGTACCAGTCTTGCTGCCCTTAGGGCTTATATGAAGGCTGCACCACTGGCCGAGAGGGCCTCTTAGCTTGGGTGGCTGCCCTTAAGGCTTATACTAGGGCTACGCCCCTGACCTTTTAGTTCAGGCCACAGGGCTATAGCAGCAGGCCCTTTACAGACAGCATCAGTAGGGTCGCCACCTTTTGTAGTTTGACCCTGAGACTCCCATTTTGGTCTATGGATTCTGGCTGGAGAGAGGCAGCGGTGCTGTTCTGTACAGCCCGGGGGGCGGTTGCTTCCTTCAGGGTCCTGTTCCCCACACCCCAGTAGGGGGAGGGACGGAGCAGGGCCCTGAAAGAAACAGCTACTCCTAGGGCTGAGAGTTGTGGGTGGGAAGATGGCTATTCCCGAAGGGCTATCTCAAGAACCCTCGTCTATTAAGGTACGCGCAGCCTCTGTATGGACAAAGCACCCAGAGTGGTCCCAGCGGTCAGAGCAGCAAGCGTGCTCACCACTCTCACCGTCCCTGGGGCTTCTACTGTTCATAATTTCACTTTGGAGCACCCAAAAATGGAGCGCAGGGGGGCGGGGGATGACTAAAACCAGGAAACAAATGACGGGGAGAGCTTCCTGGACCCAGAATTCCACACAGCTGAGAGTCATGAGGGAGGGGGTGGAGGGCAGCGCCTACCCATGTATTAGGTTTGCCGTGCCAAGCCCCCTGAGTAGGAGCTGCCTGGACTCAACACAGGACTCCTGTGGGCTACTGTCCATTTATTTACCCTTAAAAAGAGACATTAATTGCCATTGATACCAAATTACTTTTTCATGCAAAGTCTTCTAATATGAGGACTGTGTAACCTCCCCGCTTCTTTGCTCTGGAGTAATTTAACATTGCAGCTTAAATTCCTTGGTGATGTGTCGTTAATCGTGTAAATTAACATACAGCATGACGACTTCTGAGCTCCCTTATGGATCTTTAGGGCATTGAAACCCACTGCTGACCCCCCTTTCTGCATCTTTATTCTCCTGAATGAACAGTTCTTCCCAGAAGCGGCCAGTGTGGTGGTGTTTTTTCTTTATCCGATTGTATTTCTTCTGGTTGACCAACTCCAGCTGGCTCATTAACCTTCCCAAAAGAGTCTCTTGAGAAGAGCTACCGGGGAGTTATGGCACCATAGACCAGATGCCCTCTGCACCTCCCTGAAGGATGGTTTTATAGGGACACAACGCCGTGGAGTCAACCGTAGTGGCATGGTTTGAATGTTAAGAAGAACTTGTGCTCTCTGGTGGGAAGCCCTAGCCAAGACTAACACTTTCCTCTCCTGAGAGGACACAGAGCAAGGCCTTCTAGCATTGTGTGGGCCTCAACAGCTTGAACTCTGGCAAGAAAAATGCTTTCATGCTGATACGGCTGGGCTGTCAACCGAGCGCGCTAGCTGGCTATCTCTGCTCCAAAAGTCTTAAATCTGCCATTTGCTTTCAGTGCCCCAGCATAGGAGGCTTAATTGAAAGAGAAAGTGCAGGTTAAAATACAAGGCTTCACGAGTCTTTCATGCTCAAGAAATGAAGAGTAATGAACACTGAGGCTGTCTAGATTTACAGGGGTGGAAAGGGCTTCCAGGGTCATCTAGTCAAGCCCCCTGTGTCGGCCCTCGCGGTGCTCTGTGGTGCGGGGGTGGGCTCCCCTTCATGCCTGGCGATGGGCCCTGCCCCCCGCATTGGAATGCGACCCAGCACCTCCACCAGATGCCGCGGCGTCAGAGGCCCCAGCGCAGCATCCGGTTGCCAAGGCAACCCGCCCGGACGCTGTCAATCCGGAACTCCAACCCTTCACCTCCCGCGACGTGAGGGCGCAGCCTGAGCCTGTGTGACGTTCCGCACGGCTCCAGGCACGCAAGGAGGAGGGGCCAGGTCTTTAAAGCCCGGTACTGGATATCACACAGTGCCGGTGATCGGAGTGGAGAGACTGACCAAAGCGAAGTGTATTTTTGAGCTGTTGTATTGCTGTTGTGCTTAACCTTGAGAGTTTGATACTGTGTTGTGAGTGTACCCTTGTGTCCCCCTGTCCCCCCCGAGTAAGAGTGGGTGATTGCAAGCATGGGTGGATTGAGTGCACGAGCCCTTCCCCCCTTCCCTGGGGTTCCTGCCTTCCCCCCCCCCGTTGGTTGAAAGCCCCTCCCTATTGTCCCATGAACCTAGACCCTGTTCCTGCTTCCCCCCCACATCTCCAGCACTAGCACTCTTCCCCCCCACCCCCCTTCATAGGAGAGTGAGTCTATGGAGCGGTTGCATAGGGCTTGGTGCTGCATTCTCTGCAACGAGCTCTGCGCCCAATGATGGTAGATGCCTGATCTCCTTGAGATCTATTGGGCTACTACACTATCCGGATGGGCATTCTCCTCCCACGGGCCCCCTGCAGAGCGTAGCGGTGGAGTGGACGAGTGAGTGCATGCACCCTTCTCTTATCCCCTTTCCCCCCACCCCTGTGACAGAATCACCGACCTACGTGCATGCATTCCTTATTCCTTTTTGGGAGTTGGGAATAATGGATTTGGCCAAAGAAATAGGAGATCTAGTCCAAGCAGTACAAACATTGGCTACGGAGGTAAAGAACTTACAAACAAAACATACTGAGCTCGCCACCGCTGTGGGGATGATTCAGGGTGGGGTGGCCCCTGTTGTAGCACCCCCCATGGTGGCACCAGAGGTACCTCCAGTGTCGCCACCCGTAGGGGCCACCGCCCCTCGGGAACCCAAAGGGTCCCGCTTTGAGAAATTCTCCAGCGACAGGCGAGCTTTCCAGGGGTTTTTGGCTCTCTGCAAGCTTACTTTTACTATGCAGCCAGTGACCTATGCCATGGACACCTTGAAGGTTGCCTTCATTATTGGGAATCTCGGGGGGATTGCCCTGAATTGGGCCACCACTTTATTGAAGGGAAGAAGTGACCTGCTCTTGAACTATAATGATTTTGTGCGGGAATATACTTATATTTATTTGATCACCCGCATCGCCAACGGGATGCAGAGGCTGCCATCATGTCCCTAAGGGAAGGGGGGGGGGCTCTTGGAATACATAACCCAGTTCCAACAATTGGCCCTTGATCTACGATGGCCCAATGAGGTGTTAAAGGTGATGTTCTGAAAAGGCCTAATCGACAAACTTTAAAGACCAATTGGCATACACCATCCTTTCCAACACACGGGAAAAAATCACCATGTTAGCCCTACAAATCAATGACTGACTGGCAGAAAGGCAATGAGAAAAGAGACAAGAGGCTTTTCCCCAGAACCCCATTGTCCATTACATCACCAGCAGAAGAAGCCAAGGGAAGCGACCCGGAACCCATGCAATTGGGTGCCTCCCGAGGTCCATTGACAGCCAAAGAAAGGGGGCGAAGACGGACGTCTAGGGCATGTTACTATTGTGGGGACCCTTCCCATTTTGTACATGAGCGCCCTTCCCTGTTGTTGCCACTTCGCGACCAGGGAAAATTCAAGGGCCAGGAGGGACAGGGGTCCTCTTGGCCATAAGACAAACCCCCTTGGCCCTTACCTCACCATAACTCCACCTCTGGATTCCCATCACTTTAACTATTGGTCCTCAGCGATTGCTTGTGGCATGGGTGCTCATGGATTCTGGGGCGTCAGGTAACTTCATCGATTCCCAGTCTTGTTTAGGCCCGTGCCTTCCCCGTACAAGCCAAGACCCATCCAGAGCCAGTGCACTCAATCAATGGGTCCCTATTAATCTCAGGCCCCATCACACGACAAACCACCCCTTTGTCGTGTGCCATTGGAATGCACCGAGAATACATTGTCTTTGATATAGTATGCACTCCTTTATTCCTTGTGGTTCTAGGGTTACTATGGCTGTGCCAACACAACCCCTCTATTCTATGAACAAAGAAGTAATTACAGTTTACATCAGACTACTGTTCCCGTAGATGCTTGAGACCTGTGAGAATTGAAGGACCCCGCCCCAAACAATGTGTGGAAGCAGCCCGAACAACGCATCTAAGCTCCCAAAGCACTATGCGGACTATGCAGACGTATTCAGCAAAGTTCAGGCAGCAGAACTGCCACCTCATCGATCATATGATTGCCCGATTTGACCTGCTTCCCAGTAAAGAATCTCCCTTCGGCAGGATCTATGCGTTGTCCACTCCAGAACTAAGTGCGGTTTGCCAGTACCTAGATGAGAGCTTGAAGAATAGCTTCATCCGGCACTCCTCCTCACCTGCCGGTGCCCCCATATTTTTCATCCCTAAGGAGGATGGAGGCCTCCAGCCCTGTATCGACTATCGAGGGTTAAATTCCTTCATGGTAAAGAATTGTTACCCCCTACCCCTGATTCTAGAGCTGCTAAATCGTCTACAAGGGGCCCACATGTTCACTAAATTAGACCTTCGAGGGGCCTATAATACGCCAAGTATTACAACGACTCCGACAACACAAACTATATTGCGAACAGGAAAAGTGTGCCTTCCATCTAAACATGGTGGACTTCTTGGGCTTTATTATAAGCCCTGAAGGAATCAAAATGGACCCCCACAAGGTTGATGCAATTAAACAATGGCCAGCACCCAAGGCAGTCAAGCCCCTCCAATGTTTTTTAGGTAGCACAAATTACTACCGTCAGTGCATTCCCAATTATGCGGAAATAACCAAACCCCTTACACAGCTCTTAAAGAAAAAACAAGACTACCTGTGGGGACCCGAGCAACAATATAGTTTTGACTACCTTAAAAGGGCCTTCTTGACAGCCCCTATCTTACAGCACCCAGACTTCCAAAAACCTTTTCAGGTGGAGGCAGATGTGTCAAGTAGTGCCATAGGAGCTGTATTATTGCAAGAAGCAGGAACAGACGGCCAACTGCTCCCGTGTGCTTATTACTCCTGACAACTCACCTCAGCAGAGCAAAATTACACCATATTCAATCAAGAACTCCTTGCTATCAAGGCAGCCTTCGAGACGTGGCGACATTATCTTGAAGGAGCACAGTTCCCAGTGATGGTTGTAATGGACCATAAAAACCTGACCTTCCTCCAAACAGCTCAAATATCCGATGCCTGGCATACACGATGGACACTGTTTTTTGCCCATTTTTTGTTCACCCTGCAGTATTGCCCTGGAAAGATAAATGTCCTAGCAGATGCCTTATGTCAGTATCATGAAGGCTGAGACATGAACGTACGAGTACAAAGACCTATCTTAGACCGCAAGGTGTTTGCAGGAACATATTTACCTGTAGAACAATTCCAACAAGCCACTGACAATGAACTCATCGTGGAAGACAACCCTGCTTACATTAAAGAAAACGGTCTGATCCGACGACATGGACGGCTTGTGGTTCCTCCATCTTGTAGACCCCATATCCTGTGGTCTCACCATGATGCACCGCTTGCAGGACACCCTGGACAAGAACGGACCTATGCATTAATTCGCAGGGCCTTCTGGTGGCCTGAACTCCTGCACGATGTACAACAGTACGTACAGAGGTGCCCTACATGCGCATGCACCAAAATTCCATGGAGAGCATCACAGGGACTCCTCCAAATAACAGCCCCAATGAGTAGGCCTTGACTTTATTGTGGAACTACCTCCGTCTCGAGGCTACAACACCGTCCTTGTTGTCGCAGACCATTTCACCAAGTTGGCTCACTTCGTGGCATGTAAAGGACTGCCTTCAGCCCATTGGACCGCCCTTCTGTTTATACGCCACATAGTGAGGTTGCACAGCTGGCCAATGGAACTAATAAGCGATAGAGGCCCTCAATTCGTGTATCGATTTTGGGTCGCCTTGCTTAAAGCCCTTCAAGTACAATTGAAACCTACCACCGCGTATCACCCCCAAGCCAATGGTCAAGTAGAATGGATCAACCAAAATTTCGAACAGTACGTCTGGTGTTATACAAATTATTTAAAGGATGATTGGTATACATGGTTTCCTATAGCGGAATTCACTTATAACAATGTCCCCCAACGCTTCTCTTGGGGACTCCCCTTCCTATGTAATCTTCGGGTTCCACCCTCGACTAGGAACCACGAACCTGCCCCCTGTTCACGTACCCGCAGCTGGAGCACTGGCCCAGCAGATCCTTGAAAAACAAACCTTAGCTAAACGAGTCCTAGAGCAATCTTGACGCCAGTATAAACGCCAGGCAGACAAGCATCGTAGATCTGCACCCAACCTGAACCACGCCGGAGAGCTAGTCTGGATAGACAGCAGGCACTACCCATCGACTTGCCCATCCAAGAAACTGGATTATAAGTACATTGGTCCTTACCCTTTCCTTCGTCAAATGAATGAGGTCACTTATACCGTACACCTCCTGCCCCATGTCAAGATTCATCCCACGTTTCATGTATCTCTTTTGAAACCGGCAGCTGGCACCCCGGTTGTGGACGTTTCCCCTGTTCCTAATACCCCTATTGATGTTGACACTGAATATGATGTGAGGGCCATCTTGGATTCCAAACTGCGCTGGGGTTGTCTCCACTATTTGATAGATTGGGCAGGCCGTGGGCCTGAAGACCGCTTGTGGGAACCTGTGACCAGAGTGCTTGTGGGAACCTGTGACCAATGTGTCGGCTCCTCTGCCTCTTTAATCTCTGCCACCCTGAGAAGCTGAGCCCTTGCTGGAACCTTGGCCGGGGGGCTCGATGGGGGGGAACCCTTCTCTTCTCCCCTTTCCCCCCACCCCTGTGACACCCTGTCCAAGGCAGAGTAAGAGTGGAGCTTAGCCATCTGACTGCAGTGAGCAGAGAGCCTCAGATTACTGCACTCCCCGGGCGGCAGGAATCGCTGTGGCCAGTGATGCTGGATGGAGTCCTAGCTTCCTTGGGGTGGTGGTGGTGGCGGCAGCTTCCCTGCTCTTGGGACAGGAGAGGAGGAGCTGCGCTGCTGAAAGAACCAGTTGTGGATCCAAACTGGAAGTGCGGCAGGAGGGTCAGGGCCGCAACCAGCTCCCTCAGCAAGTGTGGCACCTGCCTCAGCCAATGGGAGGGCCAAGACCGAAGCTGGCTCCGTTGGTGGGCGGAGCTCATTCCCCAGCCTAGGATCAGGGAAGCTGCTGCATGCCCCCCCCTCCCGCCCCCCCAGCAGGGAGTCACCCAGGGACCAGCCCAGGATCTGGGGGAGAGCGGTGCTGAGAATGGGACCCTTGTGATGGTGCACAGCCCGTCCTGGCTTCTGGGCCAGTCCCAGGCAGCTGTGTCCCTCCTGGCACTGTGGCTGGGAGAACCAGTCCCCACAGACCACCTACATGTCTCCCCTGTCCAAATGGTCTTTCAGATGTGCCCAAAGTTGCCTTCATTGATTCATGTAAATTTATTCAAATCAGTACCATCCCCTTTTAGTTCCCAGAGGAGCAATCCTCTCCCTGTCTCTAGTGGTGTCCCCTAGCGAATGGGACTGGAGTCGTTGGCTCCTCCCTCCTGCAGCCAGTCGCTGACCCAGTTCTGCTATACTGTAAGAAGAACGGGAAGGCCGTTGCTACACGCAACAGGGAGGCATCAGACTTGGAAGCTACCATGAAAAAGACTCCTGCTCTGTTTGTTTGTTTTTTCCCCTGCCCCTTTTATTCCTGTGCTCTCCCCCTTCCCTGTCCTACCCCAGACTCTCCTTTTTAGAATAACTGACTGTGCTTTTGTCCTCGGGCTAGCAGGAGCCTGGAGCCATGCAGTCTGCCTGAAGCTTTGCTCCTCTGCTCTCCCAGAACCTTCCCCGTCCAGCCCTCTGAACTCTCTGATAATCTTAGGATTTTAATAACAAATAGACGGAAGGCCTGCTCGGTCTAGGGCAAGCCCCGATCCATAAAGCAGGCAAAACGAGACCTGGGCTGTTTATAGAAGCTCGCCTGTTTGTAGTACATTGATACATAATAATAATACTTTACTTTATTGGGAGTTTAGCTATCGCTGTACTCCAAAACCACAACAATAAAGCAAGAGAACAGCAAGTATCATAATAAGTTACACAAAAGCTCATCATGACAAAGACAAGCTGCATAACCGCCTAACATAACATATATTCTAACGGTATACATATAGACAAAACAGCATGGCATTATTTGGCACAAAGAAATACATCTTATTACTTACGGTGAAAAATCGCCGCAGATAATAACCTAGTCCACCAAACTCAAAATCAGAGCCAGAATGTCATCCTGGCATACCCATACCCATATCACAGTAGGTAATGGACAATTATTAAATAACATGGCCATATAATAACATTAAATGGACAGGGTATGAAGAAGCTAGGAGTTGTCCAAAATCAATTCCTATCGAAACAAAACTCCATGTGGGTAGGTACAGTCAATCACAGCAGTCTTAGTTGGACCGATCAATCCACCTTCAATCTTCCAACAATAAGCTTCCTTCGCTTGCCTGCCAGACAAGCGAAGGTTGCCAAAGCCAACATTTCCTCCTTCCCTTTTAGGGTCATCAAATAAAAATAACTAGCCTCCGAATAGGGGTCAGTATGGCTACACAACAAAGAACCCAGCCAAGTTAACCTTAGCCAGTGATAGTATGGACAGCGTAATAAGACATGCCCTATTGAATCCACCTCCTGAAGACTACAGGGACAAAGTCTTAAATGAAACGATATCTGCTTAAATCTGCCTGCCAACATTGATACATGAAAGAGCCACTTCCTTCTGATTGCTCTGTGAACAGAACACCGGCCTTCGAAGGAAGAGGAACCTAGTTTTGTGTAGTGGAACGACTGAAGGCAGGGCCCAGTTTGTGGGGCCCAGGGGGGAAATGAAATGGGGGATTGTTATGAATTGAAGCTCTTCTCTATCTTCCCTTCCAGGGGCAGGACTTAAACCCCTAGTAGACAGTTCCCAATTCCGGGATCTTGGCTGGAGCACTATAAACCAGACCACAAGCCCCTTAAATGGACATATGTTTAAACTATATCATATAGAAAGAACTGGGAATAAAGCACCAATACATATAGCCTTCACCTATTCTAACAGCAAGCACACACACACAAATACATATATATATATGTTTTCTTACGCGTCCGAGGTCTCAGGTCTGGTCTCGAGAGGAGAGGCATGACCCCGTGTCTTTCCCATGACCCCATCATCCCCTCCAACCAAAGCATTGAAACATTTTTTTTTCCCCACATAGACACACATGTTTGGGGAGGGTGGGGAGAATTGTGTTTGGGGAACCAATGAGAAGGACCTTTGTTACTGCTGCTCTGCAGAGTCGGGGGTGGGAGCTGGTGTCTGAAATGGAGGGAATTATTTTGGGGGCTCTGTAAGTGTGGATCCTGGGGCCATGATTCCCATAGCAGCTGCCTGATGCCGGCTCTGATTTGAAGGTGATCCAGTCCCTTTCTGTGAAATCGACTGACTTCATAGTGTGTTTGGCTGAAGGGGGGGGGGAGTTGCTTATGTTGGCCGCTCTTGGAGTCACTGGAATGTAACAAATATCCATAGTTAGGAACGTGGCATGTCAAAGGGTAAAAACAAACGTGACAGCGGACTGGTTTGGCCTGCTTTGGCACATTTGTGCATGGATCCCACCTGCACATGTGTGTAGGTGCCGCCAGATGTTCAGCCCAAGGTATCCCAGGTTGTGCTGGCAGCTAGCCTGGGTTCTGATCCCGGATACCTCCGGAATCACAGCCTGGGCTGGAGTCCGCTCCGATCTGGCTAGAGTGGGCTGCTTCGGAGCTGCATATCTTTTTCTGGGCTGGTCTGCTGGCCCGGGCCAGCTCTGCCATGACAGGCAGTCAGGGCTGGCCATCATTGGCTGCCGTATCTGCCTCTCATGGTGGGGGGTGGGGCCAGCTGGCTGCACATTCCCCATTTTCCCCGCCCCTCTGGGCTGTGCAGCTGTCAGCCTGGCTGACTGCATGTGTGTGTGTTTTGCCCTCCAACCGGCACACGCCCCGTCCACCCGGGCTGCCTGTCCCGGGTCAGCCCAGGACTTGGCGACTCGGCTGTCCTCTTGGCCGCACGGCCGTAAGCAGATGTATTAGACTCCCTCCTTTGGTAAAGAAGTCACGTTGGGAAAATAAGGCCTAGGCAGCAGAGAGTCCTGCTTCAGGAGATATCATCTTTGGAACAGCGGCAGCTCCCCTTCCGGGACCCACACTCAGAGCCGAAGAAAGGGGAACAGAGGGAGAGACAAGGAGTGTAACATTCACGAAGATACGAGGTCCCAGATGCACACGCTTGACTTGGTTACATCGAGAATGATAGCTGGCTGGTCCATGCGGTGCGGATATGAGTACACAGAGCTCAGGTAACAGATTGTACTGGATGGAGGGTCTCAGCAGGAGTTAGGTGAGGGGAGCCAGGAGTCGGGGAGGGCAGAACGGAAGAGGTGGGTCTTGAGGAGGGATTTGAAGGTACGAAGGGAGGGGGCAAGGCGGATGTGGGCAGGGAGGGAGTTCCAGGCATAGGGGGCAGCAAAGGAGAAGGGACGAAGGCAGTTAGGGGAGCAGGGGAGGCGAGAGAGGGGACAGAGGAGGAGCGGAGCCCACCTCATGCACAACAAATGTCCCAAAAGACCCAAGTCAGACAGCCATGCAGCATTATGGGTTTGCTAGCAGTGACTGTCACAATACTGTGATAAAATTTACAGCGATAGAAGCTACATGAAAAACAATAAGGAAAAATAGACCTCTCCCACAGGAAATTAAAAATATGGGAGAAGAGACTTGGGTGAATGTGTTCTTATTCCAGGGTTGTAGCTAGTCAAAGCCCACGTGCCGGGGGGAGCTCCAGACATGTAGAATTCATATGCACATTGGAGTGGAGTGTGGCAGCAGGAGCTCCAGGGCCCATTCCCACCTAGCTATGCCCCAACCTTATTTGAAATTGTACTTGGGGCAATAACTGGCAAGTTCACCCCTTGTCACTTTTCTAGTAAAACTGTGCAACATGAACCACTATGAGCTAGTATGTACTACGCAAGGCTATATTTAATGTCTTACGAAAACACAGTCGTCGTCAACATCTGAGAGAGTTTTTTGACATTTATGAATAAATAGTAGGCTAGTCCTGTTGAGCCTCTCATGGATTTTGGAAAAAAAGAAACATTTAACCCCTGAAGCTGCCTGGCACAAATTTTCTTGTATGAAACAATCCACTAAGCATCATTTGTTTGGTCTAAGTGTTGGGAAAGAATTGCCATTGCCGCTTAAAGGAGAATGGACAAAACTGATCCTTGAGCAGGTGGCTAATAAAGGAAGGTTGATAAAAGAAGGTTGGCATCGCGTCTGTATGGGGCTTACTGAGAAGTTAAAACTTGGGCGCATTAGATAAGAAGCATGAATTACAACACTAGCTAAAGCAAACAGTGATGGTTTTATTCACCATCTTGCAAATCAGGCCTGAGACCTTATTGGGAGATCACCAGGGTCCCTGGTTTTCTGGTTAGTGCAGAATACCAGAGAAAAACGTGACATTCCCATTTTATCAGAGAAAAAGATGGAATTCCAGGTTTTGCTGGGAAATTCCTGCCTGCAAAAACTCACTTCGGTGTGTGCCTGCGTCCGAGAGAAGAGATTTGGCATGAGACGAACACAGCTGTGTCTGTTTTGGCAAGGCAGAGCTATGTTGGGGTCCAGGCCGGGCCTGGCAGGGACGAGGGTGCTGAGCAGCAAGCACCGTCCCCACCTGCACAGGGAAAGACTTGGACTCTGTGCTGGGGCTGGCCGGTGTGGGATATTGTTTCATTTTATTTGGGTGGCAGTAGCAACCAGTGCATCAAATTGCCACCAAAAATAAATAATTTGCAATAAACACTTTCTAATTTTAACAGCTGAAAACCACAGATTTTGGCGTTTTTAATCAGAGAATTGAGTGGGTTTTTTTCCAGAGAATTTCCAGTTTTTTGCTCTCAGTCCAGTGCTTATTCAAATAGTCCATGGTGTCCCTCTCAAGTCCCAGAAAGCCACCAGCTCACTCTCTCCTTTAACAAGTCTCTGGTTCTATGATCTAAACATATTTTCTTTGAAACCATGTGTCTTTTGTTAATTCTCTTGGGAAGATGGTGGGACTTCATTGATAACTCGTGGTGCTATAGCTTGGGTTTGTTTATAAAGGGGTCGCCGCGTGGCTCCCAACATTTTTTGGTTTTTTTTTTCTTTTTCTTGGAAATTAAAAATGGTTTTAAGCACATTTCAGTGTCTGACCCATGAGGGCACACACAAACGGGAGATGTGTTTTTCATTAGAGCGCAGACCTTGTTATAATGTGGTTGCAACCATGGCTTCAACATGGTCCGTTGTTGGTTTCCCTTTGTCTGTTGCTGGGCGAGCTTTCATTGGCAAAGGTTGCCCACTTTGGCAAAGGTAATGGTCACAAACGGCAAAAACAGAGGTCCATCCAAGTGGTGTGGCAGCTCCCTGGCTCAGTCCGGGGTGAGAAACTGCAGCTGATATGGGGAAGGTCACTGAACAAACGTGTGCACGGTCAGAGAACCATCTTGCTGCCTGCATGCTCCAGGCACGGTGGAGAGCTAAATAACCATGTGACCGGCCAGCCCTACCCCCAACACCCCACCTCCCTGCCGCGACCGACAGGCACGTTGCTCGGTCATGGCGACTCCTGCCCTGAGGCAGGTATGGCAGGGCAGAACATACATAAAAGTCCATTTTGGCCCGGGCATTTTGGCCTGAGGTGTGTTCTCCGAGATTTTCCAAGGACGCAGCCCAAGATAGCTGCCTATGTGCCCTAGAGCAGTCCTGGGCTAACAGCTGTCAGTATATAAACAGATGTGCCGATGGGTCCTGGGGCACAGTGGGCCAAAGCAGGCCACAGTCACATCTGTTTTTACCCAAAGGTGCTCTGAGAGCAGAGGATTGTGGGCATTCACCACACAAATCCTTGGTTCTCCCAGACTTTGTGACACATTTCGCACTGTGGACTAAGCCGATTTCCAAAGTTAGCCATGGTGGGAGGGGGAGGGGAGACATTCTTCTTGAAAGAGGAAGCAGAGTCTCGCTAACGCCCCAGCACTTCGTAGAAGCAGGTCATTTCAATTATTTTTATCATCAGTTCTTTGTGTAAGCATGTCGCAGTGCTCACTACTAGATCTAAATTCTCCTCACGGGAGTGTTGAGTGGGAAAGTAATTTTTCTCTGTTTTAATCCAAGAGAGTTAGTTTGTCCACATGGGACAGCGAGGCTTCTTTTCCCCACTCCCTGTGCAAACTCCATTAGCAAGAAATCGGGGATAACGGAGCCTCACAAAATTAGAAACTTTTCTGAATGAGCTTGGCGCAGCTCGTGTTAGGACCTCTCCAAAACACCGACTTCTACCACAAGCTGGGTAAAGCCAGGCATCACCACTTGCCAAAAACTAAAATGACTCTGGCTAAAAACCACAACTCTTAAAAAACCTCATAAAATGGGGGTTTCTTTGTACTTGCCTTCAAGATTCTGAGGATTTCAGGTTCCACTGCAATCACGCGACAGCACTTTTCTCCACGACTGTGAAGTGGTTCAATGTAATAAAAGGAAGCAGCACGCGGGGCTGCCCTTGGTTCAGAAGCGGCAGCTGTTGCAGAATGCGGCAGCCCAGCTCCTTTTGGGGACGGGGAGCACATTACACTGAGGCTCTGGGATCTGAACTGACTACCGATAGCTTTTGGGGCACAATTCAAGTTGCTGTTTTTGACCTTTAAAGCCCTAAATGGCCCAGGCCCCACATAGCTGAGACTGCCTGTTTTGCCATGCTCCGCTGCAGCTCCTGTGGCCAGCCGGAGGTGCTCTCTAGTCCGTACAATGGGGGCCCGCAGGAGGGCATTCTTGACTGCTGCCCCAGTGCTGTGGAACTCCCTCCCACTGGACGTCCATTTGAGTCCGAACTTTTTTTTTCAGAGGTGGTGCAAAACGTTTGTCTTTAGTAAAACATTTGGTGGGCAGGGCTAGGTAGGTGGGAGGGTTGGTGGATTGGGGTTGGAGCAGGTGTTTCTTTTGTTTTTTTCTGAATTGTGTTTTAATTGTAATTTTATATTTTTGTAGGCTGCCCTGAGCCTTCTGGAAAGGGTGGGGTAAAAATGTTAATAAATAAATAAAGATTCTCGCAGCTATATTGCAAGCTGTGCAACTTGTGTGCTTTAGGAAAACCTGGAACCACAAGTCCTGCTACGAAACTGTGCCACGTGGCAATTCAGCAAAACTGCATTTAGGCACTCGATGGCATGTCCAGCCATGGGCTAAGTAACTGGTTCAGTGTCAGTATGGCCAACTGGATACAGCAGGTGTAGGAAACCTCTGGCCCATGAGTCAAATCTAGCCAGTGACTAATTTGGTTCTGCCACAGATTTCCTGCTTGACTGGGCATGTCACTTAACCCTCTCTGTGCCCCAGTTTCCCCATGATTATGCTTGGAACACAACACGGGGTGGTCTAATGCTGCGTTGATTGCAAAGCACTTTTGAGATTGAAGCCTCCATGGGAGTGCAATTAGTTGCAGTATTATTTAGTACAGCATTGAGAGGTTTTGCAGAGATTCATCTTGACGAACGTCAGCCCCCAGGGAAGATGGTGCGGTGAAATAAAAAAGGAAAACAGGAAAACATTCTGAAGGTGACCTGGTGACCTTGCCCCCTCCCCCAAGACTAGATCAGCCCCCCCACAGCTCCTCTTTGCCCTCCTCCTCAGACGTTTCCCTCACTTTACTCACCTTTAGCTGATGCTAAAAAGAGCTCTGTGTGCAAATCCTGGCACGCGCTCCTGGAACCTCACCTTCAGCTCTAGCACGTCTGTGTGGCTCAACATCCAGCAGAACAGATGGCAAGAGGCTAATGCTCCTGTATGCGTAGTACATTTTTAGAATCGCTTCCCTTGCTGCTTTTATTTTGGTCATTTCCACAGCTCCCTGTTTTACTGATACTAATTTATTCTTGGAATTAGGCTCTTGATCTTTATTTTCCTGCATGGCAGATAGGTAAATAGCACATTTGTTTGATACAATAAATTTCCACCTTTAATTCTGCCCCTCTGCCCCAGGATGTATTCGCTTTGCAGAGGAATCGTGGTGTTGCATTAATCTATATGCAAGCAATCTGTCTTGTAATCCCTGCCAATAATGGAATTTATCATTCCATACGGGCAGGAGGCTCTCTTTGGTCTTAACTGCTGTCGACTGAGGACACCCCTTAAACTGTCTGGGAATTGGCAAAGTTTTCCTTCTACAGGCAGGGATGGGAGCTTCTAAATGATTTTTGAGACTGAAGGGGTTTGACCCTGCAAGGAAATTCTTGTGGGCAGACTGAGGGCCCACAAAAATCGGCTTAAGGCATAGCTCTTGATGTGCAAGTTCCCTGAACCTCCTCAACATGCAGAGAGGAGAGGGCATCCACATGTTGGACTTCACTCCCCACCAGTATCATCTCAGTCTTCCCTGGACTGAGTACAAGATAGCTCTGATGCATCCAACTGGCTGTGTCATTCCTCCAGGGCAAAGGCAGAGCTGACGGTGCATGAGGAAAGAGTTGTATAGTTGTGTATCATCAGCAGAGTGATGATACTCAACCCCATGCTTAATCATAACATCCTGGAGGGGTTGTGTATATACACTGAACAATATTGGCTGTAGAACTTTGTGGGCTGCCACATTTCAAGTCTCTTGGGATGACCTTAACCATCCACTACTACCAATTGTCTCTATTGGGTTGCCTTCACTCAAATCACCAGCTGGCAGCTCCTGTCACACCAGCAATGTCCCTCAGCCACCAAAGCAGTAGTACCCCATGGTCAATCGTATGGAATGCTGCTGTAAGGTCCAGCATGACCAGAAGGGCCAGCTGTCCTTGTCATCAGCGGATCATTAATCACCCTGACAAATGCAGTCTCTACCTCTGTAGGAACGTAGCTTAGGGGATCAGCTGTTAGACTAATACTACATTCACACCTTACAACGGCAACTTCCGCAAGCCAAAGATGCGGCAGGGGAAGGAAGCAGAGGCTGGAAGTACAGCTGGTGTGAACAGAATTTTGCCGTGACTTCATTCGCGAATGACAGGGCTGGATTTTGAGCCCTGTCATTCGCAAGTGAAGTCGCGGCAAAACCACGTTGGCACCGGCAGTAGTTTCAGCCTCCGCCTCCTTCCCCTGCTGCATCTTTGGCTCACGAGAGTTGCCACCGTAAGGTGTGAATATGGTATTAGACCTGGGAGACCAGGGTTCAAATTCCATCTGAATCGTGAACTCATTGGATTGCCTTTGTCAATGTGCTCTCTCTCACCTTCAGTTTCCCATTTGTAAAATGAGAATAATAAAGTCCTATGTCATAGGGTTGTCATGATGGTAAATTAGGTAAGGATTGTAAAGCACTTTGAATGCTAAAAGTGATAGATAAGTGATTAATAATAAGACAATGTCCATTTAATACCAATGCTTAGGTATCAAGCAGTTGGGAAAAGACAATTTAATCATACAGGCTAATTAATACAATAAGCCCAGTGGTTGCCATTAACCTCTTTACAACATTGCCTTTGTGTATTGGGATGCACCCTTTTTATAGTTCACCCTGTATCCTTCCTATTGGGAACACCACGCTAGAAATTTGCTTCCGCAAGCAGTTGATGTTTAGCATTCAGGGGTGACCGTTCCGTCATATCAGTTGTCACCTGTCACCTCTGGGATCTGGAGGCCAACTTGCAGCAGCTGAGCCATCCTTGCACTCCGCTGGCATCACACCGCCGGGTTAGTTTGAAGTACATCCGCAGAGATCAGAGTCATTGAGAGTTTCCCAGCTGCCTTCTGTGAAGCTCTGTTCAGAGTTTGTCCTCTTAATGCGAAAGCACAAAATTGCTAAGTGGGGACACTTGAAGGGAAACAGAAGTTCTATTAATTCTTCTCCGTTTACACCTCGTCAGAAGAGACATTTAGCACGGCCTGTTGTGTAATAGCTAGAGTTGTGCTCGCTCTGCCCTCCAGATAAAGATAACAATGATTTTTGGTGTGTCAGATGCTTCATGCCTGTGAAGGGAAAGGAGAAGATGGATGTTGACCGGTTTCTTGCTTTCTATCCTCGGGAGATCGCTAGCAATTTCTTCCTTGCTCACCTAGAGTGACATACTGCCTGATGTGATCAGTCCTGCAGATTGCAGCGGTATCTCACTCAGAATAGCCAGCAAGGCCAACTGTATTTGTTCAACTGTATTTGTAGTTGCTGAACTGTATTTGTATTTGTTCAACTGTATTTGCACAGTTCAACTGTATTTGTGGGAACTGACAGAAAGCCCTTATTGTCCTCTTCTGTATGAAGCATTGACTTTCATTCACCTTGCATGAGGCTGTATTGAGGTTCTGTATTCCATGATGTCCACAAAACCTTCATTGATTTACTTATTTCAATTTCTTACCCACCCTTCCCCAAAGCCAAAGCTTCAGGGCAAGTAACAGCAGCAAAAATAAGAAAAATAAAACCCCTGCAAAATATATAAACTGTATCATATAAAATTCCCATTAAAATAATCCCCCAGATCCTATTCCTGCCTGCTAAATGCTTGGCGAAACAAATTGCCTTTGGAAAATCTCCAGGGGAAGGGAGTTCCAGAGCTGTGGAACAGCCACCAGAAATGCCTCTCTGTGCCCTTTTGCCATGTGGATTTTGTGCAATAATGGGACTTGCAAGGGGGACCCCCCCCCCCGAGACTGGCCTTAGGGATCACGATGGAACGTTCGAAGGAAGGGGGGGGGGGTGCGCTTGTGTATGCATGTGAACAGTGTGTGTGCAGCAAGGACTGAGCAATGGGATGCAGAGAGAAAGACTGACTGGAGTTGGCCGAGTATCACAAGTCTCCATAGTTCAGTGCTTAGATGGAGGGTTGGGTGTGGTTTCTTATCTGTGGTATGCTAGGACCAAACCTCGCACCCACATCTCTGGAGCATCTGGTGGAAGGGCTAGCCCTCCCTATGCCGCTGCCTCACCCTGTCTCATACCTAACTTTTCCCATTGACTGCTCCTCTGCACTGGCCAGACCACATTGATGCCCAACCTTTGTCAAGCAGCCCAGCTTCCTAATTGGCTGCCAGCCAGCACGTAAGGCTAGCTGGTAGCAACCGAAGGCTGAAGGGCACTCTCCTGTTCTGTGCCGTTCTTGCTTCTGAACTCCTCGCTCTTGATTCCCTTCCTGTATTGTTATCTCTCTGGCATGCTCTGAATCTGTCCCGACACACAGCCTGTTCTGTCCTGCTGCTCTTGGGAACTCACCTAATCCTAGAACTGAACGGAATAGCAATAAATAAATATCTACGGTTAATATCTGGTATTCTGGATAGCTTGGTGGCTATTTGGTAACTCTACAGAAACCACAGAGGTTAAATGCCAAACTGGAATATATCTCATGACCATTTCCATATACAAGTTTCTGGAAGATAGTTCCTTTAGCAGCTGTTAGCCAGATAGGATAGGGGAACAAAACCTTTTATTGTCGGGAGCCTGGGGAATGGATAGCATGGTGACCTGTTGAGTGCTTCTCACAGGCCGCCGTGATTGGCCACTGTCGGAGACAGGATGCTGGGCTCGATGAACGGTTGGTCTGACCCAGTATGGCACGTCTTATGTTCTTATTTAGTAGGGATGGAAATTCAGTTTCAGATAGAAATGAAATGACCTGAAGATGTTCGTTTCGATTCTATCAGAAATTTCGGTTCTCATTTTGGTTTCATTTGCGGGGGGGTGGGGTGGGAGGGGGTTGTTGCATTGATCCCCCCCCCCCCCCCTTTTTTCTTCAATGCAAAAAATGGTGGTGGTGGTGGAATTCAATGCAAAAAAAATCAAAACTGAAACGAGAACCAAAATTCTCCGAGAACTGAAACAAACAAACAAAAAATAATTCCGGAGTCCTATCCATACCATATGTTGCTGTATAACCAGTCCAGGAAGCAAGTTAACAATAATAATTTTTATAATAATTAAGTGGTAATTTAATAAATGGTACATGCTAAACAGTAATATGGATAGCCGCCAGATACTAAATCGGATAATGTGGATACCACAATATCCATCTGGATATCTGATAATAACAGTTACTCTTTTCAACTTTGACTCCTGCTTGTCTCCTGTATCATTTTCTCTGGCCCTGACCCCTGTTCCTGCATCCTAATCTCCCTCCCTCCCTCCCTGCCTGCTGTGACCCAGACACCCGTCACACCCAATGCCCCTTACGTTGTCATACATCAGCCACAATCCTAAAGCCACTTACGCCAGAGTAGTCTCAATCTGACCTCAGTGGAACTACTCTGTAGGAAGCCGTTTTAGGATTGCAACTGCACTGTGAAACCCAACCTGGCCCCTTTCTTTTAGGCCACTTTCACACGAGGCGCTTAGTAGAAGTGCCTCCGGAGCCACCCGTTTTCTTCAGCGGCGGTGGCTGCAGACATGGGGCTTTCAAGATGCACGTTCTGTGGACCTAAAAATGGAGGTCTATAGAACGCGCCTGTTTGAAAGCCCCTCATCTGCACCCGCCACTGCTAAAAAGGACAGGCAGCACGTCACTTCCAGTAGTGCGGGGAGCGTGTGAACACTCCCTGCGTGGCTTTCCTTTTGAATACGGGGCTCCAGAGGCACTTCTAAGCACCTTGTGTAAAAGTGGCCTGACACATGACAAAAATGGGTTCTTATAAGTGCTCAAGATAATACTGGGTGTTATAAATACTGGAGTTTTGTAACGTGTGAATGCACTATTCCTTTTTTATGCAGCGAGAGCTTGCTGCATAAAAGGGGAATAGTGCATTTACATGTTACAAAAATCCAGCATTTATAACACCCAGCATTATCTCGAGCACTTATAAAACCCCATTTTTGTCATGTGTAAAAGCGGCCAGCGCAGATCTTTCCCCCTAGTCTGGCAATTCCAAGGATAAATTATTTCACTACAATGTTCATCCTGGTTATAATGTATCATTTTGTCCTTTCAAGTAGACCTATAGTTGGCGTGAGGAAGGAATAACAATAGCAGTAACGGATTGCTGGGCTGCTATTAAAGGGGGGGGGGCAGGTCAGGAACTGCGAAAACAGAATGGCTGTCAGGATTTCAATGAGAATTCTAATTGGTGCATGCACAAAATGGCCACCACCATACAACAAAATGGCATCTGCCATACAAACAATTGTTTAATTTGTGGGGGAGGTGCTCTGATGCTTTGCACCAATCCACTGTTCAGTAGGAAACACCAATTTCCTTGCTGGAGAAAGGCTGGGCTGGAGCTTGTATACTACTAGCAGGAAACAGCAGAGGCCTTCCCATCCACTGCTTCAGCACCTTGGGCCCGACCATCTGCAACAAGAGCATCCCTCCCAACAGCATCTCTCCCTCCTTCCCTATTTAGTAGGGATGGGACTTGGGGGCAAATTTCGGATTCAGGTTTTTTGGATTCGGTTCTCTGAGAATTTCAATTCTTGATTCATTTTTTTTTTGCATTGGGGAAAAAAATAACCAATGCAAAAAATCCCGAATCGCCCAAAACCGAATCGAGAGCCAACATTTTGGGAGAACCGAATCGGCCATTTTTGGGTCGATTCGGTTCTAACCAAATCTGAAATTCCCATCCCTACTATTTAGGAAGGACTTTCGCTTGGGAGCTAAATCTCTCTGTCCCTCTTTCAGGGGTCCAAGTCCCTCCTTCAGGAGAGAGAAAGACAAAAAGGCCAGTATTCAAGCCTCAGGCCCCTCTTTTCTGAGTGCCTCGCAGAAAAAGCACTTGAGAAAACAATCTGGATGATGGAATTTCAAGAAACTAAGTGGAAAAAGGGGTGGGCACAAACAATTTCTTCATTTTCAGTTTTATTTTTTGTTTAGTTATTTAAATTGCATTTGTTTTAGTTTAGTTAATGTTTGTTTTAGTTTTTAAGTTCCATTTTTGTTTTCCATTGGTTTCAGTGGAAAATGAATTTCTGGCTGTAACATGTTCATTGTTCATCTGATTTGCATGAAATGTAGAAATATTGTGCCCTCACCAAAGGGATCAAACCTGCCAAATTTCCAAAAGATTGACTAAAAGATCTCAATTGTATACGCAATTTAAGTTTTGTGGTTTACACACACATTTCCAGCAGTAACATTTTTGTTTTCCAACCACATTGGATGAAATCTGAACAGAATGTTCCCTTCATCCAAGAGATCATCCCTGCCAAATTTCAGAAAGATTGGATAAAAGGCCCCAACTTTATAAGCAATATACATTTCATGATTGTAACAGAAGTTACAAATTTCCTTAAATCACTTGCAGATGTTGCCTCTGTTTAAATTACAGAGGTTTTACTAGATGCAGAGATTTGCTTTTTGGAGTACTTCTAGAGAGGGTGAAGAAGACAGGAGGAGGTGAGCAGAACAGAGGAGGATCAGGTGCCAGAGGTACTGGCACTGACTTCAGTCATTGGCACCCTAAAGTCTGTGGGGGCATCAATGGGGGAGAGTAGATGCAGAATTCTGCTTTTATGAGAACTTGCAATGAGGCTGAAGACTGCAGTGCACACAGTCCACACACACAGAGCACTGAGCCAGCCTATAAGCCACACAAGCTCTAGCTATGGTGTGGCTGTGCAGATTGGCAGAAGCTTATATTTGCTACCCAGTGCTCCCCCTAAGCCTTCCTAATTGCACTGATTGGGTACTAGCAAGTTGGAAGCCTGGGCAGCATCTCCAGGGAATGAGCCTATACCAGGGATCGGTTTGTGATGCCAATTGGCCAGCAGAAATGTCAATCATGTACCATCATTCTGTGCTGTGACCACCCCAACCCAACTGCTTGTTACTGGAAAGTTGGAGGCATCTGCTTAGGAAAGAGCCAATAAGGGATTCTCTTATGTCAGCTGTTGCAGGCTGTGTTTGGGTTGTCAGTTGGCTACCCTGGATACGTCAATCATGTCTCTTGATTGCTGGACTTCTGCCTCCCCTCCCTCTGCCTTGCTGACTGAAGTCCCGGTTATGTCCTGAATGTTTCATTTTTGTCCCCAAATTTTCAGAATTAGCATTTGCACAACTTCTGTTAAAATCTCAAAGGTTCAATTACTTATAAAATCTGGACCCTTTATCCAATCTTTTTGATATTTGGCAAGTATTATCTGTTGGGTAAGGGGTACAATTTGTTCAATTCTCATCCAAATTGGCCAAAGAACAAAGAAATTAAAGCCAGAAATGCATGCACAACTTCTTTAATCTCGGTTATACCTCTCTGTAACGTCTGTTAAAATCATGAAACTTCAATTGCTTATACAATTGGAATCTTTATCCAATCTTTTGTACATTTGGCAGGGATGAGACCTTGTATGAGAGGTACAATCTGTCTGCATTTAATGCAAATCGAATGAAAAACAAAGAAGTTACAGCCTGAAATTTATGTCCCAAAACCTTTGTGATTTCTTTTGGGTTTTGGGGGGTGAAAGTTTTCACGTTTTTTTCTCCCCAAAATTTTGGGGACTATGTTTGTTGTTGCAATAACAAAAATAAAAATAGGTTTTTTGTTTTAGTTCTTCAAAACAACTAAAACAAATGAACACTTCTCAAGAGGAGTAGGAGAGTTTCTGTCTGTCTTTAGGCACTTAGAATATTGGGAGGTGTGAGAGGGAGAAGTTTCTTTTCTGAGAGGAGGGGGTGGAGCTTATTGTTGGAGGAGGTGGGGCTTGCAACAGCAGGGTCACATTTACAGGGAGATGGGGCTCTATTTGGCTCATGGGTTTGAGGTTCCCCATCCCTGGTTTACAGGTAAAAAGACCATTGCTTTTCACTCCCCCCGCCAACCTCTTCCTCCAGATCAACCAGCCCTGCAAACGAAGCATTTGATCTGAGAGTCTGAGTAAAATGAATATTCACCATGAATGCCAAATGTGTCAATTTCAGCGCGTTCGTGTCCATTTTAACGAAGTAAACGCGGAGGTTTGTTTGCATTCCAAATATTTCTTTTGGTATTTTGGTTAGCTTGGAATTCGGTGGTTTGTTCACTTTAGCACTACTATTTGCCAGGGTTTTTGAATGTTTAAATGACAGTGTCATTGCTTATAAATGTAGAATGATGGCTTAATCACAGAGTTAAGAATCTGGGTTGAGTTCTGACTGCCTGTGCAAGGTTGGGCCCTGATCCCAGGTTGCATGTGCCAGGCATAATGCATGCACAGGTGTAATGCGTGTGCAACGTACGCATTTGTGGTACACAAAGAGTGTGTGCCATGGATGTCATGCATACGTATTACATGCATGTGTGCGTGTGTGCAGAGCTTGAATTGGGCTCTTGGGCCCAGTACAATCTCTCTGTAAGGATCAGAATCTGGGGGGTGGACAGACTCAAGGGGTGTTTTCAGACGTTACGAGATCATAGTCAATCACAGTGAACCACACTCAACCCCGCGTCAGGGCCAAAGGGCACCAAACATCTGTTCGGCGACCGCCAGATGTTCACCATGGACAATCCCCAGCAGGGAACAAAATTAACCACCCTTCCGGAGGTCCGGCCCGGACCATCTCCGAAAGGGTGGTCAAAGCAATTCCCACCTGGAAACAACAAAACATAACATCTGAACGGCAACCACCAGCTGGAATCAAGCAAAACGATTCCCAGCCGGGGACAAAGCATGCAGCGTTGCTGCCAGGCAATGAGCAACAACACAGGCCGGGGAGGGAGATTTAAAGGGCACACAGCAGCAGGGGGACGTGGCGGGATCGAGCAAGGCAGAAGGGAGAGGAGAGCAGAGGGCGAGAGAGCAAGGGAGGAGGTGGAGGAGGCGCAGGCGGAGGAGGTGGTGGTCGTGGTGCACATGGAGGCGGTGGAGGGACAGCAGCCGCTGCCACCGGGACAGACCTCCCCATAGCTGGCAACCGGACCAGGGGAAGAGGCACCCCGGAAACAGGTAAGGGGACCGAACGGGTAAGGGCAGCGGCACAGGGGCACCAAGGGAGGCGGACCGGCCGGCAGCTGGGGGGACAGGGGGAAGGGACGCGGGTCTGAGGCAACCCAGCAACCAACCGTCCCTCTCCCTTCTGACCCACAGACATGGAAACGAGCCCGGGAGCCCGAGCCCCCGGAGGCGACGGGCGGTGGCCAGGTGGAAGAGAACCAGGATGGCCCACACAGGAGATAGCCATACCACCGAGGGGGGCAATGGGGGCACAGGGAAACCCCGGACTTAATCAGGATCTGGGGACCCTGGAACCCCAGCTGGAGCTAGCGGTCAACCAGAGGAAAGAGCACGTCTACCTGGAGATTGTGCGGGACATGGAGGTGGTGGGGCACCACAGGACCATGGCCCAGTGCTGATCATAGGTCAAGGAGCTCAAGAGGGGGTACAAGGCCATCAAGGAGAACAACCGGCGGTCCGGGCACGGAGCCCGGACGCCCCCTACTATGATGCCCTGGACTGCATCCTCCACATGAAGGGGTCCATAGTCGCCCCACACCTTGTGAGGAGCACCGTGGTCCAGGGCAGGGAACAGGCTGAGGTACCCCCTCCCCTTGCCGCCCCCTAGAAGGCGGGCCCTGCCCCCAAGAGGAACGCCCTGGGACCTCGGGGGCCAGCAGGCCCCCCTCATGTACCACCAGCCCTAGGAGCCCCCAGCCCATGTCCAGATCGGGAGAAACTGAGGCCGGCACACTGGTCACCCTCAGCTAGTGGGCGCAGAGGGACCACAGTAACACAGAGGGCCCAGCCTCGGAGGGCTCTGAGACTGACATCGAGGGTAAGCAAGCAGCTGGGAGGGGAAACGGACTGGGGGGGGATGGGTCAAGGTGGGGAGGGGGACACACCGGGCATGGGGCTGCCCCCAGCAACCCTGGACACTCCAGAACATGGAAAGAGGGCCCGGAGGACTGCCAGGGGACACGTTCAGTCCACCCCCACCCAACCCCTCCCATATCCCCACAGGGCACAGCACGCCCTGGCACCTGTAACAGGCGGGCAAGGAGGACGGCGGCGAGCAGCCAGAGGTCCCAGGTGAGGCACACCGGCAAGTGGGGGGGGAGAGGGCACCAAGGGAGGCCGGCTGGAGGACCCGGGGCATGTGGTGTGGGGGCGGGGGGGCCTGGGCGCAGGGGAATGCCAGGGGAGGGCACCGGCCACCAACCCGAGGGGGGGCACGAGCCCCAGCTGTGTCATGGGATAGGGGGCGGGTGGCTGGGGCACCTAACCAACATGTAGCCCAACAGGGCGACCCAACGGGTCCCAGAAAGCCAGCCCCATGCCCCCGGTGCAACGGATGAGGGAGCACTGGCATGGGTATGGTGCCGGAGGGAGGAGCAGGCAGAGGACATAGTCTGCTCCACCACCGAGCAGGGCGAGCGGATGATCATGGCCATCGATCAGATGGAGGCGGCCACGGAAAGGACCGTGCAACAAGCGGAGGCAAGGAACCAGAGGCTGCAGGCGGAGGTGCGACTGGAATGGATGCGGGATTGCCGGGAGCACAGCAGGCAGGTGGAGGCATTTGGGCAGCTGGAACAGGCCATCGACCAGATGGTGAGGGAGCACTCGGCCAAGATGGACTGGTCCCATGACATCTGCACCTCGCTGCTGCTGCATGCGGGGACCATGAGCGCATACGTGATGGCCGCCGCCCCGCTGGGCAACCTGCCTGCCCCGGCCCCGATGCCGGGCCCCTCGGCACCCCCATCACCTCCGCAACTGCCCCAGCCGCCGACTCACCCACTGGGCTCACGTATCTGCCTACCGGTCCCTGTAGGTCTCCAGAGGGAGCAGCCGCCCAGGGGGGCCCCTCCGACCCCAGGTCCACCCTCCCTCCCACCACCACCTGCCCCTCAGGACACCAAGGTGTCCCAGGATACCGTCGGGAACATGGACAGCAGGGGGAGGGGGGAAGGGGAGCTCCCAGAGCTCCATGGTGGCCACAGGGCGGCCAAGGGGGAGGCCCTGGAGATGTGGGGGATGGGGGGGAAGGGGGAGAGTGGCCTGAGGGGGGTGGAAGCGGCACCAGGAGGTGGATGGTGGTGGTGGTGATGGGACCTGTAGGACGTATGCACAACAAATGCATGGGCACCACAGTTACAGCCATAGTTCTGTTCATGGGCCCAGGGCTGGGGGCGGGTAGGTGCCTCGGGGTGGGTCCAGGGCACTGGTGGTGACCCCAGGGAGGTGGAGACGGGGGTGCGCGGCCTCACGCCTTGACCTCCTGGCTGATCCACCTAGCCAGGGCCGCACGGATGCGCTTTGCGTACCGGTACGCCCGCGGGTTCTCCACGTTCACATAGAGAGGCATGGGGTCGGGAGGGCGCTGGGGCATGGGGTAGTCGAGAGCAGCCCCATCGGTCTCGCACACGTTGTGCAGCACACAGCAGGCTCCGATCACCAGGGTCGAGGTCTCCACCGTGTAGTCCAGCCAGCTCAAGAGGCTCCTCCAGCGCTGCTGGAGGTCCCCGAAGGCCCTCTCAACCATGGTCCTGCTTGCACACAGGTGGGTATTGTACAGCACCTCCACAGGGTTCCTGGCGACTGGGTACAACTTCATCAGCCACCGGGTGAGTGGGTAGGCCATGTCCCCCAGGATGCAGGGGGGCATCAGAACCCCCTCAATCCGGGTCATCCCCATGGCTGCGATTCCGCGAAGCCCCTGCGGTATATCCGGGCATAGAAGGGGGAGCTGGTCATGATCCTGGCATCGTGGCTGTGCCCAAAGTGGCCCGTATAAATATCCCCAGTGGTCCATGGCTGGCTGCAGCTGCAGGGAGTGGTACCTGTGTCTGTTGACATATTCCATGGCCTCTCCATCAGAGGGGCGGAGGATCTCGATGTGGGTGCCATCCATGGCGCCCATGCAGTTGGAGAACCCTCCAGCTGCGAAGCTGGCCATCACGGCCTCCTGGTCCACCAGCTGGATTGCTCGGTGCAGGAGCACGCCTTCCACCATCTCGCAGATGTCTCGCAGGATACCGGCGACCCCCAATGCCGAAATGCTGCGAGACGGACCGGCAGGTGTCAGGCGTTGCTAGGGCCCAGACCCTGATGGCCACGCGCTGGACCATGGGAATGGGGTTCTGCATGGGGGTGTGCTGCCGCTCCAGCCAGGGCATTAACAACTCTGTGAGTCGCAGGAGGATGCACCTATCCATCTGAAAGTGCGCTCTCCAGGCGGCCTTGTCCCACTGAGCCAGCGCCCTGGCCCACCACCCCGTGTCTGCTCTGTGACCCAAAGCCGCCGGGCAATGGGCATAGTGAGCTGGGCAGCGCGGCACATGGTCTCCCTGCTGGTCACCTTGCGGAGCACTGCAGCCCACTCCCGGGCGTGGATGAGGGCCTGCCTAGCCGTTCCGAACATCCTCTGGGCCCTGAGCCAGGCCAGGGAGTGCCTGCGCCTGTGGTGGGCTCTCCGGGCTCTAGAATAGCTCCTGGCCATGCTCACCCACAGACGGGCGGCCAGGTGCACCTCTGCGGTCTGAATGCGCAAGAGGTCCATGTGCAAGCGGTACCACTCTGCACAGACTGCTAGGTGCATCCCGCAGGTGCCTAACCGCCCCAGCTCCATGGTGAACGGTGCCCCGGGTAGGTTGGAGCCACACCCGTTATAGGTTGGGGAACGTGTCGCCCCACCCCCCGTTCGCAACCAGCCTACCGGCCGGGGGGACCCAAATCCCCTCTGCTTCCCCCCCCCAGCTGGCTGGGCTAGCTCCTGCAGGGCGACAGGGGTGGGGCGGCAGTGGGCAACCCATTGCGCACACCTGCGGTCCCAGCACGGGGCCTGGCTCATGGGCCAGCCTGTGCCCGGGTGTGTGCGGGCTGCAGCTGCATTCCTGCTGTCATCACCTCCCACGTCTCTGTGTTTTGGCTGCCTGTCATCCTCGCTGCCCTGATCTGTGTGTAGACTGTTCTGTATGTGTGTTCGGTTCCAGTAGCTGGGCTGGGTCCGCACCCCATGCCTTGCTCATTAGCCGGGCAATGTTGCGACCTGTGGCCTTATCGTTTGGCCTTGGAGCTCCCCTGCTTCCCCTCCCATCCCTCCAGGGATTGTGGGGCCCCTCTTGCCTTACAGTTAGTATCAGGCGCGTGTTGGACCATGGCTGGCAGGGCTTCTCCAGGGCTTGTGGGCCCCACCCACCCCCGGTGCCCCCCATAGCTGGACATTCCGCGAGACCATAGCCTTGTGTGGCCTGTGGCATTCCGTGGCTGTGCAATTGCTCCTGAGCTGCCCGGACAGCGTCACAGGTGCCTATGCGAGCCTGCGCTACTTTGGCTATGAGGCGAGCACCCGTGATTGCCGGCTGCACGTGGAGATGCTGGGCCTGCGTCCCTTTCCCGATGGGCGCATCCCGGAGATGAGGT
>QEPC01011901.1:11816375-11862208 GCA_003113815.1 Sphenodon punctatus | reverse complement strand
CCGCCCCTCCTCCCTGTCCCCAGCCCCCCCTCCCTCCCTCCTTTGCCCATTGTGCCGTGTGTGTTGTCTGTCCCACTGTGTTCCCCCTTCCCTGCCTTGCCCATATGGGCGTGTATGCACCAGGGCGTGTGTTTGTGCTGTGTGTTCCGCTGTGACCTCATCTCCTGTGCCTGCTGTGTGTGCTGCCTCTGCGGCTCTCCTACCTCCTCTCCCTCTCTTCCCGTTTCCCTTGTGTGGGCATTCCCTTTTAGCGCTTTTGACTTTGTTTGCCCTCAGTCGGCCATGCCTGCCTCCTGCCCCTCCCCGGTGCCTTCTGGGTGTTTTGACCACGGCCTGGAATTGGCGTCACGTCTGTTGCACTGCCCCGGGCTGTGGTCTGTCTGTCCAATTTCCTGCTGTGGTCCTGGTCCCGTCACGTCTGTTCGGGGCCTTCCTGGACCATGGGGGGTGGTTGGTCGGCTCGCCACCACTGGGAATTCACTGTGGTGAATCGGGAATGCGTAACGTCTGAAATCACCCAAGGTTCAGGGCAGGAAAGGAGGAGTTGGGGGTGGGGTGGGGTGGCTCCAGTTTCAAGGCAGCACAAGACATGGAAACAAGGCACAGGGGACACGGTCAGATGATCTGCACAGCTTCCTGGGGCAACAGGCCTGCCTTATAAGTGGCAGGCACTGCAGCCAATTAGGATGCTGGGAGATTTGGCAGGGGCTCTCACAGACAGGAGAGGCGTGACTTGCTAGGGCAGGGTAGCAAAGCCTCTTGAGGGAAGTGACTGGACCTGAGGCAAAAGACATAGTGGCACTGCAGGCCCCGCCACTGCTCCAAGAACCCTTGGGGATAGGGGTTCAAAACCTGGGTCCTGCCTGAGACTCTCTCCCAGTTTGAATGTACTGGATGCTGAAGCTTGGTTTATGAATGTTAAATGATTGAAGGCAGTCTCGAACGCCAGGCCCCGTAACAAAGAAAAGCAGGATTAGCAAATGCACAAGGGGAGGTAGGTGTGTGCGTGGCATTACAGATCCTGTGATCATGCACACTTTATTTTAAAGACTATTTTTGATCAAATCATATGTGCAACAGTTAATGACTGCCCCTAGCAGCGCTTCTCTTTTGTGGAGCACGTCATCAAATAAATACGTGTTGTTACTGGGGGCAGGGGTGGGGAGAGATGGAAAACATTTGCTTTCAGATCTAAGTTATCTTTGTTGAAAAAAATGATTTATTGACATAGTTATAGAATACATTCTTGACGTATGACACGTTAACATGCGGATCCTTATGTTACAATAGCAAATGAGATACTTTAAAAATTAATTATTGACAGTTATAGAATACGCTCTTGATGTATGACACGTTAACGTGTGGATCCTTATGTTACAGTCGCAAATGAGATACTTTAAAAAATAATTATTGACATAGTTCTAGAATACGTTCTTGACGTATGACACATTAACGTGTGGATCCTTATGTTACAGTAGCAAATAAAATAGTTTTTGGAAAAATGCAAATAACGTAACGTTTTGAACATAACGGAGTACGTCAGATGTAAAGTTTTGTTGTTACAGTTTACAAAGCCGGAGGTTGATTAAATTGAAAAGTCCAATCAATAGGTGTGATTTGGCATCTCCGGTGAGCGTGTAGCCTTGTACGCTTTCTGCACATGTACCATTTTATTGCAAATTCCTTGATGAGAGCAGTTATCTTTTCCTTTGTATACCTATATCAAATTCCCTTCAGCCATTCACCTTCAGTTAGGACACGTGCACTCCTCCAATTCTTAGCTATTATGTTGATTGCAGCAAGCGCTGTCAATTTACGTGTGTCCTGGTGATGTTCCATGATGGGTATAGTTGACTAACTAACTACCCAACAGCGCTGTTTCAGGTGTGAAGGGCATTATTAAACCTGTTGCTTTGTTCATATATCTCCATACTATACACCACAGCATTTGAACTCTAGGACAACCCCACCAGCAGTGCAGATAGGGGCCTGTCTCCCGGCAGTTGCACCAGCAGAGGTCTGATCCAGATTTAATCATTACTCTGAGATGGTGTGGCGTCAGCTAATACCTCAAAATTATTTTTATTTGTGGTTCTTTGATTTCTAATGCTCTTGCACAGGAGTGCATGTGTTGCCAAATGTTTTGTATTTGTGGTTTCTCGAATGTCTTTCCCAATACTTGCTCCCATTTTTTTAATGTAGAGGGTTTCTTTACTCGTTTGGATCCGTCTCCTTACGGGGGCGGGTCGCAGGGAGCACATGACACCAGTGCTCCGGGCTCTGCACTGGCTGCCTATAAGCACCGGGCCAGGTTCAAGGTGCTGGTTTTAACCTTTAAAGCCCTTCACGGCCTGGGCCCTGCTATCTGCGGGACCGCCTCACTCCCCATGTGCCCGTGCGACCCTTGAGATCGTCCGTGGGAGCCTTTTTGGAGGTTCCCCGGGCGAGGCGGGTGGCCACCGATGTTAGATCTTTTTCGGTGGTCGCCCCTGTGCTGTGGAATTCGCTCCCGGAGGAGGCTCGGTTGGCTCCCACTCTCCTGCTATTTCAGCGCGTATGTAAGACCTGGCTGTTCCGTCAGGCTTTTGGTGAGGGGTAGGGGTGGGGGTTCCCCACATATTGTATTTTTAAATTGTTTTTTACATTTTAAAAATTGTTTTATTGATTGTTGTTCGCCGCCCCGGGCTGCCCTGTGGGCAGGAGGGGCGGGATATACATTTTAAATAAATAAATAAATAGAAAAGAGCAGAAATTCTGTCTCTAGGGCTGCCTTCTTTTTGCTGTCCCTGCTTCACAAACACAGCTAACAACTCAGGAGGGACAGAGCTTAACAGCAGCAGGACAAAAGTAACTGAGGATGGAGACAGTCTCAACCTCTGTCTATGCTTTGGACTTTACCTATTGACCCTTATTTACCAGCTGCCAGGGTGCTGCAGTAGCATTAACAGTGTGGCTGGATAGCTAGCTTTTGGGACAATTATACTAAGTCCCAGTTTCTATTTAAAGCTGAAAATGGGGCAGTACTTTTTCTACCCATGGGTAACATCCACATTTTTTAGTAGTCTATCAAGTACCAAGTCAGGCACCTGATTATCCCAAAACACCAGGTGTTACCATTACTGAGTTACCATTTTTGCATTTGGTAAAACAGTAAATCGGTACAGGAATCAGGGTGGGATGTCAGGAAACGGGTACCAGAAGTTTGAAAATCAGTACCGGATGTTGGAAAATGGGTACCGAAAATTGGTACAACAAGTTGCCCGTTGGGCACTGATTAGCAGGGTTCCTTGTTTTCCATTTAGTACAGTAAATCAGAGAAAAATGCAGAATTCCCGTTTTACCAGAGAAAAATACAGAATTCCTATTTTATCAGAGAAAAACATGGAATTTCAGTGGGGGGTTTCTTTTTTTTGGGGGGGGGGGGAAATTTCTGCCTGCATAAAGTCACTGGCAGCAGCAACGGCCATGGAAAGTTAAAGGAAGTGTAAGCTCTGTGGAGGTTCTGGTGTGGGCCTGCATCCCAGATAAGAGATTTGGCCCAAGAAGAACAGAGCTGCATCTGGTTTTTTGTGAGGCAGAGGTACGTTGGCGTCCGTGCCATGGCTGGCGGGGAGGAGGGAGTTGGACTGGCACTCCCCCCCCCCACATCTGAAGAAGGAGAGACTTGGGATATGTGCCGGAGCTGGCTCGTGTGGGATATTGGTTTATTTTGTTATTTGAGTGGCAGTGGAAACCAGTGCATCAAACTGTCACAAAAAATGAATAATTTGCACTAAACACTAATTTTAACGGCTGAAAAATGCAGATTTTTGTGTTTCTAATCAGAGAATGTAGGGATTTTCCCCCCCAGAGAATTTCAATTTTTTGGGCAGAGAAAACTAGGGACCCTGCTGATTAGTATCTGGTGTTACTGGATCCGGACAAGTGCTGCAATTTTGACAGGGATATATACCCGTTTTTTGCTGCCTGCTTCAGTTGTATTTCTATCCCTCACTGTAGCCTTCCATTTCTTCTCTATTAGTGTATTTAGAAAACGAGGGAACAGCACCTAGATCTTTTTCTATGGGCAGCTAGTTAAAGGGAAGCAGAGCAGTGGGTTGGTTAATAGGAAAATGGTGAGGTGGGTTGTGGGCACGGCCAGTGAAAGCAGAATTCCTGTGAGTAATGACCTGTGCAGAGGAATTCTATGTGCTGGATGAATATTCCCAGACAGCAAGGGTTAGGATTGGTCACTCTTCTGTCCTACAATTTTTCTGACTATTGGGGAGAGGGGACGGGTCTAAATCCTAACTTTCTTGACAGCCCTACCTTCCCACTAATGTCTTGAGCACTTCTTTGCACCTCTCCAATGGGGAGCTCCCCATAGTTTGAGATGACTAAGCAATAGTTTCCATAGACAAGAACTTTGGGATTCCACCCCCCTTTTCTCGTTCTTTCCTAATTTTAACCGCACAGTCTCCAAATTAAGTTTTTCTTGGTGCATTGAACAGTGCTAAACAGTCAGAGAAAAAAAAACCTCATAAAAATAAGCAGCCCCGTAAAAATTCCCCTTACAAGTATTTATGATAAGAAATTACTGGATAAACAATTGGTTTTGCTAAATTAACACTTGCTAATTGCATTGCAGTATTTTCCACTAGGCTGGGTTTGAATGTTTAGGTTAGGTGTCTTCAGCTTGGAAAATAAATGACTGGGGGAGGGAGGGGGGATATAATAGAAGTTTACACAAAGTTGTGAGAGATGTGGCACAATTGAATAGGGAGCTGCTATCGATGTGTCAGACTTTGCCTTTTGACAAACTAATAGAACTAGGTCCATGGGAGTAATTTGGGGCTATAATTTGTGGGGGATGCTGATGAACATAAGCTCCGCCCCCATACCTCTAGGGGTTTCTTTAGATGGCCCTTGGGCTGGCCACTCCCAGACCTGCTTCGGAGGATGGCCAGCCCTACATCCCATACATGCAGCCCCACCTGCACTGGGGTTATAGGGACGTGGCAGGTGCCGTGGCCCACAGTCTGCCCAGGCAGCTCCCCTAGCCCCGACACCATAGAGCTGCAGTGGGTGCATCGCCTGCCGCTCTAGGTTGCCACCCGCAGCTCTATGGTGTTGTCCGGGGCAAGATTTTCTTCGTTGCCATCATAGCGTCTGCGAAGTCACACCCAGCGGAGCTTTTCCAGGTGGTGAGGGGTTTGATCAGTCCAGCCTGTCTTCTCCAGGAACTGGAGGGGTCCAGTGCCCGCGGTGACATTTTGATTGATTACTTTGCAGATAAAATCGCTCGTATTCACCATGACCTTGGTGCGACCGTTTCTGGTGCAGAGTCAGAGCTGGGGGTTAGGAAAGCCTGGCCTTGTCCTTTTGGGGAGGATCAGTTTCAGTCTTTGTCGCCCATTGATGCAGTGGAGGTGTTGGGGGCTGCGTGAGCCACAAGTTGTGAATTAGATCCAGGCTCATCCTGGCTAGTGGAAGTCAGCTGGGAGACTGCTGGCTGGGGTAATAATCAATGCTTCCCTTCAGGAGGGCAGAATGCCAAGCTACCTTAAGGTGGTGATTGCTGGTCTCTGCTTCAGAGGCCATCACTGGATGTTGTTCCCCTGCCAGCTATTGACCTGTCTTAAAACTTCCCTTTTGAGGGAAGGTTATTGAACGGGCAGTAGCTCGTCAGCTTCAGGTGCATCTGCATGCTATTGGATTCCTGGACCCTTCGCAGTCTGGTTTCTGCCCTGAGTATGGCACGGAGGCTGCACATGTGGCCTTGGTCGATGACCGTCACCTGGAGTTAGACCGGAGAAATTCTGCCCTGTTGATTTTATTAGATCTTTCAGCAGCTTTTGATACTGCTGATCATGCGGTGGTGTTGACTCGCCTGCGGGACCTGGCTGGAGTGGGCGGGACTGCTCTTGGAGCGGTTCTTCTCTTTCTTATGCTCTTGGAGCGGTTCTTCTCTTTCTTGGCCGGGAGGTCCCAGCGGGTGGCATTGGGCGATTGCTCATCATCTCCTCGGGATCTCCCTTGTGAGATCCTGCAAAGTTCCATTCTGTCCCCTTTCTTGTTCAACGTGTATATGCAACCGCTGAGCAAGGTCATGTGGAGGTTTGGGGTGTGGTACCATCCGTATGCTGATGACACCCAGCTCTACCATTCCTTTTCCTCCGACCCAGGCCTGGCAGTCTCGGTGTTTGCCCGTTGCCTGGCTGCGGTGGGGGACTGGATGAGGACAGCTGAATCCTGACAAGACTGAGGTGATAATAGTTGACCGATCTTGTGCCCTGGAGGGGATTGGGACTCCTCTTATTGATGGGAGTCTAGCCCCTTCTGGTTGATCGGGTTCACAGCCTCAGGGTGCGCCTCTGGATCATTTGCTGCATCTGGATTGCCAGGTTGTGGCGGTGGCCAGGAGTGCTTTTCACCAACTCCATCTGGTGAGGAGGCTGCGGCCTTTTCTTTCAGACTCGGATCAGGCCACTGCCGTCCATGCTTTCATCACTTCGAGGCTAGACTACTTTAATTTGCTCTACTTAGGTCTGTCCTTGGTGACGGTTCAGAGACTGCAGCGGGTGCAGAATGCTGGGATCGATTGACCATTCATCTGACCCGGAATGACAGTGGATAACCAGAGCTTGTGCATTAATGACATAACACATTTGGGATGCTTTAAATATGATTTCAGGATGATCTTCTATGCTCCATGAATTGCTGAAGAAGCATCCAAAGATACTATTGCATCTACAGTTTGATTCTTCCTGTCGTTCTCTTAGGGCTAGAATGATCCCTGTTTGGAGGTAAAGCTTTCTAGTAGGGGGTCTTTAGAACCGAAACAGGTACTTATTAGTTCCCGTGGGTAATACCTGCATTTTTGAGTACCGTGTTGGGTACTAACTCACCCATTAGGTACCTGACTATAGGTGGATTGGGTACTTGGCTTAAATTATAGATTTTCCAGTAACCAATTGGTAAATCTGGATGGAAACTCAAAAATTCAGGATGGCAACTTGATATTCCAGGACTGGACATTGATATTCTGGGACATCAGGTACTGATTAGTGCCTTAAATTTTCGGGTCGGTTTAGGTACTGGAAATTCGACAAGGAGGATACCCATTTTTGTGGGTACTCATTTCGGCGTTAGATGGCATCAATTTTTTCTCCCCAAAGAAAACTTCAACCCCAAACTTGGAATGTTGCAAAATATATTGTGAAAAACAACTGACACTCTTTTTTTGGGTCAAGCCTGAGAAAGTCGCTATAGTATTAGGAATAGCTGGTGTGGGAGACCTTGCTTCAGATTCTGTCTTAGCCATGAACTTCCTGAGCTGCCTTGGGCAAGTCACTGTCTCAGCCTCAGTTCTACATCTATAATGTGGGAATGCACTTTTTGAAAAGTACAAGCACTCTCTCAATAATTATAAGACTGTTGACAATTTTAATACTTCCTGCATTTTGGGAGGAGGGGTTGGGGGGTGAAAACATCCGTGATGGTGGAGTGCCGCCATCATGAACTGATCTGGACTGGAGGGGACTCTCGCACCCCATGGCTGCCTGTCATGCCAGGCACCCTATGCCGCCATGGTTGCGCATCTTGGGGGCCACTCTGGCCGGGCTGGGAATAGCGGGTTACCACACGTGGTACCCCACTGTAGCCTGGTCGGGCAGGCAGTTCCCCAGGGGGGGATGGAGGCTAGCCCGGGTTGTAACTCCAGAGACCTCAGGGGAAACTCTGGCCCAAACATCTGGATGGCCGTTAACAAATGAGACAGCGGCCTGCGGGTCACAGTAGGCCACTGTCATGTTTGTTGACACCCTGTGTCTGTAATGGAAATCTCTGCAAACATTTTCATGTGAGCTCCCAAATGAGACTTTCTAATATGTTACCCAGCTACTCTCTTGCCGTTGCAACCAACTCTGCTCTCTCGATCAGCCATGATGCTGCGACAGAGCGTGGAAACAGTTTGACTAACACCTCCTGGAAGGCAGAAGCTTGAATGAAGTCTCTGAGCCCATCAATCATTCGTAGTTCAATCAGACGGAGAACTTTTGTCAGAAGGATGATGGGGAGAGAAGAGGAGGCCTGGAATGGGAGGCGGGGGCCGTGCTGTGGCCGGATAGTGTAGTTAAACTTGCCCGTTTTGTAGGATTGCAACTTCCAACGAGATTTACCTCGTCCTTCTGAAAGTGTCACATGACCCTGGGACATCCAAACGAACCGAGTGGGGGTTGTGTGAACAGAATCTGCTGGTTTCCATTTGCCAAATCGATCTCAACAGGGAGAAAAGTAAATTTTTCACAGGCCTGAACTATTAGACCTCTCCTTTTAAAAATCTTTTTTAACAAGGGCCTAATGTGCCTCACTCAATACCTCCCAGATATTCTCAGGGGTCTGGATTCTGCCATTCCATGTGCATTGAGCAGTAACTTACTCTATAAGCAGGCGGGCTCAAATTAATGAACTAATTACAGGGGGAGGGATATAAGGGTGACGGAACAGTACCTGTCGATGTGCTGTTGTGGGGATTTTATGCTGGATATTGGATAAGCTCTCTGCTTGGGAGGAAAAAAATACCAAAACCACTTGAAATGGGGAAAAGAAAAAAGCTTGGGTAATATCTTAAAGAGACCGGCTGAAAGAGTCATCTCAGCATTTGGAGCTGGCAGTGGGTCACCATCACATTTGTTGACACCCTGTGTGTCTAACGGAAATCTCTGCAAACATTTGACGCGTGAGTAGATCTTCCCCTCTTAAATCTACTCCTCTTAGCCATGGTGAGTCATCAATGGCCTATACTCATCTCTTATCCTGTCAAGACTTATGCAGAACCTGACACACCTGTGTGGCGTGGTTTGCAGGCCTGATTTAGATTTCAAAATGGAACCACGTCTGAAGCCAATTTTAATTCTGTAGGGTTTTTTAGTTATTTCAGGCAGGCCAATGTTCAGCAAAACTCTGCTGCACATTGCTGAATTGGCACTTCCTAGCCTTCATGTGTACTTGGCCTATTTGGGAGTTTTCTAATTTTGCACTTCGTTGGATCAGAAATTAATAACTGGGGCCAAGTAGCTATTTGGACAGCCTACACAGGACCTCCTTCACTGTCAGCACGGAAATCTCCAGCAAATCTCTTTTTTAAAAAAAGAAAAAAGAATGCACTTCTTCATTAGGGAGCATCCACCAGGGATGGAGACATTAGCTAGTTGTTCAAATGTGCCTGGGAGCCGAGAGATTGATGGTGGAATTGAAACACATTGCGCATTTCCTAGCCGTGGGTAATCCCCACGTTTTCGAGTACTCTATCAGGAGCCCAATCAATATCTGAGTAATAGATTAGACACTCACTTAACCCAAAATACCAGGTATTATCATTGCTGAGTTGCCAGTTTACTTTGTACCATGCTGATTCATAAATGGTAAAATTGGTACAGGAATCAGGACCGAAAGTTGAAAAATTGGGATGGAAATTTGGAAAATCGATATACTGGACAGGGCCAGACTAAGAATTTTATTTATTTATTTATTTATTATGTTAATATATATCCCACCCCTCCTGAAAACAGCTCGGGGTGGCTAACAATATCAAAACATAAAATACAACTATAAAAATATATTAAAACCATCATAAAATCAGACAATAAAACACGGTTAGGGTAAAAAATACAGTATTCAAGGGTAGCAGGAGATAACACCCCCCACCCCCAACCTCCCCTCCCCAAAGGCCTGGGCGAACAGCAAATTCGCCAGAATGTTAAAAGGCTCGGGGCCAGACGAGTTTCCTCCGGGAGGGAATTCCAAAGGTGTGGCCCGGCCACCGAGAATGTCCTCTCCATTGTGGTCCCCTGCTTAACACGGCGAAGGAGCCGCTCTGGGGCACGGAGGGCAAGGAGGTCCCTTGGGCCTTATAGATTAACACCAATACCTTGAACCTGGCTCGACTCACTATTGGCAGCCAGTGCAGAGTCCGGAGCACAGTCCCTCGGCACTTCTCAGGCTGCTGCCCACCAAATCTGTGCCCCCAACACCACACCCCCAGGTTGCCACTCTCTCCGAGTTCACTAGACTGCCTGGTTGAGGCTTCGAGTCAGCCACCATGTGATTCTCGTGTCCCCATCATACACACATAGTGCAGTTTGCCGCTATGCAGTAATTCGCGTGCGCGTATTGTCACCACCATCTTTGCACTCTGGAGCTGCTGGCCAACATTTCCCAGCATGCTCCAGAGAGAAGAGATGGTGGCAACAATGTACACACACGCAATTGCACATAGCACCAAACTATGCTACTGCACGTGTGCGCGATCAGGGTGATGGCTGCAGAGTGCCGCCACTGCTGCCAAGTGGGTTTGCAGGGATCTAAGGCCCCTGGGGCAGGATTCTCTGGGTGGGGTCCCCCCTGGGTGTGGGCAGCACGCAGGTCGAGGTGGTACTGCTGTGGAAGCAGGCGGGGAGGAGTTGTGGTGGCACGGCTGCACAGAGAAGCCTCCTAGCTGGGACACTGCCCCCCGTACTCGGTCCTCTCTCTCTGGACCCCTGCTGCCCTTCAGAATTTGCCGCCGTAAGCCCATGCCTCTTGAGCCTTCCCCAGTCTGACCCTAATACCAGGTAACTTTTGGGGCACTAATTTGTATCAATTAGTACCTGACGTTACTGGGTCAGGTTGAGTACCACAATTTTGATGGGTATACTGTGCAAATTATCGTTTTAATTAGTTACGAAAATGAATGCAGTCCCATTTGCTTTCGTGACTAATGTTATGAAAACAGATGAATAAGCAAATGATTGTCCTTTGCTTTCATCTGTTTTCATTTCCGCCCTTTAATTTATTAAAGGGTCCCAATCCCATCACAATGACATTTTGCCAAAAGAGGAAATCTCATTGAAATCCCGGTTCCCGATACTATTTTGGTCAAATTGAGAACCTCTCAGTAATGTCTCAACTGACATTTAATTTCTCGATTTACCAACTTTCTGTTTCCCAGGATTCCATTTACCGCTTTGCCGTCCATTTCAAATCCCCAAAGCCAATACTGATGCAATTCCACATTTCTTACACTCCATTTTCCCTTGTACGTTCTTGTCACTCATTGGCTGGTACACAGATTCCTTTACTAATCGGCAATTAGGGTGGCCAGATGTGTAAATTTGGAGGACACTTGTGGGAAATATAGGTTGCAGGGCCGCATTGGGGCCAATGAGGCCCCGCAACCTATATTGCTCGTGGATGGCCTCTGGAATTTGTACATCTGGCCACCTATGTGCAATGAAGTTGCAGATTGGTCAGAGCAAAGGAAACAACAAAGAACAATAATTCTGATTGGAGGCACTGGAGGTTAAGGAACACTAGGAGAAGGTTAAAGACCCGGGTGGGCTATTTGCACTCACCCAGCCCTGCCCCCAGAAGCCCTGGTTCTTGATGTTCCCCACCCTGCTCTTCCCTTCGGCCCTCCAACCATCACAGTTAAAAACCTGTTCCCCCTGTCTGGTTCTGTCCCCTATTCCCTGCCACTGTCAGACTTTGGCTCTGTCGATGGGAACAGCAATGAGGTGAGGGATCCTCTGACTCTGAAGCCTCCTCTCCCTTCTTGTTGTCACTGCTCCTGCTCCTCTCCATTTCTCTTTTCTTGGGGACGGGGAGACGCAGCAGCAGTGCCTGAAAGCAAACAAAAGGGATGTACTGTTGGGCTCAGGCTCTGGGGTGTGTTTATGGAATGTCTGGGGCAAGGCTGTAGCTATGATAAGGGCAGGCAATGCAGCTGCATCACGGCCCACAAGCCTAGCGGCGCACCTGCCACCCTACCAAGCCAAGTGTGTTCACCGGGGACTTTGCATCCGCTTGAATGTTAGTTATCCCGTGTCTCTCCCTATGTCCCCTCTCCTTGTTTTCCCCCTCCATGTCTATTAGATTGTAAGCCGGAGGCAGGGACCGCGTCTATCTTATTGTTCTGTAAAGCACCAGGTACACAGCTGGCGCTATGCAAATGCTTATAATAATAATAATTAATAATAAAAATAATAAAAATTAAAATAATAAAAATTAAAAATCACTGAGCATACGCAAAATGTTCTGTGTTTGTGCGATCCTTTTCTAAAATGGCAGTGGTGCCACCGGTGCCATTTTAGAAAAGGGTGCGCATGCACCCAGCAGCCATTTTGTGCACATGCAGTGTTTTTTTGTTTTTTTAAATTTTAAATTTAAAAAATCCAAAAAAGTCAGGTTCATGTGCTTAAATTGCAACTGGACCATTCTTTGCATGAGCACCCTTTTCCAAAATGGCGCTGACGCTGCTGGCACCAATTTGGAAAACCAGCACGCATGTGCAGAATGGCTCTAGCAGCCATTTTGCACATGGACAGTAATTTTTTTGTAATTATTATTTTTAATAAAATAAAATTTTAAAAAATGAAAATGGTGGTATTGTTTATGAGCCCCCCCCCCCAAATGAAGGGCGTTTTGTAAACAAACAAAAAATGATGTGCCTTCTGCACTCCCCTAGGGGTATACTAGTTTTGTTGAGGGTACTCCTTTCAGCTCTAATAAACATTCCTTTCTTGGCACTGTGCAGACTTGCTGCATGAGCTTTTCTGTTTTAAGCAGGTGCGGTGCGCACCTGAGGGCGTCGGGGCATTCCCCCCCCAATGCAATTTACCTCTCTCTCTCTCTCTCTCTCTGACTGGCACTCCTGGCAGTCTGGCAGAGAGTCCAATCATCCATCCGGTGACCGGACCAATTTCTGACCCTCTACGGGTCACAGAAGTATGTCGGGCAGCAGCAGGCGCAGCAAAGTCAATTTCAGGGAGTACGCTGGAAAACTGCGCATGTGCAAGTGCAGGTTGTGGAGGCCGTGATGCCCGTAGCATGGCAGCACGTCATTCAGTGAGGTGTGGGGACTGGCTGCACTCTAGGGAAGGAGTCCCATAAGGAACGAAAATATTTTGAACACGCTTTGGGCAGCTGGAAGCACAGTCCAAGTGTGCTGTATGGGAAACTGAAGTTCCCATTAGGATTCACGGAGGGGCAGGCTTTCATAGACCCCTATGGGCTCAACTTTAAAATGGCACCTGGGCACCATTTGTAGGCACCCAGGTGAGATGTGCAGCTGTGAGGCAGTCCGGGGCCGGCGCTCATGCTCAGTCAGTGAGTGCGAGGGCTGTTTTAATTGCTCTGCGTGCTGAGCTGCGGTCATTTTGTGGAGAGACTGTGTCCTGGCTGTTTGGGACTCGGGAACTCTCTCTGCTGAGTTGGTTGCCTTGGTCCAGGTTTACTTGGTCCCAAGGGACTGACTCGACTTTCAAGAAGCGAACGGTGCACCATCGTGCTGCCTGACTTAAAGTGGTGGTGAGTAAATTTTATATGTAGGGGTGGAGAATAGAGCTGAAACAGGTACCTGATTTAGTACTCCCGGGCAATGCTTGCGGTGTTGGATACTGTGTCGGGTACCCAATTACCTGGAAAAATGGGAATTATTGCTACTGATTTACCAGTTACAGATTGGTAAATCGGTACGAGAAAATAGTGACAATTGGGATGAAAACACAAGAAACTGGGATGGAAACTCAAAAGATCAGTACCGGAAGTCGGTATTCTGGGACCAGAAGTTGTAAAATCGGGACATTGGGTAATCTGTCGGGCCCTAATCGGATACTGGTTACAGTACCTGAAGGTGGCAGATTGGGTCAAGTAACGGAAATTCAACAGGTTTGCCCGTTTTTGCCAATACTTGTTTCAGCTCTAATGGGAAACTTTTCCTTTCCATGGGCCACTTTGAAAATGATTACACACTCTATGGGCTGGGAAGGAGTTGAGGAAGTAAGTAAGTAAGGAAGTCCGCATATGGATATATGCAATACATTTGTCGTCTATGATTGAGTGCATAACCCTCTTTTGCACTCCCTTCTCTTGAGCTCGCTCTTTCAGTGTTTGAGGGTAGGGACTGGATTCTCGGATGAGACCCAGAAACTATAGAAGGGCCAGCTGTGGGGAAGATTTTGCCATGGGGCCAGAGGTTCCTTACCCCTGATGTACAAGAATGGAGACACACAGTTTCTAAGACCAAGTGCAGGAACCTTCCTACCTTGATTCTCTGGAACAAGAGGAGACCAGCCTGTTTAATTTCCAGATACCTCATTTTGTCTTGTTTTTAAGAAGCATAGATGTGTTTAAGCTGAGGCTCTTGCCCTGTAGTAATTCAGCCATTTACAGACTCCAGATGGAATACTGAACCACATGCATGTAGAATTAGTTACTATAGTTCAGTCATGTCTTCAGAGCTCAGAGTACATTGACTTCTGTTAAAATGTCATCCTTGGCCTACAGGTAATCTGTCATTTTTAACCTCACTCAGTGCCCCCTAAGTAAAACTGTATGGAAGAAATGTCACAGCAACCTCGCCAGCCCTGACAAGCCCTTCCGGGAAACAGAATGATCTTATTATCATCCCATCTTCCCTTCCTTTGCCCACTTTGGGGCTCCAGCTTCCAAAGCGCCTTGCTGTCTAGCTCTGATGCTGCATGATCCTTAAATGCTTTGCCTTTTGAAAGTCCCATTGGCTTCAGATGCTTATTGTATCAAGTCTGTGTGGAACCTGAATGCTCTATAAAACTTTGGTTTGAATTACCTTGTAAGTAAAATTGTTTGGGTTCTGAGGAAGAGGTCTTAAGGCAGAGAGCTTGAGAGAGATAGGTGTGTATGTGTCTCTTTTGTGGTAGCTGGTGGAAACTGCCCTGTCAGGGTAAATTTATCAATATATGTACCTCTGCAAGGCTGGACTTAGTTGCAAATAAGCAGGCTCTTAAAGCTCTATCATCCTCACAGGCATAACAAGGCCTGCTTGCGAAAGCAGATGCCTACCCACTGGAGACACACACACACCTGACTCCACACTGGCCACTGCCAGCCCTCCCCATCCCTCGGGAGGGGAGGGGGCAAGTATAAATAATATACTGCACCCAATCAACCAATCAACCTTCCATCAACTTGGCGATGCACTAAAACACACCTTGTGCGGTTTCCAGACAGCCTTGTTCACACGCTTGTAGATTCCATGTGTCGAACCCCACTGTCAAACTTATCAGTTGCTTCTTAGCAGAAGTTGGCAAACTCTTGCCGGGCAGCTGGAATGTATTCCTCACTTCTCCTGCAGCTTATGGGTCTGTGTACTTGGCATGTCATTCAGCACCATGTGTATGTGAAAAGGAAAAACCTTTACTCCTAAGATGGGAACAATATAGTGCCAAAGTATAATACACAAAGGGTTGCTTCAGTGGCCTGGTAATAAAAATGTAGTACCCCGATGGATGGATAGAAAAAATCCTGTCTAAAATCAGATTTCTAATTTATAAATCTGTGATGACTAGAATCTTGCCAGGGATAAGAGAACCCTTGCATTGATGTTCAAACCATGGCCTTGGAAACCTGATGTTTCAGCATGTCTGTCAAGTTAGATAGCCATCCATCTTCCTATTTGAGAAAGAAACATGATTACTTTTTGGAACAACGTCAACGGCTTCCAGCCACTGAAAGCTGATGTGTCCTGTTGTAACATTAATGAGGGAAACATGTCCCGGAAGCTTTGCCAAAGCAGCACAAGAATCTCTCCTAACCATTGTGTCGTGACTGTTTTTCCCAATTAGGGATTTGGCAAGATTAGGCCTTGAATTGGGCTGACAGATTTCCACAATTCCGTGGACTGACTTCTGCAAAGATCAACATCAAACAGGTTAATAATTAAGCACAGTGAGGGTTTTTCCTTCCTATCTGTTGCCTTGGGGTCCATGGCTTCCTCAGTCCACATTCAGGATTATTCGTTTGGCTGGGTGTTAGGACAGCGGTTCTCAAATCTTTTTGAACCGTGCCTCCTTGCTTCCACTTGCCTTTCATAGTTGAGGATCCTCCCCACACCACCCACAAAAGACCTTGCTTCTTCTCCCCCTTTCTGTCCTCCTACTGCTTCACCTCTCTCCCCCCCTTCCCACCTGATTATTTTGGAGATTTCCCCTTAGATGAGCAAGAGCATAGAGTTGAAACGAGTACCTGCAAAAAAGGTATACTGGTAGAATTACGGTACCCGATTCAACCTGGTAATGTAACATCAGGTACGAATTGTTACCCAAAGAGTGCCCATGAGCGACTGAACACACAATTTACTAGCCTCGCATACTAATTTAGTGAACTACCCCCATGTACCAATTTAGTAAATGACCCCCCTCCAGTCGTGTTAGCAACTTCTCATGCTGAAGTTGGTTGGTAACACAGAAACTCAGTAACACGGTAATGGTAATACATGGTATTTCGGGTAATCAGGTGCTTAATTTGGTATTCGGGTCCCCTTTCAGGAACCCAACAGACTACTTGAAATTGCGAGTATTACCTGCAGGTAGCAAGTGTGCTGCCTGTTTCAGCTCCGGTGCGGACCTAAATGTTTATCAGCTGAGACCTTCTCATGTCTCCTTCCCTCAAATGCCTTCCATGCCCCCTGGGGATCCTGCCTCCCTGTTTGACAACCTAGATGCTAGGAGGTGAGTGAGGCAAGGTAGCTAAGATGATACCCTTTATTGAACCAATTTTGGTTGGTGAGCTTGTTTAAGCAGCTCTCCTTCTGGTAGAAAGTTGAGTTGGAAATGGCATTAGGTCACCTTCCCTTAAGCTGCAAGATTTCCTAAGGAACTGGAAGAGTTTTGCTTTCTTTAGAGGTAGATAATATATGGAAACTTGTGATGCCCAACTTAAGCTCCCTTTAGTAGTTTTCCTTTCTAATCCCCCTCAGGATAATTTCCGAGGTTTCTCCAAATAGTCAACTCTCCAACTTCTCGCTAGAGATTCCAGACATACTCTGCATGAACAGGACAATAAAGCTAGAGCAGTGGTCCACTAGGCAGGCACAAAAGGCTACTGTGCAGAAGACGCATGAATCTTTTTTGTTTTGTTTACAAAAAACCCTTTGTTTTCGGGGTTGTGTTTTTTTTAAATGACTCTACCATTTTCACTTTTTTTGTGTTATATTATTCTAATGATGGTTAATAATAAATTAAAAAACACTCCACATGTGCAAAATGGCCACTGGGACTGCTCTGCATATGTGTGGCCGTTTCCCAAAATGGCGCCAGCAGCATCGGCGCCATTTTGGAAAAGGGCTGCACACACGTGCAGAACGGACCCAGTGGACATTTTGCTCACGCGCAGTTGATTTATTTTTAAAAATAAAATAAAATAAAACAAAAAATAAAAGAGAAAGCAAATGAAATCAAGTGATTTCATGATTTCAATGTCATTTGCTTTATTCTTTTGTTTTTGTTAGTTTAGTTACAAAAACAAATGGGGCTCCATTCCTTTTTGGAATTAATTAAAATGATACGAATTGCACACCCCTCCTTGCTAGTTTGTGATTTGTGGTGGGGAGGAGGGCTGTAAAAATCCACAGGCTATAGCTTAAAAAATACACTCAGCAGAGGCAGGCAGGTGTAATGATTTTTTTCTAGACCTGTGTATATGTGATTTTGGGGGGGGTGAATGTGGGTGAGGTGGCATACTTCCCAACGGTCCGCATTCAAGAGGGACCGTCCCTCTTTGGGTGCTGAATCCCACTGTCTCACGTTCAGGGATAAAAGTCCCTCTTTCAGGGGGGAGAGAGAGACTGGTATTCAAGCCTCACCTCTTTCCTGGTTTCCTCCAAGGAAAATCACTGGGGAGTATGGGGAGATGATGGAATTACAAGAAACTAAGTGGAATATGAAGCAGAAATGCTTCTGTCCTTTTTTTATGTACTTGGTATGATGGGAGGGTTGTAAGTGTGATGGAGCTTATTCACAGAGGGGTGGAGCTTTTTGTCCAAGCCATGGGGTTTGTCCCTCTTTGACTGCTGGAAATTTTGGGAGGTATGAAAAGGCAATGAAATAGGTAGGGTAGAGTCTGCAGGGCTGGTCAGAAATGTATCTACAAGTCCAGGATGGTTGAGTGATTAGAGAGAGCCTGGGACTCAGAAGAGCTAGTCCTGTTCCATGCTCTACTGTGGGAGTGAAATTATGTTTAAGGGCATTGGTCACCTAACTCCCCATGAAAATCAGCGACAATAGTACGTCCCTACTGTGAAGATAAATGCTCCGACGAACATCAGTGACATATCAGAAAGAAGGAACTAATGTGCCAGAAGAATCTTAAGATGCTTTCCCTTCCCATATGGTTAACGCTAGTCAGCTGAGGCTTCCAATAGATAGACCAGAAGAAACCTGGTGGTTAGTTATCCAACAGATTGTTCTGTCCTTGCTTAAAGGAACAGCCAGTGGGGCATCTTGATATTCTTTTTTTGTGACAATGATGAATATAAAATGGACATGGTACAGGAGGCTGGCTTATGTCAGAATGTTCTGATTTACATCCGCAGTGTTCTGTTTTCATGTTGTCCTCCTTGGATGATTGATCCACCATTTCTTCCCTGATGATCTTGCAGGATGTGGGCAACTCTTAAGCGCAGTTTCTTCTCCACTGATTTTATTTTATGGTTAATACCTCTAGACAAAAAATAAATAAACTGGTTGTTCAGCAAAAACTTGAAGGAAATGCACAACAGAACTGTGTCACATTACACGGACTGCTTCAGACAAACCATATAACATTCTTGAGAGTTAAACATATCCAGTAGATTAGATGATCAAGGTAATTTATCAAAGGGCAAACATCTGTGTTGACTGGAAAACCTGAAAGGTATCAGCCCATTACAAGTCATTAAGCTAGTGATGTATAGTGCCTTGTTGTGGAAGAGGGCTCTTTATGAATGTATCCAAGACTACCAAGCATTTTAAATATCTCGTTCAAGTATTTGAAAGACCTTTAATTCATCTTTCATCTTTGATGCTGTGGAAGTAAGTCATCAACAGCAGAAATCTTGAGGGGGAGAGAAGGAGAGTTTGTTTATTTTTCACAGTGTGTAATGATACTTGTACATATGCAAACCGTGATGCAGCTTGAAACCCAGCTCTGAACAAGAGGTGATGTGGAAACTGGACCACTACAGAAATGGTCCCAGAGGATAGCCTCATGGGATTCGTGACTGTAAAGGATCAGGAAGCACAAAATGCCTTGTCCAAGATCAAACTGTGCAGATGTTGCAGTAGAGAAGAGGGTCAAGCCAAGTAGATTGAGTTTCCCAGAGTTTGTGGAAGACTAACTGTGTAGGTGGTGTAGGTGGTAATGCCCAACATGTCACTTTCCATAGAGGCCTCCACATCCTTTGAGCCAGACCCGGGCCTAACAGGTTGAGTTGACACTAGAGCTGAAATGAGTATCTGCAAAAATGGGTATTACTCAACTAATTCTAGTACCTGAATCAACCCAACAGCATCAGATACCAATCGGTACCTGATTGCGACCTGATGTCCTGGAATGTCGACTTCTGGTTCTGAAATGTCAACTTCCTGTACTAATTTTTTTAATTTCCGTGTCAATTTTTTGACTTCCAATGCCTGTTCTTTTATTTTCCATCCCAGAAAGTCAACTTCTGGTCCCAGAAAAATCAACTTCCAGTCCTGATATTTTTTTATTTCTGTCCCAATTTTTCAGGTTTCCAACATGATATACTGATTTGGTAATAGGAAAAATGAAAAACGCGGTACCATTTCAGCCCTGAGCACAGTGGCTGGCAACTCCAAAGCCACAAGGAGACCAAGGCCAAGGCCCTGGGGCTTTGCTGAGGGCCCTCCCAGGTCTCACCCCTCCCTCAGCCTTACTCTATGTCCCCTGCTTCTTGGTTGGCTGCTGGCCTGTATCTAAGGCCAGGCTAAAGCCACAGAAAGCTGAGTGGATCGTTTTCCTCCCTTCCTGGTCCCCCTCTCTGGTTCCTGTGGGTTTCTTCCCTCCTATCTCCATGTGCTTTTTGGACCAGCTCTACTTCCCCTCTAGATCTCGTGTGTGTTTTGGACCGGCTTTATTTGAACCCTGAGCCCCTTGCGCTCAACCCAGTCATTCTGACTCTTGCCCTCAACCCAGTTCTTCTGATCCTGCCTGTCCGTCCAGCCTGCTCTGCTTCATCCATCTGTTTGTCCATCCATTCTACCCCTTGGTCCATGGGTCAGTTCCCTGCCTAAGATGTCCCGGACCCATTCCCGCACTGAAGCCCCTGTATCCTTGGCCCCTGATCCTGCCTTACTCAGTCAGACCAGATCCTGTACGAATTCTCCTAGGCCCTCCGGATCCTGATCCTGACTCTCTGTGCCCCAACCTTGGTCCCTGGCAAAGCGTGGGTAGCCGTTGTGTGGGAGAGGAGCAATATGTTGGGATTCTCTCAGTGCCTTTCTGTCTGTCCCAGTTCCCTTACTGGTGCCTGGTGGCAATAATTCTCCTTTCCGAAGAGTAACTTCAGGGATCTGAGCAGCACTGCTGCAGATTTTTACACCAGCATCAGCCAGCTGCTAAAGGCTGATGCAGAAAGTGGTGGGGGAAGCCTGCTTTCATCCTGAATTTGCATTAAACTAGTTCAGCTCATTCTGCAATTTGCATAAACAAGTCCCTCCCAACCCATTGTAAATTGAAGCAGATGAGGGCCATGCACCAGACTCCAGCACTTTTGTTAGTAATAGCTCAGCAGTATTTTCCTAATTCCCAATTCACTCTTAAAATGGATTATAGTCGCTAATCTTTGTCAAAGCAGCAACACTGAGGCTAATTTATTGATGGGGGCTTTTATAGGAAACTGGGAGTTTCTTGTCTATAAATTTCAATTTAGAGAGAACGTTCAAGGTCCTTCCCTATTTAGCGGATGAGCTCACAGTGCCCACTGCCCTTGAGTGCACTGTGTGGTGGCATAAGAGATCGGGAGGTGCTATAACTTCTTATGTTTGGAGAAGAGAGGATGTTGCTATTAAACCACTTGTGTTCTCCTAAGATTTTTAAAGGAAGCTTCAAGAGCTACCTTGAGTCTCAAGACAAAGCTAGATCCAAGGGCAACCATGGTTGGAATGACAGCCACCACCTGATTTTTCACCTGGGGTGGTGCAGAGAAATGTAAACTTTCAAAAGGGAGTGTGAGTGCCCTGATCCTTGGAAGCCCTGAGCTCAGACGCCTAGGGTTGCCATCTTCCTCCAGTAGGAAATCCAGAGGGGACTGGGGCTCCATCGGATGGGTCTTGGTATGGAGTGTGGTGACATCATGATGCGCTATAGGGGTGGTACCACATTGGAAACCGCTTTTCTGACATGGCCACTACCGGAAGTCTTGATTTGCTGGGCATACATACATACAAGATTTCCCCATGGTATCCCTTCTTAAAAACTATACATTAACCATATTGGAATATTCAATTATTACATGGGGCATATCCAACATTTTGGTTCCAAACTTTACCAGAAAAACTTGGGAGGGTGGTATAGGGGCTATTGAAGACCAGCCTCATTACCTACTGGACAGTAGTAGGGATGGTTCAAATAAGCCATTCCGATTTTGGGGACTTCTCCATGAAATCAGAATGATTTATTAAAATTCTAGTTGGAATTCGGACCAAAATAATATTTTGGTTGGATATTCCGACTGGACCGTTTATGCATGCACAAATGGCCATCACGCTTCTGTGCATGCATAAAATGATGTCGGCCAGACTGCGCATGCACAAATGGACACTGCCATACAACCAGATGTATGTTTTGTGCACATGCAGTACAGCCACTGGCATTTTGCACATGTGCAAAATGTTTTGGTTCCCCCCCCCCACATCTGATCAGAAATCAGACTGAACGAAATGCTCTGTTCCAACAGAATGGGAACTGGGTGAAATGTCCAATTTCATCCCTAGAGTGTAGTTTCTATTGAGTGCCAAGACACCAATGGATTGCATTACTTTCTTCCTTGACCAGTAATTTTATTGGTCTATGGCCCAATTACTGTGGGACAAAAATAAGGGAGTGGTCAGCATGCTAGCAGCTTTTGTGGCTGCGGTTGTTAGGGTGAGGGACCATACCAGAGGACCTTTTAAGGATGTCTTGTTTTTTTTCTTTAATTACGTGATCTCAGATTTTATCATTCTTATGGTTGATAGGATGAAATATATAGGAATATTATGCTGCATTATAATGGTTCCGTTTTATTTCATGGTTACTATTTTTATAAGAAGTCTGATTGTTTGGTTGATGGTCAAAATACAGGCATGTCTATTATAAGACATTGGTGAATCCAACTGAAGAGCTAGAGCCTCATTTATATATTAATTGTAATTTTTTTATTGTGTTGATTGTGAACATTTTTCAAATTTCACATTAAATAGTTTTGAACTTTCATCTTAATTTTATCTCAAGGTTCTGATGTTTTTATATAACCTTGTTTTGCGGTATTATAACTTCATAGTGTTTTTGTATTCTTTTTTATCTTGAGAAGGCTATGGCCATGTTTCACATACCACTTAATCTGTAATTTTAAGGTAATGTAAACTTACTACTACTAGCTTTACTACTAGTAGTAAATCAACTTACTACTACTAAATAGCTAATACAAATAAACGTACTAGTTCTACTACTACCTTAGCCATTGATATGTAGAAGAAAATAGAAGCAGGTGTTAATTATATCAATTTCAAACAATTTCCTGTCAGAAATTAGCGAGTTTCACAGCTGAAGCTCCCTTCATTATTTCCACATATACCCAAATCATGAAATCTTTGAGCATCTCTTCATTCAAAATGTGTTGTCTGCAGGAAACAAAACCCAAACAGGTGAAACCTACTAATCCTCAGGGGTATGTGGCGTTCTAATAAAAACCGTTTCCTTCATATTGGTCCCCAGTCATTATTATTACCCCTAATGAGGAGCTCACCTTTTCCTTTTCCCCTGACACTTTCCTTTTGTCCTTTGCCCAAATGTCATTCATTACCATGAGTCATCTCTAATAAGTCGTCATGGTATCCAGGCACGTCAACAACAATTTGATAAGGGGAGACTATACTATTTTTTTTGTTTTTTTCTGAGTTGCAGCAAGTCTTTCTTTTTGCTGTGGCTTATTTTAATACCCATCTGGTAGGTTTATATTGGAAACACGCTATTTTAATTTGGTGTGTTAATTAACCACTCGTGTCTCTCATTTGAGTCAGTCAAAGTCCATCTCAAGCCATGGCCTATTGGGCTGGTATGGTTAAGGCACACTAACATCTGTGGCCTATGGTCAGGGCTGGCGCTACCAAATAGGCAGTGCAGGCAGCAACCTAGGGTGGCTTCAATTGGGAGGTTTCCCCCCCCACCCTCAATTCAGCTGCCCCCAAGCTCCACAGATGATCAGGGTGGGGATAGACACCCCCTTGAAGTTGCCCTAGGCAGCCCTGTCCCCTCCTGCCTCTAGCCCAGAGCTGCAGTGTTTGGATGGGGGTGGATGGGTGCAGGGGGAAATTGCTGCCAAGGGCATCAAGTTCCAGAGGGTGGCTTCCCCTTCCACCCCCCGCTCTGAATGCAGCTGCTGCCAAGCATCACGGTGAGGTGAGGTGCAGCAAACATCCTTGCGCCACTCCTGAGTACAGTGCGTGAGACTGATGTGACCGGTACCATGTTCGACTGTCTTTGGGTTCCCCAGCCCAATGGACTATGTACCCATTCACATCTGGGTGGGCTGGAGGCTATTCTGTATGAGACCAAGCAGGACTAGATCCTATGACCTTTAGGGATGCGGTTGAGTGCCTTAACCACTCGACCATCACTTCGTCCATTATCTCATAGTTATCTTTTTCATTTCCTTGACAGTCGTCTTTCTGTTATGGAAGGGAATACTCAATATTTCTCAGAGAAGCATCTTCCAATAGGAACCAATGTTTTTGATGTTTATGGTCCTCCCCATCAGTGGAGACAAAATGAATCAATGCCTCTGGACATTGTCAACCGTAAAAGAGAATTCTTTTTCTTTAGTCATTTAATTCTGTTTCATAATCAGTGGAGCCAATCCCAATACCCCGTAGATCCTGCGCGCAACCCGCCCACATGTCCATTAGGAATGCATTGTGCTGTGCGGAATCCACGCAGATTCCATGCAGAGGGGTTTGGGGTTGCGGCCAGTGGCTACAATCCTAAACCTATTGAAGTCAATGGCAAAACCCTCATTAACGTTGATGGGTGAGGATTTCATCCCGTGACTTCTTTTTTTGGTCTCAAAAGATTTGTTCCAGAGGAACTGCCAGAATTGCTCCAGGGTAGTGTATTAACCCTATCGGTTGTTGCTACTAATTAGCAAATTGCCACATAGCAAAGTATCCTATTATACGCATTCACCTGGATCTGGTCATCTTAAATACCATGGTTGGGAACCTGTGAGGAATTTTGGATCGGTGTTTGTTTGTGTTTTTTGGTTCAGTTCTTTTGAAAATCCAGATCTTTTTACCGTTTTGGATTTTCGGTTTTGGATTTTTCGCACTAACGGCAATGGGAAGGGAAACCAAACCATTAAAAAACATGACACCACCCCCATCCTCGGGATAGTGTCATGTTTATTGTTTACTTACCCACTAACATCACCTCCATCTTGTCACGATTCAGTCGCAGTCGATTAGCCCTCATCCAATCCCCCATAGCTGCCAGTGGGTAAGCACCGAGACAGCCGGGCCTGGGTCGGCTGAAAATGAGAGGTACAGTTGGGTGTCATCCGCATACTGATACAAAACACAACTAATCACACCTCTTGCATTTTGTGTTCTTACTATATTTTATATAAAACTTCAAGTTGAAGCTACCTTTAAATTGAAGCTACACAAACAACAGAATGTCTTAAACAAGAAGTAAGAAACAAAACATAGATAGGTCTAAATAAACTGTTTAAATACAAAACCGATGTACTGAATTAAACTGAAAGAATCCTTAGGTAGAAAAGATCCCAATACATCAATAAAGGAAAAAAGACAGTCCTGAGCCCAGGGATGATTTTCAGTGTAAAAACCAACGTTTCGCTTCTTCAGAAGCTTCTTCAGGGTTCCTTCTTTGTTTTTTCCTTCCGTGAGCTTAGGTTACGTAAACTACGCCTTTACTGATGCAGAACTATAAACCACAGTACAAAGGTTTTAATAGAGTACTTGGTATGCAACTACAATATAACCATAACAGCAAACAAAATTATCTTTAAACATACATAAAATAAATTACTTGGCCCCATGCCCCCTTGATGTCAGTCTGACTCACCCTGGGGTGGGACATCTGGCAAAAAACCGGTTACCGGTTTTACCTGTTACCGGTTTACAAAAACCCGGTTTACCAGATTAAAACTGGTATACCGGTACCGGATTTATTCCATTGATTTCAATGGGGAACTGTCCCCATTGAAATCAATGGGGACAAAAAACAATACCTCCCACCTCCCCCTCCCAGGCTGTGCGGGTGAAAGGGGGGGCATCCCACACCCACCCTGCCCAGCCTGGATTTATTTATTTATTTTATTTTACCCTAAGTCCCTGCTACTTGTGCGGGCTCTGGGCCGCCACCGGCAACCCGGAGCCTGCACCAGCAGGTACTAGGGTGATCCCTGGGGTGTGGGGTGGTTTAACACACACCCCACCCCAGGGATCACCCTTCCCCCCCCCCACCCAGGGATCACCTACCTTTGGCGCTCCGAGCGGCGGAAGTTCCCCGGAAGACCTAGTAAGCACTGAAGTCACCAGCCAGCGCTGAAGCCGCCGGACCGCCGTGCTGCCGCCGCTGCCTCCACCTCTACCCGGAGCACCAAAGGTAGGTGATCCCTGGGTGGGGGGGTAGGGTGATCCCTGGGGTGGGGCGTGTGTTAAACCAACCCCCACCCCAGGGATCACCCTAGTACCACTACCTACCTGCTGGTGCGGGCTCTGGGTCGCCGGCGGTGCCCTGGAGCCCACACTAGCAGGGACTTCGGGGGGGACATTTTTTTTTTTTAAATCCAGGGTGGGTGGGGGGTGCCCCCCTCCCACCCGCACAGCCTGGACTGGGGAGGAAAAGTGGTTGGGGTTTTTTTTTGTTTTTTTTTTACATTGCGGCTATTCATTTCAATGGCCTCAATGTAAAAAAAATTCGGCACGGGGAACCGGTACCAGTACCCCCAAATACCGGAGTAATCTGATACTGCCGGTACAGCAAAATACCGGCAGTATGGGATACCGGATGTACTGAACTTCCCACCCCTACGTGCCCAGGAATCGTACATTTTCAGCCCTTGAGCATTCCATTGTTTAAACCCCATTTGAATGAAGAAATCCTTTTGGATTTTATAGAACTTAAAATAGTTTAGGGAGGTTAAGAGGATGGTACCTCTGAAGATGGGGGGAGTAGAATTATATTTATATTTGTCTCCCATTCAGGAAGAATTAGGCCCTAATTGGGCCTGGATGAATGCTGAACATTTATGATTCCTGGGCAGGGTGAGTCAGACTGACATCAAGGGGGCATGGGCCCAAGTAATTTATTTTATGTATGTTTAAAGATAATTTTGTTTGCTGTTATGGTTATATTGTAGTTGCATACCATGTACTCTATTGAGTCCTTTGTACTGTGGTTTATAGTTCTGCATCAGTAAAGGCGTAGTTTACGTAACCTAAAGCTCACGGAAGAAAAAAACAAAGAAGGAACCCTGAAGAAGCTTCTGAAGTAGCGAAACGTTGGTTTTTACATTGAAAATCGTCCATGGGCTCAGGACTGTCTTCTTTCCTTTATTGATGTTTTGGGATCTTTTCTACCTAAGGATTCTTTCAGTTTAATGCAGCACGCCAGTTTTGTATTTAAACAGTTTATTTAGACCTATCTATGTTTTGCTTCTTACTTCTTGTTTAAGACATTCTGTTGTTTGTGTAGCTTCAATTTAAAGGTAGCTTCAACTTGAAGTTTTATATAAAATATAGTAAGAACGCAAAATGCAAGAGGTGTGATTAGTTGTGTTTTGTATTATATAAGTGTATACCACACCTGTATACCTCTCCTGTAGTTTGATCCGATTCCGCATACTGATGACACCTCACCCGTATCCCCTGATCACCTTGTCGAGTGGCTGCATATACACGTTGAACAGGAGAGGGGACAAAACAGAACCCTGCGGGACCCCACACAAGAGGTCTCAGTGTGATGAAAAATGATCACTGAGCACCATCCGCTGAGTTCTTCCTGTCAGGAATGAGCGGAACCATTCGAGAACGATCTCGCCCACCCCCGCACTGTCCCGCAGGTGCGTCACAAACATCTTGTGGTCAACGGTATCAAATGCAGCCGACAGATCTAATAGGACTAAAAGGGTCAATCGACCCTTTTCACGGCGCAGATTATCGACCAAAGCCACCAGTGCTGTCTCAGTGTCATGCCCTGGATGAAAGCCAGACTGAGAGGGATCCAGATAACTGACACGATCGAGATGCTCTTGGAGCTGCTGAGCCACTACCCTTTCAATAACCTTCCCTAGAAAGGGAACATTAGAGACAGGCCGATAGCTGGCAGGGGAGTCAACGTCAAGTGATGGTTTCTTGAGCAGAGGCCGTACCACAGCCTCTTTGAGACAGCTTGGCACTCTGCCCTCCCGTAGAGAGGCATTGACCACCCCGGCCAGCAACGGCCCCATTGTCAAGTACATTAGCAAGTACCAAGAGTTTCTTGGTTCAACCAAGACAGTATCGGGAACTGGGATTTCGACAAGATTTCCTGTTTTTATTATTTATTATTATTATTATTATTAGCAAGCATTTATATAGTGCCAGCAATGTATCTGGTGCTTTACAAATTAATTGAATAGACACGGCCCCTGCCCTAGGGCTTACAATCTGAGAGACTGGGGGAGGGAGACGAAGGAAGGGGAGCAAAGGGAGAGACAAGGAGTGTAACATTCACGAAGATGTGAGGTCTCAGGTGCACGCGCTTGGCTTGGCTACATCAAGAATGATGACTGGTTAGTCCATGTGGTGAGGATATGAGTACACAGACCTCAGGTAACAGGTTGTGCTGGATGGAGGGTATCATTAGGAGTTAGGTGAGGGGAGCGAGGAGTCGGGGAGGGCAGAGCGGAAGACGTGGGTCTTGAGGAAGGATTTGAAGGTACGAAGGGAGGGGGCGAGGCATATGTGGGCAGGGAGGGAGTTCCAGGCGTGGGGGGCAGCTAGGGAGAAGGGATGAAGGCGGTTAGGGGAGCAGAGGAGGTGAGGGAGGGCGAGAGAGGGGACAGAGGAGGAGCAGAATTCATGGACTGGGGTACGGAGGGAAATTAGCGCAGAGAGGTAGGGGGGAGCAAGGTTGTGAAGAACTTTATAGGTGAAGACTAGGAGCTTGTGCAGGATTCGTTCAGGAAGGGGGAGCCAGTGAAGAGAGGAGGGGCTGTCTCTTATACACATCTAGATGTGTATAAGAGACAGGAAGGAGGATGGGGGGGGAGGGAGAGGGGAGGAAGTAGGAAGAGTGAAATTCATGAAATTTAGTTTCATCCCTAGGCAAAACTCTAACTTGGTAATGGAAGGGGGAAAGAAACACTTGATTTTACATTGACAAGTCATTTACAAGTCAATCAGAAGCAATTAGCTTTGTAAATAGCCTTAGACCAAGACGGAGACATAATTATTTACTTTTTCTAGTGAAGCTCCAAGCTCCTCCAGCAAAAGCTGAACTACAAGAGCTGTGTCTCTATTACCCACCCCAAATTCCCAGCTCTTTTCTTTTTCCACTGGGATTAATTTGGCAGGCTGTTCATGTAATCTACTTCGTCCCTGTTTCAGCAAGCAGACGCCCCACTTTGCAAGACTACAAACCAGAGAGGCAGTGCATACCACCCCCTTTCTGACGATTTCTCTTACCCCTCCTTCATCCTTCCTTCCCACCCCAGAAAAGCCTGCTCATAGCCTTTCAAAAAAAACAGAGGCTGCATTCTATACGTGTAGGAGGTATACGGCATGTTCCACATTAGCATTGCAAATTTAATCAGCCATAATAGTATTCAAATGGCGTTGCTCATCAAGACGCAATAGCCATTAAGCGGTTGCTGCATGAAAGTTCTTGTCATTTTTTCCTGCTTTTTGACAAGCATAAAAAAGAGCCTTGATTAAAACTTAAGTCTCTTTAAAATATAGAGTTCTCTTTAAATGAAAGGAATTCACATCTCTGAAAAGAAATACTTTCGTATGACAATCGTTTTCCTGAGACGACTTCGGCTTATGTGTCTGCTTAGCAGATTGAAAGGTCCTTGACTTTAATTTTCCGATACAACGCCAGCTAAATGCATTGACAGGGCTGAAAACAAGAATCAAAATGAATCTCATGAGAAGATCTCGCTAATGTTTTGAAATTGCATGAGAGTCCTGAAAAAAAATTAAAAGTGTTGTGCATGCACAAAATGGCTGGTGTGGCTGTTCTGCAGACGCACAGCCCTTTTCCGAGAAGACGTGGGTCGCGTCAGCACCATTTTGGGAAAAGGACAGCTGGTCTGCACATGCACAGACATGGCTGCTCTTTTCCAAAATGGCGCCGATGCGGCCTGCACCATCTTGAAAAAGGACTGTGGATGTGCAGAACAGCCACGGCGGCCATTTTGCCCATGCGTAGAGTGTTTTTAAAAATTTTTATGAGAATCTTGTGAGAATGAAGTAGAGAATGGGTGATTCTCGACTTGTTTTTGATCTCAAAAATCTCGTTAAGAGCCTGGTTCTCAATTAAATTGTCGAGATATGTGAGATCAAGTTTCAGCCCTCCATTGTAACTGGAGCTGAAATGGGTAGCAAACTTGCTACCCGCCAGTAATGCCTGCAATTTGGGTGGCCTTTCGGAGGCGCGCTCAGTACCCAAATACTGAGTGAGGCACAGTATTACCCCACATACCTGGTATTTTGTCTCCCTTAGGCCGCTTTTAGACGAGACAAATTTACACATGATTGGTGAAAAATGCATGTGTTTTAATGCTCGTTTAAACACCTAAACCGTTTAAAATGCGCATTTGCCATGATTGTGTAAAAGCCAAAACCGTTCTGAATGTGTTTTTTAAATAATGCACATTTTTTAAAACCGGTTTTGAGCCCCTTTGATGATCGGGGGATGCCAAAACCGGTTTTAAAAAATGCGCATTATTTAAAAACCACATTCAAAACGGTTTTGGCTTTTACACGATCATGGCAAATGCGCATTTAAAACGGTTTAGGTGTTTAAACGAGCATTAAAACATGCTCATTTTTCACCAATCATTCGCAAATTTGTCTCGTCTAAAAGTGGCTCTAGTCTCCTCTCCCGTATCTTTCTTACTTTGTACGCCCCTTGGGGTAGGAACCTGTCTGTAACTACTGATTGATTGTACATCTCCAGGCACATGGCTGGCTATATAATAATTAATAATAAATAATTAATACTGTTACTAAGTTACTGATTTTCTATTTTACCAAACCATTTCAGAAAATTGGTACTGGTAGTCAGTAAATTGGTATTGGAAGTTGATAAATTGATACTGGAAGTCAGTAACTCAGTAAATTGGGTAGCCAATTTGTGCCCTGGTAGTATAAATAATGGGAATGCTATTGTGGAGACATATGTCTGTTGTACTTCCTGGGAGGGGCTGGTCACTGCAGTCACTGTGTATAACAGTGACCTGCACAGGTCAAGAGGGTACCGGGGTGAGGTGGGGGAGAGTATCCTGAATGGTTGGGTGGGCCGGCCTCCCAACCCCACGAGGAGTATTAAAGATTGTAATGTGAGCAGGGTGGGAGGACTACCTCCAATGCAGGGGACAAATGAACTGAAGGAAACTTTACAATAATAAAACCTGGTAGAACGGGCCTGGCTAAAAGGGGAGATGTGGGGCAGTAAAGTCCTAGTTCAGGGTGATCGACCCCTGAAAAAATGTGTTTAAAAATTGTGAGGATGTAAAGGTGTCAGATGGACTCACCTTTTGGTAATCCCATCTTGGGGGGAAGGTTTGTGGCAGGGCTAGGCCACAAAATGGTGCCTGCCACGAGGAACCCAAGATGGCTGCCACAAGAAGTGGTTAAGTTTGGAAGAGGAAGCCAGTCCCAGGAAGAGGGGCAGTCTGCCCCTGACTGTCATGGAGTGAACATCTCTGCCAGAGGCTGCTTGGATGGATGCTGAACTGGAGAGCCCTGAAGAAAGGAGATCCTTGGGTCTGTATGTGAGGTGGAGTCAAAGCCAGTGGACTGCTATCTGACTAGGCCTGGGATTTGTATTGACTGGCTAGAGGTTTTGGTGCCTGGCCAGGACTATTGCATAACTCTGGGGCTTGATCCTGAAAACACTCACCCTTGGTAAAGTGGGACCCTGCTACACCATTATCCCAGAGCATCTCCTGGAATGTCAACTTCCAGTCCATTTTTTCAGTTTTTCCTCCTGATTTTTTGATTTTTCCATACTGATTTTTCAATATGGAAGTTGGTAAATTGGTACTGGAAAATAGTGGGGATGGGGTTATTCCAATAGCTTCTCAGTGATCCGGTAGCCCGGAGAATACCCAAAACGGTACTCAGAAATGCGCGTATTATCCGCAGGTACCAAATTAGGTACCTGGTTCATCTTTACTCCAGACATTGATAAAGGCATGCGAAGTATATCAGTAAGAATCACCTCTCCATCTCCGTTGTGTGTGTGTGTGGCAAAACTAAAGTTGCCACTCTCTGGGTTTCATCTAGACTAGACTCTGGTTGTGATGACGAGCTGAAATGATGATTCATGGTGAATGCCATTTTTGTTGGCAATGGCCCATTCGTCACATTCTCAATGATTCAGGAACACTCGCCAATTTGCTTAGGTTTCCCATTGACATTTCAGAAGTCCTGATATTTTATTTATTTGTATTTATTTATGTATGTATTTATTTATTTTTATTTATTTATTTAATAAATTTATACTCCACCTCTCCTGCCATGGCAGCCTGGGGGTAGCTAACGAAACATGAAAAATACAATTATAAATATAAATGTAACTATATCATAAACCATTCTAATGGAGGGTGTCAACGGCCCTTTTCACACAGACACTCTAACACTGATAAAATGTTACATGTTATTATACATGTTGCAGGGCTTCAGGTGTGCTCTATGGGTGCCCTGTAACATGTATAATAAAATGTAACACCCATTTTATCCATGTTAGAGCGTCTTTGTGAAAATGGCCTCAGTCCCATAAAAATCCCTTAAAAACCACCCTAGCCCATTTCCCCACACCCTTCACCAATCTCCCTTGCCAAAAGCCTGGCGGAACAGCCAGGTCTTGCATTGTCTCTGAAAGGAGGGCCTCTGCTGGAAGGGAGTTCCACAGCCTTGACGCAGCCACTGAGAACTCCCTCTCCATAGTTGCCCCCTGGGAAACCCGGGGGACCTCGAGAAAGGTGCTTCCGGCCGACTACATATTGATGGCAAAAATGGCAAAGAAACTGACAAAAGTGTTGTCAAAGTGCAGAAAGGCCCAGAAAGTGTTGGAAAGTCATCAATGGAAATACCAGAAGGGCAAATGGGTGAAAAGAAACCCTAATATGAAAAATAGGAGAAACGTTTGGCAAGGTTCCCAAAAGGACGGGAATTCATGTCAGTTCGGGAAAGGCCATATTTGTACCAACTGTAGTTGTGGCCCAGAGTCTCCAGGCAAGCCCCAATTTCTCTAGATCAGACAATTTTTTTCTCCACTTGATTCATGTGAAAATCGAGAAAAGCCCCAGTTCTCAACCGTTTCTCGACCAATTTTTTCCCCTCAATTTACTTACGGGAGCCACATGTACCACGTCCCATGCCAAGTCTCATGTCCTACGTCTATCCGTCATCTCTGTTCTTTTCTGCAGCTGACAACTCCATAATGGGGGGAAAAATCAAGAAAAACAACTTTGCATGCACAAAACGACTGCTAAGTCATTCTGCGCACATGCAGCCCTTTTCCAAAATGGCAGCAGTGCCGCCAGCACTATTTTGGGAAAGGTCTACACATGCACAGAACGGCCAGGTGGCCATTTTGTGCATGTGCAGTTGTTTTTTTCTTCTTAAGTGAGATACTTGCAAGATCTTCTCAAGATCTCGCTAAGGGTTCGCTATTCTTGGGAGAATCAACCTGATTCTCATTTCAGCCCTCTACGACAGAAATTTTCCCAGCATCAAAATTTCAAATTTTAACTGTTGAAAATATTAAATTTAGCAAAATGTTGCCTGACTTTTCTCATTTTTTGGTTCATTTTATTTCACAATTAAATTACAGCTCAGCTTTATTATTATTATTATTATTATTTATTATTATTTTATTTTATTATATTAGCGTTTATATAGCACAAGCAATGTACCTGGTGCTTTACAAGGAATAAGATAGACACGGTCCCTGCCCGAGAGCTTACAATCTAAAGACAGAGGGAGGGCAGGGAAGGGGGAACAGAGGGAGAGACAAGGAATGCGACATTCATTAGGATGTGGGATCTCAGGTTCACGTTCTTGGCTTGGTTACAGTAAATTGGGAGTTTGCAGATAACAGGTGGGGGATAATCCTGGGTGGGGATGCTTAGCAGGAGTTAGGAAGGGCGGAGCAGGTGGGGTTTTGAGGAGGGACTTGAAGGTGTGGAGGGTGGAGGACAAGGCGGACAGCAACTTTGATTCTCCATTAACTCTAGTGGGGTAGGGCTTGTGATCTTGGATCTTTGGCCTTTGAATACAGCTGAGGGAATAAGCTGCTTCTGGCTGGTATCTGGCTGGATATTGTGGTATCTGACATCTGGTCGGATACCTATAATATCTGATTTCGCATCTGACAGTTTTCTGGTTAACTGGATTGGTGTTTATCACATTACCATTTACTTAGAAATATGTTTACTGCATTATGGTTTCATTTTTATTTTATTTTTTACTTTCTCTTTTGATCCAGCCTGGTCCACTTATTCGGTAACGTGGTAAGCAGCAAATGGTAATACGGTAAATGGGAATCGGTATGTGGTAAGCCAGCTAACCTCCATGGTAATATCTGGTATTCTGGTTTGGTGGTTAACCTGCATGATAACGGGATAGTTACTGCTATCCAGAATCCCAGATATTATCTGCCAATTGTTTTTTTTACTCTCTGACTGTTTCAGCTCTGTTTGTGCACTCTCGAACTCTCGGCAGTCTACAGGCTCACGGAATGGTTGTGCATCTAACAAGAATACTCGCTCTTTCCTGAACCTTGTTGTAGGCAAATCAAAGGGTCTCTGAAAAATGCACTTCAGCATCATTTTGTCTTTCATCCTCCCTTCAGTCAGATTAGGCAGCATGAATGATTGAATATCCTTTTATGTGCTTTTGCCTAGCCTGAAAATTCAAGCTTTGAGCACACTTATTTTGTGTTCGGTAAAATTGGTTCAGGTACTCAGAAGAATCGAGCAAATGCCTATGGGTATATTCTAATTCCCACGCTTGCTAATTTTTGTTTACCCTGGGTCTTGGTAAAAGTGACTCTCATCTCAGAGCCTGCAATCAATCTCTCTCTCCTTTTCTGCTGCACATTTATGAGACTTGAGGGGACCTTTTATGTTGTGCCTTTTATTTCCCAGGAGGAAACATGACTGTGAAAGTTGAAAGGAAATGTTAAAGTCCTTGGGTTGTAAAGCCATCAAAGCATAGGTGTTCCTTTGGCTATCATTCTTTCGGGCATTTGTAGGATGAACCCAGTGATGGGCTTTAACACATCTAATTTTATGTCTCTTTACCTCAGATGCACTTAAGAAAGCAAACTTAGGCTCTTTTTACGCAGACCGCTGCTGGGGGAGGGGAGGTCTGTGTGTGTGTGTGTTGCTGCAAGGGCGGCACAGGGGTGTGGGTGCACACGGACGCACACCCATCCACCACGCTTCCCCACGCACGGAGCAACCTGCATTTTTGCCAGTTGCTCCATGCATGGGGGGTGGGCGGGGATGCGTGGGTAGCAGAAGCACACACTCACATTTACACGAGATGCTCCCCCATGTAGCTGATGGGTATCCATGCGTGGGAGCATCTCGCGTAAAAAGGGCCTCTGAAAAACTGAAAGTCAGTGCCACCGGGTTGGTGCCACAGGGGACGCTGAAGTTTTCTTGAGACTGGGAGGAAAGAGTCTTGGACCAGAATCCCGGAAACCTGAATTCCTTTTTCTACCACAACGCCCTGTATGACCTTCGGTGAGTCACTCTGGGTGCTTTTAGACAAGCACCTCCCCACTCACTACCCACCTGTCGTCCACTCACTATCCATGTTGCAGGGCTGCAGTTGTGTCCTATGGGTGCCCTGAAACATGTATAATGGGTGGGGAGGTGCTTGTCTGAAAGCATCTATACACTCTCTCTCTCTCTCTGATTCAGTGTTGTGTGAGGACAAAAGCCCTTGGCCAGCCATTAATGGTGGCCATCAGGGCTCCTTGTCGTGCTCCCTTGGGAATGGGGCAAGGAGGAGGACGTCTCATGCTCCCTGCTCTAGCAAATTGGCTGCAATGGGAAGAATGTTGGGGGAACGGCCGGGCCGCTGCAGGCGAAAAGTGGCCTTGCCAGCGTTGCCCCGACAACGGAGGTTACAGCCGAATGGGGCTGGCATGGGCTACGAGCCCCCTCCCTGGAATGGCAGGGCCTCTCTGCCCACTGTGCCCCCACCGAGCCTCATTCCCGGCATGGAGAGCAAGGAGCAAGCCCCCAGCCCTCCCTCCCAGAGGCACTGCGGGTACTACCTGGTCACTGGTAGGGGCCAGGAAGGAATTTTTACGAGAAAGCTAGATTGGCCGAACAGGGGTCTCGTTTTTTGCCTTCCTCTCAGTGTCTCTACCAATTGGGCTGATTCGAAGCCGAAAAGGTTAGGATAACAGGGATGGGTTTGTTAGTTTATGCTGTTTTCCTTGTCACACTCTTCCAGGGGTCCAGTACTGTTATGAGGTTTTTGTAGGAACTAACTAGTTGTAGGCGTCCTCTCCTTTAGAGATGGGGATGCAGCAGCTGGTGCAGAGGCAGGGCATGGCCAACGCCGGGGTTAGCATCCCTGGGAGGGGTGTTTCTCCGAAGGTGGGCAGGGAGACGCACGGTCCCCAAGCTGGCGGCACCCACAATACTTACTCCTGTCTGGAAAGGACACTGTCCCCTTTGGCCACGGCTGTCGGCCAAGGGCCGAAGGGGAGACGTTTGAGGAAAGCAATTGGGGCTGGCATTGGAGGGCACATTTAAGCCACCTCCTGGCTGCTATGGTTAATCTGTTACGTTCATTAGTACTGGACCCAAATTGCTGAATGGCAGTTACCCCCACCAGCCTAATTTCAATCTGAATAAAGAGTGCGGCCGTTCAAAATCCAATAAATGTTGTCCTTGTCTCATTCTGGATGTGCTGACAAAGACATACAGAATTAAAGCGGTTGAATGATCTCTTACCTGGAAGTTGCTCAGTTTATGAAGATCCCCTAAGAACACATCTTGGCCTTCTCTAGTAACTCTGGAGGACCGCAAACTCGATAGCTACTTTACATTCACATCTCAATCCATGCTCTACCAATCTCTGGCCTTGAAAATAACAAACTCCTTACGGGCTGTCCCTGCTCTGACCTCAACCGTCATGCTCCTGCCAACAGTCCACTGCCAAGACCATCCATCTCGCACTCCACTTAAATAACATTCAATCCCTCCTCTGTGCTCTCTTCTGGCTCCCTCTCTCCTTTCTTGTGCAGCACAAACACCTTGTCCTCATCCTCAAGGTTCTTCTTGGTCTGGCTCCTCCCTAGCTTTCTTCCCTCATTTCCTACTATGTTCCAACCTGAAAATTTCAAACCACCTCTGCCAGAGTCTCCAAACCATCTTCAAGCCTTTGCCCATGTTACCCCTATGCCTAGAATTCCTTCCCAGAATGCTCACACTCTGCTACCTCCACCTGACCTTCAAATCCCCCCTAAAAACCTCCCTCTTCCATCAGACTCTCCCCAGTTCATTTCCCTAGATGGCTCATTTATGCCTCTCTATGCTGTCTTATCCTTCAAGACCCCACTCTTCCCCTTGTAACTCAGTTAAGAATGTGCATCTGCAACTTCTTAGTTTTGTGAATGTATCCCTTTACCTACAGGTAATACCTGCAATTTTGGGCACTGTGCCAGGTACCCAACCAGCTACCTGAGTGCCAATCAGGTACCCGATTACCTGAAAAACATCGGGAATTATCAGTACCGATTTAACAATTTCCGATCGGTAAACCAGTTTGAGAAAATAGTGAAAATCGGGACAGACATTAGGGATGGGCGAACAGAACAGAGTTTGGAAATTCGGTTCGGTTTGGTTTGAAATTCGAGTTCGGTTTGGAAGTTCGGTCGACCGAACAGTCCAAGTTCGGTCGACCGAACAGTCCAAGTTCGGTCGACCGAACAGTCCAAGTTCGGTCGAATTCCAAACTTCCGAACCAAGTTCAACCATTCAAAACCAAGTTTTTTGGTGTGTGTTGCCACTAGGGATGGGCAAACAGAACGGAGTTCGGAAATTTGGTTCGGTTTGGTTTGAAATTCGAGTTCAGTTCGGAAGTTCGGTTCGGTCGACCGAACAGACCGAGTTCGGTCCGAACTCCAAACTTCTGAACCACGTCCGCCCATCCCTAACAGACACTTGAGAAGTTGGAAAGGAAACTTGAAAAGTCAGTACCGGACGTTGGTATTCTAGGATCAGAAGTTGGAAAATTGGGACATCAGGTAACCATCAGTGGTGGTGGGTTGGGTACTGGAAATTTGACAGGTTTACCCATTTTTTAGGGTACTTGTTTCAGCTCTAATCCCTGTCTCGCCCTATACTCCCCTCTCTCTTGTCTCTAATCACAGCTGTTCAGCACCAGGCACATTGCTGGCACCATATAAATAAACAAACAATGATCCTCTCACGTTTGTAAAATCAAGACAACTGTAGTTCTCTGCCTCTCTTGCCTTATCCACTAGCTAATGATTGGTGGGTCTCTTGTTACTATGAGGTTACAATTCTGAGGCCTAGTCTCTTATGCATCCACATGGCCCATAGAGTTATGGTCTATCAGGGAAGGAAATCTTTTTTTAAAATGTTGTTTATTTACTGCCTTCTGTGTCAAATCATTTGCGGGGAGTCCCCCTGAGGTGGCCAAGGTAACAGGATGGGGCTATGCAACACACGAATGTTTTCCCTGGATCCTTTCCTGCCAACGGCTTCTAAATTGATTCTAAAATGTTTGCATGGCCCAGAATGTTTTCTGTTGTCATAATTAAATTGATCTCAGGTAGCTTTCCTCTTAGTAGTGTGATGTCTGCACCAGACTTTTATTAGCACGCCACTCACTAATTACGCTTTCTCTCTGCCGAGATTACATCCCCATCATTAGTTTCGTTTCTTCATTTGCATTTTATTTCTGATCTTGTAAAATGAATGAGTCAGGATAGCTGCATGCCAGTAGGAACAGTGTTGTGGCTTGAAACAATGCAGAGAAAGGGAAAGCCCATTCTTAGCAAAAAAAACCCAAAACAAACTAGAGCCAGTTTTTTTACCACCCTAATTGTGCCAAGTAGCACCTTAGAATGAGGCCCCTGGGTCTCAAACCTTCAGCCCCAGGGGTTGGAATGCTGCCCTACCTGCCAGCAGCTGACATTGGCCCCGTTCTCTCATCTCCATGGCTTCTCCCTTCTTGGCAAGAATCGAGAGAAAATTGTGATCGGGTTTCAGCACTAACCTCCCCTTTACCTGTCCTCCTCCCCGCACAAGCCCATCCCTTCCGTCTTCCTCCCTGTTCTGAACCCCCTCCTGTGTTACTCTTAGCCCCTGACCTGCAAACACTTACATGCACAGTCAGCTTCACTACCCTGCACAGAACCACTGAAATCCACGCCAGATTTCTTCCAGGAGGTGTGCTGCTTGATGGAGGGAGATGTGTCTGATGGGGGAGACGGCCATGCAACAGCTGAAGTGGGTAGCAAGTTTGCTACCAGCGGGTAATACTGGCAATTTTGTATAGTCTGTTGTGTGTCCGATCAGTAACTGATGAGTACCAAGTCGGGCACCTGGTTACTCAAAAAATATTATATTTCTATACTGCCCCGTTCTTGAAAGATTCAGGGCGGTGTATAATATATTAAAAATCCCCAAAGAAAGTAAAACCCCATTAAATACCTCATAAAAATATATATACAACTCCATTAAAAAAACCCCACCCAGCCTGTATCCCCACCTGCCATTTCTCCTTTTAATGCAAATAATACAATCATTGGGAATAAAACCCCTACCACCCCATAATATAGCTCCTACCCTCTCCCCATATCCTACACTTTTCCTCCTGCCCTAACCCACTTGCTCTGTATCTCCCACAAAAAGAAATAACATTTCAAATACTACAAAGTAACGGATCCAAAACCAAGCCTCCCCCCAATTCCAGCACTCCAGACACAAATGGCCATCAAATGGTGGTTGTTGGCAGCTGCCACAGGCAGCCATCTGCCACCGAAGGAGGCCTTATGGAAAGAATGGGGGCTAGGGATAGCCCCAGATGGAAAAAGGCCTCAGTCCCTGCAGATCCAACAGTTCCTCCTCCCCTGTCACCCAAAGAGGCCTCCATGGAAGCAAGAGGGATGGAGGAGGGGGAAGTAGGACTGAAACTTGATTTTGACTTTTTGTTGGTTGTCATCAAGAATTGCAATTCTCGTCTCATTTTAAATGGGAAACGATAACCGAGGAAATTGCCATCTATAGAAAATTCTTGGTCGAGAATGTTTTCTCAAATTACCGTTTACCGGATTGTCATTTACCATTGGATTGCCGGTTACCGAGTTACCATTTACCGGGTTGCCTGTGAGCCAAATCCAGTAACCAACCAGTGTACATGGTAACCAATAAACCAATGACCAATAAACATGTAACAAAATAATAAACATCAATAACCAAATAACAAATAACCAATAAACCAATAACAAAAAAACAACCCAATAAACTAATAACCATGGTAATAAACCATTAACCAATAAATAATAACCAGTAAAAAAACAACAAATAACCAATAAACCAATAACCATTGCCAATAAACCAATAAACATGGTAACCAATAAACACGGTAAATGGCAATTCACAGTAACCAGTAAACATCGATACTGATACAACGATAAATGGCAAAAAACACGATAACCAATAAACACGGTAAACAATAAACTGTAAATTGCGATAACTGATAAATCAAGTTTCATCCGAGATCTCAACTGGGGTTTGAAAATCTGCAAAATCTCGGCAGCAGTTCTCAATTCCTGTGAAATTTGATTCTCGTTTCAGCACTAGGGGGAGGCATGGTATTACCATTACCAATTGACCGGTAAAATTGGTACTGGAAGTCAGAAAATCGGTTATTTTGCTTTGGTTATGTCATTTCAGTCCCATTTAGTGCTATTGTGTCACAACATTCTGAAGGGGTAGGCAAAATCTGAGGGACCAAGTTCCCTTTTTACAGCCCTCTTTCCCCAGCATTCATGGATGGAGTCCCATCCCAGCTGATACTTGACATATTTTGCAGGTTTTTGTCTGGGGTCATGGGCAGAGCTGAAAGAGTACTTCCTGCCCTAACCCACTTACTCTGTATCTCCCCCCAAAAGAAGCAACATTTCAAATACTACAAAGTAACACATCCAAAACCAAGCCTCCCCCCAATTCCAGAACTCCAGACACAAATGGCCATCAAATGGCCAGAAGCCTTTGGTGGCTTTTGGCAGCCGCTGCAGGCAGCCGTCTGCCACTGAAGGAGGCCTTATGGAAGCCAGAGGGATGGGGGCACCTGCAAAATACCTCATAAAAGCAGCACCTGCAAAAAAGTATATACTTGTTGAATTTCCAGCGCCCAAAATGACCTGCAAATTTTGAGTACTAAATCTAATTGGTACTAGCTAAGTGCCCGATTCAGGTACCCGATAACCCAGAATATCAACTTCTGGTTCTGGAATATCAACTTCCATCATGACTTTTCAATTCCATCCTGATTTTTCGGTTTTCCATCCCAATTTACTGATTGGTAACAGTAAATGGGTAATGGAAATTACCAATATTTTGGGTATTCGGGTACCTAATTGCCCTTGGTGTACCTGACATGGTACTTGAAAATACGGATATTACCCGCAGGTACTAAATGATGTACCAGTTTCCGCTCTAGTTATGGGATTATATTGAAGTCTCAAAATGGGGTCACATAGGTGAAAGGTTTGGGAACCACTCGTGTTAGGGTATTATAAAGGCTCTAAAAGAGGATTTTCAAGAAGGAAATTGTTGAGAGGTTCCCTTTACACATTACCTGTAGAGTGGGGCTTCCTCCCCCTTTGGCCCATGCCAGTCATGCCAGCCGGATGCCTGCCAGGCATTTAATGCTTCCTATAAAGAGATTGCTTGTCATGCTGACCCTTCTTAACACTTTCTATTATTCAGACAGGCACATTGCATTTGCAATTCTTTTCAGGTGTCTTCTCTTTGTCCCAGAAGGTTTGATCGTGTGAGGCTGAGAGCTTGCGTCTCACTGAACCCAATAGCCTGTCATGGGAATGGAAAGGCCTTTGAAGCCAGTGGGAGCTGAAGATGCTCAGTGGTTCACAGGATTGGGCCCAGAATGTGCTAGATTATTAGAGAGAACGGATTCTCAGAATAACAGCTTTCCCCTGCCTGCAGTGCCATCCAAAAGACATGGCAGCCAGGAAGTTCAAGAGTGAAGTCTTCCCAAATTGAAAACATATGGGTTCAGGTGATGAGGTAGGAGCAAGGCACCCTGTTTTTCAGAACTGTTATTATTTGTTATTAATGTAGCTCCAGAAATGTGCCTTGTGCTGAACAGCTGTGACTGAAGACTAGGGCTAAATCTGACGTTTTGCCCAGTTTCTGTCCCTGACAGAACCAGGTATTTATTTTTGACTGTTCTGATGGAACATCTGAACGAACGGGTGTTTGCTTGGATTCCAATCAGAGCAGTCAAAAATGTTTTCTGTCGGTGAGAATATGCAAGCTTTTAGGGCACACAGGGCCCTTCTTTAGGCATGTAACAAGACAGAACCATTTTGCCTCAAAGCTCACTTACTCTCTATTGGAGCGGTAGGATAATCAAGGGGCTGGACTTAATTGCGGGGTGTGTGTAAATTCAAGGGTGGGGCTGAGCCCCAGGAATTGTTTCCAGAAGGGTGTATACCAAAATGTGACAGACCAGGAAAAGGCCCATTTTGGTCATTTCAGGATTGGAAATGAAACTAGATAATTTATTTGGTTTTTACTCATTAATTTGGTTTTCATTAATGACTTCCCTGCCCTGCCCCCTGCACTGATCATCATATAGATTAAAACATAAGAACTTACATTCAGCTGCGGAGAGGCAAGATGGTCCAGTAGTTGGGGTGCTAGCTGGAAACCAGGATTCGTTTCCCTGCTCTGACAAGCTCTGGGCTGAGCGATGTGGCTTCTGGGGCAGGCTTGGGCTCCGACAATTAATTTTTTACAAATGTAAGCACTGCCAAAGAGGGTCTCCGGTCACCCCCACATCAGCTAATTTGATGGTGACCAGGAACTCCTGATTATCCTACACTCTTCCCAACAGAATTTGGTCCAGTAAAGCTCATTCTCTGAACTGCTTTGGGTGCGTTTAGGCAGACGGCAGCTCCGCCTCTGCTCTGCCGCACTCCCAGGTGGCCGATCCATCTAAAGACAGGCCCGCCAGATGTGCAGGCCGAGCAAAGGCGGAGCACGCTGTCCTTGCTTCACGCCAGCCCCAGTGGCAGTGCTCCAAGCACCACCAGCAGAGCAGGATGCCCAAAGCAGAGGCACTGGCCCCAGGCAGAGCTGCTGTCTGTCTGCTCAGTGGAAAGACACTGAACCTCCACTCTCAGCCAGGGGTTACCCCGAATAACACCATAGAGTTGTGGGTAACAGCCTAGAGATCTGCCTGCAACTCAGTGGCATGCGGGAGGGGGTAAGGCGCAGGTGGGCTGTGGCAGCCACCAGGTCTGTTTAAACCCGACCCAGGCAGAACTGCAAACGGCACAGACGTGGGGGTGCACCCCCGAACTGGTCTGGGAGTGGCCAGCTCCACATCTGCTTGAAAATACCCTTTGTTTCCATCTCTCATGATGAAGACGGGGATCAGAACTGGACCTTGGGAGTTTTTAGTGCTGCTGTGGGGGCTCCGAGTGACACTTAATTCTTTTGTGTCTCAATTCCCCCATCCATGTAATTGGAGAAGATGAGCTTTACGAGTGTATGGACTAGCTCAGGCCAGATGTTTCAGTTGAACAAAACTCAATTTGCACTCGTCAACAGTTAAGTTTTTCTCCTCGCAACACTTCTTCAGAATGAGAAGGTTCCTTTGTAATCTGGTTTCTTTTCACTGATACTGCTCAGAAAGCAACGTTGCAGAAATTAATCTCGCCTGACTTTGCTCATTCTTTGTTTACTAGTGAATAGTACAAAGGCCCTGCTCCCAGCCAAGATATGTTAGCAAGACTGGACCCAAAATAATGATTAGTGTATTGAATTTTCCTTGTTTGTTTTTGTGTGTGTGTGTGTGCATTGAATTTTCCTTGTGTTTTTTGTTTGTTTTTGGCGCTCCCTTATTCCCCCATGGAAACGAGGAGGGGGAAACATCACTGGATTGCAAATATTGAAAACAAGTTGAACTGACCATAGCATGGAAAGAAACAATTGGTTTCCGATGACAAGTCCTAATTATTGAGGAACATTTGAGAAGATGAACCCATTCCCACTTTTACTTGAAAAAAAATGTCATCATGTGCTCATCCCTGTCAAAACTTGATGAAGAGGATTGTACGGCATTTTGGAGACTCTTCGTCAACATTCATTCCCTGCCAGATGGAAGTGAAGAGCAAGTTTCAAAATATTACGAGGAACGCACATCACCAAGGGCTCTGTCTCAGCATTCGGTCAGAGCCTGGAGCAGGGGGTGGTGTACGGTACACAAGAAAAGTCCTATGACCTGTTGTGTCTAAGGAGCTACAGTGTCTCGGCTCCGTGGGATACTGAAGGAGCCTGGCTCCTATTACATTCCTTTGTGAGTTGCAGGTTTTATAAATATTGTAACACCAATATTTTAAAAGGGCTCCAGAAGTGATCCTGGAAACTACAGACTGGTGAGCCTGACGTCCGTGCCAGGCAAACTGGGGGAAACAGTTGCTAAGAACAGACTTACTGGGCATATTGATAAACACAACGTAATGGGGAAGAGTCAACATGGATTTAGTAAGGGGAAGTCATGCCTCACTAATCTATTGAAATTTTTTGAGTGTGTAAAATAAGCATGTGGATAAGGTTGAGCCGGTTGAGAGTGTTTCTGGATTTTCAGAAAGCGTTTGATAAGGTCCCTCACAATGAGACTCTTGAGGAAATGTCATATCGTGGATCGGTAACTGGTTAAAGGGATAGGAATCAAAGTGTAGGACTAAATGGTCAGTTTTCACAATAGAAAGAAGTAAATAGTGGAGTGCCCCAGGGATCTGTACTGGGACCGGTGTTGTTTAATATATTCATTAAACTATGATCTGGAAAGGGGGAGTAAAGTGTGAGGTGATGTTATGGTGGGGGGACACGGGGGGAAGGAACCCCAGAAGGGAAACACCAGATTGTTCACTCCTTGCGTGGAAACACTCCCCTTCCAACACACAACCCCCAAACGCTCGGGCTATATGCTCTCGTATAGGAAAACTACCCCTCAGGATAACGGTTGGCCCTAGTATCTTAATTAGACATAGGCCGTTTCATCATTGGGGTGGAGACAGCACGGCCCAGAGCTCAGCCCCCACTCGTGCACCCAGGGGGCGTACTAGCACCCCCCTAGATCACCCCACACGTACTTGGAAGAAGTGCAGGGGTTCAGACCGATAGTGCTTGACTTGTGGGGGGTACAGGGAAGCTAAGCCCAGGACTAAGGTTAAGGGTATGACGGAGGGAACGAAGTAATCCAGGAAGGGATGCCACAGGGGGAAAGGGTAAACACGAGGGATATGGTGACTAGGATTCACGCGTACTCACTCACCTCACAATGACACACACCCACACTCCGTGCACTCACCTCACTCTCTCTCTCAATCACCCTTCTTCAGCCACTCTCGTTCACGCACTCAGTCTCTCTCAAGAACTTCTCCAACTCAATCCTTCACACGTCGCAAGGGGCCAGTCTCTCAGCAAGCTGATCACCGGCGTCGTCGTGCAGCCTGCTTCCTCCTTTTAAGGCTCTAGCCCCGCCCCAGGCCACGCCCGTATGCGCGCAGAGCGACGCACCACGTTTGCAGGCCCCGCCTCTTTTCCCTGTCGTGCTGCCGAGGTTCCCTCTGCGTGCCTGGTAGCCTGGTGTTGACTCCCCGTGCAGGTTCTAGGAGCCTCATTAAGATCCCTACGCTGGGGAACTAATAGGCAGCGCTTTTGTATCCCTCACCGCCCCCTAAGCCGCCGACCCCCGAGGAACCTCACAGGTGATGAAATTTGCAGAGTTATTCAAGGTAGTTAAAACCCGAGCGGACTGTCTCATTGACAAATTGCAGAAAGATCTTGTGAGACTGGGTGACTGGGCAACTAAATGGCAGATTAAATTTAATGTTGGCAAGTGCAAAACGATGCACATAGGGAAAAAGAAGCCCATCTATATGTACACAACGCTGGGTTCTAAATTAGGCGTTATCATTCAGGAGAATGATCTTGAAGTTGGAGTCTTTGTGGACAATACATTGAAATCCTCAGGTCAGTTTGTGGCAGCAGTCAAAAAAGAAAACAGGATGTTAGGAATTTTTCGGAAAGGGATAGAGACTGAAACTGAAAATATCATAATCCCAGTATATAATGTCAAATCAAGGCCGTTTTTACACGGACGGCGCAGCAGCGCCGATGGGTGGAGAGGGGTGTGGATGGGTGGGTGAGCAAGCCCTGCACAGCCCCGGCACAGAGCCCGGACAGCCTGGCACCAGGCCCCGCCCCCCCCAGCAGAGCAGCCCACACACAGCAGGCAACAGACGCA
>QEPC01011901.1:11722915-11807672 GCA_003113815.1 Sphenodon punctatus | reverse complement strand
CCTCCCACGGGGTTGAAATATTGGACATGCTATAGGGGCAAGAACTCCTGAAATTAAGAGAGCGGATAATTGCAGGTGGAGAGGAAAATATAGACCCCTTGAATGGAGATCTTTCAACAAAAATAAACACACTAGGTATTAATATTTTGTCCCGCGAGGCTGGCCATATCAGAACTCAAACTAGTAAGTGGTATGATAAAGAGTGTAAGGCAGTTAAGAATAGATTTACTAGGACCAAGGCTAGCTGGCTAAAGGTTTACTCAGATCCCTCTAAGTAGGAATACTTGGCAGAAAGACGTCGATATAAGATTTTAATTAAATCAAAACAGCTCCATTATACGAACTCTATATGGGCCAAATTAGAGGTAGCGGCAAGTATGAGGGACTCAAGACTGTTTTGGTCCATAGGAAACTCCGAATCAAATTCCAGTCTAACAAAGTCGGTAGATTCAATAGAGGAGGGAACCTGGACAGCCTTCTTTGAGGAGCTTTATAATAGGATAAGGAAGAGGAGGCTGATTTAGCCGGACCCCCCGGTCCAATACAGATGAATAGAGATGGGGGATTTTATCCAATTTTAAGAGAGACTGAGGTTATTGAAGCAATTAAGTCCTTAAAAAGAAATAAGGCGCTTGGCTTTAACTATATAATTGCTGAGGTCTTACAAGTAAGTCCAGATTGGTGGTCTCCCATGCTGGCAAATTACTTTACTCAAATAAATAAAACAAAAAAGGTTCCCTGGATCTGGGGGGGGGGGGTAAGTATCATTGTCCCGCTATTTAAGAAAGGAAACCCCAAAGACCCAGGATGTTATAGGCCTATACGTTTATTGCCAGTAATAGGGAAATTGTATTCCAAATTACTCCTTAGGCATTTAGAAAATTGGGCCTATGGTCAGGGCTTGATACCAGAAGAACAACTTGGATTTTGCAAAAATTGCTCTACAATGGACAATTGTTCATAATGTCTCATGTTATAGCGAAATATACCGAAATAAGGGCTGGAAGATTATTTTTAGCATTTATAGACCTTAAAAAGGCATTTGATTTGGTGTCAAGAGTGAAACTATGGCATAAAATGTACCAGCTGGGCATAAATGAAGTTCTGTTTGCACTATTAATACAGGTTCATACTGATAATGAAGCAAGAATAAGATCAGGACTGACCCCGTGGGAACCTAACAAACCCTATATTAGTTTCAAGAGGGGTCAGACTAGGCTGTGTGTTAGCGCCTTTATTGTTCAATATATATTTGAGTGACATCTTCAAAAAAACTGTCAAATAAGGAGAGCCACCCACCAAAGGTTAAAAATCGTGTGGTAATGGCATTACTATATGCGGATGATATCGTGTTAATGGGTGTTTTTAGCAACACATTTCTCCTGGATGTTTGCTATAACATCCAGAATTTTCTGTGTGTCTAAATCACTCATCCAGATCTTAAACATCTGGATCTTTGAACTTCTGTGTGAAACTTCTCCCAGAACTTTTGTGTTTAAAAGGTTCTCCTGGTAAACTGCTTTGCTCCAGGCAGCTGTGGTCACTTGGTTTCCATGGCAGCCTGTCACGTCTACAGCTGCGGCTACTTTAGGCTGCCTCAGGGCAGTGTTTGTGTGAAGAATGCATCCAGGAACTGCCTCAGGGCAGTGTGTGTGTGTGTNTACTGATCGGTACCTGATTGTGATGTGATCCGCGTACCTGATGTTCCAGAATGTTGGCTTCCGGTCCTGGAATGTCAGCTTGTGGGACTCATTTTTTAAAACTTTTTTATCCACTTCTGACACTTAACTGCGGTGGTATATTGTCTACAACATTCCTACAGTCCCTGGTGTGCACTCACACTTCATTTTGCTGGTTATTGTGGGACTGCTCCCTTTGTTTTGCTGGTTGATTTTCTGTCAAAACCTTCTGGTTTTGACAGAAGTCAACTTCTGGTCCCATTAAAAAAAAAAAAATTCCATTCCAATTTTTCAGTTTTCTGACCCAATATATCGACCTGTAATCGGAAAGTTGAAAAATCAGTACTGGAAGTTACCAACTTTTGGGGTTTTATTTTATTTATTTATTTATTTATTTATTTTCTGGATTTATACCCTGCCCCTCCTGAAGACAGCTCGGGGCGGTTTGTAGTTATGCGACTGGTACTCGATGTGTTACCTGAAAATGCGGGTATTACCAATGGGTACTAATTAAAGTACCCATTTCAACTCTACTCAGGGATTATGTACAAACTGATTTTAAAAAATCAGTCTTTCATTTAATGGGAAAATGAATGTGGCTTTCACATACTTCCCAACTGCCAATGGGGGACAAGATCCGCCTCCCTCAGCCAATAAGCTCTGCCCCCAGTGAATAAGCTCTAGGGATGGGACTATCAGCAAATTATCGGTTACCGGTTTTATCGGTATTGGATTATTCGATATCAGATTGATCGGTATCGGCATATCGGTTTTTTAACCACCAATTTTTCAGATCTTTAACATTGTGGCTATTTTTTAAATGGCCCCAATGTTAAAGTTCTGAAAAATCGGCACTGTTAAAAAAAAAATGATATGCCGATATCGATATTATCGGATTAATCCGATATCGCCAATTATCGGCATTATCGGATTAATCCAATACTGATAGTCCCATCCCTAATAAGCTCTGTCCCCACGCACACTTCCATGCATGCACACTTTCAAACATTCAAGTATATAAAGAGGGACTGATGCTCTCCTTCTGATCATTCCACTTAGTTTCTTGTCATTCTATCATCTCCCCATTGCCCTCCCAAGGGATTTTCCTGAAAGGCCACCAGGAAAGGGGTGCTTGCCTGAAGTTTGAATACTGGTGGTCTTTGTGTCTCTCTCACCTGAAAGAGCAATTTTGACCCCATGAAAGAGAGACAGTGGGATTCAGCACCCAAAGAGGAACTGTCATTGCTAAGTCAGACTGTTGGGAGATATACTTTCAAGGAGGTGGTGATGTACACGTATATACATTTAACCATATTATACCTTTTCCCATTATTATTTATGCAACTTGAAACCTGGTTTGGTGGCTTCTTAAGCTACCACTGTTAGCTGGCCACTGTCTGTCAAGAGTTGGATGAAAGAAAGCCTAGCATATCAGTTGACCAATGATCCATCAATAGTGACAAAGCCATGGATTGGTTTCAGAATTGGATAATGGTGATCTCTGGTGTTTAGGAATTTAAATACTCATTGTAACTGTCACGGGGGGACCAGTGAGGGCCTGGAGAGAGTCGAAGTGAAGGGTTAGAGAGGAGTGAAGACAGGTGAGGGCCTGGAGAGAGCCCTAGAAGGGCTAGAGCAGAGGGGGGACAGGTCTATAAACCAACAGAGGAGGGTTCGGAGTGAGGGGAAAGGAGACATCTCAGCCATTCTCTAAACTAAGGGAGACTGAGGCTCATCACTGAGGTCATATGGAGAAAGGGGAACTAGCAAGGGATTCAGGACCAAGGGAAACAAGGTCAGGACTATGATAGGAGCAGGGACTAGGAGGACTAGGGAGCAAGGAATGGATATGAACAGAGGGGAACAGAATGGGAGTCAGGGACTGGAAGGGAACAACAAGCTAGGAAACAGAGTCGAGGCAGAGACACAAGGATGACGAAAGCAAGGGACCGAGGAACCAAGGACCTGGATTCAAGGAGTCGGGAGCTGAAGAGCCAGCAAGGAGAGGCGAGAGTTCCTCTCAGTTCCTTGTTGGTACCAGCATGCCTTATATACTGGCTGGAAACTAACCAGGAAACGGGGAGGCAGGGCAACTGAGGAGATAGGTAGAAGAAGACTGGTATACTGGAATATCGTTTTTCATCCTGATTTCATCCTGGATTTCAGAATTTTGGTGGGTATTATTTTGTTTTGGGGGGCAAGTTTGGGTACTCAAAAAATTGTCAACTGAAATTTTGGTTTTTGAGTACTTGATAGATATTTGGGTACTGGTTCGTATACCCTAAAATGGTACACGAAAACACTGGTATTACTCACAAGTACCAAATCAGGTACCCATTTCATCTCTAGCTATAAAAGCTCCACCCCATACTGGTGCTATGTAGTTGCAGGGGCGGGCCCACAAACCACAGCAGGATCTCTTCAGAAAGCCTCTTCATTGCTCCAGCTTTTGTTTGGTTTCAGGAAACCCCTTCAGGCTCTCCCTGACCTGGAAACAATTCCTTCGAACAGCCTTCTCTCTTTCCAGGCTTCACTGGTGGCTTGCTCTCTTCAACTAAACCCTGTGATTTTGTTTTGATACAGGCCAGAGTCAGCTGACCTACTTCAGCTCCTGGTACACAATCAGCTTTCAACCTGATTTCAATTGGAAGTGGGCATTTCATTTTGTCCAATCGAAATCAGAACAGACAATCAGTCAGATCGTTTATTCCGATTACATTCTGATGATGAAAACTCTCATAAAATACTGGAAACTGATGAAAATACTAGAAACTAACTGGCATAAAATACTGAAAATTATTGAGAAATACCCAACACAAAAAATACTAAATACCAATTTGGTAAAACAAAAATACCAACAAAAAATACCAAAATGGCAGACAACAACAAATGTCAATCTCAACAACGGCGGAAGTGCAGATTCAATAGATAATGAGGAAATACTGTCATACAGTTGCAAGTGCTCCTGAAAGGTAGGCATTTCCCAACGGTACGGGAACAGTCTGTCTCGCCTCTGCTGTGGGTAATACATTTACCTTTTTTTCAGCTCTAGTTTTGAGTCAAGATACTGTCTTAATGATTCTGATTGATTAAATCTGGAATAGGGAACTAATTTCATCAAAGGGTACAAGCTCCGGTGCTGTTCGGGTGATCGAGTGCAGAATCTGATGACTTTAGTCACAATGGTATCAACTAAACTGGGGGAAAATAATAATAAATCTTTACCTTGCAAAAGCTTATGAGAAGAGAGAGAATAAAATCCATTGTAGGTCCATGGGGAGCTGATGAAATGGAAGTTATCAAAAACTAGTCAGTAAAAAAGCTTGGGACGCTAAGCCAGCGATGGGAAGCTGCAGCCCCCGTGAAATAATCAAACTGATGGAACGTCTGACCTTTGAGAGGGAGTGGGAAGTAAATGTATTGTCACGTTCGCAGATGGGGGAAAGCAGACAAATTATGGGATAATAAACTGTCAGGCTCCCCAGCTAAATGTGCACGGAACATCGGCCTAGTTAATTTGTACGGAAAGAGATTTACAAGATGGCTATTTTACTGTGTCAGGAATGCTCTGGGTACGTGTCAATAGAGACTGGATCACGCCCCAAGCAAAGCAAACTCCACCTGTAAATTATTTGCCCAGGTGTACAGAGAGTGAGCCCACCCAGAGACTCTTGCATGGGGAGCGTGTGTGTGTGCATGTGTGTGCGCACGCGTGTGTGTGCGTGTGCACGTGTGTGTGTGTGCATGTGTGTTCATTATCATCCAGAGTGCCACCGCTCTCTCATGTCGACAGTTTTCAAATATTCAAAAGGATGCAATGAAAAGAGCGGGAGAACATTTATTCTCTGCTGTCAAGCAATGGGCTTAAGTTGCAGGGAAGTAGGGTTAGATGATTTGGAGAAACAAGTTGCTAATGGTTTGAACAGTTTAGCAGGGGAACAAGCTCCTGAGAGAGAGAGGACCTGGAAGGGCTCAAGTAAAGACTGGCCAGGCGCTTGTCTGCATTCAGTATCAGGTATTCTGCCGCAGGACCGGGGGTTGGATTAGATCAGGGATGGGGAGCCTCAGGCCTGGGAGCCAAATGAAGGCCATGGCTAGATTTATTTGACCCCTTTCAAGTTCATGGATCCAGTTCCTGCCCCCCTAGCACTGAAAGACTGAAGTCAGGGGAAGGGAACAGAGATGAGGGTGTGTACATGCAGAAAGGGGATAGATCCACAGCACAGAACAATGATCCAGACTGACCCTCTTCTTTTTGAGCACAGCATTAGATGACCATCCTGCGAGGTCTCTCCCCAACTCTACAGTTCTCCGATTCATAACACAAGAAAGCGTCTCTCCCAACAATTCCTACGTAGGAGAGACAGTCCCTCTGTCGATGCTGGATCTCACTGTCCCTCTTTCAGAAGAGAGAAACAGCACCCACCGTGCGGACCAGCACCCTGAGTCAGGCCCGGAACGCTATAGGCAGCCAGTGCAGTGCTTGGAGCGCTGGTGTCATGTGCTCCCTGTGGCCCGTCCCCCGTAAGGAGATGGGCCGCAGCATTCTGCTCCAGCTGCAGCTTCTGAACCATCACCAGGGGCAACCCCACGTAGAGTGCATTGCAATAGTCCGGTCTCGAGGTGACAAATGCATACATGAGGGTGGCGAGGTCCAAGTCTGAGACATATGGTCAGAGCCTTCTCACCAGACGTAATTGGCGAAAGGTGCCCCTTGGCACAGCCGATACCTGGAAATCCAGGTATCACTGTGAATCCAGGAGCACCCCAAGGCTCCACATAGATGGAACCAATGGAGGGCAGACACCCCCAATGACAGGAGTATTCCCCTCCCCCAGATCATTGACCCCACCCACCATCACCTCCGTCTTATCAGGATTGAGCTTCAATTGGTTCGACCTCATCCAATTCCCCACAGCAGCCAGACACCAGGACAGCAAGGAGATGACAGGGCCTGGGTCAGATAAATACAGCTGAGTGTTGTCTGTATGTTGGTGACAACGTACTCCCCAGCTGCGCACGGCCTCCCCGAGAGGCTTCACGCTGAACAAGAGAGGGGACAGAATGGAACCCAGGGGACGATGTGCCTAGGGCCCTAGGGCCGCCTGCTGTGATCTCCCAGGAAGGTGAGAACCGAACCATTGTAAAACAGTTCCGTCCACCCCAGCCAAGTCCCGCAGGCAAGTCACCAGCATCTCACAGTTCATGGTATCAAAAACATATAGCCCCTCTCAGCTGTCTCTTCTCCAAGCTGAAGAGCCTCTACCTACCCAGCCTCTCTTCATAGGAGGGCCGTTCCATACCCCTTATCATTTTTTGTTGCCCTTCTCTGTACCTTTTCTATTTCTACTATGTCTTTTTTGAGATGGGGCGACCAGAACTGCACACAATATTCAAGATGCAGTTGCACCGTATATTTATATAGTGGCATTATGATATTTTCAGTTTTATTCTCTATCCCTTTACAAATAATTCCTAACATTCTGTTTGCTTTTTTGACGGCTGCTGCACACTGAGTTGAGGATGTATTGTCCACAATGTCTCCAATGTCCCTTTCCTGAGTGGGAACTCCTAATTTAGAGCCCAGCATTGTTTACATACATTTTGGATTGGTTTTCCTTATGTGCATCGCTTTGAACTTGTCCACATTAAATTTAATCTGCCATTTAGATGCCCAGGCACCCAGTCTTGTGAGAGCCCCCTGCAATTCTTTCAGCTTGAGTAACTTGGTGTTGTCTGCAAATTTGATCACCTCACTCCTTACTCCCCTTTCGAAATCATTAATGAATACATTAAGCAAAACGAATCCCAGTGAAGATCCCTGCGGCACTCCACTATTTACTTCTCTCCATTGTGAAAACTGTGCATTTAGTCCTACTCTTTGTTTCCTATCCTTTAACCAGTTACCAATCCACAATAGGACACTGCCTTCTAGCCCATGACTTTTTTATTTCCTCAAGAGTCTCTTATGTGAAACTTTNGCCCGCCCGTCTCCTCGGAGGGCGGGCGGCGGGGTGCATGGAGGGGACGGGGCCGTGCGGCCGCACGTTGCGCCGTGCGGCCCCGGCCCCTCCCACTTTCCCCGCCGGGATCCCCCCGGCACGTCTGTTGGGCCGTGACGGGGTGACCCCGGCGGGGAACGAAGCCGGTGGTGCCGGTACGGGGCCAAAGGGCCCCGTATCGTCTGAAAGTACCCTATATCAAACACTTTTTGAACATCCAGATACACTACATCAATCTTATCCACATGCTTATTCACGCCCTCAAAACATTCCAATAGATTAGTGAGGCATGACTTCCCTTTGCTAAATCCATGTTGACTCTTCCTCATTAAGCCATGTCTATCAATATGCCCTGTAATTCTGTTTTTAATAATAGTTTCCACCATTTTGCCAGGCACAGATGTCAGACTCACCAGTCTGTAGTTTCCAGGATTGCCCCTGAAGCCCTTTTAAAATATAACTCAATTAAGAGCTATGAAGTATTGGTTCAAAATGAAAACTTATTGACCTAATAGGTTTCCAAAAATGTGCCATTTAGAATTTCAGAGTTCTCCTAATCTTTTAAACTACACCTGGTTATTGGATATTAAGAATAGTCTTTCTAGGCATAGACTATCCTATATCTTTGATGATGGTGATGTGACACCCACTAGCTGCAGATAAGGATGTAGTTTTTCGTAGTTACAGAGATGAGAGTATACAAGCTGATTTGGGAGTGGTTGCCACTTCTTTCACCTTTTAAAAATATATATAAAATGCTCTTTCTTTTGTGGAGCCTTATTTCATTGTTATTACTCATTGTAAACAGCGAGAAGCCATCAATAGGTTGTATTTTAATCAGATATATACTGCAGTTCTTGAAGGAAGGTGGAGGAAATTCTCTTATAAAGAAAATTTATGTTCCTGTGGGATGAAATAGAGGCTTTGCAACACTATGTTCTTGCTTGTCCTTTTATATGTAGCAATTCAAGAGAAATGGCTTACACCATTAATCCCTGATTTATTGTACTGAACTAACAAAGAGAAGTGTATTTGATTTCTACCTGTTGTATTTTATTCTTTGGGCACGTTTGCCCTTTTCGTTTGGCGGGTAAGACTTAAATAACTATATAGATATAGTTAAATAACTAGAAAACTATTTTATATTGTGTTTTTATATTGATATTTTAAAAAGTTTTTCCTTAGACAGTTTCGACATGATTTGGTGAAAAACGTAAATAAATTTAATCTAAAAACGTTTTGCCCACCCCTTGAAGTTGTAAACATGTTGGTCAAACGCTGGGGTGAACAGCTTCCTGTGGAAGCGCTTGCGTACAATTTACAAGGGATGCCTAACTGATGAGACTTGAAAAGTTCTCTGCAGCATTAAGTCGGGAGGCCATCGGCTAAAGCTCTTGGAAGGGCATCCCACCCAAGACAGATAAGGTATATGGCGGGTATTCTTTTTCCACATGCATTGAAATGATTGGTCACTCTGAGATGAAGCTATTCAATAATAATAATAAAAAGTCCTCCCTTTATTCGAATCAGTAAAAGAGCAGAGCTTGGTTTTTACAATTTATAGGGCCCATTCCACAGTGTGTATAATTTTTGGCAAGTTTTCTGCTGTCTTATTTAACACTCTGTTTCCTTTTCCCCCCTCCCACCCCCCGAAAATTATCCTATCACATTAGGTGTAAACAGACAGACCTGGGACTGCTCACCCCCGGTGCTGCTCTGAGGGCATCTGCCCACGTCCAGCCACGCCTAGGTCAGGTTTACACAGACCCAGCACCTGCCATGGCCCACAGTTCCACCCATGCAGTACTTCCTCCCCGACACCATACAGTTGTAGGTGGAATGCCCAACTCTCTAGACTGCCACCTGCAGCTCTGTGATGTTGCCCGGGGCACAGCTGCTGACCAAGAGCAGAGCTGCAGCAGTCATTTGCCGAGCAGATGGACTGCAGTTGTTTGGGAAGCCCGCTCTGCTGGCCGTGCTCTGGGATATTCCAGAGCTCCACAAGTGGGGCCCTGCCTCTGCTCCGTCTACACATCTGGAGGCCTGCCTTTAGATGGACGGGCCACCCAGGGGTGCGGTGGAGCAGAGGCAGGGTTGCTGTCCTTCTAAAAACACCCAAAAGACAATGATGCTAGATTCACATTGTAGCTAACAAAAACCCATTGGAGTCAAGTTGGGGCATGATGGTGTTGGAAGCAGGACAGACAAATGGACCATTATTTATATAGCTTCAGCAGTTAGGGGTGTGCATTTTATTTTTGTTATTATAATAAAAAAACAAAGAGGGCTCTTTAATTTTTGTTATTAAATAATGAAAACAAAAAAACATAATAATGAAATTTAAAAAATTAAGTTCCGTTATTGTGAGTTAATAGAAAAAACTGAAAAACATCTTTTCAGCTATACTTTTTTTTGTAATCATCTGATTTGGATAAACCTTGGCAGAATTGTACCCCCAATGAAGGGCATTATGTGTGCCAAATATCAGAAACATTGGCTAACGGGATCCAATTTTATAAGCAGTTGCAATTTGTTATTTTACAAAAATCTGCATACACGTTCCTCGCTGTAACGTCTTTGTTTCCCATCCAATTTGGATGAAGCTTGGCAGTTATACCCCTCCCCAATATTACTATCTCTGCTATAGCAGAAGGGTTGTATAAAGGGTCCTGATATTATAAGCAATTTACTTGTAAATGAATTTCTGGCTGTAACGTTTCTTTTGTCCATCCATTTTACATGAAATGTAGCAAGACTGTATCTTAGACCTTCAGGACCATCTCTGCCAAATTGTAGAACAATTTGGACCCTTTGATAAAGGGTCTAAATTTTATAAGCAATTGACGTTTCCCTCTTGAAGACTTTCATTACTCTGGTAAATAGCACATGCAGTGCCATTCAGAGACAGGCATGGCAGGGGGCTGTAAAAGGGAGAGGGATCAGCCCAACAGACTAACAGACATATTCACTGGCTAATTACTGCACGCTTCCACCTTTCGAGGACCAATTAGTGGTGGCTTCAAGGTGGGCATAGAGGGTAGATATAAGCTGCTGTTTTTTGGGCCTGCTTTTTGTCTGTGGTTAGTTCTGGTTTGGGTCAGAGTGTTTTCTCAGACTTTGCTGGCAGGATTTTTGTGTGTGTGCTAGAGCTCACTGCAACAGTTCAGCTAGTTACATAAATCCAATCCCCACGCACCTGAGATGCTGCCCAACATCCTCCTGCCCCCTCCTGGGGAGTTCTCTGCAAGTTGATGGACACACCCACTCACCTGGGGTGCCTGCCCAGACTGAAGCCTGTGCCAAACAGCAGAGATGACAGATATCTCCTCTGGCCAATTGGTTTGACATTTCAAAGACACCTTGACTGGGACAGAGATGTGACTGGTCTCTCTTACTGCATGCTTCCAGCTTTCCAGGACCAATCCTGGGTGGGCATAGAATGGACATAAATGGGACTTCAGGCAGCAAGGCAGAGGGCAGGGGGGTAGTATCCCAGCAATCAGGAGACATGGTTCACACATCCAGGCTATCCAATTGTCTTCACAATCACATCCTGCGGCACAGTGACAAAGGACATCAGAGAGTCCTTATTAGCTCTTTCCTAAGCAGATGCTTCCAACTTCCCAATAACAAGTGAGGGAGAGGAGTTTGGGTGGTAACAGCACAGAATGATATATGGGTGATATTTCTTCTAGCCAGTTGGCATCACAAACATAGCTGGTACCACAGTGACAAACATATGAGAATCCCTGGCAGAGGTTCATTCTCTACAGATACTGTGCAGGCTTATAAAATTGGGACCATTTATCAAATATTTCTGATATTTGTCAGAGATGCTTCTGAAGGACTGAAATATAATCTTGCCCAATTTTATGTAAACTGGCTGGAATATGAAGTTGTTACAGTCAGAAAGGCATTTTAAGTAAATTTCTTATAACATCAAGACCCTTTAAGTAATCCTTCTGACATGTGGCATAGATAGTAATCTTGGGGAAGGGTATAACCTTGCTAAGATTAATCCAAATCGGATGAGAGACAAAGACGTTACAGCCAGGAATGTGTATGCAGATTTTTGTAAAATAAGAAATTTCAACTGCTTATAAAATTGGATCCCTTTATCCAATCTTTCCTTAATTTGGCACAAATAATGCCCTCTGTTGGGGGTACATTTATGCCATGTTTCATACAAATTGGATTTTAAAAAAACTCGTAACAGCCCAAAATGTGTTTTTTATTGAAACCAATGGAAATAAAAAACCAAAGTAAAAACGAAAACAAAACAAAGACTAATGAAATATAACAAAAATGAATGAAATTTTAATAATGAAAATGAAAGAGAGTTATTGTGCACATCCCTACTAGCAATGGGCTGTTTGGTGCTGAACAATCATTATTAGACAGCGGTCCCTGCCCTGAGGGGCTTACAATCTAGACAAGGGAGGGGAGATAAAGGGAAGGAGCACGTAGGGAGAGACAGGGATGCAGAGGCATGAAGCTGAGAGACTAAGGCACATGCTTGGCTTAGTCACAAAGGGAACGGGAGGACAGGGGTGGGTGTGTCCTGAAGGACAAGATAGTATAACGAGAAGCACAGGAGTGACCCATGTGGGTGAGGAGCTAGGGAAAACCTAACTGAAGAGAGAGGTATTAATTAATTATTATTAATTTATTGACTTATACCCCTCCCTATATGAAAAGTGGCTCATATTGGGGGGAAAAAACCCAACACAGATATATAAAACATATTAAATAAATCTAATCCTGGCTTTGAATTGCCGTCACCTTTTCCTGCAATTTGAGTTTCCAGCAGGGGATGAAGTGATGAGCTGCGGCCCTCAGCTTCTTTAGTTCCCGCCTTTCTATGCTGCTCTGTCTCCTGATGGCAAATTTGGAGTTTTTCACTTTTTTTGCCTGTCGGTAGAGTCTGGACGCTTGAGAGATGAAACTGGTGCTATGGGTGTTAGTCATGTTACAGATGGTTATTATCTTAAGAAAGGCGAGAGGTCTTTTAGGTTAATGGTTCGTGTATTTTTGTAAGACTCAGGTTTCTCGATGTCTTGACATTCTGTATATAGGGGAGTTTACCGAACCATTATTATTATTTCTGTTAACTATTTTTATTTCTTGTATTGTGTCTTATTTGTGTTTTTATATTTTTCTTTATTGGCCACGCATAATAAACTGAATTGTAATTATTAAATAAATCTCCACCCCCAAACAGCTTATAGTAATTGAAACAATAAAACATATCGTACATACAACACCCAACCCACCCCTCTTCCCATCCCACCCATTCCCACTGCCTTGCCTCTCACACAAGAGAGTTCCCAATCCCCCAGGCACTCCCCTGGGAGAGCACCCACCCCACAAGCCCATACCCCGTCCTCTCACACAGGGGCTATGGCTACCTTCCCACTCCCCTGTCTCTCAAGCAAGGGAGTCTGCTCAAACTACTCCCCCACACACACTCTACCCACTCTCCCTACCCATGAGATAGCCCCATAAAATACCAACATATCCTCATACAAATACAAAGTTTTAGGAGGCATTTGAAGGTCAGGAGGGAGGAAGCAGAGTGTATGTGATCAGGGAGGGAGATCCAGGCCTAGGGGGCAGACTGGGAGAAGGGGTGAAGACGGTTTGGTGGAGCAGGAGATTGCAGGGAAGGTGAGCATGATAGCAGAGGAAAATAAAAATATCTGGGAGGGAATGGGAAAATGAGGGCAGAAAGAGAAGGAAGAGCAAGGCCAGGGTGGACAAGGAGTTTGTGCTCGGACAAGAGGGAGCCAATGGGGGTTGAACATGATCAAAGCGGTGGGTTCAGCAGAGGAGTAAATCATGATGATCAATTCTTAGCTCTTCTCTGAGCTCGGCACAGCAGCCTAGGCTCTGGCATGACTCCGTTTGCAGCTGCCCTAAACAACCTGGGGCGAGCTTGGATTCAGCCCATGCCGAGTTCTCAGAAATCCCTAGACAGAAGAAGCGGGTCTGGTTTCCTTTATAGGGCAGAGGGGGGGGCCTATGTGGGAGAGAAGGTATATTAGAGTCAGGAGCCAGCTGAGCTCTGAAGTGGAAGGGAAAGGCTGGGAGTGCTGTGTGCTTAGCTAGCAAGATTAAAGAGAGAATCTTTACGGACTCTGGAAAGCTGGGAGTAACAAGTGTCTGGCTAAAGGAACCTGAGGGGGAGGTGCCGTGTTTTATAGGGGGAATTATGTATGCAGTGCGTGGAACCTTCAACGTATAGGAATAAAGCACAGTGGTGAGGCTAATTCCCTTGTGACTTGGGGTTTTGGGGGTTGCAAAGCCTTACTCCTGGGGCTGAAAACCTGCCGCAGGGTTTATTCCAGAAGGCTGTCAGAAAATATATTTAAAACGTGTCCTATTAGATTGCAAACTCCTTGGAGAAGAATAGTCTCCAGAGTCACAGCGCTCATTCACACACAACTCTTCTCCCCGGCAAACTCACCCAGGCTGTGTCCCTTCGTCTTCATGAACGCAACAGCTGATTGCCCAATGGCCCCTCCCCGTGTCTGCCTCATAGTGGCATTTCCCACAAGGCAAAGGGTATGGAGGAATGCCCTTGTGACGTCTCTGCATGCAGCGTTCTGGCCATGGAGAACAGCTGGTTTCCATCCTGCTTCTGGCTAGCAGGATGGGGGCCAGATGTTCCCAGAATGAAAATCAATTGTTCTTATCATTTGACATTTGCTGTCAAAAATGTTCATTGTATCACTCACTTGGCTGCCTAAAGAATTCTGTACTAAGGTTGCTCTTTGTCGCCACTACATGTAGTCTCTGACTAACCTCCTACGCTCTCAATTGGCCTGCCCAGAAATCCAGTTATGGCACAGTCATTAGCGTTTTTCAAAGTAAATGTAAATGATTATGGAAGGAGTTGAACTCTGTGGTCATTGAGGTCAACGAGATACTTGTGTAAGTGCCCACTGGGATTCACAGTATGAGTTTTGCCAGAACAAGGCAAGATCTTTTTTGCTGCTAAAACACACCGCTAAAATCAATCTTTGATTTGTGTGGCACTTCCATTATCCTTGAGCTAGCACAATTTATGCAATATCCAAGGAGCACTGTGATATGTCTGTTTGTGGTGCTGATTGCACTGCTCTTTCTTAACTTGGGCACTGCACCATTCTTTCAAAGCTGACAGATCTTTTGGGTATTATTACCACTGACTTTCAAAGAGATCTGCAAACAATCGGTCATCAGATTTAATTAAAAGATTAGCTCAGAAAAACCTTAATAAAGTATTTGCATCCCAGCTATTTCTGAAAGGGTTGTTTTATGGGACGGGGGGAGGGAGGTTAGTCATTTCTGTAGCTGATGATTCATAAGTTTATTAAGTAAAAAAAAGAAATAATTTTTTTCACAACTTCCGATTTTCTCTAAATGTTAAGCAAATGCATCTGGAATATATTTTTCTCTTGCCTGAGGAAGTTTATTAAATTCTGCAATACTTTCAAGACAATTTCAGATAACCTTTGATGGCAATATCTTCCCCTTCTGTGAAGTAGGCAGAAAAATTCCAGTTATTGTGCTTGTTTGACTGACTGTTTTTTATTTCAGAGCTACAATGAGAAAATCCATAATGAATCTTTGCAGAACATTCCTGGCAAACAGTGTCTGTGGTCACAAAACCCCAAATAATCTTCTGTCTCCCGAATGTTAAATGTGTAATGTAATTTTATTTTGGGCACTAGCTTCCGCTCTGTCCCAAACAAAAAACAGACAAGACGTACAAATACAAATATAGCACTACAATCAACAGATGCAATTACAATGCCCAATAATAGCAAAACAGACATAGTACCTCACAAAGACAAAATTAAAATAACAATAATAGGGTCAATCTTAAAAGTCCCAGAACCCCCAATACAAATAAAAAACAGGAGATTGTTAGAGCATCCCCCAAAAATCAAAAGCACAGAGCGCCAAACAACCCAGGAGGAAATAGCTCCCTCATTTAAGAGGAATTGGTCGTCCCCGCCCTAGGTAACCTCCCTATGCTGTAAGTGTTCCCTGATTTTGGTCCTCTTTTTTGATGGCAAAAGAGTGTAAGCCGCAAGAGCCCCCATAGCCTCCTTACCGGGCAAGGAGAGAAGAAACTCATAGCAATTCTCTGAGGAAAAGGCTAGGCCATCCACTAACAGAGGAAGAATCCAAACCTCCCTCAAATTAGTATAATAAGGACACCGAAGTAAAAAATGATCAACGGATTCAATTTCTCCCATTCGGCAAGAGCAGGCTCTTGACACACGAGGAGAGCGCTTGTGCCTACCTTCAACCATAGCAGTTTGAACCTGGTGGAAACACAAAAGCGTATACTGTCTTCGGATACTTGAATTCTCCAAGAGATCTAAATATGGTTCAAATCAGGGAGAGGTTTTAAGGCTCTTCAGAGTAGGGGCAACTTTCCAAGAACCCAATACCACCATATCTTCCTGTTGGTTGGTGTCCTGGATTTGGGTAAGTACCTCCGTTTTAATGACCATAAGGGTTCTCCCCTGAAAATAATCGAAGGAGAACCCCAGCTCACGAATAACCCGGCCCAGATAGAGAAGCCAAGAATAAGCCTGTATGCCCTCATGTAGCAGTTCCTCTCTAAGACATTGAAGAGGGAGGGCAGACTACGGCTGAGCCAAAAGGCATAGTCAATATCTAACGAATGTTAAATAATCAAGAGAAGAGTTCAGAAAGCCAGGCCTGACCCTGTTAGCTGTGACTGTTCTCACACCTAGCACTGAAGTGTCAATACAACTTAGATGTGCTGTAAAATGCTACTTGTAAAACCAAATAAAATCCAGGCCGAGGGTCATCAAAGTAAATAATGCTTTAATATTAAATACCACCCTCCCTCCCAGCCTTCCCCCCAAACAGATTCCTAATCATTAGCTAACTGGCTAATTCACCGCATCCTGGGAAGTAGGTAAAGAAGGGTGAAATTCTGATTCCGGTAAAGCCAATGGGAATTCATTCGTTAACTTGAGCGGAGTCATGGTTTTACCCGAACAGTCTCTCTCCAAAGCAGAGAACATAGGCCATTACTGTCTTACAGTTCAGCTTTCTCTAATTTCCTGTGACGGTCTGTGATGAACAGGCGGTGGTCCTTTAAGGCCATCACTGTGGCTCCACCTCTTTGGCGGGATATAAAGATGGAAGAACTGTAAAGCCAGGCAGTCTGTTGCAAGCTGTCAAAGGGTTAAGAAGCCAGGGTAAGAGTAGGGTTGAGATAAGAGAAAGTGTTCCCGTTCTACAGGGAATACTGACCTTTCAGGAATGCTTGTGAGGGTCCGTTGGTACTTTGGCAATTTCTGGTGGTTCCATGTTTCTCCAAATCAGATCAAACAGTACTTTGGTACTTTGTTTGCAAAGTTTTTCATCATTTTTGTCACTTTCCAGGACTTCTTTTGTTACTTTCTTGGGATTTTATGGCAGTTTTACAGCACTTTTATGGCAATTTCCAGCACTTCCCTGGTACTTAGCCAGCACATTTGTATCTCCACAGCCCCTGGGTGTGTGCACACTGGGCACACATAGGGCTTTGACCGGCCCCATAGTAGCCCCATTCAGCTTGCAAAAAATAATGGAAAATGCCGAAAACAGTGGGAAAGCCAGTAAGACGTCGTGTGACTGGAGGAAAATGCCCTGCTTCCCATGGAAACAGGACAGAACTTGCTGAAATTTCTCATTTCAGACCTAGGCAGGAGGGCCCATGCTGGGAACTGTCCTGGGGTCCTGAAGTCTAGGCCCCAAGATGCAGAGAGAGGCAAAATGAAGAGCCGGGAGCCAGGTTTACAGTGCACAGGACCGAAGACCCAAAGGTAAGAACCTCAACCTAGACAGTAAGGGAAAGAGAGGGGGAGAGTGCCAAAGACTCTGAGGATTGTTGACTGTTTCATGACCCGATCACGCCTGGTGTAATAAAAGTAGATGCAGAGGACTCATCAGATCAGTCTTCTGTGTGGGATTTAGGGGACAAAGAGAGTGATGGGCAGTAGATGGCCTTGATCCTCCGGGGAAGTAGCGGGGCAACAGGCCATTAGTCGCATAGTTCTATTCCAATATTTATTTATTCATATTTTTATGCTGCCCTTCCCTTAAGATTCAGTTACAAAATGTAAAAAATAAATTCTAAAATAGCACCAAATAAATCTCCCTAGCCCATTAATATATCAATATACAGCAAAGAAAACGAAGTAAAATCAAGTATAACCACTCCCCCTGGGCCAGCCCACAACTCCCCAAGGCTATCCCTGCCTGCCAAGCACCTGGCCAAACAAAAAGGTCTTGCATTAATTCCGGAAGACGAGCAGGCTTGGGCTTAGATGAAACTCCAAGGAAAGGGAGTTCCATAACTGTGGGACAGCCACCCAAAATGCCTCTTTGCGGGCACTCATTGTGGAAACTTGGTGAGCAGATGACACCTGCACGCGGGTGCTCCCGGCTGACCTAGGGAAAGCCTGGCAGAAGAGGTGGGTTTTCAGGAGGGATTTGAAGGCTGGGAGGGAAGGAGCAGAGCAAATGAGTTCAGGGAGGGCGCTCCAGGTATAGGAGGCAGCAGTGTGAGAGGAGGAGTAAAAATGTTTCGAGGAGCAAGAGACTTGAGGGGCAGGCGAGGGCTAAGACTCACCATGAGCATCACTGCTTTGAAAACTGAATTCTGAGCTCGTTCCATGAACTTGGTTTTCTCACATGTACGTGCACACACCCCTTCTCTCACTCTCGCATCCCCCACAGCCCCCCCTAAACTATCTAAAGAGACAGTCATTATTATTCCTGAAACCCTGGAAGATTAAAGAAGAAAACAACAGCAGGGCTTCTAACAAACAACTCCAGGCTTGAATTCACTAGGGAGATTTGTTGCACAAGCTCAGAAAATAAGGACTCATGTTGAATAAATATGAATGATTGTAATGGCTGCTTTTAAATGATACATTTAGAACATTCCAGTTTTTTTAAAATGTTATTCTCAAGGTGATTGTCTAGGTAGCTGGAATGTTAAAAATTGTGACGCTTTTGGCTTGCGTCTGAGTTTCAGAACATTTTTGCAAAACACCTTTTTCAAGGTTTTATTGGAATGTTTTCAATAAGGAATGTTATACAACAGTCATTTTTACCATCTGCACAGGTAGAACTTTCTAATCCTTTAGACATCTGTGAACCTAGAACCTAATACTCGAACAGGACGTTACAAGAGTGGTCATTTAGCCACAGAAACCAGACTGATTAGATGATGACATCATTCCCGCAAGTCAGGTAAGACCAAGTTCAGAATGGTATATTGTGGTTATTTTTAGCCATTTTACTTGTAGATGTGGAGTACTTATATTTACTTTTTTAATGTTTCTTTTTTACTGTATCTTTTTACTGTTTGATCTGATTTGGAAAAATGGCGCAAATGAACCATAATCAAATTATCATTCTTTTAAAATCCTGGGTGATGGAGGTCAAGAGGTCACAGAACTGGAGGTCCCGTAAACCAAAAGAAAGGCAAAAGCTATGTAGATACTGAAACCAAATAGGGATAATCTCTGCCCCTCCAAACACGGTGGTTGTGTCGAGTTGAAATATGGTTTATACCTGAGAAAAATTGGCTTATTTATTATGTGGACAGTATAAGATTTATGAAATCCTTAGTTCCCTTGCTTTTAGGTGCTAGAATTTTGTAAATGATGAGAAGAATAAGTACATTGCTCTCACTTAATCACCTCAAATGGCTTTTGGAAATGACAATTTACAATTTGGATTGTCTGTACTGGTGCGGTGGGGGGAGAGACTGATAAACCAGTAAAGATCATTAAAATCACTTTAATAAAAACCTGACTCTGCTGAAGCTAAAGACGATGCTTCTATTGACACTAATAGAACCAGATTTCAGCCTTTAAGTCAAATCCCACTAAAGCAGGGAAGCAAGAAAGGAAGTTTGCCTGCTTGGTAGGTAAATAATCATCACAGGATTTAGGCCCTGATCCTGCAAAGAACTTATACGCACATCCACTTATGTTCTATACACACACACACACTTAGCACTTATGTTCTACACACACCTATGTTCTACACACACACACACACACACACACACACACACCATTCAGACAACACCCTTCCCACTTGCAATCTGTGACTGTCTTGTCCAGGAGTAGTGCAGCCGTACACTCATTCATTTCCTGCCTTTTAGTAGCCAACCCTTTGCATCAAGTACCAGAGAGCAAATGACCATCAAAGAGCACAGGAAGTGGTAGGTGTAACAGGGTAGTCCCTAGGGGTAAGTCTCTGCAGGATCAGTACCTTAATGAGGCCAGCCCAGGTGGAATCTTCACCACAGTGTCTTTTATTTAGTGTTTCATGTCTCAATCCATCACCATTAATATATGCAACCGCAGTCCATGCATGGATGCCCAGGTGGCAGCTGTGGCGAGGAGCGCTTTTGGCCAATAACATCTGGTCTGATGACTTTGCCCGTATGTCTCAGATTCTGACCTGGCCACTCTCATTAATGCCTTTATCACTTCAAGACTAGGCTACTGTAATGCACTATACATGGGGCTACACTTGGTGACGGTCCGGAGCTGGTGCAGAATGTGGTAGCCTATCTCTTGACGGGGATGGGTTATCATGACCATATAATACCTGTGCTCCGTTCATTGCGCTGGCTGCCTATAGTCTTCTAGGTCTGGTTCAAGGTGTTGGTATTGACCTATAAAGCCCTACATTGTCTGGGCCCCATCTACCTGCGAGACCATCTCATCCTGGGTGATGGAGGTCAAGAGGTCACAGAACTGGAGGTCACATAAACCAAAAGAGAGGAAGTGACCTAAGGGGGGGGGGGCCAAAAAAGGAGCTGCCTGCGGGGGAGAGGAGAGAACTTACCGGCTTGCCACCTGCTGGAGTCTGCTGCGCTGTTCGGAGGACTGGCCTCGCCACCGCCGAGCTCAGCTGCTGCCACCACCACTTATCCCCTGCTGCTTCCACCTGCGGGGAGAAAACAGCACAAGGAAAGGTGACTCTGGGGGCCGGGGAGGGGCATGGGAGCTAGCACACCTGAGTTGGGTGTCCTAGCGTGACTCTGCGACCCCGTACCCGGAAATGACCTCGGGGGGGGGGCACAAAAGGAGCCGCCTGCGGGGGAGAGGAGAGAACTTACCAGCTTGTCACCTGCTGGAGCCTGCTGCGCTGTTTGGAAGGCTGTCCACACCACTGCTGCCGCCAAGCTCAGCTGCCGCCGCCGCTCATCCCCCGCTGCTTCCACCTGCAGGGAGAAAACAGAACAAGGAAAGGTGACGCTGGGGGTGGGTGGGTCACGGGAGCCAGCACACCTGAGTTGGGTACGCAGGGGGCTAGTATGCTGGCAAGTCATTTACGTGTTTTAAGGGAAGAGGGGGGTGGGATGGGAAAGGACGCATTCCCCCATGGTGTGAGTATGGGGGCTGCCTTGGGGGGTTGGGGAGGGGGGGAATGTGAGGGACAGGAATGGGGGAGGGGGGAGATGTCCCCGGCATGGACCCATGGTGGCAGCATGGGAATGGGCTAGTGGAGGGTCCACCTGGTGGCAGCAGGTGGGGGGATGTACCGGGCTCTCAGTGACAGGGGGAGTTGGGGGGGGTGTAGGGGCGATGCCAGTCTCTGGTGGCAGTGTGAGGACTGGCAGAAAGGGGGTGGGTGGGATGAGGGGGGGGAAATAGGGGTGATGTCCTCGATGCCGATTCCTGGTGGCAGCAGGTGAAGCAATGGGAGGGGGGAGGGGGTGTCTGGAGGCAGGGCGAGCAGCCCAGGAGGTAGGGGTCAGGATGTAGCAGACGAGGGGGAGGGAGCGGCTATAGGGGTGGCTCTGGGGCACGGACGGTATGGTCCAAGGGGGCGGGTGACTCACCCTCCCAGGGGACCAAGGTACCTGGTGGAGGTTAGGAGGGTCATCCCCCCACCAAGGATGAGAATGGGTCACGGTCCAGGGTCTGCCTGTAAAGGGCTGGTGCTGTTGAATGAAAGGTCTGTAGTGAACAAGGCCCCAGTTATTCAGGATCTTACCCTGGACCAGTTCTGGCGGACCTTGTGCCGGCTGGGTATGCTGTGAAGCACCAGCCTTGCATGGGGGGCCGGGTGGGAGGTGTAGCTATTATTTTTAGGGAGGACTGGCCAGTTAGGAGATATCCAGTCCAGGAGATTCCTGGTGTTTCATTTGGCTGGGGGCAAGCTTGGAGTGTTGCTGGTATACTGGGTCCCTTCCTATCCAGCGGCATCCCTTGCCGCTCTAGCAGAGCTGGCCTCGGAGGTAGTGTTGAACTCCCCCAGGACCTTGGGGACTTCAACACTCATGTCGATGCCGGCCTTGTAGGAGTGGAGCGGGAGTTCATGGCCGCCATGGCAACCACTTGTCCCAAGTGGTCAACTGCCTGACTCATGTGGGGGGACATATCCTTGACCTGGTCTTCTGTTCTAGCCTTGAGGCGGGTGATCTGTTAGTGGGGGATGTGAGGGTTACGCCCTTGTCATGGACGGACCATTATCTCCTACAAGCCAGCCTCTCGGCGCACCCCCTCCAGAAGGGGAATGGACCAGTTAGGTTGGTCAACCCTCGGAGGCTGATGGAACCACAGCGGTTCCAGGAGGCTCTGAGGGAGTTAACCCTGGACCCTGACGGCCACTCTGTCGATGTGCTGGTACAGCATTGGAACGCTTTGCTGGGGGAGGCCATTGACAGGGTGGTTCCAAGACGTCCCCTGCCTCCGGCTCGTCACCGCACGGCCCCCTGGTTTACTGAGGGGTTGCGGTGTATGAAGCAGGTAGGCAGAAGGCTAGAGCAACACCGGCATTGGACTCGCTCTGAATCTGACCGATTTCTCCATAGGACCCATTTGCAGTCCTATGTTGAGGCTGTAAGGACAGCAAAGAAGGAATTCTTTACTGCCCTCATAGCGTCTGCAGGGTCGCGTCCAGCGGAGCTGTTCTGGGTGGTGCGGGGGCTGGTCAGTCCGGCCTCCCTCCGCCTGGATGGGGTCTTGTTCCAGGCCCGCTGTGAGGAGTTTGCCATCTACTTTGCAGACAAGATCGCTCAGATCCAGAGTAACTTTGACACCAGGTTAGATGCAGCAGGTGAGGAGCATGAGGTTAGGGAGGCACCGTCTGGTCGATCTTTCTGGGAGAAGTTTCAGGAAGTGACGCCGGCCGACACGGTGGATGTCCTGGGGTCTGTTTGAGCCACAAGTTGTGAACTAGATCCGTGCCCGTCCTGGTTGGTGAAAGCCTCCAGTGAGACATTGGGGTCGGGTCTGGCGAGGGTGGTTAACGCGTCCCTTCGGCAGGGGTGGTTGTTGCCTAGTCTCAAGGAGGCTGTTGTGCGCACCCTGCTGAAGAAGCCATCGCTGGATGTGGACGCACTCGCCAGTTACCATCCTGTCTCTAATCTTCCCTTTTTAGGGAAGGTTATTGAACAGGCAGTGGCTCTGCAGCTCCAGGCGCATCTGGACAGTATCGGTTTCCTTGACCCTTTTCAGTCTGGGTTCTGTCCCGGCTATGGTACTGAGACGGCGTTGGTGGCTTTGGTGGACGATCTCCGCTGGGAGATGGATGCAGGATGTTCTACATTCTTGATCCTGCTAGATCTCTCAGCCGCTTTTGATGCCGTGGACCATGGGCTGCTGCTGAGACGACTGCGAGACCTGGGGGGCCTGGACGGGGCTGTCCTTGGGTGGTTCCGCTCATTCCTCTTGGGGAGAAGCCAGCGGGTGGTGTTGGGGGCTGAAACATCTAGCCCCCGGGCCTTGACCTGTGGCGTTCCGCAGGGTTTGATCCTGTCTCTGCTTTTGTTTAATGTGTATATGCAGCCCCTGGGGGAGATCGTGAGAGGGATCGGGGTGCGATGTCACCAATATGCTGATGATACTCAGCTGTACCTCTCTTTTTCAATTGACCCAGGCCCTGCCATCTTGTTGCTCTCCCAATGTTTGGAGGCCGTGGTGGATTGGATGCAGCAGAGCAGACTGAAGCTCAATCCTGATAAGACGGTGGTGATGTTGGTGGGTAGGGCGAGGGAGGTGCCGGCTCCTCTGGTAGGGGGGGTCTGCACTCCTGTAGCCCAACAGGTTCAGAGTCTGGGGGTGGTTTTGGATTCGGGCCTCCGTCTGGATCGGCAGGTGGAGGCAGTGGCTAAAGCAGCCTTCCGCCAGCTGTATCTAGTACGGAGGCTGCGCCCATACATTTCCGGGCCCGACCTGGCCACTCTTACTCATGCCTTCATCACCTCGAGGCTAGACTACTGCAACGCGCTCTACGTGGGGCTTCCCTTGGTTCTGGTTCGGAGGCTGCAGCTAGTGCAGAATGCGGCGGCCCATCTCATTACAAGGACGAGGCAACGGGAGAATATAACACCTGTGCTCCGCACTCTGCACTGGCTGCCTATAGCGCACCGAGCCAGGTTCAGGGTGCTGGTGCTGGTTTATAAAGCCCTATACGGTCTGGGCCCCTCATACCTTGGGGACCACCTCGCCTTCCGCACCCCAGGGCAGCCCCTGCGGTCTGCCGGGGGCGCCTTCTTGGAGGTCGCCTGTGTTAAACGGGGGGCCACAATGGAGAGGGCGTTCTCGGTGGCCAGGCTGCGACTCTGGAACTCCCTCCCGGAGGAAGCTCACCTGGCCCCGGGTCTGATGGCGTTTCGTCGAGCCTGTAAGACCTGGCTGTTCGTCCAGGCCTTTGGAGGGGAGGGGAGGATAGACTGGGGGGGTTTGGGGGGAGAGGGGTTTACAGTAAAAGTCGGGGGGGGGATTACTCTTTTTAATTATTTTTATTTTGTGATGTGTTTATGAGTTTTATTGTTGTTTTATCTGTTGTGAGTCGCCCTGGGATGCCGTGGGCATGAGGGGGCGGTCAATAAATGTACAGAAATAAATAAATAAAAATCCCCCAGATTCTGGCTCACCTACTGCGGTTGCCCAGGAGCGCCTTCCTCGAGGTCCTCCAAGTCTCTTGAGTGGTAACCATGGGGAGGACGTTCTTGTTGGCTGGTCTGCGGCTGTAGAGCTCCCTCCCGGTGACAATTCGTCTTGCCCTGGATCTCCCCTCCTTCCGATGACAATGTAAGATCGGGCTGTTCCGCCAGGGGTGGGTTGGCTTGGCAGTAGAGCTCCTTTTAGTGGTATTTTTAACATATTTATAATGTTTTAAATTACATTACATTTTATTGTTTTTGTAATGGGTTTTTTTTATGGTGTATGCCGCCCCGAGCTGCCCTGGTGCTGGAGGATGCAGGATATCAAATCTATGTAATAAATAAATAATAAAATTATTATTATTAATAATTAATATTATTATTAATAATTAATATTATTAATAATTAATAATAATACATAAATAAATAAATAATGTGAGTTTTCTCCCTCTGGCCTGGCATAGTCCGTCCCAGCCAGGCAACTCAACATAGACAGTCCCATACTCTGTATTATTGGGCCTCCTTCTCCATGCCCTTCTGGCCAGGAACAATCCTTCCTGCAGCCAGATACAATGTGCCCTACTGTCCGGGCACAACCTCTCCTGCAGTCAGTTAGTGAGGCAGACCCACTCCTGCCTCTCCCTGGGTGATCCCACTTTCTACTGAGCTTCCAGGCTCCTTTTTAGGGTTTCAGCTGGCCTGACCATGCTCAGTGCCAACTGTCAGGGATTCCAGTCACTGTCCTTTACTACACCAGTGCCTGCCTCCTTTTTAGCACCAGCTCTTGAGTTGGCGCTACCCTCCTTAAAGGGCCAGGCTCCCTTAACCAGCCTGCCCCTGCCTGCTACAGTAGGGATTTCACACAACACTCACAATGTGGGTTTGGACAACTATCAGCTTTAATATAGTGTCATGTGAACATACCCTTTAAGTGTTCTATCTCCCTAAACCTCCCTATCTCCCTGGGGCAGTCTTTGGGAATGGTGCCATGGCCCCCGATGAGAGGGGGTGGGGGTACGAGCAGGATACAATAAAATAAAAAATGTGGCTAAGGGCAGCAGCCATATGTGCATGCACCAAGCTTCCCCAGTGGCTATTTTGCACATACACAATCCAGAGGAGGGAGGACGCTACAGTGAGGGAGCCTACCGCACGCTCCACAGCAGTGGCAATGCTTCATTCAAGCCCTCCAAGGCCAGTAACTTGCACTCTAGGGCCCTGGGGGTGGGGGAAACTTTAATTCAAGACTGGCTGCCCTTTTCCAAAATGGCACTGATGCTGCCGGCACCATTTTGGAAAAGGGCATGTACGTGCAGAATGGCCTGGTGGCCATTTTGCACATATGCTGGGATTTTAAAAAAATATTGAAATTGTTTTATAGGTTTTAATGAATTTAAATACAGAGCCAAAATACGAATCCCTAATTAAATCCGTAAAAACCTATAAACTGAAACCGAAAAAAACCCAAACCAGAATTCCCTCCAGTGTCTCACCCTTGCCTGTAACTAAGGCCGCTTTTAGAAGTGCGTGGCGCACATGTGGCATCAAATCATGCCGCATGTAAAAATCCTGCGGGAGTGGTTTAGACGCAGCATTTCATGCATAAAAGCTGGTTGTTCGTTGTTTTAAAACTGTGAACTAAATACCTTGATATAAAAGTATTGGATTTTTGTGCATAAATGACATGAGTCCCACATCATGGTCTCCATTCCACAATCAGATGATAATCATCATCATTACTTATTATTTATATAGCCCCAGCAATGTATCTCGAGCCGTACAATCATTCATTATAGACAGGTCATTGTCCCAAGGGGCTTAAAATCTAGGAAAGACACAGGAGGGGAGACAAGGCAGACAGGAACATAGGGAGAGGCAGCTTAGGCCGCTTTTAGATGTGCGTGACGCACACGCGGCATAAAATCAAGGTATTTAGCTCATGGTTGTAAAAGAATGTGTGACCAGCTTTAACGCGCAAAATGTTGCGTCTAAACCCCACTCGTGGGATTTTTACACGCGGCATGATTTTATGTCACGTGTGTGCCGCGCACATCTGAAAGTGGCCTAAGCTGTCTCTCCCTGCGTTCCCATCTCCCTTGCCTCCCCTCGTCCTGTGTCTTTCCTAGTTTGTAAGCCCTTTGGGGCAGGGACCTGTCTATAATGAATGATTGTGCAGCACCAGATACATTGCTAGAACTATATAAATAAGAAGCAATGACAATGATCATCATCTGATTGTGGAACAGAGACCATGGCGTGTGACTCATGTCATTTATGCACAAAACCTAATTACCGAAATGTTAAATGAATATTCACATTTTTTTTTATTTACTCAAATGGGAATAATAAAGAGATTTGCAAATCATTTTGAACAGCGAATACATCATCTGTTCAAAAGCAGTTCAGGAATATATATTTTTCTGGGCAAATTATTCCCTTCCTTAAAATTGACACAGTTTATACAAATTCCTATGTTGTTGTAGCCAAAATTGTGATTTCATAATTAAAGTTATTTGAGATTATGAAATGGGGACTGGCACGAAAAATCCAGGAGATGCTTTAAATCAGAGGTCTTCTTAATTCAGAACATCTTTCCTTTGTCCTGCTCCAGCATAGAATATGTCAGGATAATAAGGCTTTTTAATGTTCCTCCTTGCAGTTTAATAAAGCTGATTTATGCCTCTCTGCTGTTCTCTAGCAAAGAGAAGAAACATATCATCAAAAAGAGGTTTCCAAAATAAATCAAGGTATCATCGTAATTCACCTTTTTCCAAAGATATCAAGGTCATTACGAGGTTTATAGATTAATTCAGGCCAAGAAAAATTAATGAAGCAGCTGAATGACTGAGAACATGGGTTTGGCTCTGTCAACAGACTGGTTAATCATCTCATTGATGAGATCCAGCTAAATATATTTTAGATTACTTTTCTGAATTAACTTCTGTTGTCAATATGAAGGCACCTTTGAGGAGAGTCTGTTCTGCCACATCATCCAGAGACCTCCACCAGGTCATGTGGAACATTTCGGAGATGTGTGATAAGCCACTTATGGATTAAGATAATTAGGGTAGCTACTCGAGTTAGAACAAAGGGACATTCTAGACATCAATGTTAGTCACCTGTACAATGGGATTGCCAAGAATAACCTAGCTTAATGAATGGGTGACTCCAGATGACCCTCACAAATGACTCGACCCTTAAAAACTCACCTTTCCCATATGGAATAGAAAGATGCGACTAGTTCCGCTGCACCATAGCCCCCAGCCCCCAAATTCCCTGAGATGTGAGACTGCTTTACCTGTCAAAAGATGCATATGTGAGTGAGGGTCATGGTGGATATGCCAAATTTCATTGACAAATATGTTAAGTGCACGAGGAACATAAACACTACCAGACCAAATCCAATCAATGGTCCTTTCAGCCCAGAATCCTGAATCTGACAGTAACTAGTACTAAATTCTAAGCTCTCGGGCAGGGACCGTGTCTATCTTATTCTCTGTAAAGCGCCAGGTACATCGCTGGCGCTATATAAAAGCTTATAATAATAATAATAATAAGAATTAATAATAATAAATGCCCTGGGTCCTACATATTTAAAGGACCGCCTCCTTCCTTATGTTCCTCCATGGCCTCTAAGATCAGCCAAGAGTGTTCTCCTCTTCCATCAATGGGTGTTTTTACACACACATTTCTCCTGCATGATTGCTGTTACAGCCTGAACTTTCTGTGGGCCTTTTGGAACAAGTGGGATTTTAAACCTGCGGCTCTTGGACACCTGTGCGGGGCGGGGGCTTTAGATGCTCCGTGAACTGGAAGTCACCCGGGCGCCGTTAGAAACAGCGGCGCCAGGCGACTCCCGGGTGTTTTGAGACGCGGCGCAGTAATACCTAATCGAGGTCTGTACTACGCCAGGAGTTGCCTGCCGCTGCTGTTTCTAATGCTGCCCGGGTGACTTCCGGTTCACGGAGGAGCATCTAAAGCCTCCCCCTCGCTCCCCCCACCCCCCAGCACAGGTGTCCAAGAGCCACAGGTTTAAAGTCCCGCTTGTCTAAAAAGGCCCTAAGTATTTAAATCACTCACCCAGATCTGGCTCCTTGAACTTCTGCCTAGAACGTCTCCCAGAACTTTTGTGTGTAAAAAGTTCTCCTGGTAAACTGCTTTGCTCCAGGCAGCTGTGGTCACTTGGTTTCCATGGCAGCCCCTCGCGTCTCCAGCTGCGGCTACTTTAGGCTGCCTCAGAGCAGTGTTTGTATGAAGAATGCATCCACGAATCGCCTCAGGGCAGTGTGTGTGTAAAAAATGCCCATTGGCCCAGGTCTAGAGCTGCACTGGGTACTAAAATTAGTACCCATGGGTAATGCCCACCATTTTGGGCTCCCCATAGGGCACCCAGTGGGCTACCTGAGGACCAATCAGATGCCTGAAAATGCAAGCATTACCCAGAGAAACTGACAAGCCTGAGCTGGGAGCGCTGCAGAGGCCAGCTCTGCAATGCTCCAGTCAGGGGTTTGTCAGTTTCAAAGGCAGGCTCTGAAAGACCAGGAAACTACTTTCGAAACTGACAAGTGCCGACCGAGAGCACTATCGAACCTAGCTCCATCATGGTCCCGGCTGAGGCCTGCCACTTTAAAAGGCCGGATGGCGCTTCTGCCACACACCGCCTCTCAGGTGAGAAGTGCTGGGGGGAGAGGGGGAACTGGCCTTTGAAAGTGACAAGCCCTGGCCAGGACCACTACGACCTGGCCTCTGCAGTGGTCTCAGCTTGGGCCTGTCACTTTCAAAGGCCAGCCGGCGCAATCGAGCAGCCCATCAGGTCCTGTTTGGGCATCAACGGTAGCCAAATGGGGCTGGGCCAATTTGTGCACCCCAGATTTGTCAGGGGTGCCCAAATCTTTCAAGTGACCAGTTGCAGCTCTACCCAAGTCCGTACAACCTGGGCATTGTTGATGGCGGCTCCACAGCTCTGAAACTCCCTTCTCTTGGAGGTTTGCCAAAGTCCTAGTCTGAGCATCTTCCAGAGGCAGCGTAAGACTTGTTTATTTGGCCAGACATTTAACAGGCAGGATTAGGATTTGGGGACAGGCAGGGTATAAGTATTTTATATGGTCATTGGTTTTATTTTTTGTATTTTATGTATTTTTACAATGTTCTTATAAGCCCTGAGCCTTTGGGGAAGAGTGGGATAAAATCAAAATAAAATAAAATAAAATAAATCAATAAATAGAGCTCAAGTGACAATTTACAGAAAATGCTGCTTTAGTTGAAAATGGCCCATTGTTCACTTTCCCAATGAGAGCCTTGGAGCCTAGTGGATAAGAGGTTTGGCTTGAACCTGGGAAACCAGGGAACTTTACTTTTAGCTAAGCCAGTAAGTAATCGGGGGCTCGTCTGATTGTGACTCAGAGAAATAGCCTAATAAAGACTAGAGTGCAGAGGATGTAACTTAACGGGATAGCTTAGCACCTGTTTTATTTTGCAGCTGTATAACTGCGGTCAGATTCCTAGTGTATTTTATATATAGTCAAAGAGAACAGATGAGAACCACAATTCTCAGATTGTAAGCCCTAGGGGCAGGGACCGTGTCTATTTTATTACTTTGTAAAGTGCCAGGTACACTGTTGGCGCTATATAAATGTTTGTTAATAAAATAATAATAATAATAATCCTGATGCCGGGAATCTCTCCTTGGCCAGAGCTGGTCTGACACGGCAGTTGCACACTCCCTGCCAGGGACAGATTGGGGCAGGGAGACCCTCTCCGCTGTCCTCACTTTGGGTGTTTTTTAAACGAGCAAGGCTGGGGGGGAGTCCGTGGCCTCTGAGTGGCGCGGCTGCGGAGCGGCCACTGAGGTGGAGTGAGTGGGGAGGGATTCTAACAGGCAGTTCCCAGTGTGGCTCCTGCGGCAGCTGCCTCACGCTCCCCCAGCCACAGATCATGGGGGAGGGGAAGCGCGTCCGGCTGGTCTTTCAAATTGACACGTTCTGGGCTCCTAAGTGCTCGCGGTCAGTTCCTATGACTTGCAAAGGCCCTGTCCCCCGCCCACATTGCCTCTGAGTGGGAGGATGGCTGGCTACCCCAGTTCATAGGGGCAGGGGATGTGTGGGCGCCTGTTGCCACACACCTTTGTTGGCTTACCCCGAATGGCGCACTCTGGATTTCTCAGCAGTGCGCTATGAGTGGCCATGAGTGGGTGTTGAGTGGCTCACGGGAGTGGAACCCCGCCCACCCCGCGCTCCATCTTCAGACAGGCGGTCGGATGAGTGGCTCCTGAGTAGCAGCATCTCATTTAAAAACACCCTTCATCAGTCAGCAGCAGGAAGCAAAAACTATTGAGCCTGATCAAGCATAGAAGCCTGGCAAGGCAGTACTGGGCTCCAACCAGGCAACTGGGTCAGCAATTTCTGTGCCCTCCTCCCCGGGACCAACCCCCAGCATGTAAGGTCCTGAACCCTTTAGTCTCTGGGACCCTTTTTGAGCCAGTCTGCCCTGTTCCTTGCTAGGCCCAGATCCTCACTGGGGAGAGACTGCGGCTCCAAAAGCTGTAGCTTCCAGAGGTTAATTAAGTCCTGTGGATTTTTTATTTTTAAAGGATATCGTCTAGATTGCTTGCCTCTTTGCTCCCTTGAATATCCCTTAGGCCTCTCCTAATACAAGAACAATCTATTCTATTCGTTATGTTGTTTACCTCTCCACGAGGAAGGCCAATCATTTCATCTTGAAATGCTTTTACTGATGCCAGTACCCTGTTCCTGAGAGAAGCGAATTGCTTGTCCTGCTCTATAAGTTCCAGAGAGGGAAGATTCCCATTGAAAAGGCTCTCTCTAAGACACTGTTCCACAAGACCGACTTGTACTTCAAACAATTGAAAAGCAGGGGGAAAATGCAGCCAGGGCTGTCGGAGGCCCGAGAGCCACTGTGTGAGAAGGGAGAAACTGCCCAATGTGTACAGTAACCTGGGGGAGAAAACATGGGGAAGTCTGAATCCAAACGTCCATGGGGGAGCTTATCCTATCCACAAATAAGAGGCAACTTGTGTGAATTGAATAGACCGGAGATGGGGAGCCTCAGGCTCAGGGCCCAAATGTGGCCCGTGGCTAATTTTTATGTGGTCCTTGGAGCTTGCACAACTGGTGAAAACAGATGTGCAGCTGGTATGCCGACTACTCAGCCTGAGGACGGGGGTGGGGGGGCACTGAATGGACATGCGTCCCACCAGGCAGGCTGGCGAGCACTCCCTCCCCACCCCCCCAGGGGAAAGGAACAAATATGTGTCCGGTGCACACCCAGTGAGGCAGCCATGGCAGCTAATCATGGGTAGACACAGTGGGCCCCCAATCCTCAGCCTGCTATGGTCCATGTTAGCTCACCAAGGGCAGCCCTTGGCCCAGACTGTGGGCCCAGGATTTTCTGGGGGACGACATCCAGGCCAGCCGCCTACCTGGGCTGGGTCAGCAGCAGGCCCATACCTGGAAACGTACGTGATGGTGAGTCCCGGGCCCAGGCAGCCCATAGTGGGCCTGCGTTGCTTCTTTTCTGTTTCTGCACAAGTTTCAAAGTGGCCCCTGGGAAGGAAAAGATTTCCCCATCCCTGAAATAGACAGATTCTTAAAGCAGCACAAAACCCAGAAATGCACAAGGCAAAGTCACAATCAGAGCGAAGAACCCTCCCTCAAATGATAAGGAAGGGGGAGGAGGCAAGAGAGATGTATGTGCCCCTACCTGGCACTATGAAAGGGTCTGCCCTGCTGCTTGTTGACCTTGTCATGATTCAGGCCTCAAAATGGCACCCCTGGGGTTCCAGATGGTGGGTTCGACAACACCCCCTCGTCTTGGGTGATTTCAGACGTTATGGCCGGGCGCTTTCACCACGGGCCGTGGGGTGCTTCGGACCACGGCCGGGGGTGAAGGGGCGCACCAAGAGACGTGCGCCCCATTGCCCCCCGACCATGGTCCGAACCACCCCACAGCCCGTGGTGAAAGTGCCTGGCCGTAACGTCTAAAGCGGCACAGCGTGCTGCCGCATGGCCCCACCCCCTGCGTTACCCAGCGACCCTTTCCACTTCCGACAGGCAGCGGCCAATTCGGCCGCTGCCGCAACCACGGGGTGGGGGTGTGAATGCCGTTGACCGCAGTGAACGGTAAGTAACCAGACGTTTCTTTCCGTTCCCCAGGGCCGTGGTGGCCTTTCACCACACTTCTCGACCTCCTCGCGTCCGGAGGTCCAGAAGTGTGGTGAATGCAAACACGGGCCGCGTTTGACTGTGGTGCACATCTGGCGGCAAGCCAACAGACGTGTGGTGAATGCAAACACGGGCCACGTTTGACTGTGGTGCACATCTGGCGGCGAGCCAACAGACGTGTGGTGAATGCAAACACGGGCCGCGTTTGACTGTGGTGCACATCTGGCGGCGAGCCAACAGACGTGTGGTGAATGCAAACACGGGCCGCGTTTGACTGTGGTGCACATCTGGCGGCGAGCCAACAGACGTGTGGTGAATGCAAACACGGGCCGCGTTTGACTGTGGTGCACATCTGGCGGCGAGCCAACAGACGTGTGGTGAATGCAAACACGGGCCACGTTTGACTGTGGTGCACATCTGGCGGCGAGCCAACAGACGTGTGGTGAATGCAAACACGGGCCGCGTTTGACTGTGGTGCACATCTGGCGGCGAGCCAACAGACGTGTGGTGAATGCAAACACGGGCCGCGTTTGACTGTGGTGCACATCTGGCGGCGAGCCAACAGACGTGTGGTGAATGCAAACACGGGCCACGTTTGACTGTGGTGCACATCTGGCGGCGAGCCAACAGACGTGTGGTGAATGCAAACACGGGCCACGTTTGACTGTGGTGCACATCTGGCGGCGAGCCAACAGACGTGTGGTGAATGCAAACACGGGCCACGTTTGACTGTGGTGCACATCTGGCGGCGAGCCAACAGACGTGTGGTGAATGCAAACACGGGCCGCGTTTGACTGTGGTGCACATCTGGCGGCGAGCCAACAGACGTGTGGTGAATGCAAACACGGGCCACGTTTGACTGTGGTGCACATCTGGCGGCGAGCCAACAGACGTGTGGTGAATGCAAACACGGGCCACGTTTGACTGTGGTGCACATCTGGCGGCGAGCCAACAGACGTGTGGTGAATGCAAACACGGGCCACGTTTGACTGTGGTGCACATCTGGCGGCGAGCCAACAGACGTGTGGTGAATGCAAACACGGGCCACGTTTGACTGTGGTGCACATCTGGCGGCGAGCCAACAGACGTGTGGTGAATGCAAACACGGGCCGCGTTTGACTGTGGTGCACATCTGGCGGCGAGCCAACAGACGTGTGGTGAATGCAAACACGGGCCGCGTTTGACTGTGGTGCACATCTGGCGGCGAGCCAACAGACGTGTGGTGAATGCAAACACGGGCCACGTTTGACTGTGGTGCACATCTGGCGGCGAGCCAACAGACGTGTGGTGAATGCAAACACGGGCCGCGTTTGACTGTGGTGCACATCTGGCGGCGAGCCAACAGACGTGTGGTGAATGCAAACACGGGCCGCGTTTGACTGTGGTGCACATCTGGCGGCGAGCCAACAGACGTGTGGTGAATGCAAACACGGGCCGCGTTTGACTGTGGTGCACATCTGGCGGCGAGCCAACAGACGTGTGGTGAATGCAAACACGGGCCGCGTTTGACTGTGGTGCACATCTGGCGGCGAGCCAACAGACGTGTGGTGAATGCAAACACGGGCCGCGTTTGACTGTGGTGCACATCTGGCGGCGAGCCAACAGACGTGTGGTGAATGCAAACACGGGCCGCGTTTGACTGTGGTGCACATCTGGCGGCGAGCCAACAGACGTGTGGTGAATGCAAACACGGGCCGTGTTTGACTGTGGTGCACATCTGGCGGCGAGCCAACAGACGTGTGGTGAATGCAAACACGGGCTGCGTTTGACTGTGGTTCAGCCGGGGTGAATTTCAGATGTGTAACATCTGAAATCACGCCTTGGCTCGGCCCCAAACCTGCCCTACAGACCCTTGCTTCCAGGAGCTTGTGCCATGCCCCCTGCTTCCTGATTGGTTTCTGCCCTGTTGCCCTAGCTCCTGTCCCTGACCATTACCTGGCTTCCAATCTTGCACCTGATTCCTTCCTCCCTAGCCTTGCTGTAGCTCCTGGATCCTCTTGCCTTGGACCCAGTACTGCTCTTGACTCCCAGCTTTGACCCTGAGGGCTACTTATGTCCTGGATGCCCCTGAGAGGGGCATAGCTAGCTACCATGGAGGGGGGGAGGTCAGTTGAGCCTGGGCTTTATATTCTAGAAGGGCCCTCTGCAAACAGTCTGGGTACTGAAAGGAAATTTTCAGAGTGGGTGAGAGGGAGCCGGGCCAACACTCAGCCCCCACCCACTCTGAACATTTTCTAGCAGGGCCTCCCCAAGAAGGGAGTTTTCAGAGTGGGCAGGGGTGGAGTGGTGGGCCTTCTGGCTTTTAAAACATCCTTCCTTTGCGGGGTGGCTGCCACTCTGGGAGGCTTCACTGAGAGCCAGAGCAACACCACAACCTTTGCAGGGGGAGGTTGAGCCTGGTCGGGCGGGAGCCTTGAGAAGGATGACACTTAGGAAGACCCCAGCCCCTTACCCTTGGGGAGGGGGGCATAATTGGGATACAAACCCAGGCCCAGCATAGCCATGCTACACCATTGATCCCGGGCATTCACATTCCCCATCTCTGCCACCATCATTACTTGCTACCACTGGAGAGAGCTGCATTGGAGATAGACTTTGACCCCGACGCTCCCATTTTGGCCTATGGGAGTCAGGGTCAAACCGCAAAGGGTAGCAACTAGGCTGCCACCTATGCACATTTTTAAGGAACACTTATTTTAAAAATACATGTTGCAGGGCCTGCATTGGTGCCTAAGGCAGTCTGCAACATGTATTTTTCATAAGTATTCATTCAATATATTTGCATACCCTAGTTGCAACCCTAATGGGAGACCACCATTTTCCTCTCCTCTCCCTTCCAGCACTTGAATTTTTCACCAGCTGGAGGAAAATGGCAATGGGATCAAACCTTGTCTTAGCCAGGAACTCTGTGGGTAGCCTTGGGCAAGTCACTGGGTGTTTTTACACACACATTTCTCCTGGAGGTTTGCTGTAACATCCAGAACTTTATGTGTGTCTAAATCACTCACCCAGATCTTAAACATCCGGATATTTGAACTTCTGCGTGAAACTTCTCCCAGAAATTTTGTGAGTAAAAGGTTCTCCTGGTAAACTGCTTTGCTCCAGGCAGCTGTGGTCACTTGGTTTCCATGGCAGCCCCTCATGTCTACAGCTGCGGCTACTTTAGGTTGCTTCAGGGTAGTGTGTGTGTGTGTGTGTAAAGAATGCATCCAGGAACTTCCTCAGGGTAGCGTGTGTGTGTGTGTGAAGAATGCATCCGGAACTTACTTGTGGACTTGTAAACCCAGAAGATTGAAACATCCGGAACTTTAATGTGTGTCTAAAAATGCCCACTACATCTCAGCCTCAGTCTTCCATCTGTAAAATGGTAACAATAATAACTTAGCACACAGGGTTGTTGTGGTGGTGTGTGAACTAGGTAAGGACTGAAAAGTGCCTGATATAAATAATAATAATAGTAAGATATTAAAAGCATCTATATGATTTTATTTACATTTATAACGTGCCCTTCTCTGAAGACTCAGTCTGGCTTACAACACACATATAATACAATGAAAAGACTTTAAAATAAAACAGAGGAAAAAACCCAATCTAAGCCCAACCACCCAACAACCTCCCACCCACTCCCTATCCCCACCCGCCAATAGCTTTAATAAAAAAAAAAAGGTCTTACACTGCCTCCGAAAGATGCTCAGGCTTGAACTCAGACGAACTCTATTAGTGTGAAGGACCTTTTGCTTTGACCTACAGTAAAATATGCCTGGTTTCTCTTGCGAATACCATATAAACAGGATGATGAAATTAAAGAGAAGTGTGTCTTTGTATTAAAGCCATTACATTAACCAACTGTGAACCCTTGAGTTAAAGAGCAGCACAGCTGGTACTCAACTGTGTTTCAGACACTGAGAGCACAAGCTCCCAGGCAGGTAGAACTAGCTCTTGAAGTCAGTGCCAGAATAAATCCCATTGAAGTGGATGGAACTCCCACCCATGCTAACTGCTATCCCCTGTGCTACTCTTGTGGCGAATCATGCTGGAAGATGAAGAGTGATTGACTAATTAGTTCTCTTGTATTTTACATCCCTTTCCTCATCTTTGTTCTTCTCATAAAGGTCATAGCGGTCTCTGAACTGGAGACATCCACATCTGAAGTGTGCGTGTTTGGGCATCTGATGTGTGCAAACAGTTCCACACTGAGTTCATGCAGCATTATGCACTGGTGTGCACGAAATCCCTCTGTTTCAAGCATGAATTGGGCATAAAATGAGGTGTCTGGTCTTTTAGAAAACATTGGCTAGAGAAGAGACAAGCGGGTGAATAATAGAACTATTGAGAACAGAGGAATGCTGATAATCATAGGGAAGAGAAGGTAAGTAACAGAGACACTATTGTAAGTGGTTGGAAGGTCAAATAAGCAAGAATTGGCAAAGGTGTGGGATGGATTTATGATAAGTCATGAGACGCAGACGAATACATTTGTAGGCTGTAAGCTGTGGCCTAGGCACCAGGTGGAAAATGCATGGGATGAGGGCAGGGGAATCTAGGACGTGCCAAAGGATTCGACTTAGTTTTCAGTGAATGCTTTTGCTAAGAGGTGCCACAGAACTATTGCTTTGAGACTTCAGAAAGCCACATGGAAATGAAGATTCTGCTTCATAGGTTGATTTCTTTTCACTGGCATTGTCCCACCTCTCTTTTCTCCAAAGAACCATGGCATCCATCCGCAGAAGCCATACAATTTCGCATTGGCTCCTCTTCCCTCATCTGGCCTGGGCTCAGCCTCCTAGCCAACCAGGGAGAGCTAGCCAGGGATTCAGCACCGACATTCTTGATGGAGACTTAGGCCCTTTCCACACGAGATGCATCTACGCATGCCCAGGGTGTCTCCCGTTTGAATGTCGCAGTGGGTGGACGTGCGTACGCGCTCTTGCGAAACACGCATGCCCCCCCCACCTCCACCCATTGTCCACGCACGGAGCAATTGGCCAAAATGGCGGTTGCACTGTGTGTGAGAATGCTTGGGGGATCAGTGTGTGCCCGTGTGCACCAGCACACACACACACACCCCCGCACACACACAGCGCTGTTTAAAAAGGGCCAAAATAGTTCAGATGGCGGGTGTTTTTAAACGAGATGCTACCACGCATGGTCACCCGGTAACCAGGCATCCGACTGCTCATAGGAAGGTGGTGCGCGGGGGATGCGCGCTCCCGTGAGCCATGCAGCGCCCATAACAATAACAATATAGAGAATACAAACATAATTCATTTGCCACTCGCAAGGCTAGGTTTTTCTTTTTCTACAAGAGAAATCACAACAAAATGCCGTTATCAAACAAAGGCTCACAGATATGTCAGGTGCCGTGGGCAGGGCTTCCTCCGTCGGTGCCATGCCCGCAAGACACTCCCCCACTCCTCCCGTGCCAGACCTGCGTGGGGGGGGCCTCCCCTAGCAGAGAGACTGGGGGGCCAAGCGCTCCCCAGGAGCCGGGGGGGTGCTCGGTGGTTCCTTCGGGCTGCGCCGACAACCAGCGGAGCGGAGCGGCCTGTAGCAGAGTGGGTTGCCAAGGCAACCACGAAGGAGGCCGCTGCCCCTGCAGCACCGCTGGGACGAGACCCAGAGAGCGATGCGGGTTGCTCAGAGCCGCCGCGATGCTCAACGCGGCTCCAGGCTCAACAGGAAGGTAGGGCTAGGGGCATAAAAGTCAGCACCAGCTGCAGTTGAGTGCTGGTGATCAGAGCGGCTGAGAGACTGGCCTCGTGAGGAAGCCAAGTGTTGTCTTCATTGTTTGCATTGTTTGTACTGGTTGGGTCGGGTGTTATTGTTGTGACCTCTGAGTGAACCTCCCCCCTGCCCACTCCTTGCCCTTCCTACTGTTTGACCGGAGAGTGATTGCAGAGAGTGGTGCGGTCTTGATCCCCCTTATACCTGGGCTTCTGACCTCCCTTCTCCCATCTCTGTAGTGTGTGTCCTTCCCTTCCCCTCATTCCTTGGGGCTCCTGCCCCCCTTTTATTCCCCACATGACATCCCTAATCCCCTGTGCACCCTGCGTGAGAGAGAGAGTGCGAGAGAGAGCGTGAGAGTATCTCAGGTCTTACTTGGCTCTGCACCCTATGATGATAGCGGCCGGATTCCTGCGGAGTCTAAGGGCCAACTTACTATCCTGACGGGCCTTTTTCCCTCGAGAATCTCCTTGCAAACCTTAAGACGAGAGTGTGTGTTTGGGCCCCTGTTTGTCCCTTCTCTTTCCCCTTACCCCTGTGACAGATATTGCTTGGCAGGATGACTTAGCTAATAATCACCAGTCAAAACTAGCCCCATGGTATTCGATTCATAAGGTGACCCCTATCTTAGCAATCTGTTTCATTCAATTACACAGTCCCCCGTTACGGAGGTCGTACACGCTAGCCCGATTACAATTGTTCAACTCTGCTGTTGTTCAAGGTCATATAAAAAAAAAAATCCCTACAACCATAGGCTGTATCCATGTGGACCTGGGCAGGTTGAGGATCTAGTCTACACCTTTTTTGGCTGCCAGTTTTATGGAGAGTTGAGGACTCAATGGTTAGAACCATTACTCGAAAGTGTTTCTCCCAATATTTCTCCCTTTTGTCCTCCCTATGAGCCTATTGTGGCACCCCTGAGCCTATCCCAAATCCTTTGTCCTAAACCCTATAACTGCTCCTTGCTCCCCCTCTGAAATTGAGAAAGCTTTGGCTGGAAACACGTGCGGGTCCCTCCATACATGTCTGTCTCTTAAGGGGTCTTCCAGACTTTGGACTGCCCCTTCCCTTCATCCCCGAACTTCACTGGATCCGCAGGCCGCCTGTCCCCTTTTCAACGGCAAGGAGAGGTAACCATTGGTCCTGACTTTCCATCTTGCTTCTCTCTCTCTCTTTTCTCGTTGTGTGTGTGTGTGTGTGTGTGTGTGTCTTCCCCGTGTTTCCCCCCCTCACTCCCCACATTACTTTCATTTTTCCCACCGCCGCTTGTGTTTCTCCTGTAAACCGCCAGCCAGACCGGGGCTGGGTTGATTAGTATATATGTGTGTGTGTGTGTGTATCCCATTGTGTGTTTTCTTTGATGCCCCTTTGAAATAAACATTCCTTTTTTAATGAAACGTTTGTCTCCTTCTCTGTCTCTACTCTTGGGGAGGGTATGTAGACCTGATTGTAGCATGTATCGAACCTCAGACTGGTCCTTGTGGCATGTGGGGACCCCTAGTTCAACTAATTTGGCTAATTCCCCTAAATTTAAGAATTGAGCGTATATTGGGGTACCGACCCCCAAATAGTCATGCGTGGAAGGGGGGGTCTTCTGCTAACCATGTCTGTGGCTGTGTGTCATGGCAGAGGGCAAGCAGTTGGGCAGGGCTGGGGCTGGGGGATGTTTCTGTGCGGGGGGAGAGGGAATGGCTTTCAGGGTCAGTCCACGGGAGTGTGTGGAGGCTGCCTGAGTGGGCGCAGTGGCCACCCTGGGAGCTGCCCATTAGAATCCCTCTCCAATGACTCCACGTGTGTGGCTGCTCCACAGCTGTGCCACTCAGCAGACACAGACACCCCACCCCCCTCAAGACTTGCTCACTTAAAAACACCCGATTTCTTTACTGGGTGGTCACCTCTCTTGGAGAGAGTGAGCAAGCTTTCAAGCCTGAAAGGGCCCTTCCTCGGGCATGTAAAAAGTCTGAGGAAGGGTCCCATGTGGCCCAAAGGCTTGCATACTGTTACCAACTGTTACTAAAAGAGATCATCTGAATGATTATGTCTCCAGATCTACCTCTTTGGGCTTTTTTAACCTTGCTTTTGGCACAGTATGACCTTCTGGCCGACTCCCAACCTAGTTCCTACCCTCTCTCCATCTTTTGGATTTGAGAACAACATGGCAGACAACTGGTCCTTGCCAGAGCAGATGCTGCGGGTCAAGCCAGCTACCAGATAATGGTTCCTCTCTAATCTAGAAAGTCTGCCTTGGTGGACGCACCCTGCTCTGGTCAATTATAAAATGACCCTAGTGAAACCGTCTGGGAAGAAACCAAGAGGAACGTGGGAGGTTTTGCTTTGCTGCTTCCTGTGTTTTTCAGACTTCTTACAAATGGAGACGTTGCTCTCCTCGATGAATGAATGACTAAGACCTTTGGCATGAAACCCAAATGAGGCCAACTCAAGTGACTGTGTGGCAACCGCAACACTACCTGTCACCATTTTGCAGCATTTTCGCAGCACTTGAACTTAGCGCGCATTCACACACATTAAAATGCTGCTTTTCCTAAACGCAGTCAATTTCAAAATGCGCTTAAATAAACCCATGCACTATTCACATATGGGTTTATTTAAGCGCATTTTGAAATTGACTGCATTTAGGAAGCAGTATTTTCACTACACAGCGCCCCGTTTCCCTGGCTCCCGGAGAGGGGAGAGGAGTGGAGCCGAGAGCCAGGGAAGTGAGGCGTTGTGTAACTGACGTGACACCGACATTCCGACAAGAGGATTTATGCGGGTCATTTCAAATGCGCGCTTGTAAAGGTAGCTTTTGGCTGCTCCTCAATGCGCTTGAAAAACAAACGGGAGAACTGCTAAATAAGCACATGGAGTCTTTCCCACGTCATTCTAATATGCGGGGGAAAGAAAAAAGTGCTGATTTAATGTATGTGTGAATGTGCTCTTCAATTGCTTCTGTAAAACTTTTAAAGCTTCTCTTGAGGCTTGTGTAGTGACTTGCACAGACAGGAAGGCTTTAATAAACGTTGGCAGAGAGCGCAAAATACAATCTACCGGTGCCCTTGTGAAACAAATCAATTCTCACATCCGACCTGGGATGAGGGGACGCAGGCAAAAAAACAACAACCCAGAGTCTTGTCAAGCAACAGCCTAAGGTGTGAACATGAGAGGAATAAAAAGCAGGGGGGAGGAGAGGGAGGAATCTGTTAACTGTTCAGAAGCTCGGATGAGCAAGAAGAAACCCTTTCATGAATGTATGCTGTACAGTGGGGTTGGCCAACCATATCATTCGGCCTCCAGAGAACCCTGTTGGCACAGGGTAGAGGTAGGGAACCTCAGGCCTAGAGGCCAAACATGGCCCAAGACTAATTTTTATCTGGCCCCTTGCAGTTCTGGCCTGTGGATCTATTCCCTACCCTCAAGCACAGAAAGAGTGAGCGCAGGGGAATGGCACAGAGATGAGGGCATGGACACAAGGACAGGGGACAGATCATGAAGTTGAGGAGTCTGCATGTGCTAGCTTAGTCACAGGGGAGAAGGGAACCCCAAATAAAGGGGCAGTCGAATGAGCACTAGCAAGCAGCTTGTGCGGATGAGGAGCTGGGGAAAGCCTGAGAGGTTTTCAGGTGGGATTTAAAGTCTGAGAGGGAGTAGGGGAAGTGTTCTGATTCTCGTGAGATTCTCGAGAAAATGTTGGGAACCTTCCGAGATCTTGTGCAAAATCTTGAGAAAATTTTTTAAAAGCGCCATTTTGGAAAAGGGACATGCATGCACAGACCGGCTGCAGTTTTCCAAAATGGTGCCGACGCTGCCGGTGCCATTTTGGAAAAGGTCTGTGCAATGTGCAGAATGGTCACAATGGTTATTTTGTGCATGCACACAGTGGTTTTTTGGTTTTGTTCACTGCGATGCGGCTGNTGAAGTTGAGGAGTCTGCATGTGCTAGCTTAGTCACAGGGGAGAAGGGAACCCCAAATAAAGGGGCAGTCGAATGAGCACTAGCAAGCAGCTTGTGCGGACATGCATGCACAGACCGGCTGCAGTTTTCCAAAATGGTGCCGACGCTGCCGGTGCCATTTTGGAAAAGGTCTGTTCAATGTGCAGAATGGTCACAATGGTTATTTTGTGCATGCACACAGTGGTTTTTTGGTTTTGTTCACTGCGATGCGGCTGTCTCCACAGCGAACGTGCCTTCTTGTCTGCCCCTGCAGAGAAGCGGAGAGGAGTCCCAGAGCAGCCCCAGAATCGGAGAGAGGCAGCCAGGTTAGTAAACGGTTTTTGTTTTGTTTTTTAAACAAGTGCGGGGGAGGGCAAGAGTCTCACTTTTCTCAATGAGAATCGGGGCAATTCTCGGTTCGCTCTCATTTCCAAGAACAAGCTGAGAATCCTGATTCTCGCTGAGAAAAGCAAGAATCTGAGAATTTCAGTCCTAGAGCAGAGTGAGTGTGTTCAGAGAGGAAGTTCCAGGCATTGGGGACAGTACGGGAGAAGAGACAAAGGTGGTTTGGGGAGCAGGAAGCTCTGGGGCGGGTGAGGATGGTGGCAGAGAAGGACCAAAATTCCCAGGCGGGGACAGAGCTGGAGTCGAGGGAAGAAAGATAGGGAGGAACGGCCGTAAAGAGCCTTGAAGGTGAAACGAAGGAGTTTGTGCAGGTTTCCAAGGGTACAGTTTGTCGTATAATCACAACTGTCTGCTTCCTAGAAAAAAAGTCACACAAATCGTGCACTCTTGTTGAATCACTTTTTAAATACCTTGTGACAGGCTGGTGGTGGTGAGTTATTTCAGGATTAGCTCCTTCCAGAAGTCTGTGTCACTGAAAGGATTAACTGCCTGCTCCTTTGAGTTGATGAAAATAGATGGCCTCATCATATGCTGCTGGATACTCTAAGGAGCCCAGAAGACACTGCTTCTATGAGGGCTGGAAACTGCTGCAATGAACCAGCTTGAGGAGTTGTTGTAGGGCACTCCATTTCACAGCTTTGGGAAGAGGGCAGGAGTATATTTGTTACTTTGCTGTAAATGGCATGGTAATATTTATCTTATTTATTTCAATTTGTATCCCACCCTTTCCCTTAGGCTCAGGGTGACTCACATTTCAGCTTATTAACATTAAAGTAATTAAATCAACTCTGACTCCTCAAAACAACCCTGTGAAGTAATTTAGGCTGAGAGATCTGTGACTGGCCCCAGGTCATCCACTGAGTACATGGCTAAGGTGAGTCTTGAACTGTGGGACTCCCACTACTACCTGAGCTCAGTACTTCACTCTTAACCACCACACCACACTGGCTCTAAGATGGTCTCCCCTCTAATATGGTAGCATACCTCCAACATTTCCATTGACCAAAGAGGGACAAGCCCTCCCCCTTCAGTAAATATAAGCTCTGTCCCTCAGCACATAAATTCCATCCCTCACGCATTTACATGCGCATAGACATACTTCCCAACATCCCAAGTATTTAAAAAGGGACAGAAGTTCTCATGCTGATCATTCCACTTAGTTTCATGATATGAAACAGTTTCATATCGTTCCATCATCGCCCCCATTGTCCTCTCAAGAGGTTTTCTTGAGAAGCAACCAGGAAAGAGGTGCCTTGAATTACCTGCCTTTTTGTCTCTCTCTCCTGAAAGAGGAAAAAGTGGGATTCATCACCCAAAGAAGTTCTGTCTCTCCTAAGGCGGGACAGTTGAGTGGTCTGAGTTACAACGTGGAGGAATAGACACTTAACAGGTTTTTTGGAGTGGTAAATTGAAGCAGAGTGATGGGCCTAACCCTGCCAGAACTCACCTACAGGGTGATTTCAGATGTGATGGGCGCCCATTGGCCCTGGCACGGAATCACCTTTTGATTCCCCGCCGGAATCAGAACGGCCCGTCAACAGACGAGCTGGCTGATCCTGGAGGGGAATCGGGGGAGGGGGCGGGGCTGCGCGGCACAAGGTGAGGCCACACAGTCCTGCCCCCCCCCATACGCTCCCCAGGCCGCCCTCCCTCCAGGAGACGGGTAGGTGCGGCGGCCAATGTGGCCACTGCGCCCAATGTGGCCGCTGCGCCCAATTTCATCCCAGTGTCTGGACCATGGCCTGGAATCGGCGGCAGTAACAGATGTTACCGGCTGCCGATTCTGGGCCATGGTTCAATTAACCATGCTTTCGGAGATGGTGCCAGCACCATCCTCAAAAGCGTGGTCAATTTGCTCACCGCCGGTGGTTCACCGTGATGAATATCTGGCGGCGAGCAACCACACGTTACGCGACCATCCGCCACCGCAGGGGATTGTCTGTGGTTGACCATGATCGCGTAATGTCTGAAAACAGCCACAGAGGCAGCCCTGTAGTGTGTTCTGTTGTGTATCCATCTTGGCTGCAGTCCTGAAGCTATTTATTGTGCAGTAGCGCAACTGAAGTCAATGGAGCTACACTTGGCTTGAGTGCTGCAATCATCATAAGTAAGGATTTTCTTTTGTTGTCAGCGATGGAATGTTTATTGGAAAACAAGCAATTGAAACTTCATGTGAGGGGAGGCGAGGAGAGCTGTGGTGAGGAGAGAGATGGTCATAGCATGCAGAGTGAATGGTGGGGTGGGAAGAAGAGACAAAGCAGTTGCGGAGGGAAAGTTACTTTAACAGGGCTAAGGGCGCTTTTAAACGATTCCGCTCACAAGCGGGATCGTTCAATCCTGCCATCGGGCACCCGCCTTCCTCTCTACGCCGTGTCTGATGTTCAGAAGAGCATCAGACACGGCGTAGAGTGTCTGTGCGCATGCGCGCCCTGCTGCGCATGCGCAATCTGGGAAGGAACCCGGAAGTGCAGTGTGAAGCCGGCACAGCGGCGATCCGCCTTGAAGGGGGCAGGATCGCCGGGCCGGCTCCACGTGGAGGAGACCCGGCGTTAGAGCGCGCCGGGGATTTAGACGAGCGGCAACAATGGCGGCTGATAAAGGGCTCAGCTGCCATTTCTGTCTCATCTAAAAGCGCCCTTAGTCCCCACCCTCTCCAGTGGCATTGCCTCCAAGAACCTTGATTTTTCCTGGCAAAATCATGGATCCAGTCAGAGCCTGGAGACTCTAGGTCTAATCCAAGAGTGCAGCCACACAAGCTGTGAGGGCCTTGGCAGGCAAATGCCGCCACGCTGTGGGGCCAGTATGGGGAGCCAGGCACACGGTCGCGGGGAAGATCGGCTGGCTAGCTGTCATGGCCATGGTGGGCTGTGGTGCCTTACCACAATTGGAGTAAGGCTGTTCTGCGATGCGTCCTTGGGATTTTTCCAAGGAAGTGTCACATAACAGGCGGCTGCTTGCGGGGAGCATCTGGCAGACACACCATGTACCGCATTGTGTGGTCTGGCTGTCCAGAGTGGGGTGAGGCTACCCAGGGCATGGTAGCCTCCTCGGTCTGTCTCATGTGGCTGCTCCTCAAGAGTCTTTGGGTTTGGACCCGGAGAGGAGGCAACTTACCACCACATGTTAAACCTGATGCAAAGCCACAGTGCTGCCATTGGAGTCCATTGTGGTAACCGTGACATTGGAATATACTTTACGAGGTCCGATTATGCCTCTTAGTTTTTAAGCAGGAGAAATTAAGAGCCAGCCTAGTGGATACGGTGTTGAACTAGCCCCCTGGGAGAGCAGGGCTCAAATCCCATCTTAGCCATGAACTCAGTAAGTGGCGTGGGCAAGTTGCTGTCTTTCAGCTTGAGTTTCCCCAGCTGTAAAATGGGAATAAAACCAATCTCATAGGGCTGTGAGGGTGAACAAGAAAAGGATTGTAAATAATAACTGACTCCTTTCAGTTACCATCACCATTTTCCTCAATGTAGCCTTTGGGCTGTCTATGGGAAACAAGCTGCAGTATCACAGATTGCTTTATATCGAAAGGCTGGACAAATTAATTATTAATAGTGACCAGAAAGGAGGTTATGCAAATGAGGTGGAGACACTCTTCCTACGTGTCCAGACGTGCCTTGCAAACGTAGAGCAAACGATCTCCGGAATAATGATGTGAGGCCTCCTATCCCAACAGCTAGTTAAAGCTATTCGAGTTAAGAGACGTGTCGCGAAGTAAAATGTTGCTCTGGAAAACCAATTCCTTCTACTGTCGTTAGGCTAAATTGCCTCTGAATGTGTTTGCACACTTCCTGCTTGATGGGGGGAGTTATTTCTGAGTTGCAGATAGTACAAAGAGGTTGAGAGGCTTGGCTAGCTAAGCCCCAATTGAATTTGTCATGTTCCTCTTCATTAGGGGCGTTCCCCTTTTTTGATTTTTTTAAGGAAGCAATTCAACCTTTCCGTGCAATCCTCCAGGTGGCTAGGGCTGGCACTAACCTTTAGTACGTGTGGGAGTTCCATTTACTTCAGTGGAACTCATGTCTGTGCTAACTGCAAGCGTAAGCACGGCCCGTACATAGGATAACGTTGCTTATCTTGGTTGCACCTGCTTGTGTTGTGAATTTTGCCAACAGATGTGCTCTATTAAGTCAGAAATGGGAATCAAATGGGAGGAAAAAAAAGCTGCATGTGGCATTAGCGACAAGCTGGACTGGTAAATATTGGCATGTGGAATTGCTTGTTAATCAAGGCAATAGTGAGAGGCAAGCAGCAAGATTAAAAGGTAGAGAGATGTTACTGCAAAGGGGTTGATTATTCTGAATGGCACCTGCCACTACGTCAGGACTCCACAGATGCTGCTGGATGGTGGTAGGAGTATTGCCTTTTAGCTGTACCAACACAGGGGAGATGCCAGTTACAACACAGCCATCTTGGGTGGCTGCTTTATTGTTCTGGCCAAGTATTGCTCTGCCTCTGCCTGGGGTGAGTGCAGAGCGACCAAACTTTTAAAAGGGACAGTACATCACCATGGCAATTCTTGAGGAAAGGTGTTTGTTAAACCCGAGGTCTTGATCAAATTCCAAACTTAGTTATATGCCTGTAACTTCGCTTGGGCAAGTTGCTCTTTATTAGGCTTCCAAGGAAACATCTGATCCTGTTTATCAGCTCAACTTTCTGATCCTTTCTAGTGCTTTCCTCTCTCTCTCTTTCTCCCCCTCCCTCCCAGAAGAGTCAGGGAGCCCTGTACAAGGAGTGAACTAGTCAGGGGGTCCTGTACAGGGGGAGGTCCGTATAGAAAGCAGAATGGCCAGTGTTGCACAAGGAAAATTGCTCTGACAGTGGGGAGTAGAGTGGAAGGCTCCTGTACAAGCCATGAGCTAGAGAGATCATAGAGAGCAGTTTTTGGAAGTTTGTAATGCTTAAACCAAACCAAAGTTGTATTCTTAGTAAAGCAGGGAGCTACCAGTAAAAACCCAACTTTGCCTTGCTTGCTATTTGAAGAAAGTAACAACCTTCTAAGCTGAAGGTAGAAGCTCTTCCACCTTGGCCTCCCCTAAGCCCTGCTCCCATAGTGGTTATTCTGTTCAACATTCTACTGAGCCTGCAGGACAAATTTTCTCCATTGCATTGTATTTAACAAAAAACTTGGCTATTCCATAATAAAAAAACTTCCGGTTTAGAAGAAGAGTTAAGGCTCTTGTAAATTCAATCATGCACTAAAAAGCATGGAAATTGCAAGTAAAGGCTCCCGCCTTAACTTCAGTGCCATATTAGCAGTAAAGACATTGTACAGTCTCACATATTGTGCTCACTTACAACTTAGGCTCCATGCACCAACACTTTGCCTTCGTCTTTCAGCCCCAATCCTCTTCCTCTTTGCAGGCAGGGGTCAACACTGAAGCTGGGGACAGGAGGGTGTGAGCTGGCCCCACACCCCCTCCTTTCCCTCTATCCTTTCAGTTGGGGGGAATGGGACAGCTGACTAATGGCTCACAACCGTCCCTCTTACCCTCTAGTCTCCACTGCCCTCCCAGAGCACAGTGAAGCTGGGTAGAGTCATATACAAATGTTTAATTAAAACTAAGTTGGGTATGCATTGAAATTAACAAAATGGAATGGGCATTGGAAGGAATGGAGGCAACAGCAGTGCCAATTTCTAAATAAATACTATTGTCATTCCAACATCCTATTAAGTGACTTAATAGGATGTTGGAATGACAATAGTATTTATTTAGTGATTGTGAAATTATACAACACCGTTGCATCTTTGGGAGTACACAGGGAAGGCAAGAGGGTGTGAAATGATGAGGAAGGCACCAGATGCAGTAAGTGGAATGGTTGGAATGACAGGGGAAAATACAAAGAGTGTGCAGGATCAAGTAAGTGGGTGAAATGACAGGAGGAATTAGAAATCATTACAATAATATGGTTCCGAGTGAAATAACAGATTCAGAAGACTGATGGGATATCTGAGGAAGCAGTTCTATCGTTTTACCCACTTACCATAACTGACTCCCTCTCCTTTGACTCCCAATAGCCTCCCTCCTTGTTATTCCACTTCCTCTCCTCTGGGGGGTTTTTTTTTTTTTGGTCATCCACACACATACCTCTGTTCCATATGACACATACAGAAAAACATTGTACTTCCCAGGACTTTTGAGTTCTCTGTGAGTGGAGTGGGGGCTACAGGGTTGGAGGGGTGACTTGAACCCAGGACTCCTGTGTTGTTTGTTACAAGGTTGAGAGCAGGCGTGGAACCAGGACTATTGAGTTGCCTGTGAAGGGAGTGCAGCCTACTGGATTAGAGTCGTGTGGAGAGGCTGGAAGCCAGGAGTCCTGAGTTCTCTGTTACAGGACTGGGACCAAGTAGATTATTTGTTTGTTTGTTTGTTTGTTTGTTTGTTTTACTATTTATTTTTATACCCTGCCCCCTCCCACTCAAGAGAAGCTCGGGGCAGCTTACAAAACATTAATAAACACACATATAAAATATCATTCAAAACATTAAAAAGGCTAAAAAGAACTACAAGGGCAGAATTTCCCTCCCCACCCCACCCTACCCATCTCCCTCTCCAAAGGTCCGGCGGAACAGCCAGGTCTTACACTGTCTATGGAAAGAGGGGAGGTCTGGGGCCAGGCAGGCCTCCATCGGAAGGGAGTTCCACAGCCTGGGAGCACCCACTGAGACCGCCCTCCCCATCATCGCCACCTGGGCAATCCGGGGGACTGCGAGTCGGGCATCCCCGGCCGACTGCAGGGGCCGCAATGCAATCCAGGGCCTGAGGTGGTCATGCAGGTAAGCCAGGCCCAGGCTGTTTAGGGCTGTAAAGGTCATTACCAGCACCTTCAATTGGGCCAGGAAGATAATAGGCAGCCAGTGCAGAGAACAGATCACCGGTGTAATTTGCTTGCGGCGACCCGTCCCCATTAAGAGACGGGCCGCCGCATTCTGCACCAACTGCAACCTCCGGACCATCCCCAAGGGCAGCCCCACATAGAGTGCATTACAGTAGTCTAGTCTAGAGGTGATAAATTCATGGATGATGGTGGCAGGAGCTGAGTCCAAAACGTACGGCCGCAGCCTCCTACCAGATGTAACTGGCAAAATGCTCCCTTCACCACAGCCTCCACCTGGAGAGCCAGGTGGAGCTGTGAGTCGAGGAGCACCCCCAGGCAACAGACCTGTGTGGCCATAGGAGGGAAGACCCATCGATGATGGGGACCACTCCCTCCCAGTCCTACCCACCAACATCACCTCCATCTTGTCAGGATTCAACTTCAGACAGCTCGTCCTGATCCAGTCCCCCACAGCTGCCAAGCACTGGGTGAGCACTGAGACTGCCGGGTCTGAGTCTACAGAAAAAGAGAGGTCAAGTTGTGTATCATCGGCGTACTGATGACAACGCACGCCGAACCCTCTCACGATCTCGCCCAAAGGCTGCATATACACGTTGAACAGGAGTGGGGGCAGAATAGAACCCTGCGGGACTCCACACGTTGTGGCAATAGACCCAATAATTTATTAGTAACAACGTGAGGTCCCGAGAAGATGAAGTACATTCCCCGAGAATCACATGCTGAGTTCTTCCAGCCAGGAACAAGCAAAACCATTCAAGAACAATTCCACCCACCCCGGCCCAGTCCCGCAGCCAAGTCACCAACATCTCATGGTCAACAGTATCAAATGCAGCCAACAGATCTAACAGAATTAAAATAGAAGATCTGCCCCAGTGTAATTCACAGCGCAGGTCATCAACCAAAGCCACAAGCGCAGTCTCCGTGCCAAACCCAGGGCGAAAACCAGACTGTGAGGGATCAAGGAAACTGACCCAATCTAGATGCCTCTGAAGCTGTCGAGTCACCACCCATTCAATAACCTTCCCTAAAAAGGGAAGGTTAGAGACTGGCCGATAGCTGGCCAGGGAGTCAATGTCAAGAGATGGTTTCTTGAGTAGGGGCCTCACCACCGCCTCTTTGAGACGGCTTGGCACCCTGCCCTCCCTAAGGGAGGCATTGACAACCCCCACCAGCAACGGCCCTAATGTCTCCCAGCAGGCCTTGACCAACCAGGACGGGCATGAATCTAATTCACAACAGGTGGCCCTTTCAGCCCCAAGGACCTCCGCTGCGTCAGCGGACGACACCCACTGAAATTGATCCCATGAAATCAGATAAGATGTGTTCTCTACCCCCTCCGGTTCACCTACTATTATAAGTGCAGCGAAGCCGCAATGAATATGAGTGATTTTATCCAAAAAAAAGTCAACAAACGTGTCACAGCGGACACTGGAAGATTCCAGTTCGAGGTGGAGAGAGGCAGGACTGACCAGCTGCTACACCACCAGGAAAAGCTCCGCTGGACATGACTTTGCGGATGCTATGAGGGCAGCAAAGAACTCTTTCTTTACTGCCTGCACCGCCACAGCATAAGCTTTTAAACTAGCTTTATGTCGCAATTGGTCGGCTTCAGCACGACTCTGGCGCTCACACCCTCCTGTTCCCAGCTTCAGTATCGCCCCCAACCTGCAAAGAAGAAGAGGATTGGGGCTGAAAGACGATGGCAAAGTGTGGGTGCATGGAGTCTAAGTTGTTAGTGAGCACAGTATGTGAGACTGTACAATGTCTTTACTGCTAACATGGTACAGAAGTTAAGGCGGGAGCCTTAACTTGCAATTTCCATGCTTTTTAGTGCATGATTGAATTTGCAAGAGCCTTAACTCTTCTCGTAAACCAGAGGTTTTTTTATTATGGATTATTTCTGTGTTTGGAGACTAAAAAGATCTTCCTTTACTTATAAACAAATAGGATTCTAGGACAGACCCCATCAATGATGAGGGCTGCCAATTCCATCGCCTTACCCACTAACATCACCTCCATCTTGTCAGGATTCAACCGTAGTCGATTAGCCCTCATCCAATCTCTCACAGCCGCCAGGCACCGAATAAGCACTGAGAGTGAGACTGCCGGGCCCAGGTCTGTTGAAAAAGAGAGGTACGGTTGGGTGTCATCAGCATATTGATGACACCGTACACCAAACCCCCTAATCACCTCGCCGACCGGCTGCATATACACGTTGAATAGGAGAGGGGACAGAACAGAACCCTGCGGAACTCCACACAAGAGGTCTCGGTATGATGGAAAGCAGTCCCCAAGAACCACCCGCTGGGTTCTTCCGGTCAGGAACGAGTGGAACCATTCAAGAACAATCCCGCCCACTCCTGCACAGTCCCGCAGGCGCGTCACCAACATCTCATGATCAACGGTATCAAACGCAGCCGACAGATCTAACAGGATCAGCAGGGTCGAACGACCCCGATCCATATCTCGGCGCAGGTCATCTACCAAAGCCACAAGCCCAGTCTTCATGCCATATGCCAGACAAAAGCCAAGTTCTCAGCTGAATCTGTATTTCCCCAGATTCCAAAATGAATCACGCCTCACATCCATTGCAGTAATAGTAACATCACTATTGTGGCAGAATTTTAGACATGTTCATCCTTCTTCCAAGCAAAGCGAGCAAGCTGTGGAAACCATATGTCGTGTATTCTATTATTCAGAGCCATAACTCATCAGGTACAGCATGTGAAAAGCAGAGGGGTTTTTTATGATTTTGGAACTTTTATGTCCCAGTTCTTTCTCCAGACAAAGCAGACTCTCTCCATATATAACAGTGACTTTTTTTCAATAAGCCTCCAGCACAGGTCTGCAACAACTCTGTCTCCTGAGAGAGTTATAGATTAGTTCAATAATTCCAGGGTTTGATAGGCATTTAAGAAATTGAAAGCTGCACATCAGTGTGTCTGCTTGCACTGATGAAAAGAAATGTGCAAAGAATGGAATACTCTGAAGAAGGAAAACATCTTAAAATGTAATGCTGGCTGCTGTATTTAAGGTCTATGCTAATGCTTTAAACTCATCTTTATATCTAGTAACTCCCCTTTTTAGGGAAGGTTATTCAACGGGTAGTGGCACAGCAGCTCTGGGGTCACCTGTATGGCATCAGTTTTCTAGACCCCTTTAAATCGCCCAGGGTATGGCATCGATAGGGATACTGCATTGGTGGCCTTGTTGGACGACCTCCGCCGAGAGATGGCTTCAGGGCATTCAACATTACTCATCCCGTTAGATCTCTCGGCTGCATTTGATACAGTGGAGCATGGGTTATTGTTGAGACGACTGCGGTCCCTGGGGGGATGGGACGGTCCTTGGATGGTTCTGCTCGTTCGTCTCAGGTAGGAGCCAGCGGGTGCTGTTGAGGACTAAAGAATCTAGTCCCCGGGACCTCTCGTGTGGCGTACCACAAGGTTCTATTTTGTCTCAATTACTGTTTAACATCTATATGCAACCCCTGGGGGAGGCTGTGAGGCAATTTGGTGTGCGTTGCCACCAATATGCTGACCCAGGCCCTGCCGTGTTGGTGCTTTCCCAGTGCCTGGAGGCAGTGGCTGACTGGATGCAGAGGATGCAGAGGAGCAGGCTGAAGCTGAATCCCGATAAGACAGAGGTGATGTGGAGGAGGGAGAGCGGGCTGGTGCCGTGGAGCTGGAGCCGCTTCCCGACAATTCCCTTGTGGGGTTTATTGCTTCTTTGATGTGAGGGCCACCTGGAATTGGAGTATGTGAGTTTCCCTCTGTGTGAGTCATGTGACCCTTAGAGCGGAGCCCCTGAAGCCCCACCCACCAACCGTAGACTGCCGGCCTTTAACGCGCCACCATCCTTGTGCGCGCGGCCTTTTGGTGAGGCCCTGGAGCCTGGGCAGAACCGTGACCGTCAATGACTGTAGGAGCTGATAGCAAACTTTAGGACTAGCCCAAACATTTTCAATAGCTTGGACTGAGAGATAGGACCGAAGGCGCCAGACAAGATGTAACTGCCAAAACGCACTCCCTGCCACGGCCACAACCTGAGATTCCAGGCTGAGCCGCGAATCGAGGAGCACACCCAAACTCCGCACTTGAGAGACCATGGGGGGGTGAACCCCCCCCCAACAAGAGGAGATTCAACCACCCCCAGGCCCCCCAAGCCCTCACCCACCAACATCACCTCCGTCTTGTCAGGATTCAGTTGCACCCAAGCCTTTGGGGAAGGGAGTGGGTAGGGTGGGAGGGGAGGGGAGGGGATTTTTTAGTCCAACTGTTTTACCCTTATTTATGTTGGTTTTAGGTTCTCCTTCTGTTTATATTTTTATTGTTTTTATGGTTTTAAAATGTATTTTGTAAGCCGCCCCGAGCTGTCTGTTGACAGGAAGGGGCAGGATATACATGTAAATGTAAATAAATAAATATAAATATAAATAAACTCTGTCGTATAGATTTGTCTAGATCTGAACAATAACAGAGTAAAAACAGGCAAATTCTGTGTACACTTTCTTGGAAGTAAGAGCTATGCAGCAATGGAAAAAGTTCCTTCTTCATCGCTGGAGGCCTTTATAAACCATGTCAGGGATGTTGCAGCTGTCGTCAGCCTGTATCCAAGGAGGGGGTTGGACTAGTCCACTCTCAAGGTCCCTTCCAGCTCTAGGATTCTATAATTGCCTTGTGCACTCTTGGCTTTGACAAGAAATGCTGTTTTTCTATTTGGTGGGGAATCCTGATGCACGTCAACCTAAGCTGGGTGTAGCAGGGGGCATCCCCAGAACGGCACTGGGCGCTGAGGTGTCAGTTTGGGGGAATTAGCAAACCCCCCAACTGCCACGCCCTTCCAGTTCCACAAGACTCTCTTCCCACAAGAGTAGGGTGCACTTGCAAGGGTCCACCTAGTAGGTCCTTGCCCTTGGCATCCTACCTCCCCTGCAGCCAAGGCCTACTCCACCAGCAGTGCAGTTCATGTGACTGGACCAAATGCCCCTCCAGTCCAGAAACCCCTGTGGGTCAATACCGTTTCATCCCTTCAGGGTGTGGACCAAGCTGGGCAGGTCTCACCTGAATGTAGCTGGCTCACTACAATCCCTGGATTGTAGCCATCCCTCTTTCAGCAGTTCCCCGGGTTCCAGGCAGGTGCTCCAGTCAGGAGGAGCGAGCCCACAGCAAGAGCTCCTGCTCCTACAACCACCTTAGCCAGACTGAGCTCAGGCCCTTTATAGCCCTTGAGCATGCTCAGTGTGACTAGCACCAACTGAGCATGTCAGGGGACTAAGGGCACTTGTTGAAGAACGCGTGGGGTGCGTTTAGACGCACCGGAAATAGCCGGTGGAATAGCAGCTTGCGTGGTCTTTTTGGAGGTGCATTTGGGAAGCCTCCGGTTTCCCAAATGCACCTTCAAAATGATCACGTGAGCCACGATTCCTATGGTGACTGGCTACTTCCAGTGCATCTCTAAACGGACCCTGTGGGGCTTTTCAGGAAACACGTCCTTCAATGCGCTGCATCCGGCCGCTGGTGTAAAAGCGGCCTTAGACTCAGAAAGCCTCCCTGAGCCCAACTGAGCATGCTCCAGGCTGAACCCTGTCAGCATTGCTGCTTGGCAGCACCTGTAACAGAGGAGCTGCCCTCTTACACCGGAATGTTCTTATGGAACAACCTGAAAAGTTCTATCCTGAAAGCATGGAACTGGTGCAAGCCCCATTCTTTGTTTAAAATTATATCCCCCCCACTTCCCCTAAAGTTCAGTGCCTGGGGCTTACACCAGCACAAAGCTTTGGGGGGGTCAGAACCTGACTCTAGCATAGGGGAAGGGAATCTGAGGCCTAGGGGCCAAATCTGATGCATGGCTGGAGTTTTATTTAGCCTCTTTCTAGTTCCCAGGTCCAGTCCATGGATGCAGTCTGTATCCTCAAACGTTGAAAGAGTGAGCTCGGTAGTAGGGAGCAGAGATGAAGACAGGCACTAAAGGCTAGAGGATGGATCCATGGCCCAGATCCATGATTTGGACCTTCACCTCTTTCCCCCGTCTTGAGTACACTCCTTCAGCACATCCACCCCCAATTCTTATCTCATTCACGATGCTGGTACTAATTTCCAACGAGGCCTATGGGAGGGAAAAGGTTCCCTACCTCTGCCCTCTAGGAACTCCAGACTAAAGTCCTGCTTGGTTCCCTGGTCATTCTATCCCCTCTAGGAGACCACGATAGATTTTTGGACACGTTGGCCAACTAAGAGTCTTCTTTGTTGCTCAGTTATGGACTAGCCTTACACAATTGGGTCTTGTAATAAACCATTTTCTAATGTTCCCAATATCAAACTTCCTAGTGAATAATTATTCTCAGTAGGACTGCAACCTGATTAGAAATTTTAGTTGATTCATTGATTAAGGCTTTTGTCAATTAATCAATTAATGGATCAATTAAAATGTGCATGTATTTGCATACATTTACATAAACATACTACATTTGCATGGGTTTGCCAAATTTGTGTGCATTGGGTAGCCTTCCGCTGGAACGCGTCCCCTTGAGCTATGGACACAGTACTTGGACTGTCAGAAGGTCCTGGCAGCTAATCAATTAATCAGGGGACCAGTTTTAATCGGTTTTAGACAGATTAATCGATTACTCAGTTCAGTTGATCGATTCATGTTTGCAATCCTAATTCTCAGGCTTCTGACTGTAAAAAGTTCAAAAAGTACCACCTATGTGGTACTTCCCATGAGCCCTCAAGTCTGAAAGACCACCATCTTTCTCATGTCCCATCGTGGCCTGTGTACGATCAGCCAAGAGCACCTTCTTACATGTTCACACAGCACAGAGAGGCATTCTTGGTAGCTGCCCCACAAGTATGGAACTCCCTCCTCCTGGAGGTTCATCTGAGCCCAAGCCTGTTCATCATCCGAAGCAGTGCTGAAACAGAAACAGGGAGCCCCCAAAAATGATCCATGATTAACATCCAGCATTCTGATCAGACTGGCAGTTATTTGGTTACTGAGGAAATCAATTGTCAAACCAGATTACTGGATAGTACCACATTAGTGGTTACCCCATAACCATTATACTGCATTATTACATAACCAAGGCCCCTTTTAAATGGGCAGCAGCTGTGGGGGTGGCCCGTGGGCGTGCCACTACGGGGGCGGTGTGGGGGAGATGGTGCACATGGGCGCACACCAATCCCCCCCACACCCCCATGCATGGAGCAACCTGCATTTTTGCCAATTGTTCCATCCGTGTGTGTGTGAGGATGCATGGGATTGTGTGGGTCACGGAAGCATGCACCCCCGTATCTCCGCATTTACACAAGATGTTCCCCTGCGTGGACGATAGGGATTGGCAAACGCGGTTCAGAAGTTTGGAGTTTGGACTGAACTCGGTCTGTAGGGTCGACCGAACTGAACTTCCAAACCAAAGTCGAATTTCAAACTGAACCGAACCGAACCGAATTTCCAAACTCAAATTTCAAACCGAACCGAACCGAATTTCCGAACTCCGTTCTGTTCACCCATCCCTAGTGGACGATGGGTGTCCATGCATGGGAGCATCTTGTGTAAAAAGGGCCCAAATGTTACCATTACTACTCTAAAAACAGATCCAGAGGAAGGGGAGGGAGGGGGAGAATTATGGGCAAATAATAATACAGTAAATGATGATGTGGTAAACAGTAATGAGTAGTATCATGGTAAATTGGTAATCTGGTTAATCAAATATCCACTGGACGGTAATTAGATACTGTTTGGATACTGGATACCACCGGATTCCATGAAATCTGACTGGATACCAGATAGTAGAGGACAGTCATTTCACCTCTAATCTAGAGGCTACACAAGACCTTTTTTATTTGGCACGTAGGGATAGGATTTGGGGAGATGTGGGATAAAGGACTGTAACTGGTTTTGTTTATGTTTCTATGATTTTACGTGTTGTACCCACCCTGGGGTTAGTGAGGAGATAATAAATTAAATCTGTCGATCCCATATAGTAATCTCCGTATACAGACCTAGAAATGGGATGTTACTCTTAGATTATAAATCTAAAGCTACATGAACTTGGTATTTTTAAGCTCTTGAATCAAATAGGTGGGAAGCATTTCAGGAATGCTTCAGCTTCTTGGCTTTGCCTTGGTAGGTTTGCCTCATCGCGGTCTGCATTGCCGCATTTGTCAGACAAGGGACCATGAGCGCGTAAGACGTGCTGCTGACATAAAAGTATCTCTCTGGGAGCTCTTCACAAAATTAAACATACGTGTTTTGGTTTTCCATCAGGAAAAAGCCTATCAGTAGTGCTGTAGCGGAATGTTGCAGCGGTAGCTATTTCCACCGGAAACAGCGTTTCCACAATTAGTGGTACGGCATGGCAAAGGCTTTCATTCCGCTAGTTTCATTTCGCTACTTCCGCAGTTCCGCTAATTTCATTCCGCTACTTCCACAGGCTTAGCAAAATAGTGGAAGCATGACATTTTCGTTACTTCCGTCATTCCGCCAGCGCCACAAAATAGAGGAACAGCAGTTTTCCAACAGTTTCTGCAATTTTTCAGCAATTCTGCAATTTGCAGAATGCCGACGGAATTAGCGGAATGTCAGCAGAAAAGCCGCGATGTGGCGCGGGCAATTCCGAAATGGCGGAATGGAATTGCGGCACGGTAACAGCTGCTGCCGCATCAGCCCTACCTATCAGCCCCTGAATCTACCTTCTGGATAAGGCTTTACCTGTCTAGATGGATTCTCTGCTTTGACCTTTTTAAAAAATAACAGATCAAAAGGCCCAGCAGTCATTGGAGGGTTGGAGGGTTCTGTCCAGCAAAGGAAACATTAGTTAGGGTGGTGGTGGAGGCGTCGGCGCTGGTGCCGTCTTCTTCTCCCCCCCCACGCCCCCCTTTTACACAGGGCCCTAATTTTCCTGGATCCAGCCCTAGCACGGGCACTGCATCTAAAGGGTCCGAAGCTGGGGTGTGAAGGAGGTAAGGAGAGGAGACCCCCTATAGTAAAAATATTAACTGTGGTTGGGGGCAGAGGTGTGACTGTTTATAGATTTGGAATGGGGTCCAGGGCCATGTAGCAAAGGCCCTCTTCAAACTGGCTGAGGGGTGCGTGTGCAGCAGCAGTAGGTGGAGATGAGTGTGCACCCATTCCCACGGGCGCACACCCACCTTCACCCAGGGAGCGTCGGGCATCGGAGTCCATTATTCCCTGGGTGGAGATGGGTGTAGCATGGGAGCACCCCCCCCAGCCCCCGCAGGATTCCAACAGGCACCTCCATGCAGCGAAACTGCATGGAGATGGGTGGGGGCATCTCATGGGAAAGGGGCCTTAAGAAATAAGGAGCTGCGCTGGCTCGTAAACAAGACTGTTGATCCGGCCTCTTTGACAGTGCGTTACCGCCGCAAATATTTAAACTGTTCCTGATGCATCGCCACACCTCATATGTTTGCCATCACAATGCGGCAGCCCTGCCATTCAGCTTAATCTCCGACAAGGAAAATCTTTATTTAATTTATCCCCGCCTCTCAAAAAGCTGCATGGGCATCTGATGGCAGCTGAGCTGTATTCCGAAGGGCCACTAATTAGATGTAATCATTGAGATCGTAATTAAAGTTTCCCCTACGTAGAGGCATCTGCTTCTTAAGCCAGCAGGAAAATAGTCTGCTTCAATATTTAATAAACACTTGAGGGAGGGGGGAAAACATGAAAGGCCCTATTTAAAGAAAGAAATAATATTTGTCACAAAGGCAGCTATGACTGTGCATTTAGAAAGGCATTAACTTTTAGAAATGAAAGGAAGGGAATGAAAACATTTGTGTCCAAGCTCAAAGTTGTAGCATATGCCTCCTTCTCAATTTCAAAATAACACACACTGTTAAGAGAACAAGCATCACTGAATCATTAATTTACTAGAGCATTACATAGTTATCACATGGAATCACTAACAAACAGTCCTAAAACTGTCAATTCCCTCCTAAAAACGGGAAAAGGGGAGTCGCTAAGGGAGGGGGTGTCAGCAAAGGGGTGGAGTTAATTCCCTTAGAATTTAATTCCCTAAAAGTCGTGTCGACCGAAAACAAAACCCTTTAGAAGCTGCTCCCGATATTTCCCATGCCAATAGCCCTGCATTTGTGGATGGTGTCTCCTCATTCAATTTGCTTTTTAAATACCAGCAAAAACAAAGACCAACAATAAAAGAACGCCAAATGTGTCTCCGGGGTAGAATAAAGATGGAACTCTGAAAGTCTGCTTACATCAAATCTTAGGGCAAATCTTAGTGGAGTCATTTCTACATTTCTTCAAATAAGAAAAATATTGATCAGACTGAATCAAATAGATTTAAATCGATTGCATTCTCCAAACAAACCTCTCCTCCGTCTTTAATTTAGGGTGAAATAAAATGAGACAATACGCACTGGAGTCCAGGTTTGGTCCATGCAGCCCCCACTCACATGTTCAGCATGCCCATCCTAATAAATGGGCAGCCCACGGCGTCTCTTTTATGCGCTAACGAACAGCCCCCACTGGCAGCGCCAGTGAGAGCAAGAGTGGAAAGATGCCGTCACCCCACTGACACTCTAGGATCCTCTCCTCCGTCTTTAATTTAGGGTGAAATAAAATGAGACAATACGCACTGGAGTCCAGGTTTGGTCCGTGCAGCCCCCACTCACATGTTCAGCATGCCCATCCTAATAAACGGGCAGCCCACGGCGTCTCTTTTATGCGCTAACGAACAGCCCCCACTGGCAGCGCCAGTGAGAGCAAGAGTGGAAAGATGCCGTCACCCCACTGACACTCTAGGATTTCCACCTGCATCTCTATGGTGCTGGTGGACCTGGATGCCTGGAGGTGCTGCCCAGTGCCCAAAACACATGGGCGCACAACAGCTCACATTCACCAGCATTCGCCTGCAAGGCAGGCCCACATTGTCCGAGACCCTGCTGCGAGTGGGGGCTGTGGGTTGGGTGAGTTGTGGCTTTGTGTCCAGTGCATCAAACATCTGGCAAACATCTAATAAACAGGCAGGCTGGAGTGGGCTAATATGGGCTAACGTCTCGTTTGAAAACACCCTTGGTCTTTTTAAAAAAAATCTAGCTTCCAAGATGAGGTAGCTGCACTGAGTGAGTGAATAAGATGCACTTAGAACGACAGCAGCTGCTTCCTAAAAAGGTTTACATGCATTTCTATTCCTACCTTGCAGGGAAATCGAAGTGGTAGGGCTGAAATCGATTTTGGGGGGGAAATTCTGTATCCAATGGATTTATCTCATCCAGGTCTGATGAAACAGGGACCAACCGTGATCTGGTTCCTGTTTTGTTGAAGATTTGTTTTGGCCGTTCCAGTTTTCCCACTCCAGCATTTCACCATCCTGTACCTGCGCAATAGCCAAACTGTATTTTTGCTATCGCAAATATGTGAAGGATGGCAAAATGCTGGAGTTAGATTAGCCAGAACAGCTGAAATAACAGATATGCAGAAATCCACCACAAAAACAAAATAGGGCTGAATCTCCACACACCATTTTAAAAATGCGGATAATATCTGTAGATATAATATGCAACGGGTGATCCATTTCAGCCCTAAGGGATGGTTACACCAAATCTTTTTTTCCAAGACTGTGCACAGAAAATGGGTGTTGAAGAGCTGTAGAGATTCTCTCATTTGGTTTCTTCCATCTCTAATTTATCTAGAGTATTTTGAATTCTAATCCTGTCTTCCAAAGTGTTTGCAATTCTCCCCAGTTTTCAACCATCTGCAAATTTGATAGGTACTCATCTTCTTTCAAGTCTTTCTTTCAAGTCATTGGGTAAAAGTCTCCTTTTTTCAAGCCATTGGGTAAAAACACAATGAAATCCACAGGGTGGGAAAACACAGGGGACACGGTGCAGGCTGTGTCAGGGCACTGACCATACATACCCGCGGCCCAGGGATGGGGGGTCACAACAGACATGCAGGCAGGCAGACCCGCCCTCATGCCGCTCCCAGTATCTCGCCTCCTACCATAACGGTCAGCCAATGGTGGCTGATGGCAGCCAGCCATGGCGGACCCCAATCTGGACTGGGTCAAGGTGGGCCACAACAGATCTGCTAACCTACTCTGGGATGATTTGGCCCAGTTGGGAGGGCCTTAGCCTGGAACAGGGCTTTGACTTTGGGGGTTTCCCCGAGGTAAGAGGCTGCCGACACAGCCAGGGGGAAATGTTGAAGAGGACCGAACCCAGGACAGACCTCTGTGTGACTTTTCTTGATACCTCCTCCCAGTTTGATAAAAAGACTCCTGTTTAATTTAATGGACTTTGGAGCAAGGCACAGAGTCTCATTGGAATTCATTTCTTTGTGACTCGTCTTTTTCTGCTGTTATCCTTTCTCTTAGGTGTTGGCAGATCGACAGGGGAGGTGTAAGATGGTTAGCATCTAGATGTGAGGGTCAATGTATTTTTGTTCTTACTGATTTTTAAAATCTTGAGAGTAGAAAATAAGTGAGAGCCACTAATAAGAAAGGAGCCCAGAAAGACAGAAGTAACATTAAACTCTTTATTCCCAAACTATTGTTAATAATATACATGCAGGACAAAAGTCTACTGGAAACTTCTGATTTAAGTTCCAGACTCAGGTTGCTGGACAAATACATCAAACATACTATGGCTTTAAATCCTGACAGTACACCCCACACTAATAAAATCCAGGCCACATTTATTAAATCTTTAAAAGGCGTGATTTACTCAGAAAAAACAGCATAATTTTACCTTTCCCATGAATATATCCCCCAATGTGGCTTGTAGTCACCATGTTAGTGACTAGCAATGTGTCGTCAATTAGCAATCACTTAAAGTGTGTCACCTAAGACACCCATAAAAAAAACCCCTTAGTTCTGTACAAAGCAAGACTTATTAGCCTCTGGGGGAATTCACCCAAGTGCAGACATTGATGAGTCCCACAAGCAAAGCATGTTTCTTACCTTCCACTTCCTCAAGACAACAAAATTTAAAGTGAAACAAGTTACTGTAAAATACAACATAGATAAACCTGTCCCGCATAATGTAAGGCTGTGATTTGAACAATGAGCTTTAGCTGCAATAAACCATCAGCACATGGCTTAAGGAGTTTTTGCAAAAATGTAGCCTTATAATGAGAGCCAGCATAGCCCAATGGTTAAGGTGTTGGCCTTAGCCCTTTTTAAACAGACTGCATGGGTGGGGGGGATGAGTGTCTGGTCGTGGTGTGTGGAGGTGAGCGTACGGCTTTTCCCATGGGGGCACACCCAACTCCACCCACAAAGCCTCCTCCAGTTTGCCAGATGGCTCCATGGGTGGGTGACGGGTGGAGATGGATGGATGTGGGTGTTGCGCGGGAGCATGCACGCACCCCTGCCTACTGCCCGTGGTGTTCCCATGGGCGTACACACACCCCAACGCCACGGCATTTACACGGACGACCCCTCCACCGCACATCCAGCGGGGTGTGTCCATGTAAAAACGGCCTTAGACCAAGGTTCAATTCTTGTTTTAACCACGACCTTACCAGTTGACCTTGGGCAAGTCACTATCTCTCAACCTCACCTGCTCCATCTGTAAAATAGGAATAATGGATGACCTACCTCGCAGGGATATTGTGAGGATGAGCTACATACCAATTGTAAAGCACTATGAACATTGAAACTGCTTTCTAATGATAATTAATTATAAGACCTAAAAACCTACGGTTTAATAAGGGAGAAGTTAAGGCTCTTACAAATTCAACTATGCTCCCCAAAACATGAAAATTATGCCATGTAACCTGTAAAGATGTTGGACAGTCTCGCATATTGTACTCGCTTACAATTTAGGTTCCATGCACCCACATTTTCCCTTGATCTTTCAGCCCCAATCCTCTTCTTCTGCAGGTTGGGGGCAACACTGACGCTGGGACAGCAAGCTCTTCCCCGCTCCAATATTATGGGCTTAATATAATATAACATAACTTTACATGGACACCACCACGGGCCAGGGTGGGTGGAGGCGTCTTGTTTGGAAAGGGCCTATCATGCATTGAAATACTATACTGTAATGTAGGGATGGGAATGTCGGATTTGGTTAGGACCTAATTGACCTGAAAATGGCTGATTTGGTTCTCCCGAAATATTGGTTCTCGATTCAGTTTCAGGCAATTCGGTTTTTTGCATTGATTTGTTTTCTGTTTTTCCCCCAATTTAAAAAAAAAAAATCAATGCAAAAAAACCGAATCTGAAACCAAATTGAGAACTGAAATTCTTGGCCACCCAAATCCAAAAGAACTGAATCTGATATTTGCCCCGGAGTCCTATCCTTACAGTATTGTGAAAGGGATTTGGCTGTCTGTGGGCTGTAACTCTTGAATGAGGATTGGTTGCCATCTGCTTTCCCCTCAGGCACAGCCCTCGCAAGAGGATGAAGCTACCTGCAGGTCATAAAAGCCAGTAAGGGGAGGGGCAGGGGAGGTTGTCGCCCAGTCTCAAGGAGGATGTGGTGCGCCCCCTGCTGAAGAAGCCATCTTTGGATGTGGACGCTCTTGCCAGCTACCGACCCGTCTCTAATCTTCCCTTTTTAGGGAAGGTTATTGAACGGGCAGTGGCACTGCAGCTCCAGGCGCATTTGGATAGTATCGGTTTCCTTGACCCTTTTCAATCTGGGTTCCACCCCGGCTACGGTACTGAGATGGCGTTGGTGGCCTTGGTGGATGATCTCTGCCGGGAGATGGACGCAGGATGTTCGACCTTTTTGATCCTGCTAGATCTCTCGGCCGCTTTTGACACCTTGGACCATGGGCTGCTGCTGAGACGGCTGCGAGACTTGGGGGGTCTGCACGGGACTGTCCTTGGATGGTTCCGCTCATTCTTCTCGGGTAGAAGTCAGCGGGTGGTGCTGGGGGCTGAAACATCTAGCCCCCGGGCTTTGACCTGCGGCATTCCACAGGGTTCTATTCTGTCTCCACTGTTCGAGCCACGAGTTGTGAATTAGATCCGTGCCCGTCCTGGTTGGCGAAAACCTCCAGTGAGACATTGGGGTCGGTTCTGGCGAGGGTGGTTAACGCGTCCCTTCGGCAGGGGTGGTTGTCGCCTAGTCTCAAGGAGGCTGTGGTGCGCCCCCTCCTGAAGAAGCCTTCGCTGGATGTGGACACACTCACCAGTTACTGCCCTGTCTCTAATCTCCCCTTTTTAGGGAAGGTTATTGAACGGGCGGTGGCTCTGCAGCTCCAGGCACACCTGGATCATATCGGTTTCCTTGATCCTTTTCAATCTGGGTTCTGCCCTGGCTATGGCACTGAGACGGCGATTGTGGCTTTGGTGGACGATCTCCACCGGGAGATGGATGCAGGATGTTCTACATTCTTGGTCCTGCTAGATCTCTTGGCCACTTTTGATACTGTGGACCATGTGCTGCTGTTGAGATGGCTGCGAGACCTGGGGGGTCTGGACGGGACTGTCTTTGGGTGGTTCCGCTCATTCCTCTAAGGGAGAAGCCAGCGGGGGGTGCTGGGGGCTGAAACATCATGCCCCCAGGCCTTGACCTGCGGAGTTCTGCAGGGTTCGATCCTGTCTCCGCTTTTGTTTAATGTGTATATGCAGCCCCTGGGGGAGATCGTGAGGGGGTTCGGGGTGCATTGTCACCAATATGCTGCTGATACTCAGCTGTACCTCTCATTTTCGACTGAACCAGGTCCCGCTGTCTCGTTGCTCTCCCAATGTCTGGAGGCTGTGATGGATTGGATGCAGCAGAGCAGACTGAAGCTCAATCCTGGTAAGACAGAGGTGATGGTGGTGGGTAGGGCGAGGGAGGTGCTGACTCCTCTGGGGGGGGGGGTCTGCCCTCCTGTAGCCCAACAGGTTCGGAGTATGGGGGTGGTGTTGGATCCGGGCCTCCGTCTGGATCAGCAGGTGGAGGTGGTGGCTAAAGCCGCCTTTTGCCAGCTGTTTCTGGTGCGGAGGCTGCGCCCATACATCTCCGGGCCCGACCTGGTCACTCTTATTCACGCCTTCATCACCTCGAGGCTAGACTACTGCAGCGCGCTCTACGTGGGGCTTCCCTTGGTTCTGGTTCGGAGGCTGCAGCTGGTGCAGAATGCAGTGGCCCGTCTCCTTATGGGGACGAGGCGCCGGGAGCATATTACACCTGTGCTCCACACTCTGCACTGGCTGCCTATAGCGTACCGAGCCAGATTCAAGGTGTTGGTGTTGATCTATAAAGCCCTATACGGTCTGGGCCCCTCATACCTTGGGGACTGCCTCGTCTTCCGCGCCCCCGGGCGGCCCCTGCGGTCTGCCGGGGGAGCCTTCCTGGAGGTTCCCCATGTTAAACGGGGGGCCACGATGGAGAGGGCATTCTCGGTGGCTGGGCCGCGGCTCTGGAACTCCCTCCCGGAGGAAGCTCGCCTGGCCCCGGGTCAGGTGGCCTTTCGTCGAGCCTGTTCACCCAGGCCTTCGGAGGGGAGGGTGGGATGGCAGGTTAGGGAGGGGGAATGTTTGGGGGGGTAGTTTTTAGATTATTTATACAGTTTTTAAATGTATTTTATTGTTGTTTTAGTGTTGTGAGCCGCCCCAAGATGCTATGGGCATGAGGGGGCAGCCAATAAATGTGAATAAATAAATAAATAAATAAGCTCTAGCTGCCAGAAGAATCCATCTCTCATCCTACACCCCCCATGTATACCCTCCAGCACCGTGATACTCCTTCCCAATCAAGTACTTCTCCACCCCCCAGCTGCCCGCCCCCCAGCCTTCTCCATGGACACACATCACCTTTCTCCCTATGTACACCCCTCCCAGCACTTCTCTGCCCTTTACAGATACATCCACTACACCCCTACCCAGTGTCTGCCTCCCAGCAGCATCTGTGCAGACACATCACCCATTTCTCAGACTTGTCCCCCATAAACACTCACCCAGCACCTGGCTGCCCCCTCCCCATACAGACACTTCCCTCACTGCCCAGCTGCCCCCAGTCTTGTCTCCCTGTGCACATCCTCCATTCATCGACCTTGTTCTCTCCATATACAATCACTTGTTCTCCCCAAACCAAATGAAAGCCTATAGAGAAAGCAGAGTGTCAGGGGCAAGCAAGCTGCCTCCTGACCCCCTTCTGTCCCCAGATTCAGTGTTGCCCCCAGCCTGCAAAGGAAGAGGATTGGGGCTGAAAGACTATGGCAAAGTGTGAGTGTATAGAGCCTAAGTTGTAAGCGAGCACAATATATGAGCCTGTTCAACATCTTTACTGCTTACATGCACCAATTAACATGCTTTTTGCAAGAGCCTTTAACTCCTCTCTTAAACCATAGTTTATTTCATCCTATAATTTCCATGGTTTTTTAAACAGAAATACACTAAATTTCTCCTCCTAAAGCGGTACCAATATAGAAAAAATAGACTGACTTTGATCTTGCCTCTAATGTGCCCATCAACAGCTTAAGAAGGCCATAAGCTCCCACAACCATAGCAAGGTATCAGTCTACGAGGGGATATATATACACTGAGAACTCAGAGAACCCAGAAGTCGTGGTTTCCAGACCCCCTTCTAACCCACTAGCCTCCCTTCCCCTCCCACAGAACTCAGGAGTCCTGACTCCCACCTGCTTGTACATAATACAATATTAGGCATCCATGAGACTTTTTGTCATAATGGATGTGGATTCTACATACAACAAAATACACACTTAATTTACATTTCCCCCTACCCTGCTATAGAGAAGAGATTAGGAGGATTGCTTCCCCTTTAAAGCATGTAGAAGGAAATACAGGGTGAAAACAGACATGACGCTAACCACCCTTTAACCATCCTTGATGGTTATTTATGCATGTTGCAGGGCTGTATTGGTGCCCTATGCAGCCCTGAAACATGCATAAATGACCACCAAGGGTGGTTAAAGGGTGGTTAGCGTTATGTCTGTTTTCACCTACAGAGTGGGCAGACACTGGCCCTTTAAGGCTGGAGAAACTGGACCCGAACCACGCCCACTCTGCTAGTATAAAAGGAAGGCTAGGCTGACGAGGAATCAGTCTGTGCTTAGCCACAGACCAGGAAGGAACTCTGTGAGGGAGTACCCGAGAAGATCTCTTCAAGGTCCTGAAGCGAGTGTGTGCCTGACTGTGAAAGAGTGAGGCGTTATGCTGGAGAGCTGGGACTCCTGAGGATCACTGTCCAGGGTCTGAAGTAGCCAGGAAGTAGTGAGTGGCAGCCAGAGGATTCTTGTTCGGCTGGAAGAGACTTTGGGGGTTGTTACTTGAATGGAGAACTGTACAGTATAAGGAGACTGTGTGTATTGATGTACAGAGACTTGGAATGCCAGAGTAAATTGAGTGACTGGAGTTAATTCCCAGAGTACGTGACTTTCTTGGCCACATCCTGTGGGGACTTATCCCAGAACACCACACTCTGTTACATAGATGTACCATATCCATGTAGCAACTAAGTATAATAACCTCTCCGTTATTAGAGTGCGGGAGTGCTCTAATAGTTAAGGTGTGTTGCATGCTACATTGTAAAGCCCCAACATTCTATTTGTACTAAAATCCGCATCATCAAAGATAGGATTGTGAAATTTGTTGTAGAGTATCACTGGGGTAAACGATGTATGCTGTGAAAATATCTACTGAATCTGTAAACGCTGAGATACCGCAGTTTGAAAACTGCACTTTCAAGTCTGATTTTTCATTTAGTCAGACCGTTTGGATCTGAGCAGGGTATAGGGGTTGAATGTTGGTGGGGAGGAGGAATTAGCCTTTTACAAAATTAAAGGAGGCTGCCGGGGGTGCCTTTGGGGGTTTATTTGAAAATCTGATTAGTAGTTTTAAAGTTGTGGGTTTGTGAAAAAAACCCATGTTAGCCTATAGAGAGAGGTAGGGCTGTGTTAAAGAGGAGCGCTGCTTGCCGCCTCATCTCCTTTCTTTCCCTTCCCTGAGAGGGGCATGGGGCAATTGTGCCTGGGGGTTTTGAGGCACTGGGAAGTGAAGGAAGGGGGGCACTTTGGGTGTGGGGGGTCATGGGAGCGAGGGCAGGGGGTGCTTTGGGTGTGGGGGGCAAGGGAGCGAGGGGAGGGGAATCGTTTTGGATGGGGGGCAAGGGAGCGAGGAGTGGGGGGCACTTTGTATTTAACAAAAAACATGGATATTCCACAGTAAAAAAATCTCCAGTTTACAAGAAGAGTTAAGGCTCTTGCAAATTCAATCATGCACTAAAAAGCATGGAAATTGCAAGTTAAGGCTCCCGCCTTAAATTCTCACATGTTGTACTCACTTACAACTAGGCTTCATGCACCCACACTTTGACTATGGGTATTTTCAGGCGTTACAAGATCACAGTCAACCACAGTGAATCTGTACATGGTGAAAGTGACACTGTAATGTCTGATGGGGGGAACGGAAGTTCTCCCCCAGATGTTGATCACAGTCAATCCAATTAAGTGACTGAATCACATTCAACACGCGATCGGCGCCGGCCCCGCAGGTTCAGCCGATCGCGTGGCGACTGTGATTCCCCACCGTGATGAACCGAACCATCTCATCTGGATGGCATCCACGGTCCAGAATCCCTGCCGGGATTCCGGGTCGTGGTCAAGTCGGGCAGGCGCTGCAGCCGCATTGGTCACGGCGCCTGCCCGTGTCCCCAGAGGGTGGGCAGCAGGGGAGCGTGGGGGGGCGTACGGTCGCATGTTGAGCTGTGTGGTCCCGCCCCCTCCCCAATTCCCTGCCGGGAGCTGCCACCACATCTGTTCGTCCGTGACGCGGTGAGCCCGGCAGGGAATCAAAGGTTTGTTTCCGTGATGGGGCCAATTGGCCCCGTCACGTCTGAAAATACCCTATGTCGTTCAGCCCCAATCCTCTTCCTCTGCAGGCTTGGGGCAACATTGGGTATTTTCAGACGTTACGAGATCACAGTCAACCACAGTGAACCACGATCAATTTTGCTGCGGGACCAAAGCGCCCTGAACGTCTGTTTGGCGGCCGCCAGATGTTCACCACGGCCAATTCCCATATGGGGTCAATTTCAACCATGCTTCCCAGGCTCCCCGCAGGCCGAGCTCTGAAAGCGTGGTCAAAGTGATTCCCCGCGGGAAGCAATAAAAAGTAACGTCTGGCTGGCGATCACGGCCCGGAATCCCCTGCGGGATTCCAGGCCATGGTCAAAGCGGCTGGGCACATTGGCCGCATTGGCCATGGCACCCGCCTGTCTCCCCAGAGGGTGGGTGGTGGAGGAGCGTGGGGGGGCGGGGCCGTGCGGCCGCACGTTGCACCGTGCAGTCTCTTCCCGATTCCCCGCCGGGATCAGCCAGCACGTCTATTCGGGCCATTTTTTGACCACGGGTGGTGGTTATTTCATTCACCCCCGCTGGGGATTCACTGGGACGAATTGGGCTGGCGTAACATCTGAAATCACCCATTGAAGCTGGGGACAGGAGCCTGTGAGCTGGCCCCTCAACCCCCAATTCTTTCATGTTGGTTGGGGAGAATGGGACAGCTGAGTATTGTCTCACAACCCTCCCTCTTACCCACTAGTCCCTACGGCCCTCCCAAAGCACACTGAAGCTGGGTACAGCTTTATACAAATGTTTAAATTTCCTTACAGCAGCAGCTGTAAGGAAGTTAAATGCACAACCGCTCTCCATTATTATAAACAGGGGACTGCTGAAGCCTCGATTTTGATGAAACCGCTTGAGCTACATTTCTGAAACTGCTGAAGCCTCGATTTTGATGAAACCGCTTGAGCTACATTTCTGAAAATTTATTCATGGCTATAATTCGTGAGGACCATATTATGCACAAAGTTTGAAGAGGCTCCATCAGGAAAATAAAAATTATGACTGTTTAAAAGTTAATTGGCTGTGGTCAAAATTAACACGTCCTCACGATTTAGAATCATCAATATCTCCTCCCCCTGGATGAGTTGAGCCCCCAAACGTCACAGGCTTGGAGCATGAGATCAACAACAACTGCTTCTGTAATATGATAGTGATTGGTGCAGCCAAAACCGAGTTATTAATGATTAGAAAATCAGTTCTGCTGGCTCGCGCATGCGCAGTTGAGCAGCTGCTGATCGGCAAAACACAGCATAAGTAAAGTTATGTGACTTTTGAAAAGTTGCACACTTTTCACTTCTATGAAAAGTTGCAGACTCTTCATAGAGTCAAAAGTACAGAGTCAAAATTCTGCAGCTTTTCAAACCAAGTGAAATGTCTGCACCTTTACAAAAGTTACAGACTTTTCACTTGGTATGAAAACATGCAAAGTTTTGACTCTGTACTTTTAAAGTTACTTTTGACTCCATACTTTTAAAAGTCTTCAACTTTTCAAAAGTTGCAGACTTTTCATAGAGTCAAAAGTACAGTCAAAAGTCTGCAACTTTTCATACCGAGTGAAAAGTCTGCAAATTCTCCCACTAAGAGTGGGGGGGAGAAAAGTGAATGTATGCGTGTGTGTTTGTGAGAGCGAGAGAGAGGGGGGGGGAGAAGAGTCTGCGTGCGTGCGTGTGTGTTTGTGAGAGAGTGGGGGGCAGAAGAGTCTGCATGTGTGTGTTTGTGTGAGAGAGAGAGAGACTCAGCTGGGGGAGAAGAGTGCATGCGTTTGTGTGTGTGTGTCAGAGAGAGAGAGAGTGGGGGGCCGTCTGTGTGCGTGCGTGTGTGGGAGAGAAATAGAGATTGATTTGGGAGGGGAGGGGAGAAGAAGTTGAGAGAATCTTTCCCCCAACACCTCCTGTTTTTATGTGGAGGCTATGTTTTAAAAAAAAAGTCACCCACCAAGTTCCTCCTCAAACTCCTTTGGCTCTTGTAGAGTTACTCCTACTTTGCACTAGGGTTAGAAGTTACACAACTTTTAAGTTGAAAGTCCTGTAAAATATACAACTTAAAAGTTGTGCAACAAGTTGATATATTAATGTGCTGGTATATCATATCGCACAAAACCTGGAAATTTACCAAAACAAAACTTTACAGTTTAAAAAAAATGTTAAATGCACCACAGTTTTTAAAACTAAAAACTTTCCTCTTCAAAAACATCACAAAATCATTTTGACTCTAGCTTAAACTCCAAAAAACATACAAATTCATTACAATTGCAATTAAAAAAACATTCAACTCCACACATTGCAACAAGACATAAATGCCAAAAAACATGGAAATTATTTCAGAATTTGATGAATATTTAATATTTTATCCTCATCAATATAAATGTAATGTAACATACATAATGATAATGAGTTTATTTGTTGTTGGCCACATGGCCTTTACAACAGCACAATCTAACATAAAAAAACAAGATCCAACAAAATCAGGGCAAAGTATGCTCAGAAAATTAAAACATCAAACATTCAAATGTAATATGTATACTTAATTCCTTACTTTTTTCATTTTTATCAATAACTAAACTTTCACATTTTTTCATTATTAAACTTTAATTTATTATCATAATTTGGCAATGAACAATTTTTTCAGAGTGCATTAACTCTGCCCTTTACATGTATACAAATTGTATACACTTTATACAATAAACTGTTAACAATGTCAGTGTAGAGAACATTATAGAATTCGTTGTACAGAATGCAGTTCTGTAGAAACAGTTAATGCACTCTGAAAAAATTGTTCATTGCCAAATTATGATAATAAATTAAAGTTTAATAATGAAAAAATGTGAAAGTTTAGTTATTGATAAAAATGAATAAAAGTATGTATGATAAGGAATTAAGTACATATTACATTTATGTTGATGATAAAGTATTAAATATTCCTCAAATTCTGAAATAATTTCCATGTTTTTTGGCGTTTGTCTTGTTGCAATGTATGGAGTTGAATGTTTTTTTAATTGTAATTGTAATGAATGTGTATGTTTTTTGGAGTTTAAGCTAGAGTCAAAATGATTTTGTGATGTTTTTGAAGAGGAAAGTTTTTAGTTTTAAAACCTGTTGTGCATTAAAAAAAAAAATTATACTATAAAGTTTTGTTTTGGTAAATTCAACTTTAAGCTGGGTATGCATTGAAATGTATTAAATGGAATAGCCATTGGAAGGAATGGAGGCAACAGCAGTGCCAATTTCTAAATAAATACTATTGTCATTCCAACATCCAATTAAGAGACTGAAATAATACAACACAGTTGCATCTTTGGGAGTATCTGGGGAAGGCAAGAGGGTCTGAAATAATGAGGAAAGCACCAGATACAGTAAGTGGAATGGTTGGAATGACAGGGAAAAATACAAGAGTGTGCAGTATCGTAAGCGGGTGGAATGGCCGGAGGAATTAGAAATCGTTACAATAATGTCTTCTGAGTGACATCACTGTTCCAGAAGGCTGATAGGATACCAGCGGGAGCACTCCTGCCGTTTAACCCCTTTACCATAGCTGACTCCCTATCCTTTGAGTCCCAATAGCCTCCCTCCCTGTTGTTCCACTTCCTCTCCTGTTGTTGTTGTTTTTGTCATTGCACACACAACCTTCTGTTCCATATGACACATACAGATAAACGCTGTATTTCTCCCAGAGCTTTTGCGTTCTCTGAGAAGAATGGGGGTTAGAGGGGTGACTTGGACCCAGGACTTCTGGGTTGTCTGTTACAAGGTTGAGAGCTGAGCAGGAAAGAGAGCAAGCTAGGAACCAGGCCTATGGAGTTGCTTGTGAAGGGAGTGCAGCCTACAGGATTAGAGGGGGGGTGGAGAGGCTGGAAGCCAGGAATCCCGAGTTCTTTGTTAAAAGGTTTGGGTTTGGGCCCAAGTAGATTAAACAGGGAGAACGGGCAGGATTCAGGACTCCTAAGTTCTCTCTTTCTCAAAGAGGAAATGGAGGGGGTGAGGGGCCAGCTCACGCCCTTCTGTCTCCACCTTCAGTGTTGCCCCCAACCTGCAGAGGAAGAGGATTGGGGCTGAAAGACAAAGGCAACGTGTGGGTGTATGGAGTTTAAGTTGTAAGGGAGCACAGTATGCGAGACTGTACAATGTCTTTAGGCACGGAGGTTAAGGCCTTAACTTGCAATTTCCATGCTTTTTAGTGCATGATTGAATTTGCAAGAGCCTTAACTCTTCTCTTAAACTGGAAGGTTTTTTGACTAGGGAATATATGCACGGCTACCCATTCTCTTCTCTAGGATAGTATAAGGACCGCCTTCCTCCTTATGTCCCTCTGCGGCCTCCATGATCAGCCGAGAACACCCTCTTTCAAATTCCATCATTTGCCCAGGTCTGTAGGACCCCGGCATGCAGAGAAGTGTTCTCAGTGGCTGCTCCGTAGCTTTGGAACGCCCTTTTGCTGAAAGTTTGCCTACACCCTAGTTTGGGTGTCTTTTGGAGGCAGCGTAACACCTATTTATTTGGCCAGGCATCTAATCAGCAGGGGTGGATCTGTGTGGGTGGGGTTTTTTTATTAGTATTTTATGGATTTATATATATATAACATTTAATGATGCAAGCTGCCCGAAGTCTCAGGGCAGGGTAAAAAGCAAAAATAAATAAATAAGGATTGTAAAGCACTATGAACACTAAAAGTCCTATAGAAAGGATAATAAAATTATTGTAATAAATTTTCTACAATTGTGGTGTATTTTTAAAAAGACTATGTTGGTATCAAAAATATGTACATATTCCATATATCACTGTCCAGAGGAACATGTCCTTGTAGTCGAAGTATCTGTGTACATCCTTGAAAACATGATTTGGCATCCATTTGTTTTTGTAGGACAATGAATATTGATGGTTTTCTTAGAGTACATTTTTTTCCAATGAATAAAGAGGTCAATCCCGACAGCACCCATCTGCACGTGAGCATACACACACATATGGTGGGAAGAGTGGTCTCCAATCATTGGTATGGTAGATGTTTATATATAATAATAATCTTTATTTTTACATAGCGCCCCCTGCCAAGGCACTCAGAGCACTTTACATAAAACTAACAACTTTTTAATCCTCACAACAACCCTGTGAGGTAGGTTAGGCTGAGAGAACATTGTGACTGACCCAAGATCACCCAGTGAGTTTCTGGCTAAGGTGAGACTAGAACCAGGGCACGCCTCCCCCAGTACTGCACAATTAGCCATTACACCATACTGGCTCTATATAGTATAACAATAATCTTCCCAGCAATGGCAACAACTATAGTCAGATTAGAATGCAATCAATGCAACATAGAGCCAAACCCAGCTGTTCATTAGTAACTGGAATTCCACAAAACACTGGCATGAGATGCCCTCACACGCCAAACCCACTTCTGGCTAAAACAGCAAATACCTGGTCTTTGTCCTGAAATCTGGAAGAGAATAGCATATTTCAAAGCCAAAGACCATCAACCAAAAATAAAATAACCTTCTAGTTCCGTAGTCTAGCAGATTGGAACCTGCTGGTGGGTCCAGGGAGGGTCTTAGGCAAGTCCTGGGCAAAGTCCAGATGGGATCCAGGTTGGCCTCATGCAGTTGTATTATGTCCCCTGCAATGTCCTCTCCTGCTGCTTGTTCTGGCTGCCTGTGCGGGGTAGCTTCTCACAGTTTCCCCACCTCTCTGGCTTCCACTCCCATACTGCCTCAATGGCATCATTTGAGCTCCCAGACTGAATGAGTGAAACTTTAACAGGAGAATAGCAAACAAGCAAGAGAAAAATATACCCAATAAATAAATTTTTAAATGCCCATTTTGGTGTGAGTTGGGTCTGTTTTATTATGGGGATATTTCCTATGAATTCTCAGCACTCTGTGAATAACAAGTAACAGGATCTCATGCAGGGCAGAGACCTGAATTCCAGCAGATGGATCTGCAAATATATTTGCAAGCCTGTTTTCCATTAGTTGACCGTCTCTGTTGCTAATCCTAGCATCTTGGCAATGCGCCACCTTGGGTAATTATGTTCTTCCGAGTTAATTTCCCCCGAGGAGCCTGTGCTCTGGTGAGGGGTAAAGCAATTCCTAGATGTCATTTCCGAAGTGTTTTGGAATTCTTTGGGGATGGAAGGCACTGTATTATTAGCATATGATGATGATCTTGTTATTATCATTGGATTGCTGTTCCTTCGGAGAATAAGTTCAGGCAATAGAGTAAATGGCTTTTAAAGATTTCTGGGGGCTCTGTTTTCCCCTCTGGTTCAAGTGCTTTGATAAGAAGCTAATAAGAGATTTCCCCTAATGTAAATGGATACAGTTAACACTGCTCCAAAAACTCTCTCCCATGTGCTGAGTAAGCCAAAAGAATTCTCATCATCCCTGATTTGCTGATTTGGGTGGAGGAGAGAATCCTTCTCACCCCATTAATTTTGGCAGTGTTCCTACTAAGCTAGGCCAGAGAGAGAGAGAGTCAAGCCACAGATTTCCTGCACCCTGGGATTCGGGAAAAGTGTGTAAAGGATGGCATTGTTCCGAGTATGCTCTTTAAGATTAGATCTGGGATTCACATATCTGAACGACTGCTTCCTCCTGTGTGCTCCGTCACGATCCTTGAGGTCAGCCGGAAGCACCTTCTTAAAACTTCCATTGGTGTATCGACTATGGAACTCCTTTCCCGGAAATTTTCTAGCGCCTGGGCCTGAGCATTTTCTGAATGTTATGAAAGACCTTTTTATTTGGCCAGATGTTTAGCAAATGGGAATACGGAGGGGAGGGAGCCCGAAGGGTTAGTCCAAGTGCTTTCTATATATATTACTTATATTTTTTCTATGCTGTTTTCCGATGTTACCCAGTCTTAGCTTTCAGGATATAAATGTACAGAAATAAGTAAAATATCTCTTAGTCCCTTAGAGAGCATCATCATCTCACACTTCTGTTTAGTGGTGCTTTGGGTCAGCTGAAATCCATTTCTAAGGCAAGTTGCTTTCAAACCAGCATTGTCCTTGCCCTGATTGTACAACGGAGTTTCTGTTTGGATTTTTAAGCACTCTCTGCAGAAAATTGTCAATGAATTCAAAACAATGAGCTGAGACTGAGGTAGGCCTCAGAGAGCCCTGTGGAATAGTTGTTAAGTGCTAGGAAGTTTGCTGTGCGCTACAATGATCAAGGGAGCCATTTGTTGGGGGCGAGCACGTGGCAGGTAATAATATGGTGTTTCAGTTCTAAATGAAGTGATTGTGTTTTACAGCACCAGTCTATTGAAATGGAGTTTGTGTTAACTTAGTAAAAGAACACGTTGCACTCCCGTATGGCAGGCCTCCCGCCAGGCCTGGCCTTAGACAGGAGCAGGCAAGACTTTTGCCCTGGGCCCTGTGGGGAAAAGGACTCTGAAAAATGTCCCAGGTTGGGGAATGGGTTCCAGGAACTACAACGCCCCTCCCCCACCACACACACACACACACACACACGACACCTACTGCAGCATGGAACCATGCTGTGCTCCTTACCCCTCCCGGAAGTGCCCCATCATGAGGTTCAGAAAGGAAGTGGTCATGTCAGAAAAGGGCGGGACAACCTGGCTCTCCTCCCCCCCCCGCCCCAAAACGTAATTTTGCTGGCACCCCTTGATCACAATGGGTTTCTATTTTGCTTTGATGCTCAATTCAGAATTGTAGCTAATTATTATTATTATTATTATTAACAAACATTTATATAGTGCCAGCAGTGTACCTGGCACTTTACAAAGTAATAAAATAGACAGGGTCCCTGCCCCTAGGGCTTATAATCTGAGAGACAGGAGCTGGGGGAGAGACTTAGGAAGGGGAACAGAGGGAGAGACAAGGGGTCTAACATTCATGAAGATGCGAGGTCTCAAGTGCACGTACTTGGCTTGGTTACGATGAGAATGACAGCAGGCAGGTCCATGTTGCAAGGATAAGGGTAAACCGATCGTAGGTATAGGAATAGTGGCTCAGCAGGATAAAGAGTCAGACAGAGCAGAGCGAAAGAGGTGAGTTTTAAGGAGAGATTTGAAGGTATGAAGGGAGGGGGCAAGGCGGATGTGGACAGGGAGGGAGTTCCAGGCATGGGGGGCAGCAAGTGAGAAGGGACGAAGGCGCTTAGGGGAGCAGGGAAGGCGTGGAATATCATGGGCTGCAATCTCCAAGCCACTTAGGGCGTTTTTAGACGGGAGGCATTTCTCCTGAAGCTTAAAAATCCAGCTTGGGGAAACCCCCACCGGAAGATTTAGACACTCCTCGCCGGACAGGACGTTGCCCAGGCATTGTTGGAAACTGTGGCACTGGGTGACTCCCAAATGTTTTGAGGCACGCACTGGTAAGACCTTGGCTATCGAGGACTTACCTAGTCTGCATCTCTCTCAGTGGCTGCCCCACAGCTCTGGAAATCTGAGGGGTGGGACTATCAGTATCGGATTAATCCGATAATGCCGATAATGGGTGGTATCGGATTAATCCAGTAATACCGATAATTGACGGCATCAGCAATATCAGATTTTTAACATTGCTGGTTTTACCAGATTTTTTACGTCAATGCCATTTAGCAATGGCTGCAATGTTAAAAATCCGAGAAAATCTGCAGTGTTAAAAACCCGATATTCCAATACTGATAAATCCGATATCCGGTAATACCCCTGGAGTCCTACCCCTAATTCCTTCCCCTTGAAGTTCCCCAATGCCCAAGCCTGAGCACCTTCGGTAGGCAATGTAAGACCTTCTTATTTGGCCAAGCATTTGGTGGGCAGAGATAGGCTTTACGGGGCTGGACTGTTACATATATAGTGTATTCTGGTTATGGTATAACCACCCTGAGCAAAACTGAAACAGACAATTCATGGAAGACCTGCGTCGGCTGAAGTAGGAGAGGAGACGGTTAGAGTGATGGTGACGTCATACTCGTACTGACGCTGACCGGTTGCAACATAGGGTGATTTCAGATGTGACGGGGCGCCTATTGACCCTGTCATGGAATCACTTTTTCCATCACAGCCCCGCCCCCACTTCCCAAACAGCCCACCCACCTGGAGACGGGCGGGTGCAGCGGTCAATCTGGCCGCTGTGCCTGATTCCATCCCGGGGTCTGGGCCACAGCCCAGAATCAGCGGCGGTAACAGACGTTACCATCCGCCGATTCCAGGCCATGGTTCAATTAACCACGCTTTTGGAGATGGTGCCCGGATCATCCTTGAAAGCGTGGTTATTTTGCTCACCGCTGGTGGTTCACCGTGGTGAACATCTGGTGGCGAGCAACCAGACGTTACGGGACCAGTCATCACCACAGGGGATTGTCCGTGGTTGAGCGTGATCTCGTAACGTCTGAAAATACCCATAGAAGCCTATGCTGTGGCTATGTGGGCAGCAAAGAAGAGTTTATTTGCTACCATCATCATCCGCAAAGTCTTGTCCAGCTGAGCTTTTCTGGGTGGTGAAGGCATTGATCAGTTCGGCCTATCTCCTCCTGGAACTGGAATCTTCCAGTGCTCACTGTGACCTGTTTGTTGACTATTTTGTGAATAAAATCACTCGTATTTACCACGATTTTGACATTGCGCTTGAGGCAGTAGGTGTACTTCTGGTTATGGATGCTCCACTTTGTCCGGCTTTGTGGGCTCAGTTTCAGCAGGTGGAGGTGCTGGGGGCATTGAGGGCCACAACTTGTGAACTTGATCCATGCCCATCCTGGCTGGTTAAGGCCAGCCGGGAGACGCTAGGGTCATTGCTAGTGGGGTTATCAATGCCTCCCTTTTGGTTGGGCAAGGTCCCAGGGTGCCTTAAGGAGACTGTGGTGCAACCTTTGTTCAAGAAGCAATCTCTTGACCTTGATTCCCTGGCCAGCTATTGGCCTGTCTCTAATGGTCCCTTTTTATGGAAGGTTATTGAATAGGTGGTGGCCCAGCAGCTCCAGGAGCATCTGGACCGCATTGGTTTTCTTGATCCCTCGCGGTTTAGGTTTCATCTGGGTTATGGCACTGAGACTGCGCTTGTGATCTTGGTCGATGATCTGTGCCGTAAGTTGGACTGTGGTCGGTCAACTCTTTTGATTTTATTAGATCTGTCAGTGGCTTTTGACATTGTTGACCTTGAGATGTTGGTGACTCGCCTGCGGAACTGTGCCAGGGTAGGTGGGATTATTCTTGAATGGTTCTGTTCTTTCCTGGGGGACTTTTCTTCATCCCCGCAGGATTTCACTGTAGCAAGGTCCCCACTTTACCATGAGGTGAGTGGTTGCAGGATCTACACCCAAGAAAGTTGCCATTCAGGGTCAAGTTCAATAACAGTTAAAATTTACAGTACAATCCCAGGCCAGGCAGCAAGCTTTTGGCCACCCATAATCCATACAGCCGAGCCTAGCCACAACCACAGTCCCAGGCTAGCTCTTTGTCAACTCACACAGATCTTCACATCATTCTCCTTCCTTCAGGTTCCTTCAGGACAGCATCACTCCATACATCTTCAGGAGATGTGTTCGCTAGGGGTGGGAATATCAGTATTGGATAAATCTGATACACCTGATAATGAGGTGTATCGGATTAATCCGCTATTTACCAGTATCGGCATACCAGATTTTTAACATTGGCCGCTTTACTGGTTTTTTTACATTGCGGCCATTGAAGTCAATAACCGCAATGTAAAAAAACTGGTAAAGGGGCCAATGTTAAAAATCCGGTATGCCGATACTGGGGAGATCTGATTCTGGTAAATCCGGTATCTGGTATTCTCCCCGGTGTCCCACCCCTAGTGTTCGCCCTGCTGGTCCAGAGCAGACTGCCCTTCTTCCTGTTCCTCTTCTCTTTATATAGCTGGAGCCATGCCCCAAAAACTTCCACTTCCTGTGGTGGCCATTTTAGGTGTCCCACATGGCAGGTGCCATCTTGTGGCACAGCCCTGCCACACACAAGTGTGAAGTTCTACAGGGATCCATTCTGTCCCCTCTCCTATTCAACATGTACATGCAGCCTTTGGGTGAGATGGGGCAAGGGTTTGATGTTCAGTGCCATCAGGATGCTGATGACACCCAGCTTTGTCTCTTGTTTTCATCTGACCTAGGCCCTGCGGTCTCTGTGATTACCGGGTGTCTTGAGGCAGTGGGAGACTGGATGAGGGCGAGCTGTCTGAGGCTGAATCCTGACATGATGGAGGTGACGCTGGTGGGAAGGGGCAAGGGGGTGGAGGCTCCCATCATTGATAGGTTGCGTCCTTCCTTGATCCCTCAGGTTCAGAGCCTGGGTGTGCTCCTTGACTCACAGCTCCACCTGGATGCTCAGGTGGCAGTTATGGTGAGGAGTGCTTTTTGTAAGTTATATCTGGTCCGTCGTCTTCGTCCATATATCTCAGGCTCTGATCTTGCCACCATCATCCATGCCTTCCTCATCTCAAGACTGGACTACTGCAATGCACTCTACGTGGGGGAACCCTTGGTGACGACCCAGAGGCTGTGCCACAAGATGGCACCTGCCATGTGGGACACCTAAAATGGCCACCACAGGAAGTGGAAGTTTTGGGGGCATGGCTAGTGCAGAACGCAGCAGCCCTCCTCCTTGTGGGTATGGGTCACTGTGAGCACATCTGCACTGGCTGCCTATAGTCTTCCAGGGCCGATTCAAGGTGTTGGTTCTTACCTTTAAAGCCCTATACGGCCTGGGTCCCACTTACCTGCGAGACCACCTCACCCTTCGGATTCTGGATCGACCCCTGCAGTTGGCTGGGATCACTCTCTTGGAACGTTTGAGAGCGCGTTCTTGGTGGCTGCGCCTCAGCTGTGGAACTCTCTCCCGGCAAAGGTCCATTTATCCCCGGACCTTCCCTCCTTCCGTAGACAATGTAAAACCTGGCTGTTTCGTCAGGAGACAATGTAAAAAAACGGAAGACAGGTAATGGGTGGTTTTTTTTTTTTCTGGGGAGTATTTATTTTTGAACCTCAGATGTGTTATGCGTTTTACTCTGGTTTTTATACTTTTTATATTCGTGTTTTTATACTTTTATTGTTAGCCGTGTCGAGCTGCCATTGGGCAGGAGGGGGCAGGATATTAAATTATGAAAAAAAAAAATTTAAATAAATATTCCCCGCATTTTTTTCATAGTCTGGGTACGCTATTGCCCCAAAATATGGGGTATTACCATGACTGACTTACCTATCTGCAAATCAGTATAGGAATCAGGCTGGGATGTCAGAAAAATCAGCACCAGAAGTCAGAAAATCGATACGCTGGGTCGCCGACCGGCACTAATCGGGTTCTGATTAGTATCCGATGTTACTGGATCAAGTACTGTGATTCTGAAGGGAAGACCTGATTTTTGTGGGTACTCATTTCGGCCCTGGGTTCTCGGGCTAGACCAGGCTTAGAGTCCAAATAAATAAGCACCATTAGGGAGATACGGAGTCCTTGGGTGTTCATAAATGTGACACTGGCCCAGTAAGGCCTGCTTTGGCCCTGCTGGGCCAGCATCACGGCAGTACGTTTGTTCTGGGCCCGCCAGATGGGAGTCCAGTACAAACCTGGCCCAGGGTGGTGGACGGGCTGGAAATGTGGGCCCAGATCAAAGCCCCCAGTCCGCACTCAGCTGTGAGTGGGAGAACTGAGGCCGTTTTTAGACGTGCAGCGCGGATCAGGCGCGGGAGTGGCGAAACAGCCGCGGCGCTGTTTTACACGATCTGGAAGCGGAAGTTGTGCGCGTGATCGGCGGCCGCGCATTCTTTGCCAACTGCGATTGAACCGGCCTGATTTCTCTGTGGGGACATTCGCGGCCGGAAAAGAATGCGCGGCCGCCAATCACGCGCACAACTTCCACTTCCGGTTCGTGTAAAACAGCGCCGTAACTGTTCTACCGCTCCGGCGACTGATCCCAGTGCACGTCTAAAAACGGCCACAGTGTGAACATTTGTTCCTGGTCCTGGCTTCTCCCGACTTGAGGGGGTCACCATGACACCCAGCCATGGCTGACTGTAACAGGCAGGCATGGCTGTCTATCATGACAGGAGGACAGCAGCAACAATGCGGGGGCATGGTCAGGCTCTCCCCCACCCGGGCAGGCGGCAGGGACATGTGTTCCTCCTGGTCAGGGGAAGCTTCCCTCCTTCCCCCTTGCTACCCCCACCCCCCAATAGGGTTAACTGATGTTTGTCATGTCAGTTAACACCCTTTGTTTAAGATATTTTGCTGCTGTATCTGTGAACTTGATGCCACAGCTGGGTGAAGGCCGTTGTAGAGCAAACAGGATGCTGGGAACCCAGGAATAAAGGAGCTGTCAGCTGAGAAGTCATGCTCTTGGTACCTTATTCAGGGAAACTGAGGCACAAGCCTGGGCAGAGACCCCATGAAAGGAATGAGTTAGGAAGAATTTGTCAAACTGGTGCTATATAAATAATTATGAATCCTAATTAGAATAGAATATGAAAAGTGTAATATCCTAGCGAAACAGCAGATGAAATTTTTAGCCCAATGTAATTAACCCTGTTAGCTCTTAGAGAAGACCCTGGAGTTAGCACTGCTGATCTTGTCGAATTGCCATAAGAGTTTTAATGAACGCAAGAGGTTGAGACCTTCATTAGGCATCTCTCTCATCCAATGATTGACACATCAGGTGTTCTGCGTGGGGGCCTTTTTGGTTAATAATAACTACAGCTGCAGAGGGAATCGGCAGTCAGTAGTGTACGATACAGCTTGCGGTGGCATGCACAGACAACGTGTTGCTGGTGGAGATTGCTAGCAAGTATTGGCACGATGTGTGACTGAGTCAATATTAAACTAACAGATCGCAGGCTGGAACTATGAAAACCAGGTCCAAATTCTGTAAATCAGAAGTGAACGTTCGAGGTCATAAAAGGTATTTAAAACAAGTTAGCTGGTGTTTGGAGGGGAGGGGGCGGAAATCCAGACATGAACCCTGTAATTGATGAACCTTCCCATGTACTCGTTCCTATTGAAATCTGATCTGCAAAGTCTCTGGCCTACAGTAGGGCTGATACTCAGTTTCTGATCAGATACCATTTTAGAGGGATCAGGATGGTTGGATTGGTCCAAATGAAAATCAGAACAATTGTTCCAATTTTTGTTCACCAGTGTCAGGACTTGGGGGCACCGTGGCCCAGGGATCAAGGGGTGCTGTGCAGCTCACTGGTCTCAGGGCCCAAGGTTAGGGCCAGAAGATCCCCTCTCCACGAGAGCGGTGGGCCGCGCTGACGTTGTCGAGGCAGCGGGCGCGGCTGACGCTCCGGCAGGGATGCCGACCAAGCAGCAGTGGGTTGCCAGGGCAACCCAGATGCTCAGAATGCCTGCGACGGCAGGTGCACGCAGAGGAGTGGGGTTATGGCCATAAAAGCACAGGCGGCAGCTCATCTAACTGCCGGTAATCAGGATTCCCTGAGAGATGGGCCCTTGGATTCCTGAAGTGACTGCAGAAGGATGGTATGGTGCTTGGGTGATAGTGTGGGTGTCTGTGAGCGTGGTGTGCCAGGGTGTGAAGGTGTGAATGGTTGTAGGTGTGTGTGGGTGCTGGTGAGTCTGGTGTGTCTGTATGAGAATGTGGGATTAGTGGGGTGTGGGTGCAGGCACGGTGCGCACCCGAGGGCATCAGGGACAATGCCCCTCCTGTGCCCTCTACCCCGCGCCCCCTACACACACAGCTTTACCTGCAGTCAGAGCCTTGCATACCCACTTTGACCCTCCGTGGATCACAAGAACTCTTGTCAGAGCCCCCAGCAGCTGCAGCTGCTCATTTTCAGCAAGGAGGGGGCTCCTCTGTTTACATTTGTCAGCAGACGGCTGAGTCTGTGGCGAGCTGACTGAGTTGGGGAAGTGAGCTGAGCTCAGCTGACTCTGAGCTGCTCACTCTCTCCCAGCCAGCCCCCTCCCCAGTCTGGAGGAGGGACTGGATCAAGCTGCTGATGGAGTCCCATAAGGGACAAACCTAACAGGAACGCGCTTAGGCAGCTAAGGGAAGCCGTCCAAGTACATGTATTGGGAAACTGCAGTTCCCATTACAACCATCAGGGGGCAAACTTTCATTGAGCCCTACGGGCTCAATTTTTAGCAGCGCTTGGATGCTGATTGCAAACGCCGAGGCGATTGTGCATCTGCATGCTGGATCCAGGATTAGGCAATTGGCTGGGGCAGGCAGGCAGGCAGCGCTGTTTTTTTGTGAGGACATGCATGCTCTGCTCTGCTGAGCTGCGTGCATTGGCGTCAGCGCCATTTTGTGGAGTGTGAGTGTCCTGGCGTGGTTGGAGGGGACTCTAGCATTGGACCAGACCCAGACCAG
>QEPC01011901.1:11710800-11722815 GCA_003113815.1 Sphenodon punctatus | reverse complement strand
TACCTCCCCACCCATTAATGTCATTGCCTACCTTGAGCTCTGGGCGGCGGCAGCGGTCCGTCGACTTCAGCGCTGGCTGTGGCTGCCGGCTTCAGCATGCTACTAGGCCTTCTGGGGAACTTCTGGGTTTTCCCAGAAGGCCTAGTAGCATGCTGAAGCCGGCAGCCACAGCCAGCGCTGAAGTCGACGGACCGCTGCCGCCGCCCAGAGCTCAAGGTAGGCAATGACATTAATGGGTGGGGAGGTAATGTGATCCCTGGGGTGGGGGGTGTTAAACCACCCCCCACCCCAGGGATCAGTACAGTACTTACCTGCTGGAGTGCTGCTGGTGCAGGCTCTGGGTCGCCGGCGGCAGACCGGAGCCTGCACTAGGGGACTTAGGGGAAATTTTTGTTGTTGTTTAAATCCAGGCTGGGCAGGGTGGGTGTGGGGTGTCTCCCCTTCCACCTGCACAGTCTGGGAGGGGGAGGGGGGAGGTTTTTGTTTTTTTCCATTGATTTCAATGGTGACAGTTCCCCATTGAAATCAATGTAAAAGATCCGGTACCGGTAAACCGGTATTAATCCGGTAAGCCAGTTTTTTCAAATCTGGGAACCGGTAAAACCGGTACCCGGTATTTGCCCTGATGTCCCACCCCTAGAGCTAACTCAGTCCTCCCAGTTCTCCAAGCCAGAAGGAAGGCTTGTCCCAAAGCTTACACCTTCAGAAGACTACAGGTGACCAAGGATGCCATGAAAATCGAAGATTCGAGGGTTTAGGATAAAGGTAGGCGATGGCAATGTGATCTATCTTTTTTTTTTAACCTACTATGGTTAATTTGGACCCGATGGGAAAGAGTGAGTGGACGGGACCCCAGTAGGAGGGCTCTCTATCCCCCGGTGGCAGTGCTTCACGCAGCAGCATTCGCAGCATTAACTAATGTAATGCCCATCCAATGTTAACCCTGGGAACTCCTTGTTGCTGGGTTATGCCATGCCACTGACCTACCGTTGCCCTCACTCTGCCTACCGTTGCCCTGGCTCCGCCCCTAGGCCAGGCTCCGCCCCTAGCCGCCGGTGGCAGGTTGAACCCGCCCACTGCCCCACCAGCCTCCAAACCCACCAGCCGCCACTGTGTGGGTGTCGGGGTCTGGCTTGGCAAGTGTTGACACGGTGAGCTGAGCCTGGCCTATGGGCAACTTTGAAGAGTGGTAAGCCAGCTACTACCTTCCCTGTTCCCTTCCCCTGGTGTGTTTCCCCTTGAGCCACGCCCTTCCCTTCCCCGTGCTGGTGACTGTGATACTAGCCTGTGATGGAGTACATTAGAGCTCTCCTCTGTGGTTTCCTGTGCCCTGTGATGATCTGTGCCAAGCCCTTCTTAAGGGCAGTAGGGCACCCCTAAGATCCTGAGGGACCGCTTTATTGCAGAACCTCACAGAGGAGAGCAAAGGGACAAGGGAAGGGAGGAGGGCTTAGAATTCCCTCTATTCCCCTGACAATCAGAACAATTTAAAATTTGGGGGATTACACAAAATGGTGGTGGCTACACACAAAATGGTAATGCCATCATACCCGCCGCCATTTGGCACAGGCGCAGTACTTCTAATGCCATTTTGCGCACGTGCAAAACAGCCTATCAGAATTATGAGAGAACTTTTGACAGAAGGAACTGTGCCGCAAAAATGGAAGGGCTGTTTCCTATTACCCTAGCCTACAGTCTCTTCTACAAGAAGCAGTAGAGGTAGGAAAGGCGTAGAGCCTATTGGTGAGTGTAACTTGAACAGCCAGCCACTGCCTACTTAGTTGTAGGTTCATAAGGGGGTTCACACGCATGGATACACGCAGCAGAACCAGATCTAGAGTTGTGTAGACTGAGAAACCACAACAGGGCTCTGAGTGTTGGGAGGGTCCTACAGCCCCCCCCCCCCCCCAAAAAAAAATACCTGAGGCTCATGAATAAACTTGGAATGAGAAGCACTGGCATAAAATACAGGCCCACCAAACCTCCAACATAGGAGCCATGGCCTTTGGAAAACCCATAGTATATGGGGCCAATGGATAAATTAGAAATAACACATATGCATAACATCTTGCGGGGCGGGGGGGGAAGGACGTGCTATGTTTAACTGAAACATCCTATGGATTATTTATTTATTTCAATTTATAGCCAGTTCTTCCCCTAAGGCCCAGAGTGGATAACAAAGCACACACAAAAACATACATAAGAGAAAACCATTTTAAAAAAATAAAACGGTATAAGAATCCCAATGGCTTTCAAATAGATTCCTGGGCTGAATTTCAGCAAATCACTAAATATGAGATTCACTTCCATTTTCTTCTCTCCTGAATTGAGACAAGCGGGAATACTGGTGCTTTCTGATTTTGTGTTCAGTGAATTTCCACCAATATTCTCATTTCTAGACTAGCAAATGATAAAAAGAGAAGAACCTTAACTGATCCTACCTGTGTTGCAAACAGGAATTTACACTTGTCCATCAGAACTTTCTTCACCCGTTTCTTCTCTTATGATGAACTGAATTACAAATTTCTAATGTGCGATGTGTCCAGTGTGCAAGCTGAGCCCTTCCACCTGATCATCTGTTATTAGGGGCCAGGGGGGATGAGAAAGATCTTCTGCTGCTGCGGAGCTGGGAGTAATGACAGGAATTAGATCGCTCCATTATAATGCTCCATTAGTGCCTTTCTCTAAAGGGGCATAGGGGATAATAGGGCACTGCCCCACCTGGATATCTTGCCCTATTAGCGCCTCCTCAAACTGCTGGAGCTGACTTTCACCGTGCCTCCTCCCAGCTTTGTGGTTGGCTGCCAGCCAGCATATAAGGCCTGCTGGTAGCACCAGGAAGCTGAATGGATCATGTGACCCAATTCACTTCCCGCCTCATCCCTGTCCTGCTGCCCCACTCACCCTGGAGTCCACCCGTGCCCTTCAGCAATTGTTACATGCCTTAATTCTGCTTCTGGAACTTCTCCCCTGCCTTTCCCCACCAGTATGTTCTCCCTGTTGGACCTGACCTTGGTTCTTGACCCTCTGGCCTGCCCTGAACCCTTATACTGCTACTTGACTTGTCTGCCTGTTGGTTTTAAGAAACCCTGATTGATAACATTTGTTGTAAATGTTTATGTTTGTCTTTGTATTGACGAGGTATTTATAGTTTGACTTCAAGCTCCTTGAGGAAAGGATTTTATCGTGTCCCGAGTTCTGTGAGCAGCACTGGCTGTAGCGGTGGTTCAAAGCTAACAGGCCATAATTAGACAAGGAACTGTAGCAAAGCTAGTCAGCACTGCCAGGAGTAGGTTTCCGACTCTTTCCCCCTCTCGAAATAGAACAATGCCACGAGCCAGTAAAAAGCCAGGCTGTGGCTTGGGTGGAGGGTGGAATGTCGATTGGTTTTTGAAAGGAGAGGTGGTTGATCTTAAGGGTGTGCACCAGGGATAACAAGGCAAGATATCCTGATGGGGAAGCACCCTATTAGCCCCAATGCATAAGACACTGATGCTGATTTTCACTAGGTGTGGGAGGACCATTTCTCCAAATTGTATATGGCCCGCCAGGCGGGTACAGTAGTCCCGACTGCGGCTCTGTTGGGGCCGGAATGGGACCCGGTGCCTAGTGAGGTTGCGATAGATTTGGTGGGCAGTCTCAAGATGGGCAAAGCCCCTGGGGTTGATTTTATTCCCGGGGAGCTTCTAAAAGCTGACCTCAATTGGTGGGCCCTGATTATTGCAGCCCTCGTTACTGGGATTAATTCATCTGGGGGAATCCCTGCTGAGTGGAGGCGGGCGGTGGTGGTCCCTATCTATAAGAAGGGTAACCCAGAGTCACCAGGTAACTACAGGCCCATAAGCCTGTTGAGTATCATCAGTAAACTTTATGCAAAATATTTACTCTTGAGATTGAAAACCTGGCTCAAAGAGGAAGATATCTTGTCTGACGCCCAAGCAGGGTTTCGTGAAGGTAGATCCACATTCGACCACTGCTTCCTCCTTATGCATCTTATTCAGAGGTTTTCCCAGCCGCCCTCATCTTTGTATGTTGCCTTCATTGATATGAAGGCAGCTTTTGATACGGTCCCTAGGGACCGACTCTGGATGAAATTAGAGGGACTGGGGGTAGAGCAGCGATTATTGCATCTTCTGCATAGTCTCTATAGGGGCATCTTAATGGCTGTGAGGCTTGATAAGCAAGGGAGTGTTGCAGAGTAATAACTGATTCGCAATCAGTAAGGACAAATGCAGCTGAAGGTTTAAAAACAGAACTTTACTTAAGACTTTCCAGGCACAGATTCTTAGTTGCATCTAACTAGTAGTAAGACAAAACGGAGACTGAGACAATGAGAGAGACGGGAAGAAGGAGTGGTTACACAAAGGAATTCACCTGTAAAACCCCATCTCCCTTCCATCATGTACACATGAACTTAGCAGCGCCATCTGGTGGCTCTATAGTCAATTACTGTTCTTAATACAGCAGGCATTTAACTTATGGATGTTGCATATACCAACACCCCTTCTCAACAGACAGAAGTTAACCTACTATGCCCATTTTACTTAGTAGCTTTCGGTGGCACGCTCCTGCTAAAGGTTTTGTGAGGGCATCTGCTACCATGTCTTCTGTAGGACAATATTGCATGTCTATAAGTCCTTGTTCTTGCCAGTCTCTTCGTAAATGATATTTTACGTCTATATGTTTGGTCCTCGGGTTTACTCTTTCCGTTTGTGCGAGTACAATACAGCCTTGGTTGTCTTCCAAAATTTGTATAGGGCTGTTCAGTTCTTTTCCCAAGTCTGTGAGCAATTGTTGTAGCCAAATTACCTCTTGACTAGCATGCGTGGCTGCAACGTACTCGGCTTCTGTTGAGAAGAGTGCTACTGTGGTCTGTTTCTTGCTAGACTAACTTATGGGTCCCCCTCCTAGCAGAAATAGCCAACCACTAGTGGATTTTCTGTCAGAGCTGTCCCCAGCCCAATCTGCATCTACGTATCCTGTCAGGTTACATCCAGAAGTTGCAGGTAGCTGCAGTTAAGGTGTGCGGTTCCCTTCAGGTAGCGCATGACCCTCTTTACCGCATTCCAGTCTTTCTGACTTGGTGCTGATACTTTCCTGCATAGGTTTCCTATTATTGCTGCTGCAATGTCTGGTCTAGTGATGGTGGCGATATACAATAGTTTCCCAATTGCGCTTCTGTATTGCCGGTTGTCTGGCAGTTGCACGCTTTGTTCTTCAGTCTCCTTCAGGTAGTTAGTTTCCATGGGAATGCTTACTGCCTTGGCATCTTTCATTCCGAAGCTTTCTAGTAGTTCTTCTATTTTATGCCTTTGGTTGAGGAGATAACTTCCATTATCTTCTCTTTCTACTTGTATGCCTAGGTAATGTGTTATGTTTCCTAGGTCTTTTGTCTCAAAGTTTTGATTCAGAGTTTTCATTATTCCACGGTCATCCCCTTCTTGCTCATAGCATGTCAATATGTCATCAACGTAAATCAATATGAAAAGCCATCTGTCATCCTGTTTCTTTGAATATAAGCAATGATCCGCTTTACTTTGATTAAATTTTCCTTTGTGAGTACTGTGTTCCCTTTTTAGGGAAGGTTATTGAACGGGCTGTGGCACGGCAGCTCCAGGAACACCTGGACCGCACCGGTTTCCTTGATCCCTCCCAGTCTGGGTTTCAGCCTGGGTACTGTACGGAGACGGCCTTGGTGGCCTTGGTTGACAATCTCCGTCTGGTGTTGGACCAGGGTCGGCAGATCTTACTGGTCCTGCTAGACCTTTTGGCTGCATTCGACACAGTCGATCACGAGGTGTTGGTGACTCGCCTGTGGGACCGTGCCGGAATTGGCAGAACGGTCTTGGACTAGTTTCATTCATTCCTGGCCGGGAGAACTCACCGGGTGGTCTTGGAGGAGTGTGTGTCTTCCCCCCCGGGACCTCACGTGTGGAGTCCTGCAGGGTGCCATTCTATCCCCCCTCTTGTTTAACATCTATATGCAGCCATTAGGGAAGATCGTGAGGGGGTTTCAGGGCATGCGGTGTCATCAGTATGCTGATGACACTCAAGTTCATTTATTGTTAGCCCATGGCTATGACAATAAATTAAACAACAATTAACAGCAACAAAATACAAAATATGAAATACGAAGTACAAAATGCAATAAGCAATGAAAAAAACAATCCAAATAATAATAATAATAATAAAAAGCACCACAACTATATAACTTATGTTAACAAACAATGATGACACTCAGCTCTACCTCGACCCAGGCCGTGCAGTCTCCTTATTTCCCCAGTGCCTGTCAGCTGTTGGGGCTTGGATGAGGTCAAGCCATCTGCAATTGAATCCTGACAAGACGGAGGTGATGTTGGTGGGCGAGGGCTTGGGGGACCTAATAAAGCACCAGGCCAGTTTCAAGGTGCTGGTTTTAACCTTTAAAGCCCTTCATGGCCTGGATCCTGCTTATCTGCGGGATCACCTCACTCCCCATGTGCCCGTGTGACCCTTGAGATCGTCTGTGGAAGCCTTTTTGGAGGTTCCCTGGGTGAGGTGGGTGGTCACCAATGTTAGAACTTTTTTGGTGGCCATCCCTGTGCTGTGGAATTCGCTCCCGGAGGAGGCTCGGTTGGCTCCCACTCTCCTACTGTTCGGCGTGTATGTAAGACCTGGCTGTTCCGTCAGGCTTTTGGCGAGGGGTGGGGGTGGGGGGTTCCCCATATATTGCATTTTTAAATTGTTTTAAAAATTTTATATTGTTTTATTGAGTGTTGTTCGCCGCCCAAGGCTGCCCTGTGGGCAGGAGGGGCAGGATATAAATTTTAAATAAATAAAAATAAAAAATAAATTATTTTTGTATTCCATGCTCTGGCCGCTTGTTTGAGTTCATATATGCTCTTTTTCAACTTGCATACAAGGTCTGGTCTTTCGGTGTCTTTGAATCCTGGTGGCTGTTCCATGTAGATGTCTTCTTTTAGTTCTCCCTGTAGGAATGCTGTTTTCACATCCAGATGTTTAACCTGCATTCCTTTCTCTGCTGCTATGCTCAATAGTGTCGTGATTGTGGTATACTTGACTACTGGGGCAAACGTTTCATCATAATCTTTGCCATATTTCTGTGAGTATCCTTTCGCGACTAGTCAGGCCTTGTATCATTCTGCTCTGCCTTCAGCATTGTATTTGATTTTAAATGCCCACTTGCATCCTATGGTCTTTCTGCCCATTGGTAGTGTACACAGTGTCCAGGTTTGATTTTCATGCATGGACTTTTTGTTGTGTTCCCCTTCTGACATTTGTAAGACATCTTCCCATGTCGATGGCTCAGACAGTCTGTCGGTACTTGCTTTGTAGGACAGGCGGGTGGGTGGTTTGCCTTTATTTCCCCTGGTAGATCGATTTCAACATCTGCAGGTGATTGGGTTTGTTCCTGCATCTCAGTTGAGCTTGTGATGATTTTAACTGTTTGTTCCTTGGTTGCATTCAAGCGATACAGGTGTCTATCTGCATAGGCTCTGGCTAGAACCCTTTTCCCCTTTTGGATTGTGCATCATTACCCTGGAACTTGACAGTGAGCCCTTTCTCTGTTAGACGTTTAACGGATAGGAGTCCTCCCTCTAAGCCAGGTACATACAGCACATCCTTTACCGGTATTGCTAGTGTGCCTCCGTGTGGCTTGTTGCAACTTAGAATTCCTTCGTCAATACCTTCTGCAGTGATGCTGCTTCCATCAGCAAGGAATATCTCTTCTTTGTTGCTTGGGTCCAGTACCGTGAAAAAGCTCTTGTCGCTGGTCATGTGACTTGTGGCTCCAAAGTCGACACACCAGTCCTGTGATGAGTTGGTCTGTGTTGCTCTAAAGCATTCTCTCCACTGTTCTGTGGTTGTGTCACTGGTTGTGGCCTTGGCCCTTTGCTTACACACTTGTGGAGATCGCTTTAGTTATTCTGCCTTCCATATGGAGCAATCTTCCTTTAGGTGTCCTTCTTTCTTGCACCGAAAACATGCCCTTGTTATCTGCAGTTCATCAGAGATGGGGCAACCCCATTGCCCCATGTTGAGTTTCAATGGGAGTCCTGGTACGTCCCTTGATAAGAACACACCCAATGCAACATCTGTCTGGTTTTGAGAAAAAATGCATCATGGGGTCCTAAGCATTAGATTTTCAAAAGGTGCTTTTGTTGACAAAATAGAGAACCATTAGCAGCCATTGCGACATCTCTCTGGTTTCACCCCAGTTTTGAGAAACTGCCGCAGGAAAGAAAAATACACATACACCAAAAATGCAGCCTGAACACAGATAGATTTTCAAATGTGGGTTTTTTATTTGACAAAATTATGATATACCAGAGTTTAAAAACTTTTAACTTTATTTACAGATTCTTGTAAGTTTAGGATACAGACAGTGTTTTTAAAAAAAAGATTTATAATGACGTTTTTAGATTATGGTCTGCACAAATTCTAATATGCTTTTATCCCCCTGCTTCATAAGCCCATCCAACTCGGTTTCTGGATCCTGAGAGGATTCAACTTTACAAAACAGCAATAGAGTCAGGTTAAAAGTGTCCTGTCTCATACAAAGACAGTTTAAAGAATAGGCGAGCATCATTTGAACGTGAAAGATAGATTGTAAGCAGAGGTTATCACAAATGACTAAGTTTTCTGTTCCTGTCCTCAGAAGTCCATGTCACACAATCGTGGGCCAATTGGCCTGGAGCATTAAAAATACACCTCTCACAATCAGAAAACAGTTTTTCTCTACAACAATGTTTTAGAATTCCAAAGACACATGCTCTCACTATAGATCTCATGGTTGATTTTCGTTTCGTTGGCAGAACATGGTCTGTCTCATTCAGTTCCAGACCCAATTGTCTCTGCAGTGTAATATGTGGCTGTGTGTCTCCATCTTTCCTCTCAGGGCAATGGCACGTACGACCTTCCACTTTGTTTTCATCATCAGACTCTGGAGGGCTTTCAAACATTTCCTAAAAGAAATAATTAAAAAAAACACTATGAGTTACCAGTCTTTTTTACAAAGCAATGTTTTGTGACATCACACCTCTAGACACACAAAGTCCCTTTTAATCACCCTGAAAAAAAGAAAAACAAATCTTTCTTGCCTGTGAATTTTGAGCTGGGGGTATGCCTTCTTCTATCACCTCTGGAAAAACCAAAGACTCCGCGGGGCTGGGTAGGCCCATTCGGGCTTCTTCATCATAAACAGGACTTCTAAAAAGAAACTTGGCCACAGGTTTGCTCTCAACATCCTCATCCTCTGAACTTGAAATGTAGCATTTTCTGTATAACCGTCTCACTACCTCTGGAGGCTTAGTCAACTCCATAGGCCTCACAGGCATTGTATCAGCATGGAAAGCCATTTCAGTTTTTCCGTGTAACTGGTAGCGATCGGCTCTCTGCTCTCTGTATCAGAAAATGGCAGCCCCCCCCTTTCATACCCTGAGGGGGCGGGACTACAGATCCACAAACCTTTCCGATTGGTCACGGGCTGGCGTGGTGAGCGGTTTGAGACCCCCCTAGGTCGGATCTCTGCAACGAGGCAGGTTAGAACAATGAAACCTTCGCCGATTGGTTCAGCTCACACTCCTGAATTGTTTGAACCCTCACATGACCCTCTTTCTGCGACTCATCCTACCGCGGAAACCCCACCCCATTGGACTCAATTTTCTCCAATACGGAGTGGGCTAGAATGACGAAACCTACACTGAATGGTTCATCTCATTCCGCTGAGCTTGTAGAGGGGTTACATGATCCAATTGCTGTAGTTCACCCTACCCCGAACCCTGCACCATAACGTTGCTCTGATCCTCACAAAACCCATACCTACTGGTCCCTCTCACTCTCCTGAATTCATAGAGGCATTACACGGCCCTCTTCAAAGGACCTTGTGGGTTCAGGGAGGCTGTTTTTAGGGGGTAATTTAGTGCCCAGGGAAAGAAGGCTGTTCCTGCTTGCCAGATTAAATGCTTTTCCCTCCATGTTTACGGAGGGAAGATATCATAGAATTCCAATCTCAGAGCGTTTATGTTCTTGTCATCTTAACCAGACTGACTCTCTGGAGCACATTTTACTCCGGTGCCCCTTTTACAACAAGATTAGGGATAGATTTTTGGCCCCCTTGATGGTCCCCTTCCCAAGGCCGTTCATCCAAATTTTATGTTAGTTTCCTCCTGAAGGATCACTCTACGGCTATTACGGAGACGGTTGGTGCCTTGTTGGGCCGGGTTGTTCTGATTCAAAATATGGCAAGGCTCGCTCTAGTGCTCTAGACCTTGTGCCTCTCTAGTATTAAACCGCATCCAAATTTGATGACGTATTAATCGTAATAATTGTGTATATATTTTCCAGTCCCCCAGCCCAAAATCTCTGGTGTGGCTGCTAGTAATTTAGAATTGGTTAAAATTTATTATGATGACTGGCGTTGTTGAGACCTACTTGGCTAAGTAAGAAAGGTATTACTTTACGCAGGGATCCTCGCCCCTCTTCTGGGTAATGAATTTCAGGGGAGTTTCAATGGAAGACCCTGTTAGATTATTTTAATAATGTGTATATCTAGTAGTGTAATATCTCGTTCGAGCTTGTATTATCATTATTATTTGTTTTATATGGTTTCTAGTTGCATTAAGCTGTAATAACCTACCTGGTTACATACAATAAAGATTTGATTGATTGATTGATTTTCACTAGCCCTACAAAATCTCTACAGCGAGCAAGACTGACATAGGGTATTTTCAGACGTGACGGGGCCAACTTACCCCGTCACGGAACCAATCTGTTGATCCCCCGCCGGGGCCACCGCATCACGGCCCAACAGACATGCCGGGGGCTCCTGGCAGGGAATTGGGGAAGGGGCGGGGCCGCGCGGTGCAACGTGTGGCCGCACGGCCCCGCCCCCCCACGCTCCCCTGCTGCCCACCCTCCGGGGAGACGGGCGGGCACCGCAGCCAATGCGGCCGCAGCGCCCGCCCGAATTGACCACGGGCCGGGCCGTGGCCGCCATCCAGACGTGATGGCTTGGTTCATCGCGGCAGGGAATTGCCTTCACCACGCGATCACCGCCGGCCCCACCAGTTCAGCCAATCGCCTGGTGAATGTGATTCCCCGCCGCGATTGACCGTGGTGAACATCTGGGGGGGAACATCCGTTCCCCCCATCAGACGTTACGCGGTCACAACCACCACAGGGAATTGACTGTGGTTGACTGTGATCTCGTAACGTCTGAAAATACCCATTGATGCAAACAGGGCAAGAACTGCTAGTCGGGCTGTGTCCTGTTAGCCCCTATGGATGGAGACAGCATCATCTTAGCTCAAATCTAGTTAAATGAAATACATTGCTCAGAGGGAAAGAAGAAACCAAAATGCAGCTGCATAGAAGAGCTAACATCTTCCTGCTCCAAATCTCATTTCAGAGAAACACCATTCAAGTCCTTGTACTTTGTAAAACACCAATGAAATATTTCACCTCTCTTTTCTTTAGAGAAACCTGAATGAACCGCCGGCAGAACGACAAGCTTTCCCGGTGAGCAGACGGCCTTAAAGCGTGCAGGACTGATTTCTTCTGATTGCAAAAGGAGTTTCAGGATGAAGGGTACAGCCTGGCTAGTATTTTCTAATTTTAACTCGCTCTAAATCCCTGAGCAAACACACAAATGTCTCTCACGTGGTGCCTTGCCTCTCCTGAGACATGCTGGAGGAAAACAAATTGAGGGAGATGAACGTGCCTGAGGAAGTCAGTCAGCATTGCCTGCATGGCAGCACCATCTAGGGGGGCCTCGAGGCCAAGCAGCAGGACAAATCTAGGATGGTAGCTGTCGGTGTGCACCGCCCTCTGGAGGGAACACTTGGGGAAGTGGCTTTCAAACCCTTTGTAAAATGTTCCAGTGTTTGGTTTTATACGTGAGATCAGGCTGCCAGGTAGCATATGAGGCTTGCTCGTAGCAACAGGAAGCTGGGTGGAATTTCCTGTCCCTGCCTGGGTCTTGCTCCAGGGGGCTCTTGCGGGGGGGGGGGGGGG
>QEPC01011901.1:11685347-11710420 GCA_003113815.1 Sphenodon punctatus | reverse complement strand
CTGGAAATGGGATGTGCGTGGTAAAATTGGACTCAGGCTGTGACTGGGGTGCTTTACAAGGATGGGTCCCTGTGTTTTGGGTTTATACATTATTTATTTTAAGCTTGATGTGCATGTAGACTGTGTTTTCTTCCATCCGATGTTAACCCTGGGAACTTCTTGCTGCTGGGTCATGCCATGCCACTGGCCTACCATTCCCCTGGCTCCGCCTACCATCCCCCTGGCTCCGCCCCTAGGCCCACCAGCCTTACTGACCCAGTGGCCCTTCAGCAGAAGAACCCACCAGCCGCCCCTGACTGTGGTGAACATCTGGCGGAACGCACAACAGACGTTACAGGACAAACAGCCACCACAGGGGATTCACTGTGGTTGACCATGGTCTTATAACATCTGAAATTACCCACAATCACAACTAAGCCCAGCCTCTCCCTCTCCCCCACCCGCCCGCACGGTCTTGCTACAGCACTGAGGAGAGGAGCAGAGATTCCCAGCATGCTATAGCATTTCTGTCGCCGTTTAATATTCTCTGTGCTTGTGTAGCTCCAGGGTGACCATGAAACTCACCGACTCATCAGAAAGGTTCCCCTGTTTCTAAAATTAAACGACATGAAGCGCAAGATAAGAGAGGCAGGCTGGGCTTGGAGGTCAGCTCTGTGAAATCAGAATGATTAATTCAATTAGCAAATCAATATGCCATGTGCATCTCATTTATCTACTAGGCTTTTGCTAAGCCAGCCCAAAGTGAGGGAATTCTGCTGAGCTTAAAATCATCCCCACCCCACCCCCGCACCTCAAAAGATGATACGGAAATGTCTCCCTTTCACTAGTGTTTTGTGCTTTGAATTCTGCCTTCAGGGTTTTGTGCACCAAGCCAATCTGATCACAGCATGTACATTTCTGCAAATATGTCATTTCCTTCCCTTTCCCCTCCGCCTGCCCCCACCCCCAAGTCCTCTGTGCTAGGCTATTCATCATGATGACCGTTATATTATTTGCACTCTCCAATAAAAATGAATGATAACATGCTTATAGCAATAAAGGATGACAACTGGCAAATGCCAGGCTTGCCAAATTCGGCGCTGGTCACCCGCTGGATTGGATGGACACCTTGTCTACGGTGGCGGCCCTTGGTGTGTGTATATGTTGGGAGAAGCAGTGGAGCTTCTTCTCCGAGAGTTGTGCGGACCCTTCAGTCGGAGCTGGCCTTATGGAGGGCAGGGTGGGGGTGGAGCCAGGACAGACAGCCGGAGATTGGATGAGGTCAGAGTGAAGCCACATGCAATGGGTAGTGGCAGCAGTGTCACTCCCTCCCCCTCCCGGAAGCGCCGCTTCCTCCCCCCGCTGCCCTTCCCCCAAAGCGTTCCCTCCTTGCTCACAGAAACCCTGGTTGAAGCTACAGCGTGCTGCCCTGTAACAAGCGTGGCCATGTCCCCCACTGTGATCATATCCTCCTCTGCCCGCTCTGCTGACTCTCGTTCCCCACCTTTGCATCCACCACAAGCTCCTTTTCTTCACCTTCAAGGCTCTCCATGGCCTTGCTCCCCTCTATCTTTCCACCCTCATTTCCTGCTACGTTTCCACCTGGGAACTTTGCTTCTCTTCTGCCGCCCCCCTCACCCATCCTAGAGTTTCCTGATCCCTAGTAAATCGCCTTTGTCCCGTCTCCCATGCTTCTAACCCCCCTAGGCCTGCAACTCCTTCCCTGAACACAGACGCTCTGCTCCCTCCTTTTCAACCATCCCTCCTAAAAACCTACTAGGAGTGTTCAGCACTTATCTTTTTTTTTTTCTTTTTTTTTAATGGGTTAAAAGCACATCTACTTTCAGGGGTTCCTTAAAAAAACCCATTTGTTTTCATTTTATTTTTCATTTATTTAAATAATAAAATAAATAATTTTTAAAAATCAGTTTTAAAATCATTTTAAAAACCAGTGGCAAAAACAGCCACTGGCATAATTCTGTTCATCATGCGCAGCCCTTTTCCATTTTGGGAAAGAGTGCACATGCCCAGAGTGGCCCAGCAGCTATTTTTTATTATATTAAATGGGGGGGACCCCAAATGAATGAAAGCAAACTTATGTTGTTGCTTATTCAATCATTTTCAGAATAATAGTTACTAAAACAAATGGGCCTCCATTCATTTCACTAACAAACAAGAAGGGAACGAATTGCACGCCCCTAAAACCTTCCTCCTCTATCAGGCCTTCTCCAACTCCTGGGCCCTACGGACTATTCATTTGTGCTTCTTCTACTGTCCCATCCTTCATGATCCCCCGACACCCTCGTAACTCAGCTAAGCATGTGTGCCTGCAACTTCTCAGCTTCATAAATGTATTCCTGTTTCTCCTAGGGGTGTGTACCAGGCCCCCGTGTCGTTTTCGTTTTTCATTTTCATTATTCAAAAATGTCGTTTTCGTTATTGTTATTAATGACAATGTTGTTTTTGTCATTGGTATCGATATCGTTATCGATATTGTTTTGGTATCGGTATCATTATCATTATCAATATTGGTACCATTTCGAATGAAGATTTTATTGTTATCGATTCCCATGCATAACTAATATCTATCTAAATCTACGGGAGACAGGGGAAGGGAAAAGAAAAACTATCTATTATCTAATCAATTCTCTAATGTTTATTTATTTATTTCTGCAATTTATACCCTGCCGCTCCTGTAAACAGCTCGGGGCGGCTTCCAGCAATATAAATACATAAAAACAGTATAAAACAATCAACAATAAAAATATTTAAAAGAGGCCCCGGATATTAAAACAATAAGACAGGATAGGGGCAAAAACAACCCTAACCCTAACCCACCCACCCCCACCCCCAAAGGCCTGGGCCTATGTCTATAATATATATCTATATCTAATCTATACTACCTATCTATATATAATGTACAGGGGGGGGAGAGAAGGACAGGGAAAGGGAGAAGGTAAAATGTAGGGTGTGAGGAAGGAAAGGTATTGATAATATAACGAGGGCTAGGAGGATTTTTTTCTGTGCAAGCACCACAGTTCTGTAAACACAACCTGACAAGCAGAACTCTCACAGGTGGAGAGAAAAAGCCTGGCCCTCTTAAAGGGTTGCAGTGCCCTCCCCCAGAGCCCCCCTGATTGGTTGTGGGAGGCAGCAGGCATTGAGCAATCACAGAGTGCATTAGACTGCTGGGGCCTGCTTGCGCTGCTCCTTGGTCAGTGATACATCCATCAGATACTGCTGAGCCGCTCGCCCCTCCCAACACAGGCACAGTTCAAGCGTTCCCTTGTTTAGGGCTCCGAGATGTCTGCTCCCTCCTCCCCTCTCCACATTTTCCCTCCAAAACTCAACTGCCAAAGCACTAATAATAACGACAACGACATTGTCGTTTTCGGTTTCGTTATCATTATTATCATTTTCGTTATCACTATTCTCAGTTGTCGTTTTTGTAATCGTTATTCTCCATTGTTGTTTTCATTATTGCAATAACGAAAACGACAATGACAATTTTCATTATTGTTATTGTAATAACGAAAACGACATCCCTCTGTGCCCCTCCCCTTGTCACTGCCTCCCTATGGCCATTCTAAATTCTTAGCCTCTCGGGGCAGAGACCTGTCTCTGTAATTGTAACTCTTCAGTGCCAAGCCCATTGCTAGGGCTATAATAATAATAATAATAATCTTTATTTTTATATAGCCCCACCCTGCTGTGGCACTCGGATCGCTTCACATATAACAAATGGACACAACTTTTAATCCTCACAACAACCCTGTGAGGTAGGTTAGGCTGAGAGAATATTGTGACTGGCCCAAGGTCACCCAATGAGTTTCTGACTAAAGAGACACTTGAACCGCACCTCCCTATCTCCTGGTCCAAGTACTGCGCACTTAGCCATTACACCACACTGGCTCTCGTATTATAATAATAATGGGTAATTTCAGACGTGACGGGCTGTTTGGCCCGCCACGCTGAACCCTGGACCGGGATCCATCTCGGATCCCTGTCTGTGATCAGGCCAGCCGTCCTTTAGACATGTCAGCCTGATTGCTACCGGGGTTCAGGGAGGGGGCAGGGCTGCGTGGCGTGATGCGACATGCAGCCACTCAGCCCCGCCCCCCCCCACCGTGCTCCCTCGGCCGGGCGCCCACGGGGAGATGGGCGGGCGCAGCGGCCAATGAGGCCACTGCGCCCAATCCTGTATCATGGTTAGGGGCATGGTTCCAGACCGGGGCAAGATAACTGACATTACCTTTGCCCCTTTCCGGATCGTGGCCAAGCTAACCACGATTCTGGAGGTGAGGCCGGCCTCACCTCCAGAATCGTGGTTAGGTTTGACACACACACACACCCCACCAGAGATTCACTGCGGTAGGGGTCAAACAGACGTTCACGGGAACGCCGCCACCACACTGTGGTCCATTTTGGTGAAAGGCATTTTCGTAACGTCTGAAATTACCCAGTAACTAATGAATATGCATCAGCCAGGGAGGCATCGCAAGCTAAAAGCAGGAGGAGCATAGCCCATTAACCCTTAGGGCCAGCTCAGCTCAGCCCACTATAGAGATGTTACCCAAAGGGGGGGGGGGGAAACTGCCTTGGGTCCTCTAGCCTGTCCCTCCCTCTGCCCGGCATTCCTGTGGGATCTTAAATGGCATATTCCACCCTCTTTCTCTGCTATTTAGAATGTCAGCATCTTCAACATAATGCACTACTCCATTATTTTGTCAGCTCCATTTCACATTCCCCTCAGGATAAAGCGTTATTCTGCTCTTACGGAAAATAATTGGGAATAAATTTCATACACAAACAAGAGCATTAAAAAAAAAAAGTCCGAGGAAACAAGCCCCCCCAAAGAATTTCTAATTATGGCAATTTCTTTTTACCTTTTTAAAAGGCTGCAGAGGAATCTATGAGTGGCACGTTGGTAAGCAGCACACTGTGTACGGTACAGAGAAAGCGGAGCATTAGCTGAGCAGGAGCCCTGCCCGGGAGGCAGATGACGGAGACTTCTGTTTTCCCAACTGCAGTCATTGCTTCTAAGCATACAGCGGGCACGGTTTAGTCAATCAGCTCCCTCTCTCTCTGTGGAGAGACAGTTCTCTCTCCCTCCTGTTTGTTTCACAGATTCCAATGGGGCTACTTTGGAGTAAATGGTTTGAGGATGGCAGCCTGGAGAATCAATGGGAAATTTGGCATCGACTTCAATGGATCTTTTAATGAAGCAGCACAATTAAGCATGAGAGACCCCTCATTAGTGAATGAGAGATGAGGTCTCTTTCTTTAAAGGATGTCTCTTCGGTTCAGTATGTCATGATCGAGCAGAGCAGAATTAGAACTGAAACAGTTTATCTGTTGCTAGCCCAGGGGTGGCTGGTGGGTTTTGATGTTGGAGGGGCACTGGGGCAGTAAGGCCAGTGGGCCTAGGGCGGAGCCAGGGGGACGGTAGGCGGAGCCAGGGGGACGGTAGGCCAGTGGCATGGCATAACCCAGCAGCAAGGAGTTCCCAGGGTTAGCATCGGATGAAAGAAAAACAGTCTACATGCACATCAAGCTTAAAATAAATAACTTTATAAACCCAAAACACAGGGACCCATCCTTGTAAAGCACCCCAGGCCCCCATCCTCTGTTCTCCGAGTCCCCACGCAACTCACCCCCGCTTCCCCAGTGTCTCGTTTCCGCAGGCTGCGGGCCTGGGGACCAAAGACCAAACCAGGGCAGGAAGGGGAGAAGGGTGTAAGGAGCACAGGAAACACTATTCCACACAGCTTCTTCTGTCTTCTTATTACCAACAAGCCTTATATGCTAGCTGGCAGCCAATCAGAAAGCTGGGAGGTGGGGCAGAACTGGGACAGACAGGAGCATGGGTGTGGCCAGGCCAGAGAAGGGAGGCTTCTTTGGGGGAGTGGCTGGAGCCAAGGCAGAGTAGAACACTGGTGCTGAAGACATGGCCCCCACTCCAAGAATCCTAAGGACATGGGTTCTAGGCCCAGGTCCTGACAGAAGCTAGAGAAACGATTGCCAAAGGAGTTAGAAGTTTTGTACTCGACTCTAACGGAGACCAGCAGGTCCTGCTGGACTTGGGTCAAGCTCACCCAAGTCCTTCTGCCCAACCCCAGGCTTCCCACTGGTGGGAGGGAGACCCCATCTCCACCAAGCCCTATGATGCTAGAACGTTCTTGTTGGGGTAGAAGCACATCAGAAAAGGGGCAGGGTTACGTACCTCCCAAGAGTCCCTTTTTAGGAGGGACATTGGCCTGTTTGGGTGCCGAATCCAATGGTCCCCCTTTCGCAGGAGAGAAAGACCAAGCCACCAGAATTCAAGTCTTCTGGTTGCCTCCCAGGAAAAGACCCCGAGAGGGCAATGGAGAGGTGATAGAATGACAAAAAAAAACACTAAGTGGAATAAGAAGCAGGAGACCATCTTTATCGACTTGGAAAGGGTCCAAGTTGGGGAGGGGTGTGTGCATGTAAGCACATGAGGGGGAGGAGTTTATTCGCTAGGGGGAGGAGTTTATTGGCCGGCAGGGCTTGTCTCTCTTTGACCACTCAGAACAATGGGAGTTATGGGGTTAAGGCACTTCCCCCTTTCCAACTCCGGATTGCAGGGTTGAGCACCCTCGCTGCTTGCATTTCGACAAAAATAGGTATCTTCCTTCTGAAAGCAAGGACTCTCATGTGGAGTATTGCTGAATAATGCGAGGAGAATTCGTAGTTGTGTCGCTTGGCTCGGGGAGTGCTTTGCCTCCACGCTGGAACGACGAGGAGTTTTCCATTAGCAGGAACCGAAATAATTGTGTTATTAAAAAGCTGCCAAGAGGAGCAGCCTCGGATTCCTCTATGGCCTGGGTGGTTACAGCATTGCATGCCGTAATTATAAGGCTCTCTAGCGTGACTGGGAGCCAAGGCACGAGGGCTTTCAACAGAGTGTTATAAAATAGGTTTATAATGAGAGTGGAATGTATATTGCCTCCCTTGCTGACATACGTGGGGTGTGCCCATGTGTGTGAATACTAGAAACAACATTTATCTTTACCTTTCTTTTTTTTCTTTTTTTTTTTCCAACCCTCTCCGGCGTTGGTTGCTTGTGGTTTTTTTTTTTAAATGCACCAACCACCCTAACATTGAGGCATAATGTTTGGAACACTGCAACATGGGCTGGAGCCGTTCCTCTGTAGCCGGGGATATGCACTTGAATTATTTCCTGAGCCTGTGAAGTAATGAGACTCCTCGGCCCCCGCTGAAGTCAAAGAGAGTCGAGCGGCTTGGCGAAGAGCTGGATAGAATCATAAACCGCCAGCATTCGAAGGGGACCGTGCGGGTTATCTGGTTCGGTCCCCTGCTTGGATGCAGGGGGGCTACAGGTACACGACAGATAGCTGTCCAGCCTCTCTTTAAAAACCTCCGGGGACAGAGGGCCAGTGACCGCCGTGGGCCGCGTGTTCCATTGCCACACGGTTTGCCCGTTATTTCTAGTCCCGCTTCTGTGGCAAAGGAGATCAGTTCCTTGCCCACTTCTTGGTGGCAGCCCCTTTTGATATTTGCAAGCTGTTATCGTGCTTCCCTTTAGTCTACTTTTTGCTCGGCTAAACATACCCAGTTCCTTCAGCCTCTCTTAAGATTTGCTTTCCAGACCCCTTTATCATCCAATTCGGCAATGCCCTTCTTGAAATGAGGCGCCCCAAAATGGACACAATACTGCCCCGCCTCCCTCCCCCAGCCAGACCAAATTCCTGCCCTTGGCCTTGACGCGGCAGCACACAGTGGGCGACAGCACCTGCGGCTCAAAGCCCTGCAGCGGAGCTCACCCCACAGCAGGGCAGAGGGGGCCCCAGCACACGTATGGAGTAAGGCTGCTCCAGGACGCATCGCATAGCAGCCAGATGCTTGCCCCGCTGGGTGGCAGGAGGGAAGCTTGTGCTTTTCAGTGACGTGTGAAAGCATCTGTATGTTATGGAGAGATTTCAGCTTGTCTGGCCCAGTGTGTGTCTGTGTGGGGGGGCGGGGGCAGTTGAGAACAGGCAGCAGTGGGGGCTAGCTATCTGGAATTTCTAGCAGTTGAAAACTCCCCCACGCTAGGGTGGCCACTGCCGCACCACCAGAATAGAGGGTGGTGATTTACATAAAATTTGCATATGCTAATTTATGTGCATTTATGCAAATTTACTATGATTAAAATTAAAATGACTGTAACCAGGCCATCTGCACCTGCTCACTCCATTATAAAGTGCTGTTGAGGGGAGCCAATGGGACAGCCATGGGGAGAGGTGGGGGCACAGGGGAAGAGGGGGTACCCATAGGATGTGAGGGGGGGCACGCGGGGCATGGGGAGTAACCCCCTCTCTCACACAGACACACACACACTCAACTCTCTGACACACACTCTGACACACACATAGACATACACTCTCTCTCTCACACACACACACACACACACAAAGCACTCTCACAAAGACAGACACACACATTCTCTGCTCTCTCACACTCACACAAAGACACACACTCTCACACAGAAAAAAAACACACGAGGCTGACAACAGGAGCCCCCCTGGCATTGCCCCCCACCCTCACTTATTTATTTTATTATTTATTACAGGTATTTATATCCCACACCCTCCTGCACACTGGAAGCTCGGGGCGGCAAACAACACACGTTATCTACCAAGGATGGAGGATTTTGCGCTCTCTCGTCCAATGAGACATTTAAAAATCCCCACTTTGTTTAAACCTGCCTCCTTCCTATAGGGATGCAGCTATGGTAACGCTCCCATTTGGTTCTGTCGAGCCAGGATTCCCCTGGCAGATACTGTCCCGTGAAGGCACTGACGGGGATGAAGGGGCCTGGCCTGGAATTCTTTGCAGCTAAGGATTCCGCTGCCTTTTGGGGAGGCACTGGTGACCCACACAGCAGCCCACCCTCGCTAGTAAGGCCGGACCAGGCACCTGAGGCTCCCTAGGCCCTCATCTGAGGGGAGTGATGCTCGCCATCTCAGGCAGGAAGTGGGAGGACACTTCAATCTCTCCTCTTTGTATTCATGAGAGGCAGAGCCACATCTGCATTGTCCAGTGTGTGAAGAAAAGCCAGGTGCTTCTTATGCTCCTCCTCCATTAGCACCAGCAGCATCTTTCCTGCAGCTTCCCGGACACCTGCCTCACCTAACAGTAACGCCACAACTCAAAGGCTCCTCCCAGCTCCGCGGCCTGGGCCAACATATCTCCTTCCTTCCCTCTCATCAGCTGACTGACTGACCTGACTTGCTGCCGGAGCATTTCAGCAGCAAGCGCTCTAACCTGCAAACGGAGCAGTCCGACTGGCTGCTTGGTTCCGGCGCACAGCCTTGCTCTAGTGGGATTCGGGAATGGCATCTAGCCCCCTGCCCACCAGCACAGTGAGTGACACTGCTAGCCTGCAGTGCCTTCTCAGCTGCTGCTGCCTCATCACCTCCATGAGCCACCCCTGCTCATGACGCTGCCTGCTTGCCTGCCTCACACACATACAACTCACTCGCACAAGCCTTGCCGGTGCTGGGGTCACCTCAGTCAGGAGATCACGTGACATATGGTGAACCGTGGTGGACATCTGGCGGGGGTCACAGACGTTCATACAATCGCTGCCACCACACGGGATCCACTGTGATTCAATGTGGTGAACAGCGATCTCTTCACATCTGAAAATACCCCTAGATGAAAGATGAATATATCTTGAATGGGTACAAAACCTTCTTTAAGGCTGCCTCAAGAGATAAGGATAAGGGTAGATGGTCTGGGGGCCTTGCTATGTTTATATCAGTGACTATTCGCTGCGAGGCTAAACAACTGGATATTGAATCAGGCTGTAATCTTACAATTCCATTATAGGAATCCCCCGATTATTACGAATGTATATATTCCTCCTAGGAGGAAAAAATCCCAAGAAGAGCAGTGGTTGCCATACCTAGTGGGTTTAACTGATCTCTTCGGAGATCAATATGGTTCAGCAAAAAACTTACTTGCAGGGGATTTTAATTCATGGGTTGAACAAGCTCATACAAGGTTACAGGATGACATCGAGGACAATTGGTTTATTTGCTCCCCAAATATGATTGCTCAGAAAACCAACTCAAGCGGGCACAAGCTAATGGAATGTATGTATAAACAAAAGTTTTGTATGTTAAATGGAAGATTTGCTTCCAACTACCCTGGGGCTATTACTTATTTTGCAATGAATGCCTCAAGTACAGTTGATGTGCCGGTCGAACGTGCTAGTTAGCACAAATATGAGTCCTTTGAGGTTGCCCTTAGGGATGAAAGTGACCACTTCCCACTCTTATTTAGTTGTCAAGGTATATCTCAAACAACTTGTAGTTACCCACAGAGTAATAACATAGGGTTGAGGAAAGTGACTTGGACTCTAGAAATGAGGAACTTAGTAGAGGAAAATCACCTGATATGGTTAAAGAGGTCTCCAGCTGTGACACACACCTATCCCGGCTATAGAATTGGAAAATATAATTTACTTATTACGGATTTGCAAAGCGTGCTAACCAGGCCAGGAGGTAAACAGGAGAACAAGTCATGGCATAAGTCATGGTTTGATGCAGATTGCATCAAGGCAAAGAAAGAATTAGTAGGACAATTAAAACTATGGAAGGAAAGTAAGGGAGGTGTAGATCTGACTCGGATAAGCAAAATTACAAGCAGAAGCTTGCTTACAAAAGGAAGAAATTTCAAGACCTTAGGGTAATTTCAGACATGACACCACCACAGTCAACCACAGTGGATCCAGTGTGGTGGCTGTGATCGCGTGAACGTCTGTTTGACCCCCGGCAGATGTTCACCACAGTGAATCTCTGATGGGGGTAAAAACTAACCACAGTTCTGGCTCAGAGACCAGCCTCAGGGCCAGAACCGTGGTTAGATTGGCCACAATCAGGAAAGGGGCAAAAGTAACGTCGGTTACCGTGCCCTGTTCCGGAATCAGGCCCCAAACCATTCTACGGGATCGGGCACAGCGGTCTCATAGGCTGCTGCATCCGTCCATCTCCCCAAGGGCGGGCGGGCGTCATGGCGCGGGGGGTGGGGCCAAGCAGCCGCACGTCGCACCGCTCGGCCCTGCCCCCTCTCAGATCCCACAGAGTGATGGGGCCGGCATGTCTAAAGGACAGATGGCTTCATCATGGACTGGGGTTCAGCGTGTTGGGCCTCCGGGCCCAGCACGTCTGAAAATACCCTTAGCTGGGAGAAATTGATTAATGTAGTGAAACAGGAGGATCCTAGGATCTTCTGGTGCTTGATCTCTGGGCGTCCTAATGACAGAAACATAGTTGTTGATGCTCATATCGATGTTAATAGGCCTCCTCCTATACTAGTAAGTTTAAAGAAGAGATGGGAAAGGAGTTATAAGACATACACCCCTTGAACCCTTTCACTTGTGTGAATGGGGTGGCCTCATTGGAAAATTATTTGATATCCTATGGGCAGTTAGCCAACATTACTGCAACTCTTACGCCTAAGAATGTGGCAGGCCTTGATTCGGTACCTCCGCCACTCCAGGCTATTAAAGAAACCCAAGACTGGTGGATCCCAATTTTGGAGTGGGTCATCAACAATATTATCTTGTATGATATATTCCCTGAAAATTGGAAACAGAACACCATTGCCCCTATTTTGCCCCGAGCTGCTTCGCAGGATGGGGCGGTATAAAAATCTACGAAATAAATAAATAAAATAAATATTTTTAAGAAGGGAGATAGGCCTAATCTGGATTGTTACAGGCCTATAAACTTGATTAGCATCCCAGCGAAAATATATGGCCGGCATCTGTTAAACCATCTTTTGAGCAGAGTGGAAGAAAATAATATCCTGGGTGAAGAGCAGGCGGACTTCCGCCCAGGATATTCATGTGTAGATCAGTGCTTTGCCCTATGCTAGATTGTCAAGAAATATTTGAATAAAAAGCTGAGGATTTATGCTGCTTTTATTGATCTTAAAGCAGTCTTCGATATGATCAATAGATCCATGCTATGAGGGAAACGGAGAGCTATGGGTATGGACCCAAACCTGATCAAATTGTAGAATACTATAAAGATATTACAGCCCATGTAAAATAAGGGGCCAGGGGAGAGTTCTCTCCCCAAATCTCTATGATGAAAGTAGTAAGACAGGGCTGTGTCCCAGCCCCAGCACTGTTCAATTTATTTTTGAATGAGGTATGACCATGTCTTTAAAGAAGAGATCAAAGCTACTACCAACCAAAAATGTATGAAAAATATATATATATTTATTAATGACACAAATTTATGTATGTCTTTATCTTATCTATAAATAAGGTAATATCTCCATACAATCTAAAAACAACTATGTGTAAAAACATATACATAAAAAATTATATATAAAGACAATGATCAAACCCTACGCGTTTTCGGGTTATACACTCTTCCTCAGGGGTATCGTTTAAATATATAATGGCGTCCCATTCAAAAAGAACCTGCAAGGTTCACAAATGAGGAGTTGCATATAGTCTTCAACATTTCTTTCTGAGTTTCTTCTCTCACAGCTTAACAAGCATGCTCATCTATGTATTGTAGAGTCCGAGCAACCGGCTGTCTTAGCAAACCTAACAAACCTGTTGGAAATTGAATATCCCCTCTCAGTGCCTAGAATCGGGGTTGATATTTGTGAAAAGATTGTGGGCATATCAAGGAGCCTTTCAACGGCCCAAGAAGGCGGTAAATAGGCCTGCCGTTTACGGACCCACTGTTACAGTTCCATATTCCCCACCCCCACCCCATTCCCCAGGGCACTGCAGTAGACTTCCAAGACTTAGAGGGCTTGACTTGAAGCACCGTCGCTGCTGAGGGCCTCCAGCAGGCTCCCTCGCCACGGCGTGCTCCCTGCTCTGGATCGTGAATGTGCAAAATGGCCCCATGCACAAAATGGCCATTGCCCCTAAAATGGCAGTGACATCATTTTGGCCACCGCCATGTTGGTTAAGGATGGCAGCTGTTTGTGCACATACAAGATGGCCCCGTAGCACAAGATGACGCTGCAGCAAGGGAGCCTACTGGAGCCCACACAGCAGCAGCGGCACATCAATCAAGCCCCCCAAGACCAGTAAGTAAGTAACACGCTGGGGCCATGAGGAATGGAGGAGGTTAGACCCACTGTCCCAGGGAATTGGGGTGAGGAAATTTCCCACTGACTTCAATCGGAAAAAATCCAAAACCACAAATCCAAATCCAGAATTAAATCCGGATTCCCACAAGAAACGAAATGGGGGGGGAAACAAAATGGAATTCCCTCTGGTGAACCACCCCTACTAAATAAGAGTAAGAGTTTGACCCATCAAACCATACCCAAATTAACCTTAATACTTACTATGCTCTACAACTCGAGAGTGGGTTATTTAATTGCCTATGGCAATCCAGGTACTAATGGTTTAACAAGCCTCATATATTTAGTATTTGGGTTGTTGCAAAAGAGAGGGGTTGTATGTGGCTGGGATGAGCATGCCCTTTAATCCGTCCTTGCATCAGACTGAACTGAGGGAGCCAACTTATTATTTTGTCCTATCAATAATGTTCAGTTTACCAGACAAAGGATGGCCTGTCCCAGTATTATTTATAGTGCACCAGCAATGTGACTGGTGCTGAACAGTCAGGATTTGAGACAGGTCCCTGCTTGCAATTTATTTATTTATTTATTTATTTCTCCCCTGCCTTTCCCCTAAAGCCCAGGGTGGCTTACATCAATAAAAACAAAAAATACAATAAACATCCCTTTTTAAAAAACCCACCCTCTCCCCTAAACTAACCCACCCCAACCTTTATTCCTGCCAGTGCCTATTGAATGCTTTGCCAAAAATACAAGTTTTATACTACCTCAGTCCCAGGCTCTGACGTACCTCCGGGGATGGACAGGAGAGAGGAGAAATATAGGAAGAGATGGGGAATACATTGAATAATTTGAAAAGTTACAAGTCCACATGCTTAGCTACAACTTAGGAAGAGACTCTGAACTTTCCAGTGGCTTTTCCAGCACTCAGTCTGGATGTCAAGTCCTGGCAACAGTAGGGCTTGAACTCAGGTACCTTTGGGGTTGGAGAGCAAGCACCTTATCTACTCAGCCATCTAGCTTATCAAACATGCTCCTGGAGCCAGGACCAGTTGCTCCTCCATCTCCATGGCCACCTTGATGGGCTGAGCCTCATCTGTCTCCCTATTGGCTGCTCAGACTGTATAAGGCGTGCACAGGAAACAGGAAGCGTCTCCTCAATGCAGGCATACTGTAGCCTGTGAACAGAGACTCCTTAGGCGGTATCCCAGTCCTCCAGCTTCCTTGCACTCCCATGTCCTTAGCTTTCCAGACTTTCCAGCCCGTGGGGCTGCAGTGCCAGAGTGTGAGTCAAGACCAGCTCTTGCTAGGCTCGGACACCAAGTTCTCTTTGCCAATGCCTCTTGCGGGCTGATGTGGCAGCAGCTGTTACCGCGCCACGATTCCATTTCGGAATTGCCCGTGCCACACCGCGGGTTTTCTGCTGACATTCCGTTAATTCTGCCGGCATTCTGCAAATTCGGAAACTATCGGAAAAATTGCGGAATTGTCGGAAACTGTCAGAAAACCGCTGTTTCACTGTTTTGTGGTGCTGGCGGAATGGCGGAAGTAGCGGAAATGTCATGTTTCCGCTATTTTGCGAAGCCTGTGGAAGTAGCAGAATGAAATTAGGGGAACTGCGGAAGTAGCGGAATGAAACTAGCGGAATGAAAGCCTCTGCCACGCCGTACCACTAATTGCGGAAATGCTGTTTTCGGCGGAAATAGCTACCGCTGCGACATTCCTCTACAGCCCTAGTGCCCTGTGGATTGAAACTTCACTGACAACTCTTGAAGCCGCGTAAAACAGAATAGAAGCCCATCGTAGCTGTACTGGCTCTGTAGACCTCAGGGACAGCAGTGGTTATTGGGTCTGTTGGACAATACAACAACCTTTTCCTCCAGTCCCTGTTCTGTCTATACAAATAGCACTCTAAATGTAGCTGATTACTGCAATGGTTAACTTAGGGCCTTTTCAAATGGGTGCGCCCCCCCCACCGCACATGTGTGCAGATGGGGGGGGGGCACCCATGCAAACACCATGCCAGGTGCAGTGGGGATGGGTGGGCACCTGTAGGAACAGCGCCCGCAGTGGGTGGGGGTGCATGCACGCTTCTGCGCTACACCCATCTCCATCCATCACCCACACATGGAGCAACGGATTCCAATGCCGGTTGCTCCATGCGTGGAGATGGGTGAAAATGGGTGTGCGCCTGTAGGAATGGGCACACACACACACCCCACGCACCAACAGCCCGTTTGAAAAGGGCCCTAGACCTTGTTAATTCCGCTCTATCCTGAGGTAACTGGTGATGTTTTCCATGTCCAGGGATAATTACCCCACTTTAAAATAAGAGGTGTGTCCTTGATTCAAAGTTAAGATACAGTTCCCCTGGAATTCAGGAGCTGTGTATATTTATTTAGGGTGATTTCAGACATGATGGGTCCTTCGGCCCGCCATGCTGAACCACGGTCCGGGATCCATTTCGGATGCTGGACAGGAATGTGCCCAGCCATCCTGGCAGATTCCTACAGGGGATTGGGGAGGGGGGCGGGGATGCGCGGTGCGACGTGCAGCCCCACAGCCCCGTTCCACCGAGCTCCCCTGGCTGCCCGCCCTCCGGGAGACGGGCGGACACAGCTGCCAATCCAGCCGCTGAGCCCAATCCATCCCGGGGTCTGGGCCATGATCCGGAATCGGCCAAGGTAACAGATGTTACTTATGGCCAATTCCAGACCGTGGTCCAGTTAACCATGATTCGGAACCTCTGGGTGGCCGGAGGTCCAGAATCGTGGTCAAAATGATTCCCGCAGGAGGTTCACCGTGGTGAACCTCTAGTGGGAATCCTTCAGAAGTTACGAGACTTTTGGTCACCACAGGGGTCACTGTGGTTGACCGTGGTCTCATAACATCTGAAATTACCCTTATTTATTTATTTCAACCATTTTGTAACCTTCTCCCATCCTGCCTCAGGCAGCTCGGGGCAGCAAACATATAGGTAAAACAACAATATAAAACATAAAAACAACTAAAATCATCACAGATTTTTTTTAAAAAGTAATGAGGAAGTAAAACAAAAAGCAAACTCCACCACCACTCTAACCCCCCACCCCACCCTTTATCCATCTCCCTCACAAAAAGCCCAGCGGAACAGCCAGGTCTTACACATTTGTCAAAAGGAGGAGAGGTCCGGGGACACCCGGGCCTCTGCTGGGAGGCAGTTCCACAGCCTCAGCGCGGCCACCAAGAACGCCCTCTCCATCGTCGCCCCCCGAGCAACTCTGGGGACTTTGAGAAGGGCACTCCCGGCGGACCACTGGGGCTGATGTAGTGCGCAGGGAGTGAGGTGGTCCTGCAGGTAGGTAGGGCCGAGACTGTGTAGGGCTTTATAGGTCAGCCCCAACACCATGAAGCGGCCCGGAAGACTATAGGCAGCCAGTGCAGAGAACGGAGCACTGGTGTATATGCTCTGAAGCAAGGCATCCAACCTCAGTATTAACTCCCGTGAGGTAAACCACTTCAAGGTACAAAAAGCCCTTAAACATGATTTTTCTGGACAGATCAAAACAGGAACACTGTGCTCAATCAAATCTTTTGTTTCTTTATGGGTATCAGGCCTAATTTGGTTGGCTGGCCTCCTGGGCAAGGCAATACAGTTGGGGTTGCCTGGGTCAGTAAGGAGTCTGGCTCAGTATTTTTACAGCTACCACAATTCAGCTCATGCATGTTGTGCTAGGTGAGTACTTCATGCTGGAAACACTCCCCTAGTGTGATGTGTATTTCAAACCCTAATTCTGTAGCTATGCATTGGCTACCCACTAAGCCTGCCTAGTTGGCCCCATGCGCTTCCTGCCTGTCCCTGCCCTCTGGGCCCCAGGGAGCAGCAAGAAGGAGGAGCTCTTGAGGGGATGGTTCTGTGGACCCACTCTTGCTCCTGTCACCACAGCTTATTGCTCCCCAGGACTGGTTTGTCCCTGCCCAGCCCCGCTCCAACAGCAGGTGAGTAGCCACGGGCTCCCCGTGAGCTGTTATGTGTACATGCACAGATGCAGCCCATAACGTCTTCAGGAGTGACCATGCTGGCAATCCTGAACATGTAGGGAGCATAATATGTATTAGCACCCCCTTAGTGAACTTCCGAACAGTTAAAGCTGTGCAGCCAGTGGTAGAACCAGATGACTAAGGAGGTTGTAGGATCACTGTCCCTGGAGGCTTTCAACAGGAGGCTGGGGGGTGACTACAGGATGTAATTCTAGTAATCTAAGTGGGGTTTGGACTAGATGACCCTCAAGACCCTTCCCATCTCTATGGGTGAAAACAGACATGCACCTTAACTCCGCTTTAACATTTCTTATGCATGTTGCAGGGCTGCATAGGGAGCCAACACAGCCCTGCAACATGCATAAGCAATGTTAAAGCAGAGTTACGTGCATGTCTGTTTTCACCCTATGATTTTCTGGAGGAGGTGGGGAGTCACACGTTGCAGCACTGGAGGCAAGATTTGTAGTTCTCCCTCTCATTTCATACACATTCCAGAAGTCTTGTCGTCTTTGCCCTAGTACCATATACAGAAGTTTTATAAAGAATTGCCCAGTTCTTCCAAATCATGGTCCCTCGTTGATTCTTTTCTGAGTGTTTCACAAACAATGCATTATCCTTTCATTTTGTTTCTACAAGAGATGGCAGTCATGCTTGAGGCTGCATACAGAAAGTCTAAGTAGCCAGGTAAATCTGACACTGAGGATCATTACCTAAAATGTGAAGAGACCAAAGGCCAAGGTTTCCAAAACGAGTCAGTGCTTTGCTTTTAGGTTTTTAATCTTTGATGGAAACAACGGAATGAGACTCCTGATTCCCCATGTCAGTACAGCATCACAGTCCCTCTGAAACTAGTACCATTACATGGAGCTGTCCGAAGCAAGACGATGTTGCCACCTACTGAGATAACTAGGGAAGCTACAGAGCAAAACCATCACTTATTTTTTTAAAAAAAAATTCCACAAATTATGAACTGTTTCACTCTCTTATGCTGGAGCATGAGGTTCAAAGTGCAGCCGTTCTATGCACAGATTGAGAGGGAAGTATCAGGACAAAAGGCGACCAGATAAAGAGACGGCAACTTTTTTAGAAAAAGAAAACTTGGAGATACTTCCACAAAACTTCTGTCCCATTTTTCAACCCACTGTCGAGTGAACAGATTTAAAATATATATATATATATTGACAAAAACAAGGAAAAGCCACAACAAATGGGCCGTTTTTGATTTGCTAATTGTATTTAAATATTTGTTTCCATTAATCTTCCAATTTAATTTAGCCAATTTTGAATATTTGTATGAAAATTTGACTTCTTTGATTAGTCCAATGATTAACAAAGCTAAAGTTTGAAATACGAATTTGTTAAAACTCACTCACTCATCTTTCACTGCATGTCACAAACAAGCCAGTCATAAATTTCAAATGAATTTGTTGAACAAAATTAACAATTTAACAAATCACAAATACATACCATTTATTAATTAATTAATTATTTATTATTAATTATTATTATTATTATTATTATTATTAATTTTATTTAGCACCAGCAATCTACCTGGTGCTTTACAGTTGTTAATTATAGATAGATCCCTGCCCCAGCAGACTTACAATCTAGGAAAGACAAAAGAGGGGAGATGAAAGGGAGGCGTACACGAGGAGGAACAGGAATACATTCATAATTAATAAAGACAAAGTTTGCAATGCAAATGTGAGAAGTTGCAGGGGAGAAGGGGACCCTGAGTAAATGAGGGTGTAAACTAAGGGGAGCTAAGGCAAGTCTGGTGGAAGACATAGGTTTTTATGAGGGACGCCAACGTTGGGCAGAGGAGGGGGCAGAACAAAGATATTCAGGGAGGGAGTTAATGACATGAATAAATCTGAGTGTTTCACAATTCTTATTTTTTGGAGTGGGGGGGATGACAAACTTGCAAACAGGAGATGAATTTTGAATGTCCATAATGTGAATCCAAGGAAAGTGATGAGTACATGATCTGAATATTCCTTTCCATTTGACATCAAACGGTCATGATAGGAAAACTAATTCAATATAAAGAAAGGGATACTATCAGTATTTTACTAGGCTTGGGTAAGAAGCAAAGCAGCTCGCATCAGGTATAAAATTGTTTTTTCCATTTAAAAAAAATGACATTGGGTGTTTTTAGACACACATTTCTCCTGGAAGTTTGCTGTAACATCCAGAACTTTCTCTGTGTCTAAATCACTCATCCAGATCTTAAACATCCGGCTCTTTGAACTTCTGTGTGAAACTTCTCCCAGAACTTTTGTGTGTAAAAAGTTCTCCTGGTAAACTGCTTTGCTCCAAGCAGCTGTGGTCACTTGGTTTCCATGGCAGCCTGTCACGTCTACAGCTGCGGCTACTTTAGGCTGCCTCAGGGCAGTGTTTGTGTGAAGAATGCATCCAGGAACTGCTTCAGGGCAGCGTGTGTGTGTGAAAAATGAATCCGGAACTTACTTGTGAACCCAGAAGATTGAAACATCCAGAACTTTAACGTGTGCCTAAAAATGCCCAATGTCTGTGGCCAGCGGGGGGTAGATGACTAATGGTTTGCTGCATTTCCCCCCCAGAAAGAACGTGAATCTTCATAGTTAATGTATATGATGTGAGACTGTTCCAACTTTAAGTTTCTCTGTCATTGGTAACATTAATAAAAATGTTTTGTGCGGTGGCTGCTCCCAGCAGGGAAACAAAGAATCGAGTAAACATGGAAGGAACATTGGGTAAAAACAGGTGTGTGGCCGTCGCAGTGGCTCCCCAGCCCAGCACCCCACTCCCACCATGACAGACAGCCATGGCAGCTGATGAAAGGCAGCCATGGACTGGCCATGGTGACCCCCAGCCCACAGCAGATAAGACAGACCAGAACAGACATGCTGGCCCGTTCTGCCATGCATGGGCAACCCTTAGCCCAGGCTGTGACCTTGGCGATTTTCTGAGGACACAACCTGGGCTAGTTGACTACCCGGCCCGGGGCAGAAGCAGGCCAACATCTGGTGGCACCAGAACAGACATGCCAGTTGCTCCCAGGCCACAGTGGGCCAAAGCAGGCCTAATTGGACCACCGTCATGTCTGTTTTTACCCATTGTGTGCTGGAAATACATTCCTTAGTTACATCTCCCCTAAGCACCTTATCCTGCTTGTTTGCTAGAAACAGCAGGAGTAGATGGCAGTCAGATCAGGGAACCCCCTCCCCCATCCACTTTGTTCTACTCCTGCTAGGACCTGATTGGTTAATATCCTCTCCCCAGGATGTTTCTTATCTCTTTGTGTCTGAGAGATATTCAGAGAGCTTCTGGTACTTCCCTCCTGAACACACACATTGTTCTATTGGTTTTATCTCCTCTTTTGACTTTTATGATTGTTTAGAATTTGGGGATTGAGTTGATATATGAGGTATTTTTGATCATTGCACCAGCATTTTTTGTGGGCATGGGATTATGTTAATTGTACATACATGTAGGATTTTTGGATTGTAATAAATAGTTGTACCTTTGTTTTTTGTTGTGATTGTGGTTGCGTTTTAGCCTTTGGCTGAACAGAGGTACAGTTGCTGTTGAGGATCCTCACCCCGGTTGAGGTGGTTTGTGGGTGAAAACAGACAACCACCCTTTAACCACCCTTGGTGGTTATTTATGCATGTTTCAGGGCTGTATTGGTGCCCTATGCAGCCCTGCAACATGCATAAATGACCACCAAAGGTGGTTAAAGGGTGGTTAGCGTCATGTCTGTTTTCACCCTGTCACATTCTCTTACGTGACACTGTGGTATAAGATCAGTTTGTGATGCCAATTGGCCAGCAGATTTTGTCAACCAAATATTCTGTGCTGTGACCACCCTAACTTCTCTCCTCCACTTGTTACTGGGAAGTCAGAAGCATCTGTTTAGGAAAGAGCCAATAGAGATTCTCTTATGTCCTCTGTGTTACCCTCAGGCTTGACATATGTGAGATACGTTTAACATATTGGCTACAGTCTGGACATATTGGCTTTAGTTTGGACATAAAGGCCTGGACATATTTGGTTTTCTGATAGCTTTTCCCCTGCTTAACTTTTAACCTTGTTAGTAAAATTTCAGGGAAATATGAGTAAGTTCACATTTAGGGAAGTAGAGGCACACAGCTGATGAAACATCCCTGTTGCACAAATGGGTTGCAAGATTTAGGTTTAAAGTAGCTTAAAAACAGGATATTTCATGGGTGGAGGTAACGACTTTAGTTCCCCAATATCTTAACCACAAAAGTTGTCACACATTTATAATTTTATACGTGCGTCAGTCTCTTTTAACCCTGCTATTGGTAGTTATTAATATATTAATTACTTAGCCTGAGTGTGATGTCAGTTTTCTTATAAAAGTTTAAGTCACCAAGGAAATGTTACCTTAGATGCCATGAACCCTCCCGTGGTGCTTTGGTCACCATGGTGATCCTCTGGTCACATGATCTTCTATCTTCCTTGAGCTTGTTTGCCTGGGTAACTAAGCTAGTTTTAAGTTTATTACTTTAACTTTTGTAGTTTAAATACTAAGAACAATCTTAAGTTTTAACTTTAATTATAACTATGTAACATGCACCTTTGAAATACTTTTCTAAACCACCTATCAAGGTTTTACTCTGTTTTGGGGTCTTGTCCTATAGAAAATGCTTTTACTATGTTTTCATAATTATTTTCAATTATATTCTTATTACTAATTATGTCTCTCTCTTCATTTATTTAGTCATTTCAGTCTCTCTGGGTATTTCCATAATTTAGCTGTTTGTCCAGGTTTTGAACCTGCGTAATTATCAATCAATTATCAATTACAATTAGGAAAAGGATCCAATAAATTAATAACCAAATCAATATTAACCTAAAACCTGGCAACACCTGTCACAGCGCTGCAGGATGTGATTGTGATGATAACTGGCCAGCCTGGATGTGTAAACTATGGGTACTTTCAGACATGACGCTAACCACCCTTGGTGGTTATTTATGCATGTTGCAGGGCTGCATAGGGAACCAATACAGCCCTGCAACATGCATAATTGACCACCAAGGGTGGTTAAAGGGTGGTTAGCGTCATGTCTGTTTTCACCCTATGTCTCCTGATTGCTGGGATGCTATCCCTAAAGTCCCAGTTATGTCCCTTCTGTGCCCGCCTGAAGACTGCCTCCTATGCCTGCCTCAAAGCCACTACCGATTGGTCCTGTAAAGCTGGAAGCAGGCAGTAATTGGCCAGTGAATGTGTCTGTCAGTCTTTTGGGTTGCTCCACATCCTCCCTCCTACAGCCTCCCTCCCCCTGCCATGCCAGGTGCCTGCCTCTTGCTGGCACTGCATGTGCTGCTATTTATCTGAAGAATGATCTTCAAGGGGACAACTTCAATTGCTTATAAAATTGGGTCCCTTTATCAAATTGTCCTGTCATTTGAAAGAGATGACAGGGAAGGTATGTGATACATCCCTGCTAAATATCTTGTAAACAGGATGGAATATAAAAATGTTACAGCTGGAGATGTATTTTCAAGTTAATGTCTTATACCGTCGGGACCCTTTATCCAATATTTCTGAAATTTGGCAGGATTGGTACACAAGTGAAGGGGCATATATTCCCCAGGTTTCATGCAAATTGGATGGAAGATAAAAAAAAGGTGTGGGGAGGTGGGAGGGTTGGGAGGGGGGAAACTCTGGAGTAAGGGCGAACAGCCTAGAGGGAGGGGTCAGGATGGAGAAGACGGGGGGAGCGGCCATAGGGGTGGCTGTGAAGCGGGGACGGTATGGTCCAAGGGGCCAGGTGACTCGTATTCCCAGGGGACCTACGTTCCTTGTGGAGATTGAGAGGGTCACCCCCCACTGAGGGTGAGAGAGGATCAGGGTCTAGGGTCTGCCTGTAAAGAACTGCTGCTGCTGAATGCAAGGTCCGTAGTGAATAAGGCCCCAGTTATCCGGGATTCAATTCTGGATGGGGCAGCAGACCTTGCATGCATTACAGAGACCTGGCTGGATGAGGGGGCGGGACCTGTTTTGGCAGACCTTGTTCCAGCCAGGTATGCTGTGCAGCACCAGCCCCGCATGGGGGGCCGGGGGGGAGGTGTAGCTATTGTTTTTAGAGAGGAATGGCCAGTTAGGAGATATCCAGTTCAGGAGATTCCAGGTATCGAGGCCCTCCATGTGGTGTTTGATTTGGCTGGGGGGCTGGTATACCGGGCCCCTTCTTGTCTGGCAGCCTCCCTTGCCGCTCTAGCAGAGCTGGCCTCGGAGGTGGCGCTGGACTCCTCCAGGACTTTGGTCCTGGGGGACTTCAACGCCCACGCCAACGCCAGCCTTGTAGGAGTGGAGTGTGAGTTAATGGCCGCCATGGCATCCATGGACTTGTCCAAAGTGGTCAACTGCCCAACCTATGTGGGAGGGCATATTCTTGGCCTGGTTTTCTGTTCTGGCCTTGAGGCGGGTGGTCCGTTGGTGGGGGATGTGAGGGTCACGCCCTTGTCATGGATGGACCATTATCTCCTGCAGGCCAGCCTCTTAGCGCACCCCCTCCAGAGGGGAAATGGACCAGTTAGGTTGGTCCGCCCTCGGAGGCTATTGGAACCGTAGCGGTTCTAGGAGACTCTGAGGGAATTAACCCTAAACCCTGATGGCCACTCTGCCGATGTGCTGGTCCAGCATTGGAACACCTTGCTGGGGGAGGCCATCAACAGGGTGGCTCCATGATGTCCGCTGCCTCCGTCTCGTCACCGCAGGGCCCCTTAGTTTACCGAGGGGCTGCGGTGTATGAAACAGGTAGGCAGGAGACTAGAGCGACGCTGGCGTCAGACTCGCTCCGAATCTGACCGACTTCTCCATAGGACCCATTTGCGGTTCTATGTTGAGGCTGTGAGGAAGCAAAGAAAGAGTTCTTTGCTGTCCTCATAGCGTCTGCAAAGTCACGTCCAGCCGAGCTGTTCCAGGTGGTGTGGGGGCTGGTCAGTCCGGCCTCCCTCCGCCTGGACGGGGACTTGTCCCAGGCCCGCTGTGAGGAGTTTGCCATCTACATTGCGGACAAGTTCGCTCAGATCCAGAGTAACTTCGACACCGGGTTGGAAGCAGTAGGTGAGGAGCACGAGGTTATGGAGGCACCGCCTGGTCAATCTTTCTGGGAGGAGTTTCAGAAAGTGATGCCGGCCAATGCGGTGGATGTCCTAGGGTCAGTCAAAGCCACTAGTTGTGAACTGGATCCGTGCCCGTCCTGGTTGGTGAAAGCCTCCAGGGAGACGTTGGGGACGGTGCTGGCGAGGGTGGTCAACGCATCCCTCTGGCAGGGGAGGCTGTCACTCAATCTCAAGGAGGCTGTGGTGCACCCCCTGTTGAAGAATCCATCTTTGGATGTGGACACACTTGCCAGCTACCACCCCGTCTCTAATCTTCCCTTTTTAGGGAAGGTTATTGAACGGGCAGTGGAACTGCAGCTCCAGGCACATCTGGATAGTATTGGTTTCCTTGACCCTTCTCAGTCTGGGTTCCGCCCCGGTCATGGTACTGAGACAGTGTTTGTGGCTTTGGTGGATAATCTCCATCGGGAGATGGAAGCAGGATGTTCAACATTTCTGATCCTGCTAGATCTCTCAGCTGCTTTTGATACCATGGACCATGAGCTGCTGTTGAGACGGCTGCGAGACCTGGGGGGTCTGGACGGGACTGTCCTAGGGTGGTTCCACTCATTCCCCTCAGGGAGAAGCCAGTGGGTGGTGCTGGGGGCTGAAACATCAAGCCCCCGGGCCTTGACCTGCGATGTTCCTCAGGGTTCGAGTCTGTCTCCACTATTATTTAATGTATACATGCAGCCCCTGGGGGAGATCGTGAGAGGGTTCGGGGTGCGATGTCACCAATATGCTGATGATACTCAGCTGTACCTCTCGTTTTCAACTGACCCAGGTCCTGCTGTCTCGTTACTTTCCCAATGTTTGGAGGCCGTGACGGATTGGATGCGGCAGAGCAGACTGAAGCTCAATCC
>QEPC01011901.1:11657793-11683466 GCA_003113815.1 Sphenodon punctatus | reverse complement strand
GGGGAACCCTGCCCACCGTTCAACCACGTATCTCTTCACTTGCTCACACCAGGGGGAAGGGTGGTGTGTGGGTACCGTGAGGAAAGGGGGAATCAGGCCCAAGGAACAAGGGGGACGGGGCCGACACTCTCTCGCTCTGTGGGGAGGAGGTTCCCCCCCCAGGGGGGAAGGGAGAGGGCTCAAGCACTCCGCTCACGCACACTCCCACGCACTCACGCAGTCACCCACTCACTCCACAAAAACACAAGGGAACACTCACCACTGCCACAGCCACTCAGGATTCCTCGCAGGCACACAGGAAAGGGAACAGCAAGACAGGTAGGGTTCAGGTACAGAGACAGGAAGCACTTCAGCAGCGTGCACACCAGGGGCCAGTTTCAGATCACCGGCACCGCCCAACACGCGGCGCCGGCTTTTGTAGGGCAGGCCCCGCCCTGCCTGCGTGCTTCAAGGCGCTGTGAGCGCCGTACTGGCCCAGGCCCCGTCCCCTGTGCCGGGGGCGGCGGGCCTGGCGCTATTGCCGGAAGTGGTTGCCTGAGCGGGGAATCCCCTTCAGCCCCGCTCAAGCGGGCCACACCTCCGGGCTCTTTGGTGGGGATGCGTGCTTCTCGGGGTGGGGAAGGTGGCCCTGCGGGCCGGCCGCCCTGGCGGCAATTGCGCCGGAGGCGCCTAATGCTTACACATGTGTGTCAGAGTGCATGAGGGGAAAGTTTTATCAAGAATTTCCTATCCAGCTCTGTGTACTACAGATTTTGTTAATATATTTCAGCATATAGGTCATTATATAGATTTAAGTTTAATAGCAAATACAAATGTTGTTTGAAAATTTTATCAATTACATTTTTCACGTGACATGTCGATTCTGTTGGACAAAAAACATACGTTTGAATTTTGTGTAAATGTGCGAAGGATACAGCCAAATAAAAAAGTCATATTGTAAGTGATAATGCATAGAAGCACCATAAGTATTTCCATTGTAACTAAGTTTACAGTAAATAACTCCAGAATATCCTGTACAATATTTTTTCCTCTTCCAAAACCTGGAGCAAAAAACAGTCTGTTTGTGCATTTTCTGAATGCTAGCTATATGTGTCAAATTACTTCAGAGTCTTTGATGTCTGGCCTAAAAAATACCATCCATGTTTTGAGAAACAGCACAATGGCTTACTAATGAGGTACACATCTCAAATGACTGCCTGATGAGCCTTTGCTGCTTACCATATGATTACATACGCATGTGTGATCAGTCTTACACCATAACACACATTCCAAACAATATTCAGTATCTGTCAGAGCATTTAGACAAAAACAAGAAACGATGCTGTTAGAACCACTTACAAAAAAGGAAAACGTTTGGTTTAGGAACATGCCAATCACCCGAACATATTCCTAGGGAACGGATTTTGACTTGAAATTTCTGGGCCTGAATAAGAAGGTTCTTAGTAGTACCTGGACTTAGCAGGACCAGAGGTTGGGGGGAATTTGTTGGAGGCACAATTCATCACTAGAGGAAGGAATATTGGGACCTCAGATGGGATCTCTCCGCAGGGGGGAAGATTCTTTTAAGGGCAAAGGTATTATGGGGAAGTATGGTAGCATGATTCCCATACAGCTGCTGAAGCAAGGTCCAATATGTCCTCCTATGGTGTGGCAAGCCCTTCTTGCGAACAGAGGGTAAATCCCCCAAAATAGTCATCCTGGAGTTTCCCAACTTCTGAGTCCATTCCACAAGCAATGTGACCAGTTGAGAGTTTTTTCCCATCCCCTGGAGAGGAAAACAATAAAACATACAAAAGCTAGACTTTTCATCCATTTTTAACCTGATTTCCTACAGAAATATGATTTGCAGTCAGGAGCTGTGGGCTTCATCTGTTTACGTGGCCACCCAACGATGGCCTCCCACTGTTGGACAGGGCTTGTAACATAAACACAGAACAGCATGAACGTTTGTTAATGCAGCTCCACCTTGGGATGACCTTGCAGTGTTACCACGGGGGTGGGGGTTGATTTCCCCCATGGTTTACTGTAACATACAGCCACACTCTCTGCATGCGTGTTACCAATGTTTGACTGCACAGGCCACTTCCATCCAACTTTGGATGAAAAAGGGTCCCAAAATTTTGTAACAAGAGCAGCTGGAGGGGAGATGTGGGCCTTTTGGAGAAGAAAAATCCCACTAACTTAAAAAAATCCCATTGAGCCTCTCACCCCCACCCCCAAACACTTTTAGTTCCGGTGCTTGCTGCCTGGAGCTATTTTTTAAAAAAAATTACAGTATAAGTGTATAAAATTTTCAAGTGACAGTTTTGTTTTGTATTGAAAACAGCACCTAGTCCTTGACTCCCTTCAGCTTTGATGATCAATTTAATGCATCAGAAGCTTTGCACAAGACTGCTGCTCTTTGCTGCATATTCTCCCTCTACAAACACCTTTCATTTCCATTAAGGGAGCACTCATAGGCAGTAGAGACTGCTAATGCTTTGACACTAGATTGAATCTATGTCGGTGCCTGTGTCAGCTATTATTTTCTTTACAAAAGCAACACCCTTCACAATTAATTGAACACATTCTTGCACGATGATGTCAGGGTTGTGGATTTGAATGTCTAACAACAGCACAGCACTTGATGTCTTGTCCAAGCTGGAAATTGGGACAACGGAGGTCGTCTTTGCAGGTCTCCAGCCATTCCTCTACACTGGGTCCATGGTATTCCTACTTTAAGGGACTTTTGTCTGATAAAGTTTTATTAGGTTAGGCTCTGCCATTCTAACATTCCATATTGTTCCAGCTTACAGTTCACAGAGACAGCATTGTCTATACCAGGGACGGGGAAGCGTTTCCCTTCAAGGAGCTGCTTTGAAAATTAGTACGAGTTCCAAGGGTTGCGTAGAAGTTGGGGCGTGGGGGTAGTTAAGGGGTGTACTCAGGAAAAGGTCTAGATCATGGATCTGTGCCATGGATCTGTCCCTTATCCTTGTGTGCATGTCCGTCTCTCTGTTCCCTTACCCTGAGGCTCAGATTCTCAGCGCTTGGAGGAGTAGAAACTTGATCCAGGGCCACATTTTGGTACTGGAAAGGGGTCATGGAACCGCATCAGGGTTCATGGAAGCACATTTGGCCCCACGGCATGAGGTTCCCCACTCCAGGTCTACATCAAGGCTTTCTCTTTCACTGACAGTATGTTCCTCCAGGTGGATAGGGCCAACCTCTGTCTACAGACCTACCTCTCCCCCATCGGCTCTGTGGAACTGGTTGACACCTCTTGGGATTTTGATCAAGAGCCCCAATTTTCCCAGGTCAGCTAAGGCACCCGGCCATGATTAATCCAGAGAGTCAGGACTTTCAAGAGCAGCCCTCTCTGATGTGACCCTACCCCAGTGAAGCACCACGATATCACAATGCTCCAAGAAGGCAGGGTTATATGGGGGTATGACAGCCCCTTTGCTCCCTGTCAGCCATGGCTTTGCCCACTTTGGAGTGCAGAGAGCCAAAATCCCTCTTTCAGGAGAGAGAGACCAAAAGACCGGTACTGACGTCTCAAGCACCTCTTCCCTGGTTCCCTCTCAGGAAAAGCTCTTGAGAGAACAATGGGGAGATAATGGAATGACAAGAAACAGAAGGTGTTTCTAAACAAGATGGCCACCCAGGAGCCACTCATCCAACCGCCTGTCTGAAGGTGGAGTAGGGGGATGCACACTCCCGTGAGCCACTCAGCATCCGATCATGGCCACTCACAGTGCACTGCCGACAAATCCAGAGTGTGCCGTGCTGGGCAAGCAAAAAAAAAAAAAAGCATGGGAATGGGCAGCCGCACATCCCCTCCCGTATGAACCAAAGCAGCCATCTACACCAGCAGAGAAGTCCCACTCCCCCGTGGGCAGGGGGCGCCGCATTTGCAAGTCGCAGGAACTGGTTGCGAACGCTGGGGAGCCCGGTTCCCCCAATGCTCATGCCCAGGGCATGTCAGTATCAAAGGCCAGCCTGGCACGCTTCCCCCTCCCCCATGGTGCGTCACAGGGGAAGTGCCCGAGTGCGAGGTGGCTGCCACCCTTTAGAATCCCTCCCCATGCACTCATTTAAAAACACACTAAGGGAAATGATCTACAGGAGAGCTTCTCCGGGGGGCTAGGCCGGGCTGAAAGCAGGGCTCAGGAGGTGCTTCTAAGCGCCTCCTTTGAAAGCGGCCTGAGACTCCCAATAGGCCAAACTGCAGAGTCCCAGGGTCAAACTGCAAAAGGTGGCAACCTGGGGGGGGGCACTTTGAAAATGAGTAGAAGCTAAAAGGCCGCCTGGAAGTTGGGGGCCGCCAGGGCGCCCTCAGGAAGAGCAGGGTGCCCCAGCTCATGACGCTATCCCGTCTTTGCGGGCATGCTTTCCTCTCGGCTCCCTTCCAGGGCTGGATCCAAGAACTGGAATGGGACCAAACAGCAACCAGTCCTGGGCAGCAGCATTGCCACCCCAGCTTCCCCACTGCAGGGTGGGCATAGGCCAAATTTAGAGGGCACTTACGAGAAATACAGGTTGCAGGGCTGCCTAAATGTCCTCTAAAATTCGCCTAGCAGCCCACCTTACTCTCCCCCCCCCCGCTCAAAGGGGCGCGCGACAGACCGCTTAACGCTCGCGCCAGGGAGAAAGGGGGGGGGGGGAACAGTCGAAAGGAGGAGGGGTCTGAGCTGCCCCTTTGGGAACGGTTCCCGGGGGCGGGTGGGGACACCGCGCATGCGCATTTCGTCCTGACCCGGCACAAGAGCCCGTGTCACATGAGAAGCTTGGCAGCTGGGAGATCAGCTGACCGGAAGCAGCAGCAGCAGCGGCGGCGGCTGGTTGAGTGGGAGTGGGATCCTGGCGAGCTTGTCTCGTGCGGCCGCGATGGAGCGCTACGATAAAGTGCCGCCGAGCCCGCTCGCGCCCGCCGAGATCAGGCAGTGAGCGCGCGCGCGGGCTGGGACAGCCGTGGGGAAGGGAGGAGGGACTGAGTGATCTCACTCGGGAGGGTGGCCGGCCGGCCATGCCTCCCCTTTAAAAGTGGGCGCTTATGAAAATACATGTTGCAGGGCTGCATTGCTTCCAGTGCAGCCCTGCACCTGTATTTTTCATACGCGTCCTCTTAAAGGGGCGGTGTGGCTACCCAAGGGAGGGGGAGAGCAGCCCCCCCCCCAGGAGTATGGGTTGCTTGTGGGGAGGGGCTGGGCGGGTGTTTGGGGGGCTGGGGAAGGCAGCAGGGGAATTGTTGAAATTGCCTGTGTGGGGAAGGGGCTGGATGATTAATCCTAGGGGTGATTGGGGAATGGGGCTGGGTGTGTGTGAAGGGATTAGGGTGGCCAGATGCTGACCTATTTCCAGGGGGGAGGGTGGTCAGACATGCCCATTGGAGGATATTTATGAGAAACCGAGATTGCTGGGCTGCATTGAAGCCAATGGAGCCCTGCAACTTGTATTTCCCATAAGTGTCCTCTAACGTGCCTATCCAGGGCCCTTATGAAAAATACACATTGCAGGGCCTGCATCACCACCCTATTTTTCATAAGTGTCCTGGAAAAACTTGCATTTCTGGCAACCCTACGCCGGAGTGGGGCGCACTAGACTGTTAGGAGAACTGACCCCTTTCCCCCCCTCCCCCCCACATTGCCATGCAAAGGAATGTAAGCTGGTTCCTTATTCCTAGTTGCTTTCTGTTTTGGGGGGAGCTGACTGTCTAGTGCAGTTGAGAGGGGAAAAGGTGGGCTGGGTAGTTACCCTTAGGGCATCTAGGACAATGAGGAGCCTGCAGATATGTGAAGAGAAAGTGTGGGGATGAGAGAGAGACAGAAGGGTTGGGATGTTGCCTCAAGGGAATGCGGGGGGAGGGGGGTTGTTAGTGGGGGAAGGACTGTCTCCCTCTGAGGAATGAGTAGAGGAGCAGGTGGCCACACTCAAGGTGTTTGGGAGAAAAAGGTGCTTGGGGCACTTGAGGGAAGGGGGTGAAGGGATGGAGTGGTGAGAGGATTATAGGGAGAAGGGCTGGCCCGGGTGGAGGAGCGTGGTCTGCTGTGAGAAAGCAACAGACATGATTTCCTTGTAGTTGCTGAATGGCTACTACGCAGGGTCTGGGGCAGCGGTGGGCAACACTCCCAAGTCTAAGATCCACATAACAAAATGTTCATATTGTCGAGAGCCCCAAGACACCTTACGTTGACCCCGGGGACAGGACAGCACGGCTTCCCCCAACTCGCCCTCTCTCCCATCAAAGTTTTAGTTCCCAGATGTTCTGGCTGGTTCAGGCAGCAGCAGTAACAGCTCAGGGAACGCTTCCCCTGCTTCTGTGACACCCACCCCCGGAGGCTCCAGCAGCAGGAATGGTGGCTCGACTTCTCTTGCCACGTGAGCAAGCTGCATGGACGTGTCCCTTGGCAGTCACCTCTGGCAGTAGCCACAGTACTGGTGCCCAAGAGACTCCTTAGCTGCCATATGCCCACCTCTGGTCTAGGAGTTATGGGGTGGTTTCCCTGATAGGCCAGAGAATGACACCTTTGGGACCTCTGTCTGAGTTTGTCTTGTCTCAAGGGGACTTGAGTAACGCACAATTGAAGCATCTACTAGGTTGTGGGTGGGTGGGGGGGTTCAAGGAAGAACTAGCTAGTTGCAGAAGTGAATTGTGTATCCAAAACCTGTTGACTACTGAAAATGCTATATAAATAAATAGATTTTTTTTAAATATCAGTGAGGCCACTGCCAAATTTTAGACACCAGTTTAGCAGTTACTGACACTACTGGAACTATTGGGGAAAAGGCCACACCTCTGAAATTTCTATCTCGCCACTGTATTTTGTCTTGAGAGATAGAGGCTGGTGTAGTTGAAGAGGAGCAGGATAAACTTGGGGCTCGTTCAGCCCAAACCCAAGGTCTCTTCCACCCAACCCTATTCCCTCTTGCGAACTTGCCACTTAGGACACATTTGTACATCGTCTCCTGAACATGGGAAGCCAAGAAAAGACAGAGGCTGCTTGTTTTCCCCATGGTGTTGGGGTAGAGGGGATATGCTATGCAGGAAGGGCTTGCATGGCAAGCAGATCTTTTCTGAGCAACCCCCACAATGCAGGTTTGCTTGTTGTGCCATACTTTTCCACACCATACTTCCCTCGGGGGAACTGTCATGGCCTCTGCTCTGTTACCTTACTCTGCTCCCTTGGGGAAGTGAATGTGCCCTTAGTCCCTAACAAGGAACACACATTTAAAAATGATTAAGAGGCACGGGATGCTTTCTTTTGTGAGAATAAGGAAGGAAATGCGATACTAGTGTGAAAGGCTGCTGAATTGCATTTGTGGATACTTGAGAAGTCAGTCTTCCCTACTAATTTGATGTGAAACAGATAATGGTTATTGTTAAAAAAAAAAAAAATCACTTAGACCAGATGTAGTACACAGAATTCAGATTGTTTGACTTAGTTGCTTGAACTCTTTCTGCTTTATATTTTTCCAGGGGGCTAGAATTGGAATATTTGCACATCTTTTCAAGTAGCTTTAAGAAGAATTAGGTTAGGACTCTGACACTGACTCTCTTACTTTTTGAAAGTCGGGTGGAGACTTCTTGTTTTGTGCTATCGGTCTGTTTGGGAGTAAACACCTTTGTGAGGTTTCTGCCAGCTCTGTGTATAAAACAAGCTGTTGCTGGTATTGCACAGACACAACTCGTCTCAGGAAACCTAGTGCATTTAGTTAAGGACAGGGTTATTCTCTTGGTCAGGCTGTTGTGCCCACTCAGCCACTTGACTCTTGTTTTGCACGCCCCTTTGGTTTTGCAACCGATAGCATTCCCACACTGGTTTTGATATCACCCCAGAATTCTGGTGCCCAAACAAAGTCTTATATGGCTATCTTCCCCTGCTTGCTTGGAAAAGTGAATATGCCCTTAGTATCCAACAAGGAACACAGTTTTAAAATGACTGGGGCATGAAATGCTAACAGGGAGTTGTAATGTCGTCTTTAATTTGCTGTGGGTAAAGAAATTGGGTTTAATTTGTCTCCTCCCTTTTGTTTTGGATCAAGGTTTAAATGGATGCAATAGGAAAGCTGTATGGAATGGTGATGTAAGGCTGATCCGGTGCTACTGGGGGATGAGAGAAGGAAGCACTTGCTACATCACTCATCTTTAAGGGGGCCCACAAATTATTAGGTCAGAATCTGTGCTGGAGTTTCCGAAGGGGTGTGATGGGACAGGATTTCCCAGGACTATGAGATCTTCCCATCTCTTATAGTGACATGCAAGGACCCGTAAATGCCATCTTGCAGTCTCAGTAATGGGAACCTAGAGCTGGCCAAGGTGTGAGGAGATAGGAAGGTATCCATAGGTAATTGTTTTGGGTGCTGTGCCTTTCGTTAGATTTTGTGACTCAACCATTGTTATACTTTTTAATTTCATTTTAAGAGCCACTCCTTGTACTTCTGTGTGAAAGACCTCCCCATCCCATCAATTCAGCAGGGGAACAGTGCAACTAGTTCTTTGTAGAGTGCTATTAGGCATCTATGGGTATTTTCAGACGTTACGAGATCACTGTTCACCAAGCTGAATCACAGTGGATCCCACGTGGCAGCAATCCTGTGAACGTCTATTTGCTCCCCGCCAGATGTTCACCACAGTGAACGCCCGGCCGGGATCAAATTGACCACGGTTCTGGAGGTGAGACCGGCCTCACCTCCAGAATCGTGGTTAGGTTGGCCACGATCCGGGATGGGGCTGGCAATGGCTACGGTGAACGTCTGCTTACCAGCCCCGTCCCGGAATCAGGTCCCAACCACAGGACGGGATCGGGCACAGCGGTCTCATTGACCGCTATGCCCGCCCGTCTCCCCGTGGGCGGCCGGCCGAGGGAGCGCGGGGGGTGGGCGGGGCTGAGCAGTCACACCGCGCAGCCCCGCCCCCTCCCCAATCCGCCTCAGAGATCAGGCCGGCGCGTCTAAAGGACGGACGGTCTGATCACAGATGGGGGTCCGCGACAGATCCCAGTCCAGGGTTCAGTGTGGCGGGCCAAGAGGCCCATCACCTCTGAAATTACCCTATGGTAAACCAGCTGAAACAACAGATAGTTTGGCTTGATATCTTTTGTTAGTTTTGGTGTAGCTGGCAATAGTGGGAAATGGAATATTTTGGTAGAAGTGCGATTCTTTCTTTATAGAGTTGATTTGGGCACTTTCTAATACTTCAGTATGCATCCTCAAAAAAAATCACATTGAAATGAAGCAAATCTGTGTTCTAAAATGGCATTGTTTCATGTCTGTTACCTTTCAGTGATGGACCATAGCCCTGAAATAATTCTCAACAAGTGCTTAAAAATACTGCCAGTGAAGACAACGCTTAACTTTTATTTTCCCAACAGCAAATGCCAAGGAAGTTATAAAAATATCCCAATAGTTTGTATTCCTTCTATTGCAGATAAGCTGCTGCACTAGGTTAGACATATGTATTATAATTATTCTGTATATCTTCTCTTTCAGAAACGAAAGTTCCTTGACGTCAACGCTAAGGACGCTTCTGTTCTTCACAGCTTTAATGATTATATTACCCATTGGGCTTTATTTCTCTTCAAAAGCTTATGTATTTGAAGGTAATGCTATACCTACACAAACCTCCGATCTCTACATTACACCTCTTTCTTCGCTCTGTAGATTCACTAGGTTTAGAAGGATGTGCTCCTTGGAAACTGGAGCTAGAAACAATGATTGGGTTAAATTGCATTATTCAAGGATCATGTGCAAAAGAGGCCGCTTTGATTCAGTAAGTTCCTACGTTCTGCTTAGTTCAACATCCTACTTCATTTTGATGTTAACTGTACAATGGCTTATGCTAATCGTGTGTCTGATTTGTAGAGCCTACTTGAAAAGTTGTGGTAGTGAGGATCATTAAATTCATTCCATTTAGATTCTCTACCTAATCATAGGTTAACAAGTATCACTGAAGCAAGAACCATTTCCATATTTCACTAGCATGAGCTCTTTTCTGCTATTATAGCATGTCTAAGAGAACTTACGAGAGTTTGTGTTAAAAAGCTTGAGTTTAGGGGTGAAACAAGCAGCTGAATTGTTGCTCGTGAGAAATTGTGCCATATCGGGAACTGGAATCGATTTCCTGACCATCTCCCTATATTGATGTGATTTCTTAATTCTCACAGTACCTCAAAATACCATCGCGATTTGCCAACTTCCAATTTACTGCGTACCATTCATTTACCGCATTGCCGAGGGTCCGATTTTGCTTCTGGGTTTATTTCCTCATTTCTGAGCCAATCACTGTGTGAATAGTCCACCCCTTAACCTCCACTCCAGAGCCTCCAAAAAGAATTGTTGTTCCCTTTGCTTTGACCAGTCTGCAGCTGGATTGCAGATTAGTAAAGGAATCTGCATACCAGCCAATGAGTGACAAGTAAGTACAAGGGAAAACGTAGTGCACAAAATGCAGTAATGCGTCGGTATTACCTCTTGGGATTTGAAATGGACGACAATGCGGTAAACGGGATCCCAGTAAGTGGAAAGTGTGTAAATCGAGAACCAAAATGTTGGTCGAGACATTACCAAGTACCGAGAGGTTCTTGATTTGACCAAGATGGTAATGGGGAATCAGGATTTCGATGAGCTTTCCCATTTTGGCAAAATTTCAACTTGAGTTGCGTGAAGATTTTAGTTGCCTGAACAATTCCACTTTCTCCAACTTCCTGAATATTGGTGCCGTGATTGGGATAGAGCAGGGCTCTTAAATTATTATCCTGCTGTCAAAAGCCTGCTCTGATATTGCAATAGGAAAAACGGACAAGAGCAACAGAACTTCCTGAAGTTGCAAAATCAGTGGCTATTCTTGAAGTAAAAAAATAACTCTCTTTTTAGAAGAGGAAGTGTCTCGGAATATTGAATTTTGTGAGGACTTTTGTTTTCTGAAACTGCATGATCTAATGCTATCAGTTGAGTTTTAGAGTAGGAAGAACGACTTGTTGGAAATCAGTCTTTAAACCTTGTCTCGTTTAAATCTTGTTTGTGTGAAATTGTGACGGTCTTACTATCTAGAAGGAAGCAGCATGAGGTAGTGTCTGGACCATGGAAGTCAGGAACTTCAGAGTTTTTTAATTGCATCTCTGCTGTTGATTCTTCCTTGTGACTATAAGCATATCATTGAACTTTTCTGCTGTTCTCTTATTGCTGTCAAGCAAGAGAGTACTTATTTGGCAGTGATGCTGAGGAATAACCAGTCTTTTAAGGTGAAAGGAGAAGAGTTGACAACTTGAAATGTAACATGCTGTGTTTCTAGAAACAAACCATGGTATTATAGTTAAATTAAAATGAACTTCCCTTTCATTGTCTTGTTCTCCCAATGATGATGTGGCAGAGAAATCTCTGACTACTAACCGTAAATCCTTCTCTGACTCCTTGCTTGCGTACAGAAACTAGTATCAGACCTGAAATGGAAGGCTCGCTGCTCCCGTGCGCTGCACAGGACAGAATGTTGGTACACGTCCGCTAATGCCCTAGGGGCAGGGACCGTGTCTGTTTTAATACTTTGTAAAGTGCCAGGTACACTGCTGGCGCTATATAAATATTTGTTAATAATAATAATAACGAGAACACTTGGTGCGCACTCAGGCAGGGACCGTGTCTGTTTTAATACTTTGTAAAGTGCCAGGTACACTGCTGGCGCTATATAAATGTTTGTTAATAATAATAATAATAATAACGAGAACACTTGGTGCGCACTCAGGGACCCGCGTCCACTGTGCTTTCTGCATTGCCATAAGGGGGGGTGGGGATACAGTGACTGCAGCTTCCTGCTTATACATACTTCCCCCTCGCTCTCCTGATTCCTTCCCTACCGGAGCCGTTTATCACTTAGAGAAGGAAGTGTAAAATTGTTCTGAGTTTCTCATGAGGCTTCAAAGGCCAAATTTTGGAGTTTCTTCACATGACCTATTTGTCAATAGGTAACATTGGATTCCATTTTGGTGGGAGTGGGGGAAGTTTGATCACATCAAAATGTGAAACCTTTCCAAGATAGGTATTAAGAGCAGGATCGTTCACGCTTTCCACACATAGTTCAGCCAGGAATATTGAAATGTTTGGGTGCAGCTAGTGGGTGGGTAGTTAATGTGACTAGATTGGGGTTCTTTACAAAATTGCATGTTATACCTCGGTGCCTTTAATGCAGTCAGTCAGAATGTAAACTAATGAGAATTACGTTTTTTGTCTTGTTCTCTCAGCCACCCTAGGAATGTCCAACAGAGACAGCTATTTTTACGCTGCGATAGTTGCTGTAGTTACTGTCCATGTGGTACTCGCTCTCTTTGTCTACGCGGCGTGGAACGAAGGTTCTCGGCAGTGGCGTGAAGGCAAGCAAGACTAGACCGAATGCTGCCTTTTGATCTCCTACAGACTGTAAAGTGGGTGTGCGACTCCAAAAGGCACCCTGTTCACGTACAAAGTAGAGGTGAATCCCTCTAAACTCTTGGAGCCTGTGTTTGAATCCTACACGTCTTGCCCTCCTCTTGCCCGAATCTTGGTAGCTTCTGTAATGAAAACTATTACTTCATCAACCTTAAAATGTGAGAGTTGGGGAGACCTTCAACTGAAATAAGAGTAACTGGAAGGAGTATCTTATTTTGTCCAGAAAGCTTGCTCCTTTTAGTTTCCTTCTTACCCCCTCCCCCCCGATGAGATTTTAATTTTGAGACAAACACAGATAATGCACAAAGCAACAAATTATGTAGTATTGCTGACCGTTTACTAATATCAATAGTAGATTAGATCTCTGTTTTTCTGGATGAACACTCAGTTTTAGGAATGAAGCTGAGGAATGCCTTGTTAAGCGTCCATTGTCGTAGCCTGAATGTCTCTCTTACCCTTTTTGCTTGGGAAATGGGGATGGAGAACATGCCGTTTCCATCACGCTAGACCACCCCTCAATGAAGCTTGTGAACGTGCCTATTTACAAGTGGAATCGACATGTTTCTGGCAATTAATAATGACAGATTTGCAGCATGGTGAGTTGTCACACCACCTTGTATCGAGAGTGTTCTTCAGCTTTCACTTTCAAACACTGCCCTCAATTTGCCACAAATAACTATTTAGCATTCATTTCCAAGAAAAGCTTATGAGGATCCATGTGAATTGTAAGCGATTGAAACTGTCAAATGCATTTCAGAACCATGATACCACTTTTAGGATGGTATACACTTCATGCTTAGTTTAACCTTCCAAGAAATGGATATCTGGGAATAATGTAGACATAGGCTATAGTAGCATTGCTGGCCTCAGAAAAATTCCGTCCTGTTTTTCATATTGTTTACGTTCTATTTGAAATGATAAACTTGACTTTTGGAATTTAAATTCCGACTCTTGACTACTGCTGTTCTTGCTATCTTAGGGAGATCACTATTGCTAAAAGATGAGCAAGCTAAGTCTTACAACTGTAAATCTCTACCTTTTTGTAGAAGAGAACTTCCCATTGGCTGCTAAGTAGTTTTTCCCTTCCATGCACAACTTGGCTCCTTGCTCTTTTCCCGTAAGCAAAAGTATTTAATAGTAGCCTGCGGCGCTGTTGAAATCATGTCTGAAATGCACTAAAGAATAAGCTTTAGGTGTGCACAGGATCAGTGTGGGAATCAAGAGGAGAGGGCCAAAGCAATTTGATGTTAACTGTGGTCTGCAAACAGTGCAGTCTGGAAAGTCTTCAAAACCAGTGGCCATGCTTTATCATTTCCCCACTATTCACATCTCTTACTGAGAGTCTCCACTTAGCACACTTTGTGGAATCATTGGGGAGTGGGGAGAGGTTTATAATTGCTCTTCCATTGAAGGGGAAATTTCCGTTTCTGTAATCAGGATGAAATGTTAAGTCTACACAAATATGCTCTGTGTGTGTGTGGTGGCGGCCTATAATTCACAAGGCAAAAATAATTCCTTGCCCCTTCTTTAAAAGAAAACTTAGTTGTGTTTAATGTGTTTGGATTTCTGTGTCGCTTTCCCTTTGTTGCCAATGTAAAGGGTGGGACTCGGAATGTTTCATCTGTCCCTTCAAATAGGGTGGAGATGCATAGCTGCACAAGGGCTCCCTTAAAGATGTACGCAAGAGATGCATTCAAGTATCCCCATGTACTGATTCAGGATTAAAAGCTAGCCCTGCTCTCACATAATACCTACAGGTCAGCATTAGTCCATTTTTAGTGGCTTTGGAGCAAGATCTAATTTCCCCATTTTGAAAGCCCAGTGTTGGATGGCTGCTAGCACATGAGAGTGATCCCGTAGTTATTTGAAATGCAGAATTACCTTGTAAACATCATACAGAGATACTTGTTCCCCATATGTGTACCTCACGTTCTGTAATGAAAACTCTTTTTAATAAATAATTATAAAGCATAATTATCAGTACTGGGACCTAGTATATGAAAATATTTTCAACTGAACAATTTCCAAATCATCGCTGCTCACGAAGCAACGTATCTTCTCATGAATATATTAACGGTGGCAACATACAGAATTTTCCTCTATTTATCTTGCTGTGATTCATAACTGGCGATGCACTGAGTAATCCTTTTTTATGTATCTGTGCTAAATGTCGGGGATTGTTAGCTGCCAAAATTGCATTTCTTTGGCGTAACAAGGAAATAATTGCTCACAATGCAGGCATAGCAAGTTTCGAATAGATCGGAAGGTAAGAACGTTGGGGAAGTAAAGGGAGGGGAATTAAAATATGCTCCGGGGTGGGGGGGCAAGGAAACTAGGAATATTTTTCCTCTGGCAAGAAGAATAATAAACTTTATTTTTCAAGTGAGGAGGAAAAAGTACAAACCAGCAATGGATCCTTTAAAGCACCTGGTGGGTAAAAAGGCACTTTTTGAAGATGAGGAGGGAGGAATGGAGACCAACATCTAGGGGATGCAAGTACCACATTGCAAGCACTAAGCAAAGGGCTGATCACCTGTTGAATTAACAACACGGTGGCAGGATCCCCAGACAGCAGGTGGCATCTTAGTGCATGTAGCCAGCAGGGTGAGGATTCCAGGAGCAGGTCTGGAATATAACTAGGGCCTTTTCTGTTCAGGGCCCTAAAAACCAGCAGTGCAAAAAAAAACATCCATCCTGGGGGGTGGGGGAGGAGATATTTGAGTTTCTATGGAAGCAAGGCAAGAGCTTTGAATAAAAATCTGAGAACAAGCCCAGAAAATTCCAGCCAGTACAGAGAAGTGGAAGGCCAGTCCTGGTAAGTGATACAGGAAAGAGCAGTATTGAGATGGGAAAATCAAAATGGTTAACCGGACGTTTAAATAAATAAATACAAAATATCACAGCTACATGTCCATGTGGGCTAAGAATCTCAGCGCTGTATTTTGAACTTTTAAACACTGGTCCATTGGAATTGGCTTGTATGGAACTCATTTTGGCTGATCTCTACTACGTACATGAGTTATAATGCAGTTTGGCCCATTCCACATTAAGCGTCCAGTGATGCCGAGGTGTCCTCTTTCTAGACTTGTTTTTGAAGTCAGGTGGGGTGGTGGGTTAAAATTGTTGCATTGGTACATGCTGAGAATTCTTGATGCGCTGCAGCATGGCTGAAATTTTTCATCGCTATGACCATACTCCTGGATTAGATAAGATACCTCTAGTGCATGCCACTTATATAGCATATCTATATTTTGGACCCTTTTGCTTGGAGGAACTGAATGTCATCATTGCTAGGTCACCTACCCAAAATTGTCTTCTACTGACTCCACCTTGTCACAGAAAATCTTCACCCCCTGATTACTATTGTGCTCCAATTACGGCTGAAATGAGATTTCGCAAAAACAGGAATTCCCATCAACAACCTGGTTCCTGATACCGTCTCAGACCGGTGGCGTCATTTGCGTACTGAAGTGGGCCGGTTGCGGCATAGAGTCTGGTTACGTACCTATGCCGTTGCGGTGCGGACAGCAAATAAGGTTTCCTTTGCTGCCCTTATTGCGTCTGCTAAGTCCCGCCCAGCTGAGCTATTCCAAGTGGTGAGGGGGCTGCTCAGTCCGGCCTCCCTCTGCCTGGACGTAGAACCATCAAATGCTCGCTGTGATTTGTTTGTGGATAAAATCACTCAAATTCACCACAGTTTTGATGCGACTTTTTTAGCAGAGAATGAGTCGGAGGCAGTAGAGCCCCTTTTTTTGTCCTGTTTTATGCGATGAGTTTCAGGCGGTGTCACCCTCAGATGTGGGGATGCTCTTGGGACTGTTCGAGCCACCTATTGTGAATTAGATCCATGCCCATCCTGGCTGGTTAAGGCTAGCCAGGAGACATTGGGGCCATTGCTGGCGAGGATAGTAAATGCCTCCCTTGGGGAGGTCAGAGTGCTGGGCTGTCTCAAGGAGACAGTGGTGCGGCCCCTGCTCAAGAAATCGTCTTTGGACGTTGGCACCCTGGCCAGCTATCGGCCAGTCTCTAACCTTCCCTTTTTAGGGAAGGTTATTGAACAGGTGGTGGCTCAGCAGCTTCAGGGGCATTTGGACCGGGTTAACTTTCTTGATCCCTCGCACTCAGGCTTCTGTCCGGGTTATGGCACGGAGACTGCACTTGTGACCTTGGCCAACGACCTCTCCCGTGAGTTGGACCGGGGCCGTTCGACCCTGTTGGTCCTGTTAGATCTCTTGGTTGCATTTGATACCGTTGATCATGAGTTGTTGGCGGGACTGGGCAGGGATTGGCGGGACTATTCTTGAATGGATCCACTCCGTGCTGGGGGAGTTTTAATCTCTCCCCGCCCCACCCCCCCGGGGGCCTCACGTGTGGAGTACCACAGCCTCTCCTGTTCAATGTGTACATGCAACCTTTGGGAGAGGTTGTTAGGGTGTATGGAGTGAGATGTCATCAATATGCTGATGATACCCAGCTATATCTCTCCTTTTCCTCCGACTCAGGCCCGACAGTCTTGGTGCTTACCCGTTGTTTGTCCGCTGTGGGGGATTGGATGAGGGCGAGCCGCCTGAAGCTAAATCCTGACAAGATGGAGGTGATGGTTGTGGGGAGGGCCGAGGGAGTGGTAGCCCCCATCATTGATGGGGTCCGTCCTCCCCTGGTTTCTCAGGTCCAGAGTCTGGGGGTGCTCCTGGACCCACAGCTCCACCTGGATGGTCAGGTGACGGCTGTGGTGAAGGGAGCATTTCGCCAGTTACATCTGGTGTGTCGGCTTAGGCCATATGTGTCTGACTCGGATCTGGCCACAGTCATCCATGCCTTTATTACTTTGAGACTGGATTACTGCAACATGCTCAATGTGGGGCTACCCTTGGTGCTGGTTCAGAAGCTGCAGCTGGTGCAGAATGCGGCGGTCCGTCTCTTGACAGGGATGGGCTGACACGAGCATATTACACCGGTGCTTTGCTCTCTGCACTGGCTGCCAATAGTTTTCTGGGCCCAATTTAAGGTTTTGGTGTTGACCTTTAAAGCCCTAAACTACTTGGGCCCCACCTACCTGCAGGACCGCCTCACCCTCTGGGTCCCGGCGCGACCCCTGCGGTCGGCTGAGGGCGCCCTCCTCGGGGTCCCCCAGGTTTCCCAGGTGTCTACTATGAGGAGGCCGTTCTCCGTGGCTGCGCCACGGCTGTGGAATCCCTCCCATCGGAGATCCACTTGGGCTGCCGACCCCCCCTCTTTCTGCAGACAATGTAAGACCTGGCTGTTCCGCCAGGCCTTTCCTGAGGGAGATAGGTTGGGTTAGGCTAGTGGGGATGGGGTTTTATATTGCTTTTAATTGTAATCATTTCTGTTTATTTTAATGTTTAAAAATGTTTTTAAGATGTTGTGAGCTGCCCCAAGATGCCTGAGGCATGTCTTTAGATTGAAAACTCTCGGGCAGGAACCATGTCTTGTCTTATTCTCTGTAAAGCGCCAGGTACATCGCTGGCGCTATATAAATGCTTATAATAATAATAATGGGGCGGCATATAAATTTTAATATAAATAAATAAACTGAGAGCCTCTCAGTACTTGTCAATGTCTCGACTGACATTTCGTTGCCTGATAATTTGCTTACCGCTTTGCCGTTTACCACTTTGCTGTCAATTTCTAATTGTGAGAGGTAATACCAGCACAATACCACATTTCTTCTATCTTCTCTGCACTCCATTCTTTCTTGTAGTTGTCGCTTGTTGGCTGGTACACAGGTTCCTTTACAAATCTGCAATTGAGTTGCAGATTGGTCAAAGCAAAGTATACACCAATAGTTTTGATTGTGGGTACAGGGCTGGAGGTTAAAGGCACTGTGGAGAGGTTCAGGGGTGGGTTATTCACAGAGTGATTGGCTCAGAAATGTAGAAACCATGGACCCGGAAGTATGCAGTAAGCAGAAAGTTTGAAAATCGGGACAGTATATCGTGGTATTGTGAGAATAATCATAATCACATCAGTGTCCCAGGCTATTAAATAGCCAGAAGGTGGTAAGTAGCAGCTCCCGGTAGCTAAGAACCAGAGTTGGATATTGCAAAAACCAAACAAACAGAAAATTCTGTATATCCCGCTACCAATCTCCAGAGGGAAATCTGCTTTAAAAATCATAGGAACATAAGAAGCGCTCTACTAGGTCCAAATAATGGACCATCTATCCCAGCATCCTCTTTTTAGCAGTGGCCAACTTTCTTCAGAGAAGAGCATGATGGGTCACAGTGGAGTGATCCCATTCTCTCCCAGTCCCTGACCAACTTGACTAATGCCCTTTAGACATTGACTTCATCCGAGAATTCCTTTTTAATCAAAATTGCTGCTGCTTCTGATAAAAATCCCTTGTAGAAAAACAGTAGAGTGAGGGGGAAGGGGGGGAAACACCCAAAAACTTGGTTGAATTTTTTTTTCTATGAAAAACCCACACAGCTTTGTTAAAAGTGAAATGTTTCCATTTACATTTTTTTAATTCATTTTTTAAAATGAGGCCTTTTTTTCTCTTGAGAGCTCCCTTGTGACTCTTCCGTAGCACACCACAGTGAGTCCGCTGCCAGCTGAGCTGTTTTTCTTGTGTATTGAGTGGGAGATGAAAGGCATTGCATGAAACTGAATGGAGCGGCTCTCTAAAAGCGACTTTTTGAGCATCCTCGGGAGTGATGAGCCTCCAGCAAAATAAGAGGAGCCTAGTTAAGTACTGTGTTCATTCTCTGACTCACCTGTGCTTCTGACAGAAGACGGCATTGATCGGAACGGTGACCTTTATCTCCATTAATGTGCCAGCAAAACAAGAATGAAAATAGTGACTAAACTTAGGAACAAATCCACTCTGAGCAAAATGAACCCGTTGGTTGTCATAATTGCAGGTAGTCTCTGCAATTGGTCTCGGAGACTGATTCTTGCTTGCTGCTGCACTCAGAATCTTATATCTGCACGATACCATTGTTGACCTAACCCTTTTCAAGGCTGTAAGAGTGGTGACATTCTTGGCCATGTTTTCCGGAGATTCAAGTTTGTGCCTATATTTTTCTGCAGTTTTTTTGTTTGGTTGATTTGCCTATTACAAATTGCAATTATGTGGTGGTATTCGGTTAACCTCATTTTCTTTCTGAAAAGACATTGGTGGATTTTCTATACAGGTGATGCAGAATTGATTTGCTTTTTTAAAATAAATAATGGTGAATGAAAGCCCTCCTGGGAACTGTTCTTTCCGTTGTGCTAAGAGCAGAGTGAACATCCTTTCAAACTCAGTACACATGTGCTTGAGTGTGAATGTTCAGGGCTAAGATGTAATGCAGAGATGGGGAACCTTTTCCCTCTTATGGACTTCGAAAATTGGTACAACTCGGAGGGTTGCGTAGAGATTGGAGGCTGAGATGCTTAATGGGGGTGCACTCAGGAAGAGAGAGGCCAGATCATGGATCTGTGCTAAGGATCCATCTCCTATCCTGTGGGCACACCCTCCCCTCTCTGCTCCCTTCCCCTGAAACCATTCTTTTAAGTGCTTGGGGGGTAGGTACTGGATTCAGGAGCCAGATCCAGCAACTGGCAAGGGGTAAAATTTAAAAAAAGCCATGGGGCTGCATTTAGCCCATGGGCCTGAAGTTCCCAATCCCTAGATGTAATGCAATAAGCAGCAGGAACAAATTATTTTGATTTGTCAGTAGTACTCTGTGTTGGAGTTCTGCATGAGATGGATTTTTCATTCTGACTCCCATCCCTCCCAACAAAATCTTCTTGCTCTCCCCTCCCTTTTTTGTCCTATTCCCACCCTTAGGGCATTTTTACACAGATACTTCATCCCAGGATTAGGAGAAAATAGTCCCGGAATTGTTATCCAGGGATTACAAGGACACTTCTATCCCGTATGAAATCCATTCCAGGATAGTTCAATGAACAGCACATCCTGGTTTGAGAATATCGGCGATGAATATCAATCCCAGACCTGTGGTGCTTTTCATCCCATCGGTTCATCAATGGACAGAGCACAGCCTGGGAGAGATTTGATCAGATTTCTTCTTATACGATCGCCCGGTCACCCCACAGTTGTGTTACTAGATACCATAGAGGCAGACCTGCATAGAGAGGATGTCGGCTCTTGCCATAACACTCTATGGTAATAATACTGGGATAGTAGTTTAGACAGACCTAATGCCGGTAATGTTTAACAACTGGATTTTACAATACCATGAAAACGGGGTTTGCAATCCTGGAGTTTTTCCCTGATCCCTGAATTATAATCACTGAATTCTGCATTTAGACAGACCTGTCATCCTGGAACTAATTATCTAATCCTGGAATAAGTGTCTGTATAACAACATCCTTATACTGCCACCATCTGCTAAATCCCTATCCCCTTTCAGATAGAACTGAAATCCGTAGCCCACTTGCTACCAGCGGGTAATACCTGAATTTTCAAGTAGTCCATCGGGTGTTTGATTGGTACCCAAGTACTGAATCAGGCACCTACTTACCCCCAAATACCAGATATTACCTTTTACCGATCAGTAAAACAATAAAATCAGTATAGGAATTGGGTACCGGAAGTCAGGATGAAGAACGATAAATCGGTACATTGCATACCCTGTCAGGTGCTTAGCAGGTACCAATGAATACCGAAGATTACCGTGTCAGTTTGAGTACCAGAATTGCAATGGGTATACCTGGTTTTTGTGGGGTACTTAGCTCTCCCTCTCATCTGTGACAAAGTACAGACTTGTTTCCACCGTCAAACATGTAGTTATCTGCCTGATCTTCATGGTCCAAGTCAAGAACGTGCGTTTGGTACGATGGAAAGTAGAGCTGAAACAGAGAATGAGTTTGTTGTTGGAACGTTCGGGTAGCCCTTTGAGTACCCCAATAATATCTGTGACCAAAATGGGTAGTTGCATGTCCATTGTTTGGGGTATTTTATTTTGGTTATTTCATTTTTTTCTGCCATTTTTGGTTACTTTCTGCAATTGCACATATGTAGTTGGTGCCGATATTGCCAAGATAATGTAACTAAAATACCAATAAATTTGACCCGCAATAATGGATGGAGCATAAACCGAGTTGGCTCATTGCATGAACAGCTACTTTCAATTTGGGTAGCTGTTTCAATTTCTGTTTCAGTTTCAAAAGCTGTTTCAATTTCTTCTCTCTTTTTTTAGTTCTTGTTTCAGCTCTAAGGGAAGGTATTTATGCTAGGATGGGAGGATAGTAGGATGATAGAACTGGAAGGATGGAAGGTAGAGTGTATAAAAAATGTTTGCTGTGGAGCAGAGTTCCTCCAGGGCAACCGCTTTGTCCGTCTGCTCCTAAGCAAATTGCTACTACCCTTGACGCCGCAACAGCTTGTACATCCAAAATTGCGCTATAGCAACTGACTCCACAGTACACGGTGACCATTTGCCCCAGTGCAGTCTGCCTACATTGTCAACATCCACTGCTCCAGGACAAGTAACCAATATTTTGGATAGACCACCCCCAAGAGAAGCGTGTACAGAAGGACTTAGCGAATGTCTTGGAGGGGTGTGGAGTTTTGTTGTTGATTTTTTGTTGTTCTTGCTTGCACTGAACTTTAAGTCTAAGGCTGTTCTTAAACAGGACACACCCACACAGATCCACCCAAGCACCCATTGGAAGATGGTGTGGGTGGGCGTGCACTTCCATGACCCATGCACCACCCACTCATGCCCATGCACGGAGCATTGGGGGAAAATCCAGGATGCTCTGTGCAGGGTCAGGAGTGGGCGGTTGAGTGGGTAGGGGCACACAGTCAGTGCACACCCATCCTGGCCTGTTGAACACCCCCCCCATTGGATGTCTGTGGGCCCTACACATAGCACGCACAGACCCACAGTTGTGCCCATTTAAAAACGGCCCAAGTCTATTGTACGGAGGAATATGCTCTGTCTTGGCTAATATTCTGCAGTTGTTTTTCTTGCCTCAGCATGGCATCATTTTTGTTTTATTATTTTTCCATTTTGTCAAAAATGTGCAGTTCTTAACTAATTAACAACAAAAAAAGTTCGTTCCATTTTCTCTTCTTCTATAACAATTGGTGGAACTGTGGTTTTTGTTGTTGTTGTTTGTTAATCTCTTTTATCCTTGAGAGCCCATCTCTGGCTCGCGATAGAAGAAATGAATTGATTTTCGGAGACGAGGCTCTTTTTATCCTAGAGGAACGATGACTCATGAGAGGCAGCAAACCCTCGGCACTTTTCCTTCCCCAGCTAATAAGTTAAGTGTGAGGTTTTTGTGCTTCTATTAGAAGTCAGCCTGGACTTGCCTCATCGAGGAGCGTGTCTGAAGACTAGGTTTGCCGAGGGAAATAAAATTCTACCACGCAGAGAGATGATACGGAATGGGATCGACAAGCTGATAACACTGAATTGCAGCTCTCTCCTGGTGAGTAAATGCTCTGTCATTTTGATCTGCCCAGGAAGGTAAATGTTTTCAAGCACCTCGAGGTCTCCTCCAATAATTCTATCATTCTGCCAAGTTTGTGGAAGGCATGCGGTAAAGGCAGAAGGGATCTATGAAATAACGCTGAAACGAATAGTTAAACTTAACCGCTATTCTGGATGGTTTGGCGGTGATCCAGCTTTTAACTGCTTACCATGATGGCTAACAAAATAACCAGACAATACCGCAATGGCTAACCAGCTTACCATATTACTGTTGACCATATTACCATGTGAACAGAATACCGTTACTGTCTTGACTTTTGGAATTCGGTTGGTTGGTTGGTTGACTCTGGTAGCCAATGGGAAACGCTAGTCTGTCCCTGGGGGCAGGGGAGGGAGTAAATGGTAAAGGAATTAAGGACAAACAAAACTAGCCAGGAATCCTAGAACTGGTGGGAGAATGACAATACAGGAAACAGTGCACAGCAGTATTATATGGTAATGCAGTTAAATCAGTGAAACTGTTGAACTGCCAAACAACAAAAGGATACCACTCTGAAACTGGTGTTCGCGGGAATGGATTGGATACAGCGGATCCATCTGATTACCAGAAAGCACTGGGTACTGTTGCAGCTCTTACAAGGGTTCTGCAATGAAGTTGGAAACTTTCACTGCAAAGACAGGATAGCCAATTAATAAAGCTACTCTCTGAAGTTACACAAACTTGAGGAACCATTGTAAAAAAATTGAGTTTATTGGGGGTTGGGGGTCATGCTCTTCCGTATTTATGCTGTCACCCAATGAACTCTGGTCAGCAGGGAGAGCCTATGGGGTGGCAGTATAAACAGATGAGAAGACCAAAAGCTTTGCTTTCGAAACTGGCAATGCTCCCCCTACTGGTGAACTAACGAGCACAAAGTCTGGCTCATGAACAGACATTGATTTCATGGCGGGTTTCAGCTGCCACGTGGGTCTGTCGAGGAGTTCCCAGATTTGTTTAGGGAAACAAACCTGTGTTTGCTCCATGAGTTGCTCCAGAGTTGTGCCACCAAACGGTGCGATGCTGCCGTTCCGGCTGACCGACACAGCGGTGGGCAAGTGTTGCGTGTAAAGGCACCCACTCTAATGGGAGTATCCGTAAGCTATCGTGTTCGCAGAATCTTCATGGCCAAGCTCTGCAAGAGCTGAAAGGAGTTGCCCACAAATACGGGTATTCCTGCCTGAATGACAGAGCCAGTGTAATGTAGTGGATAAGAAGCTGGACTTGGAAGCCAGGGTTCGAATCCTGCCCTAGCCATAAAACTCACTGGGTAGCCTTGGGCAACTTGCCACCTCTCAGCCTCATTTCCCCATCTGTAAAATGGGAATGTATCTCTCTCTCGCTGTGTTCTCCTCACCCTTGTCCATCTTAGGTTGAACAGATGAACAAGAGTGCAGAATACGGCGTCCCGCCTCTTGATGGGGGTGGGTTGCCGGGAGTGCGTTACACCAGTGCTTAAGGATCTACGCTGGCTGCGGATAGTGTTCCGGGCACAACTCAAGGTGCTGATTTTGACCTTTAAAGCCCTAAACCGGACCCTACATATCTGAAGGTCTCCTTCTGCTCCTTAAGATCTGCTGAGAGTGCCCTCTTGCGGGTTCAATCACTTGGGCCTGCGGAGAGACCTTCTCAGTGACTTCCCCACAGCTTTGGAACTCCCTTCCCTTGGAGGCTCACCTGAGCCCTCGTTTGAATGACTTCCGGAGGCACCGTAAGACCTCTTTGATTGGCCAGGCATTCAATGGACGGGGAAGGGCGATGGGGGGGGAGGGTGTTTACTAGTTTTGTGGGGCTTTAATTATTTATTTTACATTTGTAAATACAAATGTAAAATATATGTGTGTGTTGTAAGCTGTCCTGAGCCTTCGGGGATAGGGCAGGCTATAAATCAATTGTAAGCTCACTGAGCAGGGACCTGTCTCCAAAGATCTTTGACTGTAAAGCGCTGCGTACACCTAGCAGTGCTATAGAAATTGGTGCCTGATTTAGGGTCGGATAGGTTAGTCCGTGTACCGATTTAGTGATTTTCCATTTCCAAAATCAGTCAGTTAAATGGAAAGTCAGTAATGTGTTAATACCCGGTATTTCAGGTAATCGGGTGCTCAACTCGGGCACCTGACCGGCTACCCGAAATGATAGGTATTACCCCCAAATAGCAAATGTGCTCCCCATGTCAGCTCTAGGCTCTGCATTTGGCTTGCATGAGTCGGAGACCTCTTCTGAGCGGAGGATCTGAGCCGCCCGCTCGGAGGGAAGTTAGCAGGTCTTCCCGAGGGCTCTGCAGTCTCTTTGATCTGCCGAGATGTGCTCTGCAGTCTCTTCTCCTCCTGTGTGCATGGAGGTGTGAATTAGCCTATCCTCCTTTACAGCCGGACTTAGCAACAACCTAAGGCTCAGTACGTGGTGCAGTTGCTTTTTCAACCTAAGCAACTCTGACTCTGCCTGCGTCGTCCGGCTTGAAAAAGGCCAACTCTTGAGGCAACAACCTCTCGAGCCTGGCTCTGATGTGTTTGTCTGCTTTAATATCCTGGTTACCAGCTTCTAAGCTGTTTTCATCTCTAAAGCCCTCTAACCAAAGTAGTCTAGAATCGGTACCTGCACAGGGTACTGGCCAAGTCTGACCTATTCGAACATTCAGGTTCATTTCCAGCTCGGTAAAGAGTTTCTTTATCTTTCTGATCAATTCTTCCGCCTTCTTGCTGGGAAAATGAAATAACCAATTATGCTTTTGCCCAGATGGTTTTAGGAAGCTAGGTACCATCTCTTACTTCCACGAAGATTCCTGTTGACCTCAGCAGTGTCAAGGTGAAGGGTTTTTAAAGAGG
>QEPC01011901.1:11625762-11653368 GCA_003113815.1 Sphenodon punctatus | reverse complement strand
TACTTATTAGATAATCCATTTAGTTCATAGCATTTAGAATAGTTAATAGCAGTTAGATTTAGTGTAGATAGATATATATAATATTAGATAAAATAAATAAATTTTAAAAAACCATATAAAAACAAAAAAAACAAATAAAAAACAAAAGAAAACCATATAAAACCCAATAAAAAACCAAAAAACCATATTAAAAAAACACAAAAAAACACTCATAAGAACATTTCCTGAACGGCTGAACCAAACAGCCGAACAACCTAACCGAACGGCCTGTTCAGACGACCGAACCAAACAGTCGAACCTGAACCCAGCTAACGAACCGAACGCAGTCGAACCGAACGGACGAACCCGAACCACGATCTGTTCGCCCATCTCTATGGAGGGCTGAGAGCTCTCCCTGTCATTATGCCCCATGTCCGTAACTAAGAACACAGCCATTGCCATAGTGGGTCAGACCAGTGGTTCATCCAGTTAAGAATCCTAATGAGCTCTCACAGCGGCCAGTTTTGGTTGCCTGAGAGGCATACGCACAACAGGTCCGATAATGCCATGGTCAGTTCCTTGCTGTCCATGACCAGTTCCTGGCAGTCGGAGGTCTCATTCGTTGACCAACTTGATGAATAGCTTTTTATGAACCTAGCCTCTTAAGTATCCTTTCTTGAACCCACTTATGCTGTCGGCCTTTGTAACATCCCCTGCCAATGAATTCCACAGATTAATCGTGCGGTCTGTACATCTATATAACTTGTAGCCAGTTCTTTGCGGTGTCTTTTGACTACTTATCCATTCTTGGGGGTCAGTCACCCTCTAATAATGGCTCAGTAGACTTCTGCAAAGCTCTTCACTTGGAGGAAAATCTCAGGGTATTTCCCTCGCGTACATCTGTACATGCTCGCCATCCTGTGCGGAGGCTGTTTTAACAGCTCCCAAGGGATGAGCTTATTGTATGGCAAGCAGGGAATTCCCTAGAACGTGTAACAACCTTAAATCATAAATGGATTAGAAAATAACATCGTGTGAGATGCATGAAATCTATTTCATGCAAAGGGAAATGAGTGTGCTAATTCTTTTACTGGAAGGGAGGGAGTTGTTTCTCATTTTATTCATAATTGTACTATGTTTTTGGCTTTGTTTAATAAAACTTGGGATCCTTGAATCCAAGGCAATCTCTTGATTCACAGTCTGAAAAGACATCAGAGAGAAGAGGAGGCGGGAGACTTGACGAAACCAGGTCACCGCATCAGCGAGCGGAGGAGAGGGATGAACAATGCTGCCTCCAAATCAAAGTCTCTTAGGAAGGTTACTGTATTAGCACATAGCTAGCACACATCCCAACTGCAGCGAGCTTTCACGATCAGCAACAGAATAACATTGGACCTGGTTCGGGCTCTCCCTGGTGTGAATCTGTGGACTGATCGCTTCAAGAAATGCGAGTGTGGAGAGGAAAGGGTGTCCTCATCCTCCCTCGCCCACCTCCACAGTGGCCTGAAGCTCAGACAATCTCTCTCAAAAGGTAAAAATAAACAAGTCGATAGCCCACTGGTGTCCGAGTTTGGTCCATGCAGTCCCCACTCGCATGTTTTGCATGTCCAGCCTAATAAACAGGCAGCCCCTGGGTGTTTTTCATATGATTGCAGGCAGCCCCCGCTGGCAGTGCCAATGAGAGCAAGAGCAGGTAGAGGGGCAGGAAGTGGTCACTCCTTGGATGCTCTAGGATTTCCACCTGTGACTCTATGGTGCTGCTGGTGGACCTGGAGGCGCTGCAATGCAGCCTAATTTACAGGACGTGGACATGTGGGTGCACATTACGTTAGCCCACGTTTCCGCACATGGCGGGCTCCACATTTTCCAAGACCACGCCATGCGTGGGGGCTGTGGGTCTTGTGGGTAGAGGCCTCATGGGGTGTAGCCCTAATAAATGGGCAGGTAGACACCCACCTGGTGAAGGCTATAGCAGGCTAACATCTCGTTTGTTAACACCCAAAGATCTGTGGTGGGAGAGAGGCCAGGCGAGGGTCAGATGCCACGATGTACAGACAGCCAATAGAAAATTCGAATACAGCCTGAATTTGGGTTCATTTTCTCCCTGGAAGAATTCCTTGGCAACATGGTGAACTGTGAGGTCTCATAACCAGAGAGGAAGCTGCAGGCCCCAGAGTCAGCACAGGCCTTAACCTGGAAGGGGTAGTGGCAACAGGGATGGCTTTACCACAGGGCAACCTGGGGTGACCACCCTGGGCCTGCTTTTTCAGGGGCCCCCACAGTGACCAGGGGCGTAGCTACCATAGGGACAGGAGGGACATTTGTCCTGGGGCCCAAGGGGAAGGGCACAGGGCCCAAACTGGCGGGGGGGGGGGGACGACAAATCCTGTTGCGTTGAGACTGAGGGGAAGTGTCTGCAGTGCACGGCATGCATGGGACCCACTCGGCAGCTGGCACAGGATGGAGCAAGCACCAGCGGCAGCACGAGGCAGGGAGCACAGCCGCAGCCTCCAGGGCTCAGGTACGGCAAGCGAAAGACGGGAGAGGTGCCGAGGTGTCAGGAGTATCTCTGTAGTCAGAGCAGCGGACTTGTTGGACTTGCCATGTAAGTTGATGGCTTTCTGCAATAAAAGCAGTTCTCTGCACTGGCTGCCTATTATCTTCGGGGCCCAATTCAAGGTGTTGGTAATGACCTATAAAGCCGTTAATGGCCTGGGCCCTGCTTACCTGTGCGGCCGCCTCAGGCCCCGGGTCATATTGAGGCCCCTGTGGTCAGCTGGGGACGCCCGACTCGAAGTCCCCGGGTTTTCCGGGTGGCGACGATGGGGAGGGTGTTCTCGGTGGCCGCTCCCAGACTGGAATTCACTCCCGACGGAGGCCTGCCTGGCCCTGGACCTCCCCTCTTTCTGAAAACTGTGTAAGACCTGGCTGTTCCGCCGAGCCTTCGGAGAGGGAGATGGGTGGGGTGGGGAGGGGGTGGGCTGGTGCTGCCCTGTTAGTATATTTTTAGTATTTTTTATGATTTTTTAAATTGTGAATTGTTGACTGTGCGTGAGAGCCACGGGACGGTTGCAGGATAAAAGGAAAGTGAAATTAAATGAATAAATAAATAAAAGGATGCTGAGGGGAGAGGATGGTGATGGGGGACGGAGTCCATTTCTTGTACCTGGGCCCATTCCAACCTAGCTACACTCCTGACAGTGACCCCTGTTTTCACCAGGACAGGGTGTGGGGAGGGGGTCCCATTCCCTTCCAGCACGACCCAACTTTAGGGGCTTCTGGAGGCTGCCCCCAAGTGAGTGGGGCCACTAGGGGCCCTGCATTTACCTTTGCCCCAGATCCCACAAATTCAAAGGCTGGCCCTGAATGACTAACCTTGTTTTCTCCAGTGGCACCTATGAAGCAAGTCTTCTGTCACTGGCCAGAGCCAGGGGAGCTTGCATCCTGATGCCATCCCAGAAATATGAAGTCATGGCGCTGCCTCTTGTTCCCAGTTGTAGATGCTGAACATCAGGGTGTGTAGATCCATTTTGTGCTGGCCCATTTCTTTCCCCTTCCTGGAAGGATCAAAATGATAGGGATGCAAATCCATCCAGAAGGGGTGAGGTCACATCGGTGTAGGTGGGACCATTCCTGATGTAGCCCCATCCCTTGGTGAGGAGCATGATGTCATGGTGCTCCATAGGAGCGAGGCCGCATCGGAAAAGAGAAATAGTATAGAATGGGGTTTGCACGTTGTTAACACGGAATTGCTACTCTCTTGGTGAGTAAATAAATACTCTGTAATTTTATGCTGGCCAAAGTTATGGAGGCAGTCAGGAAAGGTGGTACTGCTGGGTGTTTCCATCCATACCTTGTCATAGGTCCCCCTTCCTCCATTTTGCTATAGGCCAAAGAAGGGCTGTTCCATTTTTTTCTATTTCTGAATGTAGGAAATGTCTGTCTGAGATGAACGTATTGGAGAAAATGAAAAGGAGATTGTGGTGGGAGAGGGGAACAGATGGTGAAGGTTGGGAAAAGGAGAGGGAGAGAGAGAGAGAAGGGGTGTGTGTGGGGAGTGGGGAACGGGAGAAAGTGCTGCTCTGTTTATGTGTCCAAAGCAAAATCGTGCCAGCAAGGAAGAGTTGCCAAATCACCTTGGTTTTTTGTTGATTGTATCCATATAATTTGATCTCGTTATAGCTCCATCATTGTCACTATCAATAATACCTGAGAACTTAACAAGCTAATTATGTGTTTGGAAGCAGGAGCTGTGGGGGAGAGGGAAGCTCTATAGTCTGTAGCTAGTGCAATATTCTGCAGAATGATAGTCGCTCATGTGCAAAGGCGGGGATGCGACAAAATAATTATGTGCTTTTAACACCCCCCTTACTCATTCACACCGGGACCAGGCTGTAAAATAACCAACAAAGGCAGGAAATGTTTGCTTTACAAGGGACTCGGACAGAGTGCCAAGGACTAAAGGCTGTGTTTGGGTGGCACAGGGGTGTGGGAGCCCTGGAAATCCTTGCACTATGCTCAAGCCAAGCCAAACGTGGGAATGTAGCCATGAGGCTTGTCTCCTTCTCAGCTCCCACCTTTCCTTGTATCCCGCCTCGCTCTCTTGAGTGAATGGGTTGCCTGTTTTTTAGAGTTGTATTGCGCAACTGAAAAATTGTTGGTGACTGGTTGTGTTTCTTTTCTTCCCCTTCACTTTTGAGCTGGCTATGGCTGACTCAAACAATTTTCATCTCTGGTATGGTTGTTTTGTTTTTTTCTGGCACGTTCACGTCCTCATCACTGGGCCTTCCCTTACTTTTCCTCAAACATGGGACAACCAATCAGAAAATGAGTACGAGTCACAACTGTATTGGTCAGACATTTACAAGGCAATGCATTTGCAATATTGGGTCTCTCCCTGACAACAGTGGTTACTAAAGAAAAGATGAAAGCATTTCAGCAAATCCGCTTGGCTGCATTACATATTATCTTAATAAACTGGAAATCAGGAAAGGATATATGGGTACGTGGGCAGCCAGAATGTGGTACACCATTGCAATGGAAAAAATTGTGGCCGAAATTAAAGATAAGATGAACAATTTCTATTCAATATGGTTACCGGTATGAGAAATAATAAAAGGGAAAATTAAAACAACAAAGGGAGTACCCAATGTCCCGCTTACAGACTTGTATTAGGATTTTGTTCAACAAGATCGGGTCCAAAAGGAAAAAATGACCGATGCCTGGGATTCATAGAGGGTCTTGGTATTGCAGCGCTGGGTGGTGGTGGTTGGGGAGTATATTGTGTTTTTGTTTTTATTTAAATATCAGTCTCTGTCATCATTGCGGCACGTACATAATTGTTATATTCTCTGTAGTATGTGTTGCAACTAAATGCACGTTTCCGAAGGTGAATAAGTTAGGTTTTTACTGCGGAGAAAGAAGATAAGGAAAGTATCATCCAAACTGGTCATGATAAGATGCTCACGTGCTGGAATGGGTGGAGGACGCTACCACCCACTGTGGGGTTTCATTTGATACGGGTTTGGGGTGCTGGATGTATTCTGTAAAGAATATTGTCGGATGTTACATGTCCTTTAAAATAATAAAAAGTTTTTTTTAAAAAGATAGTTACGAGGCAAGTGAAATGAACAAACGGAATAAACAAACCAAACAGACAAAACGACCTCGAAGGTAATTCAAGCATTCAAACAGACAGTGGGTGGAGACGGCTGGATACTCGCTTTTGTGCAGTTTGGTCTGAACGGTTCAGATTTGTTGAGTTTTCCCAATTTGGGAAATAATGCTTTTCAGCTCTACTGTTTACATTGCTCCTAAGAGACATTGCCCCTCGCGTTTATTGACCGCGCAGTTTCTAGAAACTTGGTATTGTATTGGTAATAAAATCACCTGGTCTCTTCTGTAGCCAGCAAAGAATCTGAACACAAAGAGACACACAACACTACTGGGCAGGTTTCAAGTGCTCAGTACAGCTGAAGTGGGTAGTTATTTAATTCCATAACCATGGTTATTAATGGAAATTCCAGATGAGTATTTGCTAACTGCTTGGTAACTGCATACTGCAATGGTTAACTAAACTACCGAACTAACCAAAATACCAACTTACCTGTTTTCTGCATTTTGTTATTTCTAACTTCCAGACTAATCACAAAGCTGCATCCAGTAGATTTTTGAGCCAGGAATCCTTGGAACCAGGGTCTTGGGAAGTAAACAGAAAAGAAAGCATGGGGAATTAGTTGCGCTGGAACAAATGTTGGAACAAATGGGGAAATGGCAACGTGGTAAGCACAATGGGGCTCTCATCTGTGACAGGCACTCCTAAACCATCCACACAGCAGAAATGCTGGGTGAGTGTCATGGCTAACCTGTGTCTGAAAATGAAACCCACCCAGACTTTAATTCAACACTCAGTGAGACAGAAACCACAGATGAGCCTGCACCTCTTTCCAGAAGCAATGTACGACCTCCTTGTTTGGCCGGGTGTTTGGCAGGCAGAGAGAGGGTTAAGTGGGATTTTGATATACTTTTCTTTGGGGTTTTTTATAGGTTTTTTTATAGGTTGTTTATAGGTTTTGATATACTTTTCTTTGGGTTTTTTTATAGGTTGGAGGAAGAGCTGGGTATAAATTTTGAAGAAATAAAATAAATCAAAATAAAGTACAATGGAGTCCCACACCTGAGATTAAATTGGCCTCCATTTGTTAAAAAGCAAAGATTTAATTTATTATTATTATTAGCATTTATATAGCACCAGCAATGTACCTGACACTTTACAAGGAATAAGATAGACACAGTCCCTGCCTGAGAACTTACAAACTAAAGACAAGGGGAGGGGAGACAGGGAAGGGGAAACAGAGGGAGAGACAAAGGATGCGACATTCATGAGGATGCGAGAACTCAGGTACACGTTCTTGGCTTGGTTACAGTAAGTTGGGAGTTTGCAGATAACAGGTGGGGGATAATTCTGGGTGGGGATGATTAGCAGGAGTTAGGAAGGGCGGAGCGGAAGAGGTGGGTTTTGAGGAGGGACTTGAAGGTGTGGAGGATGGGGGCAAGGTGGAAGAGGGCAGAGAGGAGTTCCAGGCATGTGGGGCAGCGAGGGAGAAGGGACGAAGGCGGTTGGTGGAGCAGGGGAGGCGTGAGAGGGGGATGGAGGAGGAGTGGAGTCCTCAAGCAGGGGTTCGGAGGGAGATGAGGGCAGAGAGGTAGGGGGGGAGCGAGGTTGTGAAGGGCTTTGTAGGTGAAGACCCACCTAACCTGTATCACTGCCATAACCATAAACTGCCGAACATGTTGTTTGCTGCTGTATGCTTTATGCTCATAATTTTACCACAAAAATGAACACCGGATCTTGCAACAGGTAAAATCAACTTTGTTATAAGACTGTTCTCCATAAACTTCTGCAACAGCAGGCTAGAATGAGCTTTTATTGTAGCTGTAATTTATTAAGGCAGAAAATGTTCTGAAACTTGATGTTCTGCTTATACAGAGCATAGTATGTGATCTAGTCATGTATAATGATGTGTATTCATTGTTAGATTTTTTTCCCTAGAACTAACTGGGACTTGTAATTGGGTCTTCAATTGAAGCAATGGCTCCCAGTCCATTTGTATGTTTCATCTCATTTTTGAGACTTCAGTATCATCTTGTGACCTCAAAGACCTACATCGTGGTCACACCTGCAATGGAATGACCCTACGTGGGTCGTGGGGGTGACCTCCACAGTTTGGGAGCCTCTGTCTTAGACTGTTCTTGCTCCTGTGTGTCTATATTCTGTTAATGTAGGGCTGGCCAAGAGGGAGGTCGCAATCTAGTGGTAGATCGTAAACTAGTCTCCATCAGAACTGAAACTAGAAAGTTCTGCAAGGGCTGTTTCTGACTGAAATCATTTTTTTCGCCTTCATTTGTGTGAGGTGAAAATCTACCGACTTTTCATCATTTTTTTCAATTTTCTGTCATTGTGGTAATTTTCTGTATTATTGGTATTTTTCAGTAATTTCCAGTATTATCTATCTATCAATCAATACTTTTATTAGACACTAGCTTTCGCCATGGTCAAAAATAAAAACATCGACATATAGTACAATAAAACTCTTAAAGTATTATCAGTAATACCGGAAATGACTGAAATAGTGTAATATCTCAGAAAATGTCAAAAATGCTGGTAGGTTTCCTCCCTGCTCCCAAAAGGTCAGTATTTCCAGACGGAACAAGAGCACCTGCTCCCGCTTCAAGGCCTAGCGTGGAGGGCTACCAGCCTCTTGGAAATTGCCTCTGGGAAGGAGAGTGGAACCGGCAACTGTGGGAGGAGACAGGCTAGGAGAGTTCTGTCAGCATGGTGGGGAAAGCTCTCTAAAGGAGAGCGCTCTTCCCCACTCAAGTCCGGTTGCTGAGGTCCCCTAGAGTTGGGAGCCAGTGGGAAGGGCTCTGGTAATCACCTGAGGTTGACGTTTGGATCGAGTGGATCACATGCACCATATGTCTGGCCACCCCTGGATTAGTGTATCTGAAGCCTCAAAACCATTAAACTCCAAACATTGCAGTGAGTTCAGTTTTTTGTTTTTTTTAAACTCTCTTCCCACCTCCTCATTTCCCAATATACAAGGGCAACACAACAGCGACTGTGTTAGCCTGAGACAGAGTTAAGCATTCAGTGTTTGCCTTTTAGAACAAACAGCTCCCATTGGTGCACGGCTGTGCCTGCTAACGTGCAAAGCAGCCAGAGTGAGTGATTCACTGAGCAAGACTCGCTGCCGAAGGCTTGTTTATGAACAGACTTTGTTTAAAAAAAAAAATGGCAGAGGTACGACCCATGAGCACGTGGGATGAACAGTAGCCTGGCCGGAGGCTCGGGCGCTAACGTAAGGTGATGAGATTTTGGTAAATGCAATGTGGGAGGGCCCATGTCTTTCCTCAAACATGATTTGCATAAATATATAAATTTATGTTTATGCATAAATTGTGCCCATTTAAAATAGCTCATTGCCTAACTTTGAGGAAGACTGTGATAAAACATTAAAATAAGGGAAAGCAAACAAGAAGTCTAGGTTGATTTCACACTTTTTCAGGCTCACTCGCAGGCAGTGGAGGGGGCAAGCAGGGCCCAGCTTTCAGACTGCATAGGCACAAAGGGCCACGTCTGTGCTGCCTCCAAACGGGAGATTTAAATATTCTGGTGTAGCCTCCTGGGAGAAGCGTAACAGAGCAGCTCCAGATGTCTGTCTCCTGGGGGCAGCCTAACAGAGCAGCTCCAGACATCACTGTTCTAAGGGCTGAAGTGAAACCAGAATTTCTTGGAGGAAAATTTTGGGAAAGTTGGACAGAATTCTGCAAAGTATTAAAGTCATGGTAGAATTCTATCTGGAGTTCTGAGTGCGAGGTGCTCCTGTTTAGCACCTTGACTTGGTAGCATCCTGCTCAAGAGCAGTGTGGGGTGCTTCCATTTTGTGCGTGTGTAGTGCCGGTGGAAATCAATCCACTCGTTCTAGTGACTGTCCTGGTCTGCAGTTTCACCACAACGACTGAAACAGCAGGAGCTATCAAACAGAATCGGAGTTGGAATTTCATTACAGCATTAGCTTGTCCTACCTAAAGAGGCATGTCCGCTCACCAGATGAGGGGCAGCAGCAGTAAGCTGAGAGTTCCTCCCTGGTACTGGCCTCAGACACCCCATCCGGCTGCTATGCCTCACACCCCATTATGGTCCCAAGCACACCTACCAGGTCAATGTTGTCTGCACACACTGACCCCAGATGACCCCCTGTCTGGCTGTGTTCTTCCCCTCTTTGCTTCACTCCACTCCTGCTCTCTATAACCCTGTTCGCCCAGGCCTTTGGGCAGGGTGGATTAGAGGGTTTTATCTCCCTTACCCTATTTATTGTTTTATTGGGACTCCCCGCCCTGTATAAATACTTTTGATTATTGTTTTTTGGAATGTTTTAACTGCTTTTAGATGTGTGTGATATTTGTGATTGTTTTTTATTGTAAGCTGCCCCGAGCTGTCTTAGGAGGGGCGGGGTAGAAATTTGATAAATAAATAAGTAAATAAAATAAATATATATGGGTTCGTATGCACATTCAGCTCTACCAGTAGCTTTGAGACCCCACTCAGGAAGACAGCTCAGTTGAGCTAGGTGCTCACAGCCATTCAAGTCTTTGCCAACACGAGACATGGAGTTGCTACAGATAACAGATTTTTCAGAAAATTAATTGTGGTGGGTAAGCAGGATGGATAATGGCGAAAGCTAATCCCTAATAAATGTTTTGAACTTTGGGTAAGCAGGAGAGGAGCATAGGAGGTACTTTTGTTCCTGTCTGAGAGTGCTGCGGTAGAGATCACAGGCTGGAGTTCGAAAAGAGTTTACGATCTAAGGTCCTGACCCAGCAAAGACTTCCATATGCTTTGCGCTCTGAGAGTGTCACCACTGGGCTGGACATTGTCTCGGCTTTGGAAAACTCCTGCTCAAGATTTCTGGCATTCTGAAAGTCGATCTCTCCAGACCATCAGGTATCTGTTTTGGCTCTTTCTGGTTAGTCTTGGTTGGGGGAGAGGGGTTCTGGGAATCCTTTGTTATTTCTTTTTTGTTATCATTTGGGTATTTAAGTTATCTCGTTCCAGCAATATTGACCCAATTCTAATACTTGAAAATGAAGTTTCAAAAAAACTGAAATAACCAAAATGGAATACCTGAAAGACCACAATTAACTTGTGGAATTTGTTGGCCGAGGACATAGTCAAAGCCAGTAGCACAGCTGGGTGTTTAAAAGGATTGGATAAGTTCTTGGAGAATAGGACCGTTAATGGCTATTTAACCCAGTAGGTTGGGGGATGTAACCTCTCACTGGGAGCTGGAAGTGAATGAATCACTCCATTATGACCTATTGAGTGTTCCTCTGAAACAACCGAGATTGACCAACGTTCGAGACAGGATGCTGAGCTTGATGGACCATTGGTTGTTTTTGACCCAGTTATGGCACTTCGTACGTTCTTATGAAAAAATTGTGTGAGTTCCCATTTCGGCCAGGAGTATTATTTCATTATTCAGAAGGCTATCCGAAAATGCGATTAATGCTGGCAAATAATTCATTTACTACCCCTTTCAGCTGTACTATTTTTATTGGTTGCAAGATGGCTTCAGGCAATAGCAAATTAAGTATGTAAATAAATGTGCACTCAGGTCTTTTGACTCTGTTCCCATCCCGAAGATTTATTTTAATTTCCTTTGAGAGGCCTGAAAAACATATCTGCATTTCATTGGGGTCATTAACATTGTCAGGAATAGGAGTTGTATAACCGTACCTGATTAAACTCTGATTATCTAGTGTAAATTTAACTTGATTACTGTTGGCCTTGATGAACTCTGCAGGAGGTTAATTCAACCGATTCAGTTGGTGTAGAAAGTAGCGGATGGTTTGTGATGGGGCTAAAACAAATCTGAGCAAACAGCGGCCCTTTGTACTTTGAGGCAGAAGAGTATTTGCCAAGATAATCATAGCTTCCGGGGAAGGAATTACATTTCAACAGGGATTTCACGTTTTCAGCGCTGGCTACAAACCCATTTCAACGCCAATGGGCTAGATCTTAAATATCACTGAATAAGGAGTCTGTGAGAGGATTATGACTTACATAAGAGTTTTATGTCTGTGCTGGAGATGTCAGATCTATAACGTACGGACGGACACCAAATATACCTGTATCTGAGTCTATGCTGTAGGAGGAGAACGGTATCCTGTTAGAGCTCTAAAATGGAGGGGCTGATCTCCGTCTCTCCTGGCCCAATGGGAGGCTTGGCCCCCGATTGCGGTAAGAGCAGGATTGGCCTTAGAGATTCCCGCCTCCCTTCATTCACAAAGCTGAGGCAGTGAACAATACTTTTCCTCCGTCCTGTGCACTTAAGATGACCAGATTTCTCTTCAGCGTTGTGCACTAATTAAAGTGGCAGCTGTTGATTTTTTTCTTCTTCTTCTTCTTCAGAGTAATACGCTTTTAGTTACAATGCCTAGGAGTTTGCTTTCTCCTTCACTTAATTCCTCCAATCTGGCTATTAATAATAGTTTGACCAATGAAAAAAGTTTACACACCAGTTCCGTGGGGTACACCACCTTTTGGGAGGAGAATATTTCCTAATTAAAAGCAAAGAGAAACTTTTCCATACTCCTGTTTACATGAAGGGTCACTTATCAAACAGCACAGAAAAAAATCTAGGCCAAGCTGCTTTCAGTAGACTAAGGAACATTAAACTCCTGCCCTGTGTGCTCTCATCCTCGTCGCGCTCTCTCGCAATAAATTTCAAGGACCTTTTGAACTTTCTTTGATATTCGTAGCCTGCCCCCTTGATAGCATAAAAAAAAAATAATGAAGCCCACCATTTCCCCCTCCTTGTTTCTGAATGGCAACTGTTGTAAAATGTGTCAGTATGGGATGGGAAAGGAGAATTATCTTTGAGTAGAAGTGCAATTGGTACATGCTCATTTCCTACAGAAACGGTGCCAGTTATATAACTCCCCCTATGAGTAATAAGGCAAAACTCTGACAACTCTTCAGCAGCAGATTTCTGAAGCTTGGCTGCATCGGGCTGATCCCCCCAAGGTAAGCAGGGATTTTCTTTCCCCCCCTTCTGTGATGGTTAGGAGCTGCCACCTGCATTTTATAGGGCTGCAAAGGTACTTAAAAAATGACAGGTGGAGTTGCCCTTTACAATGGGCTGTTTGGGAATCCTGTGTCAGCCAAAGTGCCTGTAAACTTAACTATTGACTGGCTTATTTTAGAACGCGCTTCCTCCAACAGTAGAATAATTTATACGCTATTATTAGAAGGGCTTCCTACATGACCGACCTGATGAATGTTTGCTCTATTTGATCTCTCTCTTTAAATAGCTCTCCCTTGAGTAGGAGCCAAGTAATTGCACTTGCAGTATGGTCAGAGGAAGCAAAATACTTGGAGGATAAATATTATTGCAAGCCTGTGAGCGTATTTAGAATTTAATAGCACTTGATTTGTGTTCTTGAAATTGCAAAAAATCTTCCCAAACAAGGAAAGTTGCCAACCAATAGCTTTGTTTTGTTGCTCAGCCAAATGAGTTTTGGTGTTCAGATAAATAATCAATGCAAGGCTGGATATTGCAAATCCAGGGGCGGTAGGTTTGGTGCTGCATGCTGGTTTGATGTTTATTTTTGCACTGATTGAAACTAATGTGACGTGCAGTGAGCCTGATTTTTCGAGTTACTGTACAGACCTGTGTGTTGACAGACCCCTAGCAAACGGCATGCTTGCAGCGGGATGTAAATTCACATCAGGCTGCAGTGAGCGGACTTTTGTGTCCTGCTGCACAACTCGCTGTAAACTCAAACTTTGTGTAAGTTTCTAACTAAAAAATCAATAAAAATCAATGTGCCTCCTGCAGAACTGGCTCTAGCCATGTGGTGCATCATGGGATAAGCCCGGGTTCATGGCCAGTTTGCTGCAAGTTCAAATGTTGAAGGCATTTGAATTATTTACAAACATAAATATTTTCTCTGAACAAATTGTGTGCCTGAGTTTAGAGCAGTCCCAGGCTGTGTAGATGTCTGGCATTGCTGGGGCAACACAACTGGCCTAAAATGACCTGGGCATGAGAAAATTCCCCAGGTATTAGACAATCATGCATGAGAAAATTCCCCAGGTATTAGACAATCATGCATCTGAGCAGTGCATATGTCAACGTCCCGGCCTTGAGGCGGCAAAGAAGAGAGGCTGATGTGGGGTTCAGCTTGGGGGCAAAATCTTTGGTGTCCACACTAAGAGCTAATTCTATTTACTGTGGTTAAGAACAGAAATTCTGGGTAGTTAATCGGTTAACCAGGCGGTAACCGCATACTATAGCAGCTAACCAATTTAATGTCACTTTACCCTTACTGCATAACCCATTTTATGGGTCCCCCCAGAACAATAGCAAAGCTACATCTATGAACCAGGCTTCCTTGAAACCCAGGTGCAGGGCAATTATGGGCAAACAGCTGAGAACAACAGAACAGACAGCGGCAACACAGTGAATAGTGTAAATCAGTGAATCGGCTAATTGAGCAAAATAATAAATAGATACTGCTTGGTAACCTATCCTTGTCGGAGCGAGTCGGTTACCACAAATGACACCATGAAAGGCATCGATTGGTTAACCAACTGAATAATAATAAAGGATACGGCTTGTTGTCGGACTGGTTAGGACTGACCCAGGAAGTATATAGAGAACCTCCTAGCCAGCTGAGGGGCGGGGCCCTGCTAGCCAATCAGAACTATGCTCTAGATAGCTACTAAGGAACAGCAGGTCTTTAAGTTGCTCTAGTGCTTGGAACGTCTGGGAAACGCTTTGGCAATGCTGCAGTGGCTCTGTCTGGGAGCCGTAGAGGCCTGGTTCTAGATGCCAAGTCCTGGCAGTACAGGAGAGGGTATTCCTTTGCTTTCAGCCTCATTTTATTACCAGGCAAACAATTTATTCACTGCGGGTGAGAAGAATGTGCCATTCTTCCTTTTGTGTCTCCTTCCCCTGTACCACTCAGACAGAGGATGAGTAACACTAACTACAGGAAGGTCTGAAAGGGCATGTCACAGGTTTGGACAATTCTGTCGGAAACCGCCCATCCACTGCTGTTTTCCTGAAGTGGACCACCCCACTTTGCTCCCTTCTTCTCTCAGGGTATAGAATCCTAGCATCTTAGAGCTGAAAGGGACCTCCGAGGCGGTCTAGTCCAATCTCGTGCTCAATGCAGGAAATCCACAGTTACAGCATCCCTGACAGATGGCCGTCCAGCCTCTGTTTGAAAACCTCTAGGGAAGGAGCGCCCCCCACAGCCCTAGGCAGTCTGTTCCACTGTTAAACAGCTCTTACCGTTAGGAAGTTCTTCCTAATGTTTAGCCAAAATCTGCTTCTTTAGCTGATTCTATAACGATGGTGAAAAACCAGGGGGAAGAGGACAAAGGAAAACACACACACTGACATATAGACCCTGGTCTATAATTACATCCCTCCCAACGTTTTGAGTGACCAATAAGATCCCCGCCCCAACAAAGAAGCTCCACCCCTCATGAATTACGCACCTCTCCCAATGTTTCAAGTGCACAAAGGAAGGGTAGAACCTCTTCTTTTTATCATTCCAGTTAATTTCTTGTCATTCCATCATCTTCTCGTACTCTCAAGGGCTTTTCTATGGAAGGCAACCAGGAAAGCGGTGTCTGAGGCTTGATTACCAGTCGTCTTGCATCCCATTCTCTCCTGAAAGAGAGACTTTGACCCCTTGAAAGAAGGACAGTGAGATTCAGCATTCAAAGACAGACTGTCCCTCTGGTGGTGGTTTTAACCTTGAGAGCCTGAGATGACACCTATCTAAAATGGCACCTGTCCCATTGCGGCCCGTGCGTTCGGCCAGAAGCGCCTCCCTGTGGGTACCGCCTGTTAGCCTTGTTGATATGACAAGGGTTCTCGGGGCAGGGGGGCAGTCTTGGTTGCTGCCCCAGTGCTTTCGAACTCCCTTCCCCTGGAGATTCATTTGAGCCAGAGCCTGAACATTAGGGATGGGGAAAATCAGAATTGGATTAATACGATTCACCCGATTTATCGGAATCTGATTAATACGATCTACCCGATTTTCCCAATCCATTCAATTTTCATTGGATCAGATTAATTCAGGGGTTCACTCTCTCTCATTCCCCCCTTTCTGCTATTGCAATTTCCTGCAATTTGCTCTTCTTTGGCGCATTCATCATTGTAGGATTTTGACGTAGAATGATTAATGGCTCGTTGAACTGAATAAGTTTGGTTTTCCATTGACTTCAATGGGACATTTTCCCATTGAAAATTTACTAAAATAATTGAAAATTACTCAATACGATCCAATTCAATACGATTTAAAACCAATTAAATTGCATCTGATTCCAATTTTGATCCAATTTTGATTTTCAATCTGATTTCACATCCCTACCGAGTGTCTTCCAGAGGTGGTGTAAGACTTTATTTGAAAAGGCATTTGGTGGGTGGGAGTAGAGATTGGGGTGGGGTTTGGTTGGTGGTTTGGGGCTAGGTGTGTGGCAGGAGGTTGGGTGAAAAGTTGGTATTGGGTGGGTTTTGTGGGGGTTTTAGGTTTTTTTGTAGGGGTGGGACTTGGGCAAAATCTCTTACTTTGGTTTCTATCTGTATTGGATTTCTGTCTTCGGTTCTCCTATCGGTTCTTGGTTCTCTCGGTATCAGATTTTTAACATTGTGGTTTTCCTCATGGGAAAACCGCAATGTTAAAAATCCAGTAAAAAAAGCAGTGCAAAAGATCCAATACCACCGATACCGAGAAAGAACCAAGATATTGGATTAATCCGATATAGCCATTATCGGGTACTTTCAGTTCTTGGCAATACCAAAAGTCCCATCCCTAGTTTTGTGTATTGATTTTTGATGTTTTTATGGACTGTAAGTCATCCTGAACCTCTGGGAAGGGCAGCGTATACATTTAAATAAATAAAGAGGGGAAAATGTGTCTCATTCAAAAACGCCCTGATCTGGAGCAATCGGGGCTTCCCCGGAGCTTGGATACTCTGTGGCAACCCTAAGCTGTTGTTTAAGTGCCAAGTTGCTAGGAAACAACAACTCCAGTGCTGGCGTTATCCTGTATTCCTCATTGACATATTGTACGCTTACCTGGTTGCTGAAGAGAAACAACGATTGTTCTCTTGGTGGCTAGTCTAGTGTAGTTGAGAAATTAGTGCTTTTCTGACTTTTTTTGCAGACTTTTCTGAATAGAGTAGATTGCTGACGATGGCTTTTTTTCTTTTAATGCAACCTCATTTTTTGAAAACGCATCTTAGCACCTTAACCACTACGGTTATTTCCTGTGTGATTTTTGGCATGAAAGTTTTTGCATTCATGTAGGTCTGGAGTGGCCATTGCTCTTCCTGGGCAGGGCAGAGGAATAGTATAGGAAGAAGGCTACTACATTTCTTGGGACCAATGGGCCATGATCCAGGGGCATCGCTAGGAGGGAATGGGCCTTGGTGTAGAAGATGGAACGGGTTCCTTGCTGGGACACTCTGCTCCTGTGTACATGTGCATTCTATACGCATCTGCCCCCCACCCCCAGCCCAGGTGCGGCTACACCTATTATAGCTAGCTATGCCCCTGCCATGATCAACAAACCACTTATGCTGGACTAGCCCTATTTATGCACACAGGGATTCAATGGGGCTACTCCAGCTTAGGTGGATTGCGTCCATGGGGATGGGCAAAATGAATTTCTATTGCAATGACATTTTCTGCTAAAAATGTGTTCTCCAGGGAAAGTAATTTCTTACCTATTCTAAACCATGTGAACGGTACTGTCCCAATACTGTGATTGTCTTTCTGGAATTATATTGGACAGAAAAGTAAGTCTCCAATGGGCAATGAGGGTAACAGCAGCCCATTCAATCCCTCTGGGCTCCTATTCTTTGTCCTCCAAGACACCCACCTTGCCTTTCCCAGCAAGTCTCTGCAATGCTGCTTACTCTCCCTGGCTCTGGCTGCTAACCAGCTCAGAGACCTTTCATAGCTGCCTGCTCTCTGCTCTCCAGTTACAACTGCCAGCTTTCTATGGGCGCCAGTGGGGAAGGAGGGGAAGAGAGACTACGAAGGGCACCCCTCTGGATTTTTCATGCCTTTTGCTCCTTTGAAGAACCATGATATTCTATTTATTCCATTTTTAAAATGTATACTCCCCAACCCCACATCCCCCAAAATGGCATGGGGCAACTTAAAGAATGAAACAAAAAATGCATATACAAACAAAACTCTTTACCCATTCCCATCTCTCGCCCAGAAGAGGCCCCTCCCTCTTATAGAGGGGCCATGGCAAACCCTCCGGTCTCAAACCATCGTGACTCTGTCAGAAAGAGGCAGGGCAAATGGACTCTCCCACCTCCTTCTGATGAGGTCGTACCCCCTGCAGAGTGTCATGAATTTGCAACACTGTACGGGGTGGGGGTCATGTCAGAAATTAGGCAGTAAAGCCTCGCTGTCCCATGCCTTTCCAACAGGGGCCCTGTCTCACTCCACCCCAATAAACATTCTAAGAAAACTCCCACCTCCCAGGGATCTTCTGAAGTCAAAATGTAACTGTTCAGCTCAACCAACCAAAGCCAAGGTCACTGAGCAGGAAACTCCTGCCTTTCTGGTTTCCTTAGATGGTAGCTTCCTAGTTTGAACTTGGAGTCTCTATCACGCTGGAGGACCAGACTCTCTGGTTTCCTATCCTACCCAGGTCCTGGCCAACGTATTGCTTTTGTTCATGACAAAAATGTTGAAACCGGGACAAAGCCATGGTTACGCTTTGGGACACCAGGCCAGCCTTTCTGGAACTGGGTCAGAAGGGGGCATGTGGGGCAGTTCCCATTGTTAAAAAGGGGTCTTGGTGTGAAAAAGATTGGGAACCCCTGTTTTAAAACAAATGTGAGCAAAATACATCCATCCAAATGGGGGAATCTCAAAGCGTGTGTGTGTCGGATGGTAACTATGTCTGGTAACAGCTGAGCCGGATTCAGCACCCAATCTAGAATAATGTTGACCTGTGTGACCACACCAGGTCTCATGGGCTTTTTTGGATGGGAATATGGGGGCAGGGATACAGGGGGCCCCAATACCCAGGATCCATGAATGAACCTGACATGACAACATGAGTTTGAGAAGCATTGGTATAACATATGGCCTGCAGAGTATCAAACACAGAGGACCCCCACCTGTGGAAGGCCTGTAGCAATTTAGGAGGCTGAGCCCAATGGTCCGACCATGAGTAAACTAGAAATAGGTGCCGCCTGCAGGGCCAGAAGACCTGCCCCCTGGAGGGGAGACGAGAGGCATCTTTAGACATAAGAAAGATTGAGTGTCAAAACCCCTAAGCACGTGTTTGGCCCTTGTGTGTAAGCACCATAACAATCCCAACACCAATTTGGCAATTCACTGAACACACAATGTGAACACCATTGCATCGCAAGGACAATTTGCGTGTTCCAGCTGAACAGGTGGCCAACGTTGTGTCTAATGATATCGCGTGGCAGCATGTTAGCCAGTACCACACAGGGAATGAGGCGTCGGCACTTGCGTGCTGAGATCAGAAGGCGAGTAAAACACCGATTTGCCCCAAGATGGGCTGTGTGTCTAAGCAGCACCACATGGTGAACACAGGGCCAAATTGGTGTTCATATCAATGTCAAAACACACATTCAGACACCTGTTGACATTATGTCTAAAGTCACCTTATGTTTAGCTGAACATCCAAAGGTTAATAGGTAAAATTTTCATTTTCTAACGAGTAAGCGCCCCTCCAACAGCCCAACGTTAAAAGAGGGCTGTCGGGCCCTGGCGTTCAGTCCCCATCCTCAAGGTTTTTTAAATGGTAGCCAGCCTGCCTTCACCACCATCTTGGCTTGCTGCAGGCCCAGCCACTCCTCCTAAGAATCCTCCCTGCTCTACCCTAGCCACGCCCTTCCACTTGTCCATCAGCCCCTGCCATACCTCCCAGCTTCATGATAGGTTGCCATACCAGCTAGCATATAAGGGCGTTTTCACATGAAGAAACTAGTCCGGACTAGTTTGTATAAACTGGTGTTTGTTAGTCCATGCTAACAGAGTGGTACCTTTTTTAGACGGACAATCTAATCCGGACTAATTTCTAGTCCGGACTACCCGTGTCAACAGAACATTGCAGTTAGCACGGTGCTTAGAGTCTCTGTGGCTGTATTTCAATCCCACGCTGCTTTTCGGCCGTCCCATAGCAATGTTTTCTGTGACGGAAACGTCACTTCATGTGATCCTACAAACCACAGAGACAAAAAATGCCGAGTCTTCCTAGGGAAAAGACTCTGCCCAGAGTCTTTCCCCTGTTCCCTTTAACTCATGTAGACAACCCCAGCCCAAGGTGGGGAGCAGAACTTAGCATTTCTGCTCCCTACTCCTTGTTATAATTACAATCCTCCTACAATGCAAACACCCATGCCCTGGCTAAGGTTGCCACCTCTGCAATTGTTTAAGGAACACTTATGAAAAATACAGGTTTTCTGTGACTGAAACGTCACTTCGTGTGATCCTACCAACCAGAGAGGCATAAAATGCCTAGAGCGTCTGTCAGGACTTGCCATTGGACTCTGTGGCAATAAGTACTGGATAGTCAATTAGTCCGGACTAGTTTAAGAACGATTGTGTTAAACCCCAACGATGGGGATTTTATAACAACCATGCTTATTTCTTAGTCCAGACTAATAAGCACCATTGACAGTGTTCAGATGGACAAACTAGTCCGGACTACATTCAATTAGTCCAGACTAAACGCCCTAAGGCTTGCTGGTAGCTAGCATCAGGAAACTGGATGGAACATCCTCCCTTCTGTTCCCACTCTGGTTGTGCTCTGCTCTTGCCGCGAGCCTCACTAACTTGTTTCCAAATCTGGTCTCCTTGCTCCCCACTCGAGTGCTACTCCCAATTAACCATGCTCCCTGGTTCCCCACAGCCCTACTCTGTGCCCTCTTTGGTCTTGTTTTCTTTCTCCCTAGTTCCCCCTCAGCCTAGCTCCTTGTTGTGTCTTGTCCCGGTGCTGCACCAGCTGCTCCTTGGTCCCCCCTCAGCCTTTCTTCTCTGGTCTTGTTTCCCTTCCTACCTTGCTCTTGCCCTCGGCCCCGCCTCCTGTTTCCCCCTCCTGTCTTGCCACCCCGATCCTGACTCCGTGTTCCTGAGCCTTGGCCCTCACGTCCACTCTCGTCCCAGATGCCCCCTCACCCCCGTGGCCCCAATAGCCTTGAAAAGAGTCTTCATGACCATTTTGCACAGCTGGCTCCAGCTTCCCTGAATCAGAACGTGGACTGTGTTAGACCCAGTCCTCGAGGGAGGCGACAGGCTCTGTAGGTTGTCTGCACCAACCAAGGCAAGCAATGAAACTTTGTCAATGTGATACTCTGCAGAGAGGAATTTCCACCCCCCTCCCCATGCTTTTCATTCAAATTGTTGTTTTTTTAAAAAAGAAAGCCACTATTTGCAGCAGGAGTTTGTGTGTGTGTGTGTGTGTGTGTGTGTGTGTGTGTGTGTGTGTGTGTGTGTGGAAATCATTCCAGCAACTCTGTAAGAAAACAAGCAGGTTTTCTCTCCACCCCCACCCCCGTGCGTGTTTTCTGGGACAGTCAGAGCAGTATCGCACATCCAGATTAGCAGAACGTTACATTGTACCCAGCAAACGGTCTAATAACCTTAAGAACTTGGGCAGCGTTAACCCAAATCCAAGGTTATAAATAACTATAAAACCTTGATTTGAAGGCATCAGCAATAAAAACAGTACAGGGAAAAAAGAGGACGGGGAATGGACTGTAGCAATAGTTGGATGTTTGGAAATCAGTGTTTCGGACACGGCGGGTGCTTGCTTGATTTTTCATTCAGACTTTGTCATGGTTGCTTGCTTCTCCCTTCAAGCGTCTCTTCTGTTGAATCCTGTCAGTGTAAATATTTGTCTCTGGCCCTTTTTAAATGGGCCGTGGCTGTGGGGTAGTCGGTGTGCATGCCGGTGTGAGGGATGGGTGGACACAGGCACACGCTCATCTCCCACCAATACCCATGCACGGAGCAACTGCCGTCTTGGCCAATTGCTCCATGTGGGGGCGATGGGTGGAGGTGCGTGTTACGCAGGAGCACGAACACACACACCGGCATTCAAATGGGAGGCATCCACTCACGCTCACTGCGTGCGCGTTTGTGAACATGCGTGGGTGCATCTCATTTTAAAAAGGCCCACGTTAATTTCAACAGATTAAGCTGGAATCCTTGGGATCCAGGGGCCTGTGCCATGTTAAACCAGGCCAGGTGTGAGATGGGCCTTTACATGGGGAAAGAACAAATACAAAAAAAAACCAACCAAAAAAACCCCCCAATGAGATTCCCAATCCTGTCTCTTCCAAATTGTGGCTCTGGACCTCAAGTGGGTTCATGACAACTACAGATGGGGCCATGTTTCCATACTGCCCAAAATTTTGAGCAGCCAATGAGAGACCGCTATGCCCTGCCCTCTCAGCCAATAAATCCACTCCATGAATAAGCTCCACCCCCTCACGCAGCCCTCCCAAAGTTCCAAGTACATAAAAAGGGAAAGGGACAGAAGCTCTCCTGCACGTCCTTCCACTTTTGCTTCTGTCATTCTGTTATCTCCACGTTGTCTTCCCATGGGCTTTCACTGGGAGGCAACAAGGGAACAGGTGCTTGAAGACGACCAGGTGGGAATGGGCACCGAAAGAGGAACTGTCCCTCCTAAATAGGGGCTGTTAGGCGGTATGTGTTCCTGATTTGATACATGTTGCCTTCGTGGCTGTCTGGGGGTCATAAGCTTAGATTTATGTCTCAAAATGGGGTCACATGGGGGGAAATTGGGAACCACTGCAATAAACGAACTGCATATCAACATATCAACAGATCTATAGTTAGGGACCTGTGTTTGCTGTGTTTTCCCCATTGCTGCCAATAGGGAAAACTCAGCAAACGTGGGTCCCTGACTATAGCTAGGATACTGGTACAGTACGGGGGAGATGAAGGAGAGACGGCATGATGGGAAGGGGCAATTGTATTGCCTTCAGAAGTTCATTCAGACATTTTATTTCCAGGATTACAATTATTACTCTCTCAGACTTGGTCTTCAGACATCTTAGTCTTCAGGTTAACAAACCAAGGGGAAAAAACCTGTCTTATTTCTTCAGAGGAGGGGAAATAAATGTACGCTAGGGAGGTACCCAACTGCCCCTTCCCCCTCCCCCAGCAACATGTTTGCATACCATGCAAACCATACCATACCTTTGGAAATTATCCCAATAGGGAAATCCATCATCGGCACTGGCTGATAAGTGAAATGCTGGCATTTTCCACCCTATTTTGCCATTCAGTCCAACAGTAATGGGGCTCTGTCATCTGCCCCCTGCTCCTACTCTCTGTTCCCTTACATGACCCCTACTTCCATGGGGATCCTGCCCCTCACTCCCATCCCTGTCACGGGTCTCCTTTTGCCACTCCAATCTGACCTATTTGCTTTCACACCTTTCCCATCCTTGCTTATGCAACCCTGGGTATTTTCAGACCTGATGAGATCACAGTCAACCTCGCTGAATTAAAGTGGATTCTGTGGGGTGGCTATGATGACTGGCACATCTGGTTGATCCCTGCCAGATGTTCACCACAATGAATACCTGGCAGGGAGTCATGGTTCCGGCCCTGTGGCAGGCTGCAGAGCCAGAACCATGGCTATATTGGCCACGATCAGGAAAGGACCGGGAGAGGCCTGAAGGTAATGTCAGTTACCTTGCCCCTCTCTGGATCATGGCCCAGGTCACGGTCGGGCGCAGTGGCCTCATTGGCCGCTGCACCCACCTGTCTCCCTGAGGGCAGGCGGCAATGGAAGTGCGGGGCCATGCAGCCGCACATCACACCGCTCAGCCCCGCTCCCTCCCAGATTCCCTTCAGTGATGCTGCCGGCACGTCTGATGGATGGACGGCCTAATCACGGACTGGGATCTGGGGAAAATCCTGGTCTGGGATTCAGCATTGCAGGCCAAACGGCCTGGCATGTCTGAAAATACCCCCAGTCTCCTGTGTCAATAAGCACCTTCCAGCACGCTCTACTGGGCTAAAAATGCCAAGCAAAACCATTTGAAGATGTCTACCATTTGAAGACAAATAGTCGAGATGTGACCGGGGGCCATTGAGCAGACACGCAGTAAGAGACAGTCCCTCCTTCCCTGTCAGAGCTAGAAACGGAGCCCAGATCCTAGTCTGGCTTCCTCCACCAGTACCCTAACCACTCAGGGCGCATTCAGATGTGCGTTTAAATCGCACAGAAGCGGCGGCATCGTGCAATTTAAAGCAACACGCACTTCCAGGTTGGTGTGAATGCACCAATTCAGCGTAACGCGAACTGTTGGAGTGCGGCTTTCAAAGCTGCTCGGAGCAGCTTTTAAAACCGCACTCCAACAGTTCGCGTTACACTGAAATGTGCGCACTCAGTGCATTCACAGCAACCCGGAAGTGCGCATTGCTTTAAATCGCACGATGCCACGGCCGCCACTGCTGTGCGATTTAAACGCACATCTAAACGCAACCTCAGTTAGAGGCTGGCCCGTATAGCCTAGTGGAGCAGGTGTTAGTCTTGAACCTCGGAGACCTAGTTCAAATCCCGTCTTAGCCGCTCACTGGGTAGCCATGCGAAAGTCACCATCTCTCAGTCTCTATTCCCCTTCTTTAAAATGGAATAAAGATCTATCCCACAGGGTTGTTGTGAGGGTGAACTAGATAAGGACTTTAAAGGACGCTGAACCCACCAAGCCCTATATATGAACATTAGTAATATCACGAACTCTTTTTAAAAACGGTGGGTCTTTTTGTGAAAACTTCCCCTGAAATGGTGGTGATTCTAGTAAACCTTTTGAAACTTTGGAAAGTAAAAGACAGGAAGGATTTTTTGTTTGTTTGTTTGTTTTGTCAAAATATTCAAACTCTGAGACATCATTCTGGTCAAAAATCCCATTTTTGCTGGGGGGGGAAATATGTAGATAATTTTTGAGCAGCTCTCCATCCCCAGTGCCTGCCCTCCAATTATAACTCTGTGAGGTAATATTCTTTTAGATTTATTATTAATTTACTTCAATTTGTATCCCACCTTTTTCCTTCGGCTCAAGGTGGCTCACCTTTCAACTCACCCCAGCTTCACCCATAGGCGTTCCAAACACTCCCCTCCCAAACGCAAATCCCAGGGGAGCCATGGCTAACCCTCAAACCTTCCTGCTCATTCCCCCGTCTCTCACCCAGGGGAGCGAGTAAGTTCCACCTGGACAGATCTACACATCTCAGTCTCCTCCACTCCATAGATCCCATAAAAACATTAAAAACACAAGGTGAATTAAAAAGAAAACAAGCAAACACTAAACCGAGCCCCAGGCCTCCAGCAATCATCCATGGGAAATAATTATTTCTCTAACCTTTTGCAAGGCTGCATTCAAATGTGCTAAAAAGTTAGACAGCATTTTTGCTTCAATTTAGACCCCGCTAGGAACTGGTCCTTTTCTAAACCCAAGCACTCAACCATGGGTTCATGTTGCAATTTCAGTCCTGTGGGGTAAGATAAGACTAGATAACGTTCTCTTGACCTCGCATGCTACCACACTCATCTCTGCTGACCTAGAGGATTACAAATGGTGAACTGAACAATCTCTGTAGGAGATTTCTATTCCAATTTTATTTTTCCTCGTGGTTTTTCCTACGAAAGCACAGCTTTCCTGAGAATCTCTGGGAGCAACAGCTGCACCAATCAACAGCCAGAGCTGGGCGTTAACATTTATTTACCATTCCCTGAAATACTAGTTAAAAGTAATTCCAGAAAATACATGAGTTACTGAGCATTCTCCTGTTTCAGTGTAGCTCCTGGAACATTTCCAAGAGCCTATGAATTAATAATGGGAAATTCCGTCCTGTTAAACGTGTTCAAATAAAAGAACCGGATTTTTGTTCTGCGACAAAAAATTACCACAGATTTCTAACTTTTTCCAATGAGCTGCTGAAAGGGTTTCTTTCCAGAGCGAAATTGTACTTTTTGAATGTTACTATAGCATTAATTGAGTATTGCTAAATGCGTCTCTAAGGCTACAATCCGCAACCCACTTACTCCTGTGTAAGAACTTCATTGGGACTTCTAGGGAGTAAACCGGTTGTGAATCATGACTAGGCCCATAAATTAGAGGAAAGAAAAATTTTAAAGGTGACAAACTTTTTTTGTACGTTTGTACAGGTCACAGTTTTGCAAGAGTGTCTAATTCCTTTTTCTTTTTAACCCTTCTTTTACACACACAAATGACCCGATGCCACACTGAAATGGAAATCTTTCCTGTTTTCTTTAATAAATGTCACAGGCCCCTTTTCAGACTAAAGTGAGCTTCAAGCCAATGGGGCGCTATTTAACGAAACCTTTTGTGACTCAGCCCGTGGTTTCTGGCACTTGTCTGGCGCTGCAGAAATTACCGTATCTAATTGCTACGCGACTTGTTTGAACATTTCTACGCGGTGCAGGTTTACACAGCAAACCAAGGTGTCGATAGGTGTCGTCGCCTTTTCTGGTACAGAGCAACAGCAAGATCCTTTGGGTAGGTTGAAATGCCACCTGAGCACCAAACAGCGGAAGGTTGGGGTGGGGTGTCTCATTGCAGAATTGGCTCCTAGGCTCCTACTTAAGGAAATCTCTTAGGCCTGGATCCAAATCGCATTGCAGGCAATGGGAGATTTTTCACTCAGAGGCCTTTCAGTCAGAGCCTTATTGCACACCATTGCCAGTCTTCTCTCCAGAAAGGCATAAGTGCAACCAGCTGGTCAGTGAAGGTATTCTGCTGCTCCAGGGTAAGGGGGCATTAAGCTTGCCTCCAGAGCATACGTAGGACATTCTGGAGACATTGGACAAGGGAGTCTGGGGCAACAGGTCTACATGGGGAAGGGGGAAGAGCTTTTTTGGGACATGAGCAGGTGGTGAGGCAAATTCATGAGAAATAGGACGCACCAGGATGGGAAGCTGGGGTCAGTGGGTGCTCGGTCAATGGGTGGGTCAGGCCCTGCCCACCTGCAGAGTGCCTTGTTGGGCCTGTGAGTCCGTGCTGGGCCACCTTCTGTCATGCTGGGCCCTGCCTCAGCTGCCTACTTGCTCAGGTAGGCCCGGCCTCCCGCCTCAGATTGCCACCTGTCCATATGTCACATGGAGTGCCCTTATTTCTCATGTATTTTGAGGGGACCTGGCCCTATATGCCCCCTGTGGCTCCAGACCTGTCCACATTTCGGCTTTCTCAGAGGTGGCAACCCCATAGGTGACTGGTAACTGTCGATTGGGGGGGAGGGGGCACAGGAGTGGGGGCTTAGTTTATGCTGTAGAAACTCATGCTTTTGGGTTGGGAGGTCCCCAGTTCTACCTCCGACATTGGCCAGGATGGAATCCATTGCCATAAGAGCCGCGGGGTTTGGCTCTGTGAGAGCAGCAGGTGAGTGGGGTGTGTGCTTGCCAGTACAGCTCTGCCTGCTCACCTCCGTCCTGACATGCTGCTCCACCCAATCCCTCTACGCTTATGATCTCATCCAAGATGAATTTGAACTTGAGCTTCTGTAGGTGAATGGTTCAGGCAGCCGCCTTCTGAGTCACACCAGCCTTCTGGGAAGTAACTCACTCCTGAGCTGCACTTTCATTAAGCCACCCTGTTTTCTTAATTAGGTAAAATATGAAATCTGAGCTGGCACCTTCAGTCCTTGGAGGCAACATTCGTGATGTAGGGCACGGAGCAGCTGCCATCTTGCTAAATCTGTTGCATACAGATAAACCCTCTGCAACATGGGCATGAGGTGTACAATTACATGGGGGAAGGCCTGGCGTCCTGACTGACTCAATGAAATCAATTTCCCACTGAAGCAAACTTTGGAGAGTTCTTTCTCAGGCACAAAGTTGATGGCTTAAATCTGCCCTCCCCTCCTCCAAATATGTCAGGAATAGGGGAGAGAAATGTGGGGAGGCAGCAAAGGCAGAAGGGTGAGTAGGGAGGCTGGATAAGCCGTGACCCCTAAGTGGGAGGGATACATGACGGGGGGGGGGGGG
>QEPC01011901.1:11605510-11616801 GCA_003113815.1 Sphenodon punctatus | reverse complement strand
GGGGGGGGGGCAATGGCACTCACTCCCCCTCTCGCTGGGGGGGGGGCAATGGCACTCCCATGTTTCCGTCTGACTCACCACTCGCTCTCCCACCGCACCCCACTAAACCAACCAAAACCAGGTAAAAGCAATTTCATACAAAGCTACCGCAGCTCTCCAACCCGCCGCACCAACAGGCTCACAAACCGCCCACCTTGGGCAACCCTATAGAGATGCGGGTGGCAGCCTAGAGCATCGAGGGATCTGCCCATAACTCTCTGGTAGGGGGGAGGGGGCGCTGCACGGGCTGACTGTGGGCTGCGACAGCCACCTGGTCTTTGTAAACCTGGTGCAGCTCAGACTGACCAAGTCCAGGGCAGATCTGTCTGAAGGTACCCTATGTGTTTAGCCCAGTACGGCCTTGCTACCGTAGTGCTGTAAAACCCTCGACTCAGTACTGCCACCACCTGATGGGTCAAGATGCACATTTTGAGACAATCACGTTTTCGTCCACATTCCTTCAGTTCTTAGTTGTTGAAAGGGCCAGGTTAAATATCCCATGACAAACTGAGCCATTTGTGACAATAGTGCTAAGTCAGCCAATCCACTTTCCTCTCCTCCAGCAAATTTGCCTGCTTTGGTTGGACCAATTCAGAAGAGAGAAAAGTTTGCATAAGGGCTCTGATTGGTAGATTATTTGCACCAATAATGTCCCTGTCTTTCTGCTCTGGGTAACGCCTGGGAACGCAGTGGTTCTCTTTCCCCTATATTGTGCATGTTGTGCGTTTGAGGCTAGTGATAAAATGAGAGAGTCCTAAGTGGTTTATGGCGATGGGATAAGACCCCAGAGAAATATAGGATTTCTGATTGTTTTGGTGTTTGCTTCAATTGCTGAAGGCTAAAAATAGCCTACATCTGTGTTATCACTCAATCTTGATGTATCCGCTCTTTAAATGTATGTGTCTTGGGGAGATTAGAGCCTCGGTTAAACTTTAAACCAAGTTTAATATAGCGGACATTACAAACATAACGTGTCTGTTTCCCAAGCAGCATTTTTCTTTTTCTTTCCAAAGGAAATGTAATTGAAATGAGTTTTTTTTACTGGAGGATTTAATGGCACCATAAAGATGAAGAGCATGTTGTAATAAACCATTTGCATGTGAATCCATACAGCTTTTAATATGGGAAGGTATTGAGTGCAGTGTTTGCACAGTTGGTAATCAACAGAGATATAGATGTCTTTCATTTTCCCCCAAGTGAGTGAATTTGATGGCTGTCAACATGGGGGTGGAGGGTGGGAGTGGATTAAGGATTAGATTGATTTATTCTGGTGTTCTGCATCATAGAAGTGTGGCAGGTTAGAGTGTTCTTGGGGGATGTTATTAATATTATTAGTGCCAGCAATGTGCAATCCTTAATTAATTAGAGACAACTCCCTATCTCAGAGGGTTCCAATCTAGGGTGGACAAGGGAAAGGGTTGCAAAGGGAGGGTCTGGGAGAGATTTGTGAAGCTGAGAAGTCGTGGGCGCATGTGTTTCGCTTGGTTACAGGGGGAGTGGGACCCTGAATGGAAGGACAGTCGAAAGAGCAACAGTGAGCTGTCTGTGGGAGCAAGACGCTAGGGAAAGCCCGGCAAAGAGGTAGATTTTCAGGAGGGATTTGAAGGCTGGGAGGGAGGGAGCAGAGAGAATGCATTCAGGAAGGAACTTAATATTATTTATTATTCGTAAGTATTTGTATGGTGCCAGCAATGTACCAGGTGCTTTATGATCGGCCCTGCCCTGCAGGGTTTGTAATCAAGGAGAAACAAGGGAGACTTGAGGGGGGGGAGAGAACAGTGGGAAGCCAACAAACAACATTAATAAATTAAATTACTAGGACTGGAATCTGGTATTACACCTCTATAAAAATAGCTTCTCTCACAATATGATGCCACTACTGAAAAGCAGCAGGGCTATGAAAGCAAATCCTAGGAAGGCCAAGTGTCGACAAGTGGTTCGTGATCTGGCCTGAGACTTTTTTCACGGTGCTAAATTTGAGCCACTTTAAGTGTTCCTTTAAAAACTGCATAGGTGGCCACCCTACTCAGCATCTTGGCCTCGATGCAGGCCCTGCAACGTGTATTTTCCATACGTGTTCCTTAAACATTTGCATAGGTGGCAACTCTTGTGATGGGTGTTTGTGACCTTTGTGTCTATGCCTTAAAGCCTGGTTGCAATTATTTTGGTATTTGTTTCCTCCTATAGTGGCCAAATGCCTAAAGTCGGCTGTGGTTCTAATGTACGCCGGTTTCCTGAACACCAGTGCTCCAGTACCTCATCCTTTAGCGTTATACACTGGTCCAGGAGTTCCATGGGTGACCGTTGCTTTAGGGCTTACAAAAATGAGTTCTGGTGGATTTTGTGTGTCCAGCTGTAGATGTAAAGCTTTGCAAATTTTAGAGGGAGAGGGCATGATTTAATGACTGTTTCCCTCCTACTCTAACCACCTAGTAATCCGGGTCCTAAAAACTTGTTGGGGAGGGGTCATTGAAGATAGGAGAAATTCTGCTCCTCCTCCCCCCAACCCCACCGTTTCTATGACGTTTACGCCTATGTGTGCCACACAAATCAAAGAAATCCCCCCCCCCTTTTTTTGGTTAAAAGAACAATTTATTTAATGAGTGAAACAATTTCTTTTGGGCCCGTGAACATTTTCCAGTCATTTTTCAGTTGATCAAAAGACAGAACCCTTCACTGGGAAATTTCAAGACGGGGAGAAGTTTTTGTGGAAATATTTTTCTGAAGGAAACGGGTTTGGTTTTTTTGGTCTGTCTTGTTCTGTCTCTCACACATGCGCCATGCAACATGTTCCCCACACAAAGCATTCCAAAGAAGATTTTCTGGCTAGCTCGACTCCACGTTCCCCAATGGAGTAAAAAGGATTTCCAGACTTTGGGTCAAGACCACAGGTAGGAGTTGCAGCAACTACAGATGGGGTCAGAATCCCAAATAATATTATTTAATATATTTTACAGGTCTTTGTCGCTATCTGGTGTCATGGGATTATATATAAATCTCAAAATGAGGACTTGCAGGCAAAAAATTTGGAAACTAAAGCTATAGTTAGTAACAGAACTGGCTTTAAAGTTCACTGACGTGTGGTTTCCAACCCTCTAATAATCCTGTCCACGGTGAATAATCAAATTGATGATTTCATCAGCACTGAAATTTGATTGGCTGGAAATCTAGAAATGCACTGCTAAGCTATTAGTAATGGTGGAGACGACGACAGCACGATGGGAACAGAAAATAATATTAGTGTTTAGAAAGGTTTCTTCTATATTTAGCTCCCCCCGCAGGCTCCTGCATTGTAATGACTAGAGTCCCAAAACGTTGGAAACTTACTTCAGTGCATAATGGAGAGAAATGTTTCAAGCACTTGGTAAGGTATCATTGATGAATGAGTCACTGAAAATTATGCCTTGTAAATATTCTGTCATTCAGGCTTTATTTGTCCTTTCCTCCCTGTGAAATTATTGGGAATGTTTCTTATTTTCTGATAAGCAAAAGCAAAAGCAAAAATGAGGATGGGAATATTCATTAAAATGACACTGTAACAGGGCAGCTGGAGCCTGCCCTATAACAAGTCAGGAAGCGGCTTGTTCTCCTGGAGCGGCACTGAGCCGTGAGGCGGAGGAACAGTGTCTCCTTAATTGCTTGCAACTGCAGTGGTGTGGCGGCACGGTTGAAAACGCCGCCACTTTGTAGAGGCGTGGACTGGGGTTGGAGCAGGCGGTGGCTGACGGAGAGGCACCTACCAGCCAGAGGGTGGAGCCAAGAAGCACCACCTGACCTGGAAGAGGGGGAGGCATCCAGGAGGGCTGCTGAGGGCCCAAGAAGCATTGGGAAGAAAGTGTCCAGGAGGACTGTTGAGAGCCTGAGAAGCGGCAGGAAGCAAGCGTTAGAGGTGTGTCGTTTTTGTTTTAGTGTTTTTCTTATTTAAATCTGTTGTTTTCACTTTTGTTTTTCATTGGTTTCAATGGAAAACACATTTTTGGCTGTAACCTTTTTGGTTTTCACTGTATGTGGCTGAAACATGGTGTGCCTATACCTCCAATGGGAGGCATTATATTTAACAAATTCCAAAAAGGTTGGATAAAGGAATTCAATTTTAGAAGCAGTTTATTTAATTTATTTTGCAAAAAATCTTCATATACATTCTTAGGTGTAACGTCTTTGCCTCACATTTAATGTAGATGAAACTTAGCACGTTTATACCCCTTCCCATGTTTACTATCTCCGCCAATGTTCAGAAGGATTGGATGAAGGGCCCTGGTGGTATAAGCAATTAACTTATAAATGTATGTCTGACTGTAACATCTTTGTAGTCCAACCAGTGTACATGAAATTTGGCAGGGATCTAGATCATAATTCCTCGATTATGTCTGCCAAATTTCAGAAAGATTTGATAAAGATTCCCAATTTTATATGCCTGCACAGCACATGTAGAGTAGGAGCCTATGCCAGGGATTCTCTTACGTGTTACTGTGGTATAAGATCAGTTTGTGATGCCAATTGGCTAGCAGAAATGTCAACTAAACATGCTCATTCTATGTTGTTACCATCCCAACATCTCTCGCCGCTTGTTACTGGGCAGTCAGAAGCATCTGTTTAGGAAAGAGCCAATAGAGATTCTCTTATGTCCTCTGTCACAGTGCTGCAGGATGTGTTTGTGATGATAATTGGCCAGCCTGGATGTGTAAACTATGTCTCCTAATTGCTGGGATGCTATCCCCAAAGTCTCAGTTATGTCCCTTCTATGTCTGCCTGAGCCCCACCCATCCCCATATCCGCCTTGAAGCCACTATGCATTGGTCCCATAAAGCTAGAAGCATGCAGTAATTGACCAGTGAATATGTCTGTCAGTCTTTTTGGTTGCTACACATCCTCCCTCCTAAAGCCTCCCTCCACCTCCCATGCCAGGTGCCTGCCTGTGACTGGCACTGCATCTGCTGCTATTTATCTGAAAAATGGTCTTCAAGGGGACAACTTCAATTGCTTATAAAATTGGGCCCCTTTATCAAATTGTTCTGTATTTTGGCAGAGATGACAGGCAAGATATGTGATACATTTCTGCCAAATATCTTGTAAACAGAATGGAATATACAAATGTTACAGCTGGAAATGTATTTTTAGGTTAATGTTTTATACCATCAGGACCCTTCATTCAATCTTTCTGAGAATTGGCAGGTTTGTTAAGCTTGTGGAGGGACATGATATTCACAGGTTTCATGCGCATTGGAAGAAAGATAAAGAAGGTGTAGCCATTAATGTGTATGGAGCTTTTCTTAAAATCACAACATTCAATTGCTTCTAAAATCTGTTCCCTTTATTGAATCATTTAAGAAATTGGTACACGTAATGCCCTCCATTGGGGGTACAATTCTCCCAAATGAGAACACAATTGAATAAGAACCATAAAATATATAGTTGGAAATACATTTTTCAGTGGTTTTCCTTTATTTCAAAAACACAATGTCATTTTCATTTCTATTTTCATTATTATTTTTTGCCATTTTTGTTGTTTCAATAATGATAATAAAAATGACAATTTTCATTATGGTTATTGTAATAACAAAAATGACATGCACACCCATAGCAAGCGTCCAGGAGGGCCGTTGAGAGCCCAAGAAGCGGCGGGAAGCAAGCATCCAGGAGGGCCGTGGAGAGCCTGAGAAGCGGCAGGAAGCAAGTGGAGCAAAAGGCTTTTTTTCTTGGCTCGGACAAATGCTTTTCCTTCTGCTATGGTGGAGGGAAGATATGATGGTACCCCCTTTGGCAGATCGGTTGTGTCACTGTGGGTTAAACTGTATTGACTCCATTGATCACATTTTATTGAACTGCCCTATTTTTGAAGGTGCCCGTAGCAAGTATAGAACCCCGCTTATAACTCCGTTTCCGGGCAGATCTAACAAATTTTATACTGTCATGCTCTTCGGGGACTGTGTACCAGAAATCACTGGAAAGGTGATCCAGTTTTTAGTTGTTGTTAATACCTTGAAGACATTGTGGAGTAATAACGGCAATGGTGATCCCTTATAGACCGCCTAAGCTGGGCAGTAACTGAAGAGTTTTCTTCTTTCCTTTTATCTATATAATGGGTATTTTCAGACGTTACGAGACCACGCTCAACCACAGACAATACCCCGTGGTGGGTAATGGTCCCGTAACGTCTGTTTGAGTCCCGCCAGAGGTTCACCACAGTGAACCTCTGGCGGGAATCAAAATAACCACGCTTTTGGGCCTTGTCCGGGGACCAGGGCCGAAAGCGTGGTTAGCTGAACCACGGCCCGGACCACGGGTCGGAATCGGACGCAGCGGCTGGATTGACCGCTGCGCCCCCCCCGTCTCCCAGAGGGAGGGTGGCCGGGGGAGCGTGGGGGGCGGGGCTGTGCAGCCCCACATTGCACCACGCAGCTCCCCCCCCCCCCCGATTCCTTGTCGGGATCGACCAGCACATCTGCTGGCAGGGTTCCGGCAGGGAATCCAATGGGTGATTCCGTGACGGGCCGAAAGCCGCCCCATCACGTCTGAAAATACCCTTAGATATGGTTTTTGTTTTGTTTTTAGATCTGATGTATAGATGTTTTGTTTGTGATATATATTTAATTTTTACCATGGTATGGCTTTTATCTGTACTTGCAGTAACCTAATCGGTTAGCAATAAAATTCTTCTTATCATTATTATTATTTCTGTAATAAAGCCACTGCTGTGCCTGTTGCTTTACCCCGGGTATCCTCCTCATTTAAAGAAGATATTGCCAATGATTAAACAATCTTTTGCTAAAGCATTTATTTGAAACCCTTTTTAATAATCTGTTCTATGCAAGAGCTTTTACCAAGGAAATGGAGTGAGTCCATGTGGCGGTATGCCGAATAGCTTCTTAAGCTGTGTGGCGTTAAAGCAGGAATGGGGAACCTCGGGCTGACAAGGTTTCACAAAGACAAACTAGTCTGGACTAGTTTTTATAAACTCCAGTGTTTATTAGTCCGACTCCGCACTAACAGAGTGGTACCTTTTAGGCGGACAATCTAGTCTGGACTAATTTCTAGTACTAGCCGTGTGAACAGAACATTGCGGATAGTCCGGTATCAGAGCCTCGGTGGCTGTATTTCAATCCCGCGCTGCTTTTCGGCCGTCCCATCGCGATGTTTTCTGTGACTGAAACGTCACTTCGTGTGATCCTACAAACCACAGAGGCATAAAATGCCTAGAGCATCTGGTGAGGTCTGGCCGTTGGACTCTGTGGCAATAAGTACTGGATAGTCAACTAGTCCAGACTAATAAGCACTAGTAATTCAGATGGATGTTAAGAATGGTTCTTATAAAACCCAGTGATTGGCCTATGTCTATGTTCTGTACAGCGCCAGGTACATGACTGGCGCTATATAAATGTTTAATAATAATTAATATAATAACTGTACTTATTTCTTAGTCTGGATTAATAAGAACCATTGACAGTGTTCAGACAGACAAACTAGTCCAGAATACATTCAGTTAGTCTGGAGTAACTGTCTGTGTGAAAACGCCCTGAAAGACTGAGCTCAGAGGAATGGAGCAGAGATGAAGGCAGGCACGTTACACATGCAAGGACAGGGGACAGATACATGACACAGATCCTTGGTCTGGACCCTCCTTCCCTTTCTTCCACTCCTTAAAACACCTGCTCCCAACTTCCATGCAGCCCTTGGAGCTTGTACTGATTTTTAAGTGCCCTTTCTATCTCTTCTTTCCCCACCCCCCAGGAGGGGAAATGTCCCCCACCCCTGCTTTAAAGGTTTCATGCGACGTCTCAACTTCATGAGGGTAGCCCTGTCTCTCCCTATGTGCCTCCCTCCCTTGTCTCTCCTAGATTGTAAGCCCCTTGGGGCAGGGACCTGTCTGTAATGATTATACTGTGTCAGGTAGATTGCTGGGGCTATATAAATATTAATGTGGCTGCATGCTGGCTGCCCTGTGGGCAGGAGGGGCGGGATATAAATTTTAAATAAATAAATAAAATGAAAAATAAAGGGCGGCATCTGCCAAATTAATAAGAAGCCATGTTCTGAACCCAGCTCTGCTGGGATCGTTATAGCATATTCTGCAAGCCACATCATGGTGCTGATAGTGGTTTTGTCACCTCTCTGAGGTTTTTTTGACTCTGCGAGAAGTCTCAATTTCGCCAGGTTATCCAGGAGTGAGATTAGGGCTTCCAGGGATAGCCGCGTCAGAATGTGTTGAGGGCTGCTGGGAAGTGGGTCTGGAAAGTTGGTTCAGAGATTCAGGAACAGCAAAGCAGGAAGGGGAGGCAAGGCTGGGCCCAAGGCAGGAGAGAGAAGCCCAGAAACAAAATGAGACAAGAACAGGGATGGAACAAGTAGAGAGTTCCACTCTATTCTGCGCTGGTTAGACCTCATCTGGAGCACTGCGTCCAGTTCTGGGCACCGCATTTTAAGGAGGACATCGATAAATTGGAACGGGTTTAGAGGAGAGCAACTAAGATGGTCAGTGGTCTGGAAACCAAGTTCTCTGAGGAAAGGTTGAAGGAGCTTGGGTATGTTTAGCCTGGGGGAGAGAAGACCTAGGCCGTTTGCAGATGAGTGTAGGGGAGGGTTGGGGGGTTTGTGGGAGCAGGGATCCCAGTATGAGCCATGCCGGGAGGCAATGTAGGGCTCGGAAATCCAGCCCCGCATTGTGTGATGGAAATCACACTAGAAATGGACTAAACCCCTCCACACACAATCTGAACTTTCCAGGATCGCTCCTTCTGGGATCTCCGCTCCTGGAAGTCCTCCCTCTCCCCCCCCAAGGGGAGTCATGATAGCCGTCTTCAAATATCTGAAGGGCTGTCGCGTAGAAGATGTCACACACAAGATTTGAGCCAATGGGCTCAAATTTATTTATTTATTTTATTTTATTTATTTTACAGATTTATATCCCGCCCCCTCCTGCAATGCAGCTCGGGGCGGCTAACAACAATAATAAAATATTAAAATTCACTTTAAAATATAAATATAAAATACATCATCTAAAACACATCATATAAAACAGGGCTAGAAAAACAAATAAATAAATGGGTGGGGGATTAAAATCATCCCTCCCTCCCAAAGGCCTGGGCAAACAGCCAGGTCTTACAGTTCTGCCGAAATGTTAAAAGGCTTGGGGCCAGGCGAGCTTCCTCCGGAAGGGAGTTCCACAGCCGCGGTCCTACCACCGAGAATGCTCGCTCCATCGTGGCCCCCCGCTTAACACGGGGGACCTCCAGGAGGGCACCCCCGGCAGACCGCGGACAAGGAAGCAGATTTCAGCTCAACGCTAGGAAGCACTTCCTACGGGTAAGAGCTGTTCGACAATGGAACAGGCTGCCTAGGGGCGGTGGCGGCCTTCTCCTTCGCTGGAGGTTTTTCGAACAGAGGCTGGACGGCCCATCTGTCAGGGATGCTGTGGTCAGGGCCAGCCTTAGGATTTGTGGGGCCCAGGGGGGAAGATTAAATGCGGGGGTCCTGGTGGCCCCTCCCCCTTGGGGTCAATCTCTGTGGTGCCCTGAAGGTGGTCATGTTTGGGGCACCACTGAGAGGGAGTGGTGCCCCCACATCCTGACCTGGTGAGAATAGAGGCCACTGCAGGGACTCTCAGAAAGAGCGGGGTCTGGAGCGGCCACCCCACGTCACCCTGGGGTAAGGCCGGCTCTGGCTGAAGCTGTGGATTTCCTTCATTGAGCAGGGCGTTGGACTAGGCAACCTCTGAGGTCCCTTCCAATTCTAAGGTTCTAGGAGAGCATTGTTCCACCCAGCTTCCTGGTGATACAAGCAGGCCTTATATGCTGGCTGGCAGCCAATCCGTAGGCTGGCCATACCTCCCCTTTAAAAGAGGGGCGCTTATTAAAAATGCATATTGCAGGGCTGCATTGGTTCCAGTGCAGCGCTGCACCATGTATTTTTCATAAGCGTCCTCCTTTAAAGGGGAGGTATGGCCACCCTACCAATCGGGAAGGTGGGGCAAGGGCTGGAGATGGACAGGAGGTGGGCCAGGGCAGGAAGGCCTCCTGAGGGGGGGAATGGCTGGGCCAGAGCAGACTCATTCGGTCCCTTCAGTCAGTCATTGGTCCGGTTCCAGTTTTTACCTCACCCATTCTCTTTGTTCCTGACGGAAATAACCAGGAGAATGAATGAATTCCCACGGGCCCGCCACAGGTCAAGGCTCTCTGCGTTTGAGCCTCTCTAGGCCTGTGTTTTACCGCCAGGACTTCTCGCGCTCGTGTTGTCATTTCCAGTTGATTCCTGGATCCCCGTGTATTGCGGGCCCACGGGGGCCTGTAGCGGTCGGTCAGTCACAGAGTCTGCATTTGACGGGATTCAGCCCTCCCTGTTAGAGCATTGAACTCAGCATGAATCGAACCCGTCAGGTTGGTGGCTTAAGAAAAGGAGGAGACTGAGGTGAGTTGGTGCCCCACTGTTCTCTCCTCCTTCTCCCCACTCGGGGTGCCCTACATAAACCGTGTCACCTCAGGGATCTAGCTAAGGAGGCTCGGTTGAGCTGGGGGCACTCAGCAGGTGGTCTGAGCGGTACAGCTAAGGAATTTCCAGAGTGGGGGGGGCTACACTCCACCCCTACCCACTCTGAAATTTTCCTAGCAGTGCTCAGGCTGCTTGCAAAGGGCCCCATCAAGACAGACATTTTCAGAGTGGGTCAAGGCAGAATGCTGGGCCCATGACTCTTATAACCTCCTTTCTGGTGGGGTGGTTGGTTGCCTCCCTGGGGGGTTTCACTGGGAGCTAGGATGGCACCACCAGGTCCCCTGCCGAGGCTCGCTGGGAGCATTGGGAAGGCCACTACTTAGGAAAGACCCCAACCCTCCTGCCCTTAAGGGGCCACATCATAACTGGCCCCACCATAGCCTTGCAATGCCACTGTTTCCGCCTCCCCCCTCCCATCTTCCCACATCTGCAAAACTTGAATTACACCATTGTTTCAGGTACAGAGATGTAACTGCTCTTCCCATTTTATCCATCCACAGAAAACACCCGCTCGCTGGGGACACTGGTTGGTGGGCAGGACAGGATACCCTTGGCCACTTTCGACAGGGCTGGCCACACGCCTTGCCAGCCCAGTAGACCAAGGGATCGCTGCTGGGATCAATGCATAGCTTCTCCTCCAGGTAGGTCTCCACTGCTGCTGAGGCGCCATCATACTCCCTCTGGTAGCTCTGGGTGGGCACCACCTGCCCCACTGCCCTCAGCCACGCTGCTTGCCCTTTTGTGCTGGGCCCCATGCTCCCCAGAGTGGA
>QEPC01011901.1:11581296-11603257 GCA_003113815.1 Sphenodon punctatus | reverse complement strand
CCTTCCCTTCTCCATTTCTCCCTCCAAAATAATGTTTTTATATTGTTCTTTAAAAACAAATTTTAAAAAAATTATTTAAATTTTTAATCTAATATTATATCTATCTATCTACACTAAATCTAACTGCTATAACTATTCTAAATGCTATCAACTAAATGGATTATCTATCTAATAAGTACAAAAGCCTACTCCTACAAACACTAAAATTAAACACTAAACGCTGTATCTCCATCACTAAGCTAACTCCTATAAGTGTGTACTATCTCTAATCTATCTCTAGTCTATCTATCTATATATGGGATGCGGGGAATCACAAACAACACAAGGAGGGGTACAAAACTGAAATGAAACCTAAATCAATCTAATAATCTAATAATCCTACTCTAAATTAATCAAAAAACAGGGGAAGGGAATCAGGGATGGAATATATATAGAGAGGGAAAAGATTCAAGGGAGGGAGGGAGGTAGATTGAACATAGGGAACACAGTATATTGTCCGCGTTGTCCGTAACCACACACCTCTTGGTGAAGGCCGCGCTTGGCGTGACCCACTTCCTCACCATGGCGGCCAGGGCCATTTGTTTTTGTAAAAACAAAAAATAACACCTAAATCTATTCAATATAATCTAAATAAATATGGAGGTAAATGAGTTGGATGGGTGAAATAGGAGGAGGATGGCAATGGATTAGGAATAGGAAAGAACAAAAACTGCTGGGAGAGGGAACCTTCTGAAACACCTGCTGTCAGGAACAGTGACTAGCTCAGAAGGTGTTGGGAAAGGGGGAGGCAATCAATTTTGTTTGTTGCTCCGCCCGCCTCACCGCAAGCCCCATTGGCTCCGTGCAGCCTAGCCCGTGGCCAATCGCAGACTGCGAAGCCAGTGGTCTGAGATGAAAAGGTATGGTGATTGGGCAGGCTGGCTGCTACTCCAAGCCCCTCCACCCCTGGTGCCTGAAAGTCTGCTCCTCAGCTGACACCCCCTCCCTGTCACGTTTTGCCTTCCAGTGACATGTTTTTGCCACCCAAACGTGATCCGAACTGAGCAAAATGTTCGGTCATTTCAACGTTCGGAATAGAGTTCGGTTCGGGTTCGGTAGGCCGAGTTCGGGCCGAACTCCAAACTTCCGAACCACGTTCGCCCATCCTAGAAATTAGGACTAATTGAAAACCTCAAAACGTATTAACTCTAAGCACGTGAATTTTACTGACTCCAGTAGAATATCGGTGGATTTCTCTGCGCAGGTATGGTGAATCCTACACTGGTGCAACGACTGGACTAGATGACCCTTCAGGTGCTTTCCAGCCCTAAGACTGTTTATGTGCTGGTCCATAAGCACTTGCAGAAGCAGGCCCAGGTGAAACACAGGATCTGCAGCAGTTCAGAGTGAACAAAGGGCCAGCCACAGAGCGGGTACACTGGTCAAAAGCAGGAACCCAGGAGTCCAGAGCAAAAGTAACAAGTCCACAGCAGGGCAGGCTGGTTCAGAACTGAGGATAAGCAGGTGTTCAAGTGAGGAACAAGTGGGCTCCAGGCAAGGGCAGAGAGTGAACAGTGAGGAACAGAAAGTGTGACGGTGGGTGTTAACAAACGTGACGGGGCCTGAGTCTGTCTGTTCTGGGCCAGCACCGAACCCGCATGTCTGTTCTGGGCCCACCAGATGTGGGCCAGGTTCAGACTCCGATGAGGTAGACAGCGAAATGTGGGCCTGCAAGGAACCCGGCCCACGGTCTGCAGCCAGGAGCCACTCGAGCGCGCTAGAGCGGGCCGAACTGGGCAGGCGCGTCTGTTTTCGCACCCACTCAGCCCAGCATGAGAAGTTGCCATGGTGTCCAGCCATGCCTGCCTGTTGTTGGCAGCCATGGCTACCCATCATGGGCATGGGGCGAGGCGTCAACTGCAGCCTGGGGGCGGAGCTGGCTGGCCACGTGTTACTCCTTCCCCCACTTCTTTACCAGGTCAAGCCCCAGGAATTTGTGTCCTGTTCCCAGAGCTGACCTGGCCAGGGGTCTCCCCCGCCCCACCCTGGGACAGCGGTTGCACGTTTGTTTATACACATTGTTCCAACCAGCTTCCCAGGGTCTCAGGGACTCCATTTACGGTGACAAACAGCCAATCTGACACTGGAGGTGGGAGGGAGAACGCTGGGGTAAATGGCCAACCCGTTGGAAACCAGTACTCAAACCAAGGTACGGTGATGGTGCTGCTGAACCAGCTGCTGTTCCAGGGCCTGAAGGACTCTGGCTCAAGACTTGGTACCTCACAACAAGCCGGCCGGCCGGCCTAAATTTTACATCAGGTTTTTAATCCATGGAATGATTTGAACTAGTGTTGGTGCAAACAAGAGACTTTGTTTTAAAGAAAAAAAATTGAAATTTTAAAATCTAAAAAAAATTGGGGAAAGAAAAATTACATTGTTTTCAGCGTTTGTCCATGAGCTATTGAAAAAATTCCAAAACGGTCTAACTGAAATTTTGTGGGATTGAGGGGGGGGGAGTGTTGTTTCAGGGGGATTTCTGAAGCTGAATTTCTCACTCGAACGTTTGCTTGTAATGCAATGCGAGAGCAGGTAACCCACTATGGTGTGTGGTGCAGAAATGAATGTTTATTTGTCCTCAAGATTCAGTGTCTGTGCCATTTGTGGGTTGCAAGTGTCAAATGAATTATCGCCTTCTTGCTGAATGGCGCCTACAAACCATCTGGAATTCTTGTTTGCAAACTTCTAGAATGATTTTTCTGTTACATTTCTGTTTCAAGTGTCATTTCTTAGTTAAAATGTCTTTAAATAGGATTCACCCAACATCTACACAACCTCCATCACTTGAGAGACATTATTAAATCAGTGTTATAGAAATGTGGTACTCTAAATCCCTAGACCATGCGATGGTGGCTGAGTGGTTAGGGCACTCGACTACATCCCTGAAGACTGTAGGCTCAAGTCCTGCACGGTACCACGCTGGTTGGCTGCCTCCAACCAGCCAGGAATGGATACCTGATCCATTGGGTTGGGGAAGTCAAAGGTGGTTGGATGCGGTGCTAGTCACATCATTCTCTTGTGCACCATAGGCCAAAGAAACTGTGTGCCTTAACCACATCATCATGTGGCTCTAGATAGACTTGGACTTGACTAAATTCCTAGAGATAAATTCTCCCCCCCCCCTCGTTTAAGCCTTTGCTTAAATGGGAATTGTAAGGCTGGTCGTGACGATGACTTTCTGGGTTTTGTGTACGTTGGGGCTCCCGTGTGGAGGAAACCCTTCCTGAAATCCAAACCTAATCCCACCCATGGCCCACTTTGAAGATTTGTACGAGCTCCACAGCCAAATAGGAATTGGAGGAGGCACTAAAGGTGTGTCCTCAGGATAAAGGAATTCATTGATCTATGCCATGGATTCATCCCCTATCCTTGAGTTCGTGCCCTCGTCTCTGCTCCCTCCCCACGGAACATGCTCCTTCATTGATTAGGGTCAGGGCTGGATACATTGGCCAGATCCAGGAATGGGAAAGGGGCCAACATTTTTTTTAAAATAGTGGTGAGCTAGGCTTGGTCTATGTGCCAAGGGTTCCTCTTCTCTGGTTTAGATTGGATAGGGCTGAAACGAGAATTCATTTCTTTCTCGCAAAAACCTTGTGAGAATTGAGAAGCACGACTAAGATCTCAGGATGATCTTGATAATGGTTTGAGATCATGGGGTGATGTGCAGGTGGGGATGGGGGGGGAAGTGCCCCCCCCTGATTTTTGGCCCTCCCACCCCGCAGAAGTTGGTATCCTCCTCCCCCCTGCCCCCTCGTAGTGCGATGGAAGGGGAGGGGCTGGGGAAGGCATCATGAGGCAGCAAGCCAGGACTGCTTTGCATGCTGCCTGCTGAGCACTGGATCCCCTTTGTTACATTGGAAAACAAGGGATCGGGACGGGATCGCTATAGGAATCAGGACACCTCAGGTATAGGTAGGTACAACTCTATTTTATTGGATACATTCAACATTAATAATTGGACTTGGCCGTATTATCGGTTAAGAGCCCCATTAGCTAAACGCTAAGTATCTTACACGTCCAGTGGCCACAGTCGGAGTTGTGCTGGCTGGTCAGGTGAAGACAGGGCGGGGACCCAGACAGACGGCATCGTAGACCTGCTGGTGAGCGATGGAGTGTGTCCATGAATGTAAGGTCAGAAAGGGACTCAAGCCACGGATGTTTACTGCAGAGCTAGTGACTGCCAGGCCTTGAGCCAAAGTTCTGTTGGAAAGGGTCTTCTCTTATACACTCAAGGGTCCATTGGTCAGACGGCTGCCTCATGCTGATGCAACATGTTTATGGTACAAAACCTGCTGAGATAAGCACCCGGACTTATTGTGATGCCTGGTACTATTGCACCATCTTCCATTGTCTTCCAGAATGTCCTGGTTCCTGCTTCAAGGCAGTTCCTCTTTATCTGGATGGATGGCTCTCGATTGCCCATGGTGCCTGGGTGCTTAGCAGCAGGCTTGTTCTTTTGTTCTTTTAAAGGGCCCCTCTGTAGCAAGAGTTTCATTGGTTTCTCTGTACTTTATTGTCCTGTATTTTATTGTGTCCTATTTGGCCTTTTGGCATTTCCAGCCCTTATATTGCTGTTACTGTGGCATATGGCTGATGTGATGAGTTGAATCGGGCCAAAACCTAGCTCCTAAACCTAAGTTAGGGGGTAGGGTACGATGGGTGGCGGGAGGACTGGGGGGGCTCTGGATTGGGGGTGGGTTGGGAGTGCACTGCTGGGGATCCCTGGATTGGAAGTGGAGTGTGTGTGTGGGTGCACTATGCCCTCCCCACTAGCAACAGTCATCTGCATTTGAGATCTTGGTTGAGAATTTTTCTCGAAATACCATTTACAGTTTACTGTTACCGTTTACTATTTACCGTGTATCACATTCTTCCTGGTAATGTGCATGCACAAAATGACCACTGCAGCTGTCCTGCGCATGTCGAGCCCTCTTCCAAGAAGACGTCTGTAGCATCACCAGTATTTTGGAAAAGGGCAGCCACTTTGCACATGTGCATTACTAGGACAAGCGCAGTAAATGGTAATGGTAAACAGTAAACGGTATATTGAGAGAAATTCTCAACCAAGAAAGTGCCAAGAACTGGCATTTTCTCAGTTATCGATTCTCACAAAAAACAAGTCAAGAACTGTGATTCTCTGCAAGAATCACAAGAAAATCAAGATAAAATTTCAGCTCTACTGGGCAAGGATGCTGCTTCAGTCTACGTCACAAGTTAGCATGAAATCAGCAAGGTAATTAGACTGTGCCTGCTGTGTAGCCAAACAGCAGATTTAGATGGGAATGACTTTACTTTCAACGTTTCCACAGTTTGAAAAGCCTCAGAAAACATGGAATGGTATTCCCCATAGTGGGAGTTCCCATGGGGCTGTTGTGTCATCTGAACATGTCTACCCCCACTGTGGTGCAATATTCAAAAAGTTCTCCAGGGAAAAAATCTGGACTTCTTTTCAATTGTTGCACCACAAAATTCTCATATGGTACATGTGAACTCCTGGCCTACGCAGAACTGAAACAAGGACCTGCAAAAATTGGAACACCCATTGAAATTGCAGTCCTCAATAGGGCTGAAGAGGCAGCAGCTTTTATCACGCCACGATTCCATTTCGGAATTGCCCGCACCACACCGCGGCTTTTCTGCCGACATTCCGCTAATTCCACTGACGTTCTGCAAATTCTGAAACTATCAGGAAAAATTGCAGAATTATCAGAAAATCACTGTTCCGCTGGCAGAATGGCGGAAGTAGCGAAAATGACATGTTTCTGCTATTTGTGAAGCCTGTGGAAGTAGCGGAATGAAATTAGCGGAACTGCGGAAGTAGTGGAATGAAACTAGCGGAATGAAAGCCTCTGCCACGCCATACCACTAATTGCAGAAATGCTGTTTCCAGCGGAAATAACTACTGCTGCGACTTTCTGCTACAGCCCTAGTCCTCAACCCAACCCGGTAGCCTTGAGTACTAATTGGTACCCGATTAGTGCTCAACAGGCTACCTGATATGCTGATTTGCTCATCCCTATCTTCCGAATTCTGGTACTCATTTTTTTGACTTTCTGTCCTGCTTCCTTCACTGATTTACCATTTTATAAGGTAACTCAGTAACAGTAGTACTCAGTATCTTGGGGCAATCGGGCGGCCGACACAGTACTTGAAATGGCAAGTATTACCCATGGGAAGCAAACAAGCTACCTGTTTTGGCTCTAGGCATAAGCTCCCAAGGACAATTGGGGGAGCAAATAATCCAATTAGTTTTAAAACAGACTTGGATATGTTTATGACACACAACTTGTGAGGAGTTTTCTGTTTAATACTTCAAGAAGATTCCCAGCATCCCCGCAAATGTTTTTGTTGTTTTTTCCTTTCTTCCTGAAGCATCAAAGTTGTCCACAAATTCAGGTGGGGCTGATAGGGTGTTCTGGTGCCTGGGTGATATAAGACTATGATAGGTGCTTGGCTGGTGGGTCCTGTACACATGCTCCAGGTCTAAGGCTGCATTCACACATTACAAAATGGGCTATTACTAGGTATTATGATTCCGCATTTTTTGTAACTTGTGAATGCACTATTAGGGATGGGTGAACAGAATGCCGTTCGGTCATTCGGTTCGAAACGCGAGTTCGAGTTTGGCTGTTCAGTTCGGCGGAGTTTGGTTTCTGAACTCAGCCGAACATTCAAAAAAGTACTATCGGTACTGAAACCAAAAAATTTTTGGTATCGGTATTTTGGGCCCTGAAACCACCCCTGGTGCCAGGAAGCTGCCTCCCCCTTCCAGTCACGTTTTTCCCACCCAAAGTCACATTTTTCCCACCCCCAAACTCATCCGAACTCATTCGAACTTTTCCAAACTGTTCGGTAGTTCGAGCATTCGGTTCGGAAGTTCGGTTCGGTTGTCCGAACAGGCCGAGTTCGGGCCGAACTCCAAACCTCTGAACTGCGTTCGCCCATCCCTATGCACTGTTTCCCTTTTATGCTGCGAGATATTGGGCCGTTGTAAAAGCCACATTTAGTGACTCTTACAACGACCCAAGATCTTGCAGCATAAAATGGGAATAGTGCATTCACACATTACAAAAATTTCAGAATTATAATATTAGGTATTATCTCAAGTGATTGTAATAGCCCATTTTGTAATGTGTGAAAGCAGCCTAATTGACCAACATATTAGGGGTCAGGAAAGAATTTTCTCCCGGGTCTGATTGGCAGTTGACTCTGAAGGGTTCTTGTCTTCCCCAGTAGAATGGGTGTAGTTCACTTGTTTGAGACGTCTCAATTTTTCTTGTATGAAGGTATTCCTTGCTATATGCCAGTTTGGTGTAGTGGCTAAGTGTGCAGTGCCTGAACCAAAAGGTAGGGGGAGGTCCCGGTTTAAGTATTACCTGAGCCAGAATTTGCTGGGTGACCTTGGGCCAGACAGAATATTCTCTCAGCCTAACCTACCTCACAGGGTTGTTGGGAGGATTAAAAGTTGTGTTAAATTGTTATATGAGGAGCACTCCTAGGGCCATGGCAGGGGGGCACTATATAAAAATATTGTTATTATTTCAGGTTTCAGTGCACTCAGGTCACAAATTCTCATTATAGGCTCGGTTTCTTGGTGGTATTTTCTTTGCAAACAGTTTTGAGTATGGTGAATCCTGCATTGATGTGGGGGGAGGAACTTGAGGTACCTTCCAGTCCTATGACTCGGTGTCCCAGTAGTCCCATGAAAACTCCCTCATGAGTGCTGTCCACTGGTGAAAACATGTCTCCATACTTCCTTAATATGTGGGTGGGACCCTAGGTCCATGAATTGGGGTTTGGGAGCCATAGTTCGGTCCCCTGTTCTGCCGCAGACTCTCTGTTATCTTGGGGAAGCCTCCAAAACGTCTAATATTACATCAACAGTTTTGGAAATTCCATTTTTGGAATTATTTTCACAAGTAATTTAGGAACCTAAGTCTGTCTGGGTAGACAGACAGTGGGAAAGTTAAAATGAATGGGACTTGCATTCCTAAGTCACCTGGGCACTTCTAAAAATTGAACTTTCCTTTCTAAGTCAGTGAGAGACTACAGGAAAAATTTACCCCCCTCCCTCTGGAGTATATTTTCAAAGACAAAAATGGCACTCAATGTTACTATTTACCAAATGACTGAATTACCATTTCCCACACTACCGCATAACCAACCTAGTCCAGACAGAGGGAAGGAGTTTTAAAAAGTAAATAAATTAAACGGCAATGTGATAAACGTTAATTCTGTAAACATTACGCACGGAGTGGTAATCTAGTTAACCAGATAGCATCCAGATGTACCATGGACACCACGATATCCAGCCAGATGCTGGATAGTAGGGGTTATTTGTTTCAGCTCTAGTCATTACATATGTTGCTGTTGCATCTACGTCTTGAGAGAAAAATGAATTTTCCTATTAATCTCTGACGAAGGTAGTTTGAATAAGAGAGTGGCAATGGTATGGTTGTTGGCAAATCAGTCCCTAATAATGACACAGCATTTAAGTTTATTTGCTTACTCGGCTCAAAAAAGTGAGAGCTAAAGAACCAAATTATAATTTTAAAAACCTTATTCTACTTTAGTATTTTCTATTTTTAAAAAATACAAAGCTTATTATTTGTGTTTTTCCTGTTTTTTTTTTTTTTATATATTTGGCAAAAGCCATAAAGGTGGTGGTGATCTCTCATTGAAAATTTCCCTAGCAGTCAATCAGAGTCTGCGTATTTTCCAGAGGGAATGTAAGACCTTTCTTTTTGGCAGGTGGGGCTAGGTGGAGCTTTTAGGGAGTTTGGGTGGGGTTTAGGAGATTTTTAAAATATATTTTAATGTTTTTATATGCTATGAGCCACCCTGAGCCATAGGGAAGTGTGAGGTATAAATTTGAATAAATAAATAAAATGAATGGGTCCCTGCATTCCTAAGTCACCTGGCTACTTCTTTGACTCTCAGATATCTTATCAGGATTTTAAAAAAACAAACAATTTTCTATGGAGATTTCGAGACACTTGGATCCACAACAACGGGGCTACGTCAAATAGTTAGGGCTGCCAATGCCTTACGCTCCCTTTATCAGCACTTCTCAGCAGTCTTAATTACTTAAAAGGCTGACCTACATTATGACCGCGTAAAAATCACAATAAAGGCTTTCCTCATGGCAAGGTGCAAAAAGTTGGCAAGCTAATAGGCTGTGGTTGGCCTGCTGATAAATGAGTACCTAGCAAAACAAAACAAAAACCCCATCCTGGCTGCTGCTCCCTTCTGCTGGGACTGTCTAAGCTCCTGTGGGTTGGCTGAAAATATCCCAGCAAGAGCAACGTTGATTTAGGGAGGGGAGGGGAGAGAACGGACGGTTGTGGTGACAAGTTCAACCATTGCTGGCTGGCTCGACATGCTCCGAGTGTCGCCCTGAAGACCCAGAGGCTGGAAACCTCCTTTCACCTCTAGCACAGAATTGGGTTTTGTGGCCAGAGTGAAGTAAATGATAACCACATGCCCTGTCGCGTTTCCCGGCCTGCCCCACTCTTTGCCTCGGAGAAGTTAAGTAAGAGATGACGTCTCGGTCTGAGCTGGAGGTGGCTTTGCTGTTACGTGGTGCTTGGAAAGTAGGTTACTGGGTCAGGAACAGTAAGTTCTGACTGTTTGCCAGCGAGGGCTTTTTTGCTCGCTCTCTAGCTCCATGATGTTTATACTGCCGTGACCTGTCATGCTGAAATGAGTCTAAAATGAATGTGAGCAGTGCTTTGGAAGAGTCTGATGGATCTGACTGAACTTGCCCTTCTGGACCTTCAGCAGGTTATTAGCCCGGAACGGTTTTGCTCTGCGCTGGCCTCCTCTCTAGGAAGGAAAAGTTAAAGCTGGTTGGGATCTGGTTGTTGGGGAAAGTACCTGACAGTTTGGTTGCTGACTTGCTTTAACTCTTATTAGCCACAGCCAGCGTTGACCTAGTGGGTAAGATGTTGGACCTGGATCAGGGTTCAAATTCCATCTTAGCTATCAACTCGCTGAGTGGCGCCGTAAGCAAGCCTCTGTCTCTCAGGGTGCTTTCACGCATTACCAGGGGAGGCAGGAAAACGTGCACATTTGCAGGGGTTAGCGCCTGTGAGAATGAGCTCATCTCCTTTTATCTGGCGACAACACGGGTCCTTGTAATCTCTATTTGGAGGCCTGGTAACGCACGAGCGTTCTTGCAGGATAAAGGGGGATTCGTGCATTGTCACAAGTGCTAATCCTCGCAATGACAGAGTCATGATTACAGTTGTGCAAGATTTTCCTGCCTCCCCTGGTAACATGTGAAAACGGCCTCAGCTTTCCCATCTGTAAAATGGGAATAATAATGACCTTCCCTGCCCACAGGGTTGTTGTGAGGGTGAACAAGACAAAGATTTGTAAAGCACTTTGAACACTAAAAGTGTTAGGGGAATGATTAATCCTGTAAATTCCAGCTTTGGAAAAGAATGTTTGGAAAAGAACGCCACCCAAAAGGGGAGATGGACCCAGTTCTGCAAGTTTCTGCTAGGATTACCGCTGCTTTCAGGTTTTGTTGCATCCTCTCCCTTGTTTCTCTAGGTTATCCAGGGGCACCACTAGAATCTTTCCAGGCAGGGCAATGGCCGTAGTGGAAAAGGTGCTGGGAATACTCTCCCGTCACCTTTCTGATGTGCTTGAAGGGGTTTTGTGATGTTGTGATGCTTCAGGAGGATGTGGCCATGTCAGAAAGGGGCAGGAAGGTTCCTTTGCCCTGCCTCCTTTCCGAGCATTATGACAACACAGTGCCCCCTGTCTGAGGAACATCACATAGTTGGTGCTCAAGGAGCGCTTGGTCTGCTTCAGAACTGGGGATTAACCTGCAGACTGGACCAAATAGTGAATTTATTATGCATGGTTAATAGTCACCATTCCCGATAGTTTGGAAATTATTCTGCTATAAACCGATTTACCGTAACGGCTAACTGCCAAAGTTGATGATATCGCAACAGTTAACCAGTTTGATGTATTACCATAACCATATTACTGAATAACAGATGTGTTACCATTTACTAGTCTGAAACCAGGTCTGCAGTGGGGGGAGGGGCCAAATAGGAAAGGAATTATGGGCAATATGATAACATTTACTGTTTGCTGTGATTTACCATGTACTGTATACTGATTTATCATGTGCTGCTTACCATGTACTGTGTTTGCCCTTGTAATGTGCATGTGCGAAATGGTCACCGCACCTGGTCTGCAATCGGCACATGTGCAGCCCTCTTCCAAGATGGCGTCGGTAACGTTGCCGCCATTTTGGGGAAAGGGCAGCCATATTGCGCACGTGCGTTACTGGGTGGAATGCGGTACATGGTAAATTGGTATACGGCACATGGTAAATCACGATAAATGGCAGAAATTCTCAACCGAGAAAGTGTTGAGAACTGGGAGTTTTCTTGATTATCGATTCTTACTAAAAATGAGAACCATGATTCTTGGCGAGAATCAAGAGAAACTCAAGATCTCGTTTCAGCCCTAAACAGCAATATGTAAAATGGCAGTCTGGTGCACTGCAGTATTCTGTGGTAACATGATAAAACCGTTAACTGAGTGATCTAGCAAACAACAGATACCACTGGCCATCCAGTCTTTGATGGAGTAGGCTGCATACTGCCAATCTGGCCTTATAGCAGCAGATAACCGTTCCAGGCTGGCCAATTTTTAAATATTGCTAGAAGGAGGTTCTCCTTCTCAGACTATACTCCATGACTCATTGCCAAAGCAAGTTAGGGCGAGTGAACGTACAAGAGCCATGATTCATCTGTTTTCCGTGCTCCTTTGTGCTTCTAGAAACTTGTCCAAAAAGAAAAAAAGATGTAAGATTAGGAAAGATCACACCTCCTGAAATCTTCCCCCGAAATCAGACATTCAGAGGGAACTTGTAGAGAGGATACAAGGCCCAGAAAAAAAAAAAGGAAGGTGCGGGTTCTATTATCGGTCTTTGCAGAGCTACAGCGGCACTGTTCGAATCACAAAGACCCAGAAGCGCAAGTGCAAAATGCCTCATGTTGTGCACAAAGCCCCGCATCAGCTTTATTCTTTTTCACATACCTCTTTGTGTTCTATGCTCAGGACCCAAAAAGTCTTATTTTTTAAGTGACTGGTATATTTTCTTTTCCTCCCACAACCTGTCCCTTGTTCAGAGGCAAGTGGGCAGCCAGGCTGACAGGAACAGGCTGACCTCCAAGCCCTCTGTCTGAACTGAAAAATGAGTCTTGCTTTTTTACATTGGGAATCTCTGGCCACTGACGAAGAGATGGCGCACAGAGTTTTTATCTTCATGCAGCAAACTGAAAGTACACCATGTTCGGGGACACTGACCTCAGCTACCAACCCAGATTAAAAATGATAGTGCATGCTATACTAGGGTTTATCTCCAGGAGCACATTCCTCCGCTTAATTGCAGCAGAAGAAGAAAAATTGTATTTGAGAAAGTGCTCTGCTTCACAGGAGATTTCAAGTCACTGCAGAATTATATCCTACCTCCCAACATTTCCAGAGGCCAAAGAGGGACAATCCCCCTCTGCCAATAGGCTCTTTCCTCTCACGTGCCAAGTGCATAAAAAGGGATAGATGGTCTCCTGCTTATTCCACTTGGTTTCTTGTCCTTACGTTATCTTCCCATTGCCCTCTTCAGTGCTTTTCTTGGGTGGCCCCAAGGAAACAGGTGCCTGAAGCTTGAATACCAGTGTCTTTCTCCTGAAAGAGGGACTTTGGGTGAAAACCTGTTGTGAATTAGATCCGTGCCCGTCTTGGCTGGTGAAGGCCAGCCGGGAGACGTTAGCGCCATTGTTGGCGGGGGTGGTCAATGCCTACCTAATGCCTAGAGTGCCGAGTCGTCGCAAGGAGGCGGTGGTGCAGCCTCTGCGCAGGAAGCCATCATTGGACGATGACTCCCTGGCCAGCTATCGGCCAGTGTTTAACCTTCCCTTTTTAGGGAAGGTTATTGAATGGGTGGTGGCCCGGCAGTTACATGGGCATCTGGACTGGGTCAATTTTCTTGATCCCTCGCAATCTGGCTTTCGCCCTGGGTTTGGCATGGAGACTGCATTTGTGGCCTTGGTTGATGATCTGCGCCGTGAATTGGATCAGGGCAGATCATCTATTTTGATCTTATTGGATCTGTCGGCGGCACTTGATACCGTTGATCACGAGATGTTGGTGACAAGGCTGCGGGACCGGCTGGGGTGAGTGGGATTGTTCTTGAATGGTTCCACTCATTCTTGGCCAAGAGAACTCAGCAGGTGGTTCTTGGGGAATGTACGTCATCTCCCTGGAACCTCACGTGTGAGTCCCGCAGGGTTCTATTCTGTCCCCTCTCCTGTTCAACGTGTATATGCAATCTTTGTGTGAGGTCATGAGAGGGTTCGGCGTGTGCTGTCATCAGTGCACCGATGATACACAACTCTACTTCTCGTTTTCCGGAGACCCAAGCTCAGCAGTCTCGGTGCTTACCCGGTGCTTGGCAACTGTGGGGGACTGGATGAGGGCGAGCCATCTGAGGCTGAATCCCGACAAGACAGAGGTAATGTTGGTGGGTAGGGTTGAGGGGGTGGTGGCGCCTGTCATTGTCAGGGTCTGCCCCCCTTTGGCCGCTCAGGTTCATAGTCTGGGGGTGCTCCTTGTCCCACAGCTCTGCCTGGTTTGTCAGGTGGAGGCATTGGCGAAGGGAGCATTTCACCAATTTCATCTGGTGCGACGGCTGTGACCATATGTCTCAGGCTTGGATCTGGCCACCGTCATCCATGCCTTCATTACCTCTCGACTGGACTACTGCAACGCGCTCTAAGTGAGGCTACTCCTGAGGACGGTCCGGAGGCTGCAGCTGGTGCACAATGCAGCGGCCCATCTCCTAACGGGGACGGGCTGCCGCGAGCACATTACACCTGTGCTCCATACTCTGCACTGGCTGCCTATTGTCTTCTGGGCCCAATTCAAGGTGTTGGTGGTTATTATTATAAGCTTTTATATAGTGCCAGTGATGTACCTGGCGCTTTACAGAGAATAAGATAGACACGGTTCCTGCCCGAGATAGATAGATGATACATTTATTTCCGGCATTAGCTTATCGCCATAGCCAATAAAATAGTAACAACAAATTAGCAAGATACAAAAATACAAAGAAAATACACATGACCAAAATACAAAGACAGCTCGAAAAAAGGCAATTAGAAAAGTACTACCGTGCTAGTGAGGAATTCGACCAACTTGCCTTTTGTCACATTGATTTTCAGGGCTAAAATTCAGTCTGTCATCAACTTTTCCTGATACTGCTCAGCTAATAGAGCATAGGATGCGACTGCTCTCATCTCCTGTATTTCACTAGAAGTCAGCAGCCTTAGGATTTCCCCCTCATCAGAGAGGAACTCTTTGTTTGCCCATAAGGGCCTAAGCCATACTTCCCTTAGGGCATCGTGAAAAGGGCAATACAAGAGAAAGTGCCTTAAATCAGCCACACCACCTCTTTCGCACACACGCAAAGCATAGGGAATTTTGGCGAAACGCCCACGGAGCACAGAAGAAGAAAACAACTGAAATCGCAGTCTGGTAAGGGATCTACGCTGAACAGAGTTATCCAATTTATCTAAATATCTCTCAAAGCCATGCTGATACTTTATTTTAGGGAGGAATGGTGCCACCCTCCATTCTACTAATAGTGCCATGTCCTCCTGCTTGGCTATATCCAGCAAGCGGACATCAATCATGTTTCTCTGCTGGATCATACTCTTCCCCCAGAAGCATGAAAAGGACCAACCTGCACTTTGCAGATCTGACAAGATCTGCTTCATCCAACCATAACTTTGGGCCCCCTGGTGTTCAAGCTTTTCTTGTAGGCAAAGGGAGGGTAACGAGAATTCTTCAAGGTTCAATAACCTAACCCAATATCTCAGCCTTTGCCTTTTCCCTAATATTGCTATTTGTTTAACCTCTGTCTCTGCCCTTAACACAGGCACAGGGATGGCTGGGGGGAGGCCCAAAAGACTTATTAGAAATTTATTTTGCACCACTTTCAAAGCTTGGAAGTTATTATCGGCCATAATTTTCGTTCCAAAAGTTAAAAGTGCTTGGACCTTCATTTTATATACAGTTAATATATCTGAAAGACTCACTCCTCTAGCTTTCCTTACCAACCTTAGAATTCCCTTGGCTACCTCTGTAGCTTTTATTGCAATTTGTTTCTTATGCTTTCCTCATATGGAATTATTTGCCAAGGTCATGCCCAAATAAACATAAGAGTCGGTTTGCTGGAAATTGACCCCCTTTATCCACCATTTATACTTTAACTTCCTCTTTCCCACTACCATGATCTGTGATTTAGTTGAGTTCACTATTCATTTGTTTTCTTCACAGTAGCTCAGTAGCACTTCCAGTTGCCGTTGAAGTCCGATTTTGGTTTGAGATATAATCAGAATATCATCGGCAAACATCAGAGCACCTATTTGTTCATCCTTGATTTTTGGAGGACAATTTTCCACAGTACATAATTTTTTGGGCAAGTCACTCAAAAAAATATTGAACAATAGGGGCGCAAGTACACATCCCTGCCATACTCCTTTGCGTCCCTGCCCGAGAGCTTTGACCTGTAAAGCCCAAACAGCTTGGGCCCTGCTTATCTGCGAGAGTGCCTCAGGCCCTGGGTCACTTTGCGGCCCTTGCAGTCGACCAGGGTCACCTGACTCGAAGTCCCCCAGGTATCCCGGGTGGCGACGGTGGAGAGAGCATTCTCGGTGACCGCACCTCAGCTGTGGAACTCCCTCCCGATGGAGGCCTATCTATCCCCAGAATGAATGAATAGCCAAATAAATTCTCCTAGCAGTAAGGTAGCCACATATTTGTGAATTTGGTTACAGCACTGCGGTTATTTTTAAGGTGGAAACATAATTTTGCCAAAATGGGAAATCTTCTCACAATCCCAGTTCCCGATACCATCTTGATTGAATTGGGAACCTCTCAGTACTCAGTAATGTCTTGGCTATCATTTCTTTTCTCGATTTACCTCCGCTTACTGAGGTCCCATTTACTACTTTGCAGTCCATTTCAAATCCCGAGATAATACAGATGCAATACCACATTTCTTCCACTCCATTTTCCCTTGTACTTCCTTGTCACACGTTGGCTGGTACACAGATTCCTTTATTATTGTTATTGTTTATTTATTTGTATAGTAAATAAGCATTTGTATAGCACCAGCTGTGTACCTGGTGCTTTACAGAACAATAAGATAGACGCGGTCCCTGTCTATGGCTTACAATCTAATAGACACGGAGGGGAGAGACATGGGATAAATAACATTCAGTGGATGCAAAGTCTCAGGTGCACGTGCTTGGCTTGGTTGCAGTTAGGCAGGAGTCTGCGGGGAGGGCAGACAGTAAATATTGAGGGAAAGTTCTAGCAGGCGTTGGGAAAGGCGGCGAGAAAGAGGTGGGTTTTGAGGCGGGATTGTAGATTGGTCAAAGTAAAGAGAACAACATTGAGCAACAATCTGGGGGCACTGGAGAGAGGTTAATGGGGTGGGCTATTCGCACAGAGATTGACTCCCAAATGCAGAAACAAGAAACCCAGAAGTAAAATGGTACCCTCAGCAACGTGATAAGTGATAAATGAAGAGTATGCCGTAAATGGTCAATGGAAAGCCAGTAAATCGAGATGGTCTCTTGCAGGATTATGAGAACTGAGAAATCGCATTGGTGTCTGGAAAAGGTCAGGAAATTGATCCTAGTTCCCGATATGGTGAAATTTCTTGCCAGCAGCAATTTAGCTGCTCATTTCAGCCGTAGCTATTTTGCTGCTTCTCAGCCACCCTGAGCCTTTTTTAGGGAAGGGTGGGATAAACATTTTTACAAAATAAATGTCACTTCAGTATTTCGGTTACTTTGGCAGCAGCATTTAGTGTGATGCACCAGATTGTTGCCCACCATGATATGCAGTAGCGCCGCACGGTGCCTAAAGTAGTGAAACAAAGTTAATGAAGTAACTGAGGTTACCAAAATGAAATAACCAAAGCAAATATTCATTCCCATAAACAAAACAGGAAAGAAATAGTGCTTCAGATCTGCCTTGTCAAAGAAGATAAAAAATATACTAGATTCGGTATTTAAAATCGACATTTATTTCAACCGTAGCACAGATCCTCACCCGGGAGAACAATCTTCTCTAACTCAGAAGATGTTTGAGTCTGAAGGATCAATAGCCGTGAGATCAGTGGATGGGAGCAAATTAGCAGTATGGCTTTGACTGAATGGCCGGTGTGCCGAGACTAGGGCCGTGGGGAGAGAATGTCCCCTCTTAAAGGGACTTGTCTTATCTCATTCACACAAAACTCCCTTAGCAAGGGGGGCCAAGCCAGAGCACAGCCATTGTAGATGGGAGTGTGGAATGAAAAGTGTTTGCGTGACATGCCCACACCTTTCCCGTAGCCCCCACCCATGTTCCCCCCGGGGCAACCTGGCACAGTCTCCTCTTTGAGTCAGCTTCCCCCACTACAAGAGGTTTGTGTGAATGGAGGTTATTCCAAACAGATGTGCCTACTTCGTCAGTATTTATTGCTTCTGCCAAGGGCCTAGTTCGTTCCCTCTGGATCCCCAAGGGAAACTCATTATGGAACATGGCAGTGTGGTGGAAAGGTCAGTGCAGGCAATAAATAGCAGAGGTCTGTGGAGATGAGGCAAGGAGGCTTATTTACAGGAGAAGGCCCCACACCTGTTCTGATGAAAAGCAAACGGGCTTGTTTTGCAGACCCATCGTTCCCTGAGGTGGCTGTGTCCTAGTGTAAAGTGGAATGCAACCTCAAATGGGGCCTGCCGGTTGCCTGCATTTATGCCGCTGCTTCAGCCAGCTGCCCTAATTGGATTAATATCGACCTGGCTCAGGCACTGTCACTACCTGACCTTTCACGTGGGAAAGGCAGTTCTGTTTGGCCGAAGCGCTGGCAGAGCTGGTTTTAACAGACTGAAACTAGGGCGCCTAAGGAGTCTAAGAGATTTAGCCAGGGCCTGCCCTGACCCACAGGGAGAAGGGCCCTGGAAAATGTCCCAGATAAGGGCCAGTTCTGGGCCCCACAAGCAGCAGTGGTGCAGTGCCCTCTCCTGCAGGTGCCCCCGCTCCTCCTAGATGCCTCAGCCAGAACAATAAGGGTGCCATGCTGTGGGTGTTAACTCATGTGACAGGCGGCTGTTATCCCGCCCGGGGGGGGTGAGGGAGAGCTACCCCCAGCTGGGTTAGCTTTGATGGCAGGAACACACAGCCCCCTGGCCTGACTGAGCAGAGGAGAGCGGGAAGCAATGCGCCGCTGGCCGGCTCCATCCCCGTACTGAGGCCAGCAGCCCCTCCTCCCACCATGACGGGCATCCATGGCTGATGCTGGATCAGGCAGTCGCGAAAACAGATGCACCTGCCTGGCTTGCCCAGCTCTGGCCCACCTGGGCGACTTTTGGAGCCAGACCATGGACCTAGTTCGTTCTGGACAGCATGGTGGTTCCCCCAGGCCCTGTCCATAGCTAGTGGGTGACTGGAAGACTCTACTTTCCAGTCATGAGTGAGGTGACTGAGGGATCCGGCCACACGCACCCAGTTGTTCCCCCTATGAAAGTGAGATGGGATGTAAACAACCATTTGTTCCAGGCCTCTAAAAGTTGTGAATCAGCCCTGGTTCTGGGGTTTAGCCAATAAGGTACCCTTGGAGTCTGCCGGCATGAGGCCTAGCAGAGAAGTGGGAAACTTTGAGTCTTGTGACGAAGTTGCCTCAAAGACGAGGGAAGATCAATGGTAGGAAGAAGAAGGTTGGGAATGTCTCTGCGGTTCTACAGAGGGAGGCAGTTGGTCAGAGCAGGAAAGCTACTTGGGTTTCGATGGCTGCTGTCTCGTAGAACCAGAGCTAGCTAGAGCATTCAATGGAAGCTAACTTTAATTAGTGCTGGGGAAGAGGAGGTATAAAACATGCAGAAAGCATTGTTCTAGGGTTATTACTGTATTAAAGAGAGAGAAAGGGAGACGTGTTGTGTGTGTTTAAATGGGCTGCCTTGAAACATTTGACTATTGTCTCTGCTAATTATCTACTGTAGAATTCAGAAGGGAGCTCGTTACCTCAATTAAATTTCTACAGAAAAAGGAATAAAGGAAAAAAGAGGAGTTGCTTTAGCTCAGCTCTCTGGGATTACAGAGACCAAAATTTTAGTTAGCTTCTGGCAGACCTGCTCCTGCAAGGAACTCTCCATAGGCAGATGACCACACCAACATGGAATCTTATTTATTTTAATTTATATCCCATCCTCTTTCCCACAGGCTCAGGGTGGCTCACAAGATGCAAAAAAAACCTAGTGAAAACCATATAAAATTTCCATTAAAACTATTCCCACCCCCACCCTCCAAACACTATCCCTGCCTGCTAAAAGCCCAGCCGAAAAAATAGGTCTTATGTTGTCTTCTGAAGATGCTCGGGCTTTGGCAAACCTCCAAAGAAAGGACGTCTCAAAGCTGTGGAGCAGCCATGAGACACCAAGAACACCTCTCTAGGTGATTTCAGAAGTGACGTGGTGAATGTCCACCACAGTCAACCTCAGTCAAATGCGGGGGGGTGGGGGTGGGGTGAAAGCGCCGTGCATGTCTGTTTGCTCGCATCCAGATGTGCACCACAGTCAAACGTGGCCCGGGGTGAAGCTAACCACGTTTTGTGAGGTCAGGGAGGGAGGAGGTCCAGAAGTGTGGTGAATGGTCACCAAGGCAGGGGTGAATGAAAAGCAACTTCTGAACGGAAACCCACAGACGCGGTGGAAGGAATTGACCCCAGCCGCAGTGCATTCTGGGGCTCGAACCGCGGTCCACGTCTCCACTGCATGTCTGTTGTGTTCCCCCGGCCCATGTTCTCTCTGATTGCCCCCGGGCAGTGGTCACGATCCTGTCACTTCTGTTGGGGCCGCACGTGTCACCACAGCCCGCGGTGAACTTGTTCTCACCGGGGTGGGATTCACTATGGTGAATTGGAACGCGTCACTTCTGAAATCACCCTCTGTGTGCCTGTGTTGTCTGGACCCGATGCAACCAGTGATGGGAGTTTCTAGAGGACGCCTTCTACTGAGCACGATGGAATGTAGGGTGGGGAGGATGTCTCCTAGATACGCAGAGCCCAAGCCGTTGAGGGCTTTATAGGTCAAAACCAGCCTTCGAGACTTTGAGGGTATTATCTCTAGCATACTCACAAACTCTGGAAGGCTGGGAAGGAAACTTGAAGGGCTGGTTTTGACTACTGTATGGTTTATTTGCTAGATGCCCTAGTCTTGACATGGACCCGTTACAGGGGGGCACTCAGGGCCCACTCAAGTCAATTGTAATTTTCCCATTGATTTTTTTTTTTTTTTAGCACTGAATCAGCCTCTTTATAGCAAAAATATTATTTGAATGAGAATTGGATTAATTTATGCTAAAGAAACCTTTCTCCTATCCTGTGCTAACGCACCCATAGGTTCTAAGCAGTTAAGCAGGGTTGATCTGAGGCCTACATTTGAATGGGAGACTTTCACAGAAAGGCATTCTGGTCCTGAAGCCATTGAATAGTCCCATGGATTAAATCTTTGCAACCTACGAATGTAGGTTGCAAAGATTTAATCCATGGGACTATTAAGTGGCTTCAGGACTGTCTCCTCAACGACTAAACCCACCTCCTACTGATTTCGTAGTTGAATCCACATCTTGGCCTGATACTTTGGGCTGTTGGGGGGTGGCTCATTTTTGGGAGGCTTATGAGATCAGGGGTGAAATTAACAAAAGATTTTGTATTCCCAGATAGTAACCACATTTTCGGATCACCCTTTCAATATCTGATTAATATCTGATACCACATCTGGAATGGATATTTGCCTATAACATAAGAACAATTAAATATTTAAATATTATATCATTATCATTAACTACATTCTTCCCTTTGTGGTTTGGGTTCCGATAAGCAGGATGCGTGCCGCCGGCACTTTGGAAGGGATCTGCAGCCTGCAGTTGGTGCCTTACCCAGAGGTCTCTAAAAATGGGCCTGCTTGGCTCCAGGATACTCTCACTCCTTTTCATTATCACAGGTGCTAGGTGCTTCATTTTGTCCTGGCTGCCCCATCCCCATCAGCATTAGCGTAAGTTTTTAGGTAGGCTAATCGGGGATGGGGAATTCCCTTGGGCCAAATCTGGGCTGTGACTGTTTTATAAGGCCCCGTCTTTATTCCTAGCTCTGTCCCATGAATCCAGCCCCGACCTTCAATCACTGACGGAGCGTGGTCAGGGGAAGGGACAAGAGATGAGAGCATGGACTAGAGGATAGGGGATGGAGCCTTTGCACAAATTCATGATCTGGAGTTCTGGACCCTCTCCTTCCTTCCCACCACTTGAGCACGCCGCTTAAATATCCTGCTCCCTAGCTCACTGGGTGGCTTTGGGCAAGTCACAACCTCTCGGCCTCAGTTTCCCATCTGTGAAATGGGAATGCGTGTGTCTGGCTCTCCCTGTGTTCCCCTAACCCTTGTCCATCTTAGATTCTAAGCCCACTGAGCAGAGACCGGTCTTCAAAATCTGAGACTGTGAAGCACTGCGTATGCTTAGTAGCGCTATAGGAATGAGGTGCAGCAGCAGCTCCTATTTGACCTGTGAAGCTTGTCCTGATTTTTAAAGTGGCCCATTTGGGGGGGGGAGGGGGGAAGGTTCCCCCCCACTGCTGGTCTGATTATTTAGGAAAGTTATATTTTTTTTAAAAAAAATCCAAGAGGCTGTTGATATATCTGTTCTCTGAGATCAAGACAAGGCTGACTTTAAGTTTTTTTTGGAGGCCCAGGACACAGTGATGATAGGAAGCCTCTCCCTGGGAAACAGAATATTTGAAAGTCATTTTTGTGCCCAAACTTTTACAGTCAAATCGTACATGTTTTGCCTGTAAATA
>QEPC01011901.1:11550218-11568306 GCA_003113815.1 Sphenodon punctatus | reverse complement strand
GAAGGCCTGGGCGAACAGCCAAGTCTTACAGATGCGTCGAAAGACCAACAGGCCCGGGGCCAGGCAAGCTTCCTCCGGGAGGGAGTTCCACAACCGCGGCCCGGTCACCGAGAACGCCCTCTCCATTGTGGCCCCCCGTCTTACACGGGGACCTCCAGAAAGGCGCCCCTGGTGGACCGAAGGGATCGCTCTGAGGTGCGGCGGGCGAGGCGGTCCCCGAGATATGAGGGGCCCAGACCGTGCAGGGCTTTGTAAATCATCCTGTAAAGCTCAGGAGGTGTGGTACTTGCTCACACCAGGTCTCAGTTTGAATCTGTTACTTTATTAGCAGATGCGCCAGGAAAAGTCTACAAGGCGTGATTTCCACCCACAAGAAGGCTGGGACTCTGGATATCCCATCTAGATCATCTGACAGGAACTTCCACTTATAGGCTGGCTGCTCAGCCCTAAGCAATAATGATAGGATTCCAGAACAACGCCCACCGCCCTGCTCATTGCAACCTTGAGGAGAGTCTTCAGAAGTAATGATAAATCCAGTAAAATCCATTCCATGATGAAATAGCTGATCCCCTAGAACTCTTTGACGAGATGTCCATGCTCTGGAATGTACAAATGGCAACCATAGTCAGGGCCCCAAGCCAAATACAGGTCCGCAATTTGCGGGATTTCCTGCAGAATCCCCCTCTCCCCGTGCAGAATCTCCTGCCCCGCTTCTCCCAGCACAGAATTTCCAGCCTGTGCTGGGGAGACATGGGGCAGGATATTCCAAGGGGGGGGGATGACAAAATCCTTAGGGCTCCCCCATCCCCCCTGGCCAGGCTGCACTGGGGGGGGGGCTTCCAGGGTGTGCCTCCCTGGGTAAATCAGCTGACCCAGCGGTGGCTGCAGCAGCTCCTTCCAGCACGCTCCCCATCGGACTCCTGGCCCCTCCCACACGGCCTCTCAGGACGACGCACCCGAATGACATCATCTGGCTTCGCTGCTCTGGGAGGCCCCATTGGGAGGGTCCAGGAAGCAGCCAGGAGCCAGATGGAGAGTGAGCTGAAAGGAGCTGCTGCTGTTGTAGCCGCCACCAGGTCAGGTTTTTTTGTGGGGGAGGGCGGGGGTTCAGTTCAATTCCTTTATTTAGGCAGCAGCTTCCTCCATAGCCAATTAAAAATAAAAATACAAATACATAGCAAAAAACAACACAAGAAAATAGGAATAGCCAGCTCCATATCCAATAGCCACGTAATATACATAATTACATGATACAATGTATATCATATAATTCCCTCATTTATTTTCCCTGCTGCTGGGTCAGTTAATTTACCAGGCTGTGAAGTGGGGGGGGAGGCAAGCCCTGGAAGTCCTGTCCCCCCCCCCCCCCGCCAACACAGCCTGGCCTAGGGATGGGGGGGAGCCCCTGTGCTGAATTTACCAGGCTGTGTGGGGGGGAGGCAAGCCCTGGCCACTCCCCACCCCCAGCGCGGTGAGGTGCAGAATCAGGCCCTGAGCTCTTCCGACTCCCGTGGAATGTTTTTTTTTAAATTCAGCAGGAGAATCGGGGCCCTGACCATAGTCATAGAATCCTAGTTAGAAGGGATCTCTAGGGTCCACCTACCGGTTGTTGTCCAGATGATACCATGACTCTATAGTGTCTCGGACCACCACAGATTGGAAATGGGGAAGTGTGCTACATAACAGCAGCTATATGATCAAAGCCGTTGTATATTGGCCAATAGCATGATTTCTCAAAACCTGGTCCATGGTAAGTGTGTTTGGGGCAGCAAATCTGGATGTAACACCTAATGTATGTTTAACACAAGGGGTGTGCACCATGGCCCCATGTTGTTTTTTGTTTTTCGTTATTGTTTTCGTTATTAAAATGTGTCATTTTTGTTTTTGTTAATGATGTTGTTTTTCGTTATCGTTATCGGTCTCTGTACCGATTTCAAACAAAGATTTTTGTTTTGGTATCAGTATTGTATTGGTTGGTATACACAGAATATCTAGTTTGTATATATATATAAATATGTGTGGTTGAACGGCAGCATATCACAAAGTGAGATTAAACCTTTGTCTAGAGGACTCAACTTCTGCCCTATACCTAGAGAACACAATATCGCAAAGATGAAAAGTGACATCAAAACATTTGAACGTTGATGTAGATTAGCAAAATACTTCTATGATGATTCCAGTGACCACACATTAACTTACCAGAAGGGACCCTCTTTCCAGTTTTCTTCTACCTACGACCTGAATACCTCCTACCAACAGGAATCCTGTTTTAGAGACTTTCCAACTGTCAGTAAATAGAAACATCAACATACATGTACCTACACCTACTTATGATAACCTATCTAAAGAAGAAAGGACCGCCTTACCTACTCTCCAATTAAGGGACATTATTATCAAACCTGCCAACAAAGGTGGAGCTGTGGTAGTACTTAATATCCAGGACTACATTTCAGAAGGCTTAAGACAACTTAATGACCTTAGCACTTACAACCCCCTCAAGAAGGACATCACATCAGTTCTTAATGACCACATCCTCAAAACCATCCAAGGGTTTACAGATAAGGGACTTATTGACAAAGATACAGCCTCACTTCTCATCAATCCTAACCCCACTCCTGGAAGATTTTACATGTTGCCTAAAATTCACAAACCTAATAACCCAGGACACCCCATTGTGTCAGGCAACAATACAGCCACAGAAAGAATCTCTCTGTATATTGAGTCACACCTACAAAATCTGGTCCAAAACCTTCCATCTTATATTAAAGACACTAATGATTTCCTACAGACGATTGAAGTCTTGAATAAACAATACCAATTCAGTTCCAACACCATACTGATTACATTTGACATTACATACCAACATACCACACAATGATGGTATCCAGTCTTTGAACGTTTGCCTCAACAACAGGGCTTCTAAGGAACCACCTACAAAGGTGATTACTGAACTAGCCAAACTGGTTCTTACTTGCAACAACTTTGCCTTCGACCAGAAACACTACTTGCAAATACAAGGCACAGCCATGGGAACACGTATGGCATCTTCGTACACCAATTTATTATAGGGAACCCTAGTGTGGTGGTGATTTATTGATGATATTTTTGTTATCTGGACCAGTAGCAAAGATAATTTAGACCGCTTCAAAGATGAGATCAACTCTGCTCATCCTAATATTAAATTCACATACAATAGCACTATAGAAAGCTCTCGCATTCCTTTTTTGGATGTTTTGCTGAGTGTTCACCAACACAAAATTTTCACTGATCTATACAGTAAACCAACAGATGCCCATGTATATTTAGATTGGAATTCATGCTATTCCAAACATGTAAAGAAGAATATGATCTACAGCTTAGTCCTGAGAATAATAAAAGCAATTACTTCAAAAGAATTAATGAGCTCAAAGAGCAACTCTTTTGTAGGAGATATCCTCCACATGTCATTGACCACAACATCTACCAAGCATCTATTCTCACAAGGGACTCGCTCCTCCAAAAGCCTATGAGTGAAAATACTAAACAATAACGCATCCCTTTTGTGGTTGACTTCCACCCAGCATCCCCTAATTTTCATCTGGCTATTAAGGAAAGTTATCCCTTGGTTGCCAACTCACCATGTCTGGCTACATCTATTAACAAACCCCTTCTCATCACCTTCCGTCATCTTCCCAACCTACGCAAATTGCTAGTAAGAGTCCAAATTAAACCACCTATCCACAATCCAGGATCGCACCATTGTAATTCCAGTCAGTGCATCACCTGCACGTACGTGAGAGAGACTGCAATCTTTAAAAGCAGTATAACTGGCAAGATGTACTTTATTAAACAGAACATCATCTGTAAATCCAGCTATCTCATATATGTTGTTGAATGCAAACACCCTGGATGCCACATTCAATACATCGGAAAGACCACTACTGATCTTTGCACACGTTTTAGAAACCACAAATCGACTATCATCATGAAGAAGCTAGAACAACCCATTTCTAAACATGTTAACTCTAATAGCCACAGCCTTTCGGACTTGGTAATATTCCCCACAGAGAATCCACCAATACAATGGTCACTAGAAGAAAGGGAGAACTTTTGGATATACAGACTTTGTACCCTTACACCCCGAGGGTCTCAACCTAGAAGTCAACACCTAAGATCTTCCTCATCTTTAGTACTTCTCCCCTCCCTTTCAGTATCACCTGCCTTGGAATTCTTCTTCCCTCAACACTCTACACTCTGTTACCTTGACTCCCCGCAGCATACACCTTAAATCCAACTGGTTACTGAAGAAGGCAGAAACTGAAACGTTAACTAAAAGATTTAATTTACCTCTGTTTGGTCAATCACTAGTGATTGACAGTATCCTTGTAGGATCCAGAGTACACTTGTCTGTAGTCCTGGTTCAGCTGCTTTTAACATTGGTGTGTGTGTGTGTGTGTGTGTGTGTGTGTGTGTGTACGCACACACACACACAGAATCCCGCACAGGAATTGGAGTGGGACTGCTTAAGGAATGCACTCAATGAAAGGAGGGCCCAAATCATGGATTTGGGCCATGGAACTGTCCCCCTGTCCTTGTTTGCATGACCTCATCTCTGCTTTCTTCCCTTGAGCTCAGTTTTTCAGTGATTGGAGGTAAGAACTGGATCCAAGAACCAGGTCCAGGAACCTGGAAGGGGCCACATAAAAAACCTGCTGTGGGCTGCATTTGGCCCCCCAGGCCTGAGGTTCCCCCCCCCACCCCTGCCCTATTCTATGCAGGAAATCCACAGCTACAGCTTCCCTGACAGATGGCCGTCCAGCCTCTGTTTGAAAACCTCCAGGGAAGAAGCACCCGCCACCTCCCTAGGCCGTCTTGTTCCACTGTTGAACAGCTCTTACCGTTAGGAAGTTCCTCCTAATGTTTAACTGAAACCTGCTTCCTTGTAATTTGAACCCATTGATGCTAATCCTGCCCGCAAGAGCAACAGAGAACAAGTCTGCTCCATCTTCTGTGGGACAACCCTTCTGATAGTTGAAGATGGCTATCATGTCTCCCTTTAGTCTCCTCTAGGCTAAACATACCAAGCTCCTTCAACATTTCCTCATAGGACTTTGTTTCCAGACTCCTGACCATCTCTGTTGCTCTCCTCTCCCAATTTACTAGTTCCATGCCTCTCATGCTTTTATAAACTGCTGGCATAGCCTCCTGTTTTTCTGATTAAAAGCTTTAACAGCATCGCCATATTAGGGCTATACCCCAACATGCCACTAGTGAAACAACATAGACAGACATGCGTCCATATGATATTAGCCGCAATTAATGCAATTGCGAGAAGGTGGAAAGGTCCGGAACCCCCCCACAGTGGGGGAATGGTATAATAGACTATGGTACATTATATCATTGGAAAAAACGGTGGCAGAGGCGAAGGAATCGATGGGTGACTTCTTTATAGATTGGTCAGCATGTTTTGAATACCTTAAGAAAAACGTGACTATATTGGAACCTGAGGATGTGATATGTATAACTGAATTATAAAGGATAGAAGACAGGGGGGGTTGGGGGGTGGATAAGAAGGGAGAAGGGGGGACAAAAGGGGGGGAGAGGGTATTAGGGGAGTGTAATCGGGTGGAAGGGGGAAGGGATAAAGGTGGGGTAGGGGTCAGAAGGAAAGGTTAAAAGACAGGGTAAGGGAAAGGACAAAAGAAATGTAATAACTGTGAAAAATGTACTCAGCAAAAAGATGAAAGTCCGGAAGGCATGTATATCTTCCCTGAACAAAAACACTTTAATAAAATAAGTTAAAAATAAAATAAAATAAAACTACATCTTGTGTACAGTAAAAAAAAACCACAAAAAACCCCAAAGCTTTACCAGAGCCGCCTCCCAGCCTCCCTACAACGTAGGGGTATTTTTAAATATTAGGTTATAAAATACATCTTCTTGAAATTGTTTTTCAGATTGGCTTTATGCTGCCCTGTTATCTTGTGTTAGGCTGTAAGTAGCAATTGGGACTGATCCGCTGTATAATCAAAGAGATCTCTAATGGCCTACTTCATAAAATATGTATCCATCACAAACACAGTGCCGATTTTTAATGTGCCAATGCTTCGAAAAGCCTGTGTTTGGGGCTTCCTTTTTTTGCAGTTCAATTGCAGTGCTCCCAGCGGGACCCAACTTCAAGCGAAGAAAAGGACCCGCTGTACTTACGACTGTAAATTATGTATGTTGTTTTTGTTCCCTTTTGAACTGAATAAGCTGGCAAATCGGGCAAGTTCATGAGATAATCTTGCCAGCTGAGAGAGTCTTAGCTCACTCTCTTGCCATTAAGGCAGGTTGGTACATAGCTCTTTACTCTGCCGCACAATAACACTGGCACGCTTGTGCACGTACTGTACGAATGCCAACCGCTGAGGGCACTGACGCTAGATCTGACATACAGATCCTGCTCGGTAATGCAGCTGGAAGTGTGGAATGGGAAATGCCACTGATTGACAAGCAGCCTACTTAGTTATCCACGCAGAGATTTAGTTAATGTTTAACTTTGTTCCTTGTCTGCCCGGCCCCAGTTTTAAATTGGGAAACCTTTTGAGCAGGTTTTGCAGTGGATGAAGAGTCCCTATGTAGGAGGGACAGTCCCTCTTTGGGTCTTGTCAAACGAGCAAGCCAATGGGGGTGGGGTGGCAGGCTCCCGTGGCTGCTGCATGGCTCTCCTATGGAGCATCCACGTAGCTGGAGTACGTGGGGAGTGATTTAAACAGGCGACTCCCAGCGTAGCAACCGCAACCACCATACATTTGACTGACCCCACAGGGAGTGCTCCAGATTTCCCGACATGGTTCCGTACGTGGCCATGAGTGGATGCTCCATGGCTCATGGGAACAAACACCTGTTGTTGAATCCCACTGTCCCTCCTTTAGGGTTCAAAGTGCCCCTTTCAACAGAGAGAGGCAAAAAAACCAAAACAGTATTCAAGGCTCAGGCACTCCTTTCCTAGTTGTCTCCCAGGAAAAGCACTTGAGAGGACAACAGGGAGATGATGGAAAGACAAGAGACTAAGGGCGCTTTTAAACGAGACAAGAAACGCAGCTGATCCTTTGATCAGCCACATTTCTTGGCGCTCGTTTAAACATTGCAGCCGGATCTTCCCCCGCGTCAGACCGGGCAGGCGATCCTGCCCCCTCCGACGCGGATCCCCAAAGTGCCGGCTTTACGCCGCACTTCTGGGTTCTTTGGCCCAGAGCGCATGTGCAGAAGGACGCGCATGCACACAAAGACTCAACGCCGTGTCTGATGCTCTTCTGATCATCAGACACGGCATACAGAGGAAGGCGGGGGTATATGCTGGCACTTAACGATCCTGCTTGTGAGCAGGATCGTATAAAAGCGCCCTAAGCGGTAGGGGTGGGACTATCGGTATCTGATTAATCTGATAATGTGGATAATGGGCGTTATCGGATTAATCCGATAATGCTGATAATTATCGGTATCAGCGTATCAGATTTTTAACATTGCCGGTTTTATCGGATTTTTAACATTGCCCATTGAAGTAAATGGCCGCAATGTTAAAGATCCGAGAAGAGAGACAATGTTAAAAATCCAATATCGATAAATCTGACATCGGGAGATCCGATACCCAATAATCCCCCTGGAGTCCCACCCTTACTAAGGGGAATGATCAGCAGGGGAGCTTCTGCCTCTCTTTCTACACTTGGAATGTTGGGAGAGTGTGCATGTGAACAGGGGGGGAGCTTATTCATTGAGAGACAGAACTTATTGGCTGATGGGGCGGAGCTTATCCCTCTGGCCCCTGGAAATGTTGGGCGTTGTGTGTGACGGGGTGGAGCTCATTTACAAAGGGGCGGGGCTTGTCTGTGTTTGGCCACTGGAAATGTTAGCAGGTATGGATGAGTGGTTAAGGCACTTGGCACCATCTCTGAAGGTGGTTGGCTCAAGTCCTGCGAGTTCTCACCCAAGAGGACGCCTCTTTCCACCCATCTGTGAATTGGGTACCTGGCCCACTGGGGTGGGGAAAGTCAAAGATGGTCAAATAGCATTCACGTACCACTCCTTCCTAGACACTTACGAAAAATACATGTTGCAGGACCTGCATTGGCGCCTAAGTGTAAGGGATAAATTCAAGTACTAGTTGTTTTCACATAAAAACTCTGTCAATGCAAGACGTTTACAATACAGGTGCTGCGACATGTGTTTTCCATAAAGCGTCCTGGGAAACTGTGCCTATCTGGCAACCCTACCCTCGGTGAGTGGTTCATACATTTACTCAGCATAATGTGTATTTTAAACCCTCTTTCTAATGTAACCCATCCTGTAATGGAGCATCATAATGTCATGGGTGGTACAGCATCCGAAAGGGGCTGGGAAGTTCCTGTGACCCGCTCCCTTTCTGAAATGGCCTCCAAACCCTGATTTCTCCCAGTTACCAGGAGCACCTCGGCCTGAGCTGGAGAAATCAGGGCTTCTGACAGAGACTCTGGATAGTGGTTCATACAGATTTATAACTCAACCACTCTTAGGGTATTTTCAGAAGTGACACTATCCCGCGTAGTCGCAGTCCGGGGTAATGGCTGCCACCTCGGCCTGGGGTAGACTGGTACCCAGAGCAGACATGACGGCGCACCTAACCACACCTTGCCCCGAACCGTGGTAGCGCTAACCACTGGCTGTTCACAACTGGTAGTAACTGCTACCACAGTTCAGGGCAAAGTGTGGTTAACATCTGGCGGCCACTGAACAGAAGTGATGGTGGTTGTTATCCCAGTGCGGTAAAGTGTGGCTAAGCATGATAGGGACACTTCTGAAAATAGCCTTAGTCTCCCCATGCTCTTTGCCTCTCCGCCACCACTTGGCATCATGGGAACATATCCCAGAGTGGAGCTCTTAAGGATCTTGCACTATCAATTGTAGTTACCTTGAGAGGAGACTTTCAGGAGAGTCACAAGGCCCCTGGGATTTCTCTCGTTAGTCAAGGCCTAGGTTCTCAAACTGCGGTGGGGGGGGGGAGGAGCGGGCAGAAATTATCCCTAGGGTGTGGGGTGCAAGAAGGATCCCACATGGCAAACACCTAGTTCCACCCTCTCTGAGCTAGGGGGATGAAATCTCCAAAACAATGGGGTGCCAAGGGGAAGAGAGAGTCAAAGAACCGGGGTGGGTGGGAGAGGAAGAGAAGCAAGCAAGGGGTGTGGTGGGGCCTTCACTACCACAAAGAAGCAGTAGGGGGCCACAGTCCAGGTCCTACAGTGAAGCGTTGGTAGAGAAAGAAGGAACTAAGGACGGGGGTCTGGTCATTTCACTTCAGCAACGCTCCTTTCCTGCTCATCTGAGATCTCACTGCGTGATGCCATTTTAAGGACATTGACAGACTGCAGAGAGCTCAGAGGAGAGGAACGAAGATTTTAAAGGGGATGGAGGGAAAGACTGACGAGGAGAGGTTGCTTCCCCTGAAGCAGAAGTGGGGAACCTTCTCCCCAACCAAGGCCTAGCAGCATAGGCCAGATCGTCCTACATAGGGTGCGAGGTGGCAGTACTGGGCATACTCTGAGCTGAGTGCCCGTCTGGGAAGGCTCTGTGGGGGTTGGTCCACAGCGAGGGCGCTCTGCTTTGGTGTGCTCCCAGATTTGGAGTGCTCCCTGGCACTCAAAGTTATCTTTTTATTCCCCGCATGCTGGGAAACGGATGGTGGGCAGCAGGCAATGGAGGTTAATGGGTGACACTTTGGCAGCTAGATGGAGGGGTGCCATGGATCGTGGGCCACAGATTCACCACCCCAGCCTACAGAAAAGGCAACTAATGGTGAACGTACGTAGAGGGCTCCTATGAGCAAACGGTACCCAATTGTGTTCTCTGGCCACTAGGGGTGGGACAATGTAGGGAATTCCAGTTTGTGTTATCTTTTAATTTCAGTTTATAGGTTTAATTACAGGTTCAGTTTTCAGTTTTGTATTTAAATTCATAAAAACATCTAAACCGATTAAAACTTTTTTTAAAAACAAAAACAAAACACCACCACCCAAAACCCGAGCATGTGCAAAATGGGTGCTGGGCCATTCTGTGCGTATGTCCAAAACGGTGCAGGCCGCGTAGGCACCATTTTGGAAAAGGGCAGCCATGCGGAATTAAAGTTTTTCCCCCACCCTCAACCCCCCCAGGGCTCATATTTTCTCCTTCCCCCATCCCCCCAGGGACCTGGATCATCAATGGGGTCCGCCCTCCCTTGGGTTCTCAGGTGCGGAGTCTGGGGGTGTTCCCGGACCCGCAGCTCCACCTGGATGTCTGTTTGTCTGTCTTCTCCCCTGTCTCTCCCACTGTCCCCTCTCCCTGTCTCCCCCTCCTTGTCTTTTAGATTGTAAGCCGCAGGCAGGGACCGCGTCTATTTCTATGTTCTGTACAGCACCAGGTCACACGTCTGGCGCTATATAAATGTTTATAATAATAATAATAATAATTAATTAATGTCCACGTGGCGGCTGTGGCGAAGGGGGCATTTCGCCAGTTACATCTGGTGCATCAGCTTAGCTTAGGCCGTGTGTCTCGGACTCGGATCTGGCCACAATCGTTCATGCTTTTATTACCGCGAGACTGGACTACTGTAACGAGCTCTACGTCGGGCTACCCTTGGTGCTTGTTTTTGAGACTGCAGCTGGTGCAGAATGCCGCGGCCCGTCTCCTGACTGGGACGGGCCGATGCGAGCACATTACATCAGTGCTTCGCTCTCTGCACTGGTTGCCGATAGTCTTCCAGGCCCAATTCAAGGTGTTGGTGTTGACCTTTAAAGCCCTAAATGGCTTGCGCCCCACCTACCTGCAGGACCGCCTCACCCTCCAGGTCCTGGACCGTCCCCTGCGGTCAGCCAGGGGCGCCCTCATCGGGGTCCCCTGGGTTTCCCGGGTGTCTACCATGAGGAGGGTGTTCTGTTCTCTATGGCTGCGCCGTGGAACTCCCTCCCGTCAGAGGTCCACTTGACCCCCAACCTCCCCTCTTTCTGCAGACAGTTTAAGACCTGACTGTTCTGTTGGGCCTTTACTGAGGGAGATGGGGTGGGGGGTGCGTATGGGTTGTTTTAATTGTAGATTTATTGTTGTGTATTTTAATATGTTTTTTAAATGCTGTTAGCCACCCCGAGATGCCTGAGGCAGGAGGGGGCGGCATGTAAGTTTAAATATACAATAAAAAACATTCATTCCCATCCCTACTAGCCGCTCATGCCAGAATGAAAGGGAATGGGCTTAAACTGAAGGGGGAAATGTTTACGATACGTGTTACAAAGAATTTTCCAGTCCCAAGGATAATTAGGCGCTGGAAAAGATTTCTCGGGGAGGTTGTGGGGACGGCATCGCTGGAAGCTTTTAAAATTAAATTTAATGGACCCCTCACAGGGATAATCTAGGTACAGTCGGTCCTTGTTAAGAGTAGGGGGTTGGGCTAGCTGACCTTTTCAAGTTTCTTCTAGGCCCCAAAATTCTATGATTCTGTTCTATTATTCTGTAAAAGGTGTGCGCACAGCTGGTGCCGTCACAACGGAAAGCACTGTCATTTCCTGAAGGTAAGATAACCGTTAGCCCAAGATTCATAATGAAGTCCTGCTAACCTACTTCATTGCCATTTGTACTCGACTTAAATATTTATCATGCTGTGTTTTCAGTGCAAAATGCTCATGTTAAATGACATCCGCCAAACTGAATGTGTCTTTGAAGCCTTTTAGTCATTCTCCTTGCAGTTGGCCCTGACTCTTTGATGTAGGTCACCAGCAGGTATCCTCTGCTGGGGATATACAGTTTCACACACATGCCTTGAACAATGCTGGAATTGGCCTGTCAGTGAGCGTTGCTGATGCATGTTCCCTGGCATTTCATTTCTCACCAAACTTCGTCCATCAAAAGTAGAGCTGAAACAGAGTTAATTCCATAAGGGTGGTTAATAACCGAAATTCTGCATAGCTAATAGATTAACCATTCTATAACCACATACCACAGTAGTTAAATGTTTAACCAAAATACCAATGAATGCATCTTTACCGCATCACCAGTTTACCAAGTAACACATTTTACATTTTTGGGGGGCTTTTGGAATGTTTTATTTACTTCCAGACCAAAAGCAAAGCTGCATCTAGCAAATTTCGACCAGGTAACCAATGGGAAACGGAGTGAACCAGAGTCCGGAGGCAGGGTGCGGTAAAAACAGGAAAGGAATTATAGACAAACAGAACTAGCTGGTAACTGTGGAAGAGATGGGGAAACGGAATGCAGCAGTACCATAAACAGCGCAAAGCGATAATGGGTGATTTCAGACGTTACGGGGCCCATTGGCCCCGTACCGAAATCAACCCATTCATTCCCCGCCGGGGTCACCCCGTCACGCCATAACAGATGTGCCGGGGGGATCCCGGCGGGGAATCTGGGAGGGGGCGGGGCCGCACAACAGATGTTCGAGGCACAGTGACCACAGGTGGGTATTCACCGTGGTTCACTGTGATCTCGTAACGTCTGAAAATACCCAATGTTATGCCTTTGGTTAATAAGCTCCTCACCCCCTTAGTCTACACCCCGATTTTATTTTTTGTTTAGGTTCTTCTTCTCCCCTGTAACTAAGCTAAGCATGTGTGCCTGCAGCTTCGCAACTTCTTGGATGTATCCTTGGGCATTTTCAGACAAGGCACTCCCCACCCACCTCCCACGCACTATACATGTTACAGGGCACCCATAGGGCAACACTGCAGCCCTGCAACATGAATAGTGGGTGGGGTGTGGGTAGTGGGTGGGGAGTGTCTTGTCTGAAAACGCCCATGGTCTTTCTCTCTGTTCCCCTTCCCTTTTCATCCCCTGCCTTGCCTCTCTTAGATTGTAAGCCCACTGGGGCAGGGACCTTTCTATAACTGTTGATTGTAAAGGTACATCGCTGGTGCTATATCCCGCTGGTGCGGGATACAAGTTTTAAATAAATAAATAAAATATAAATACTTAATAAATTACTTCTCAGTAACCAATTGTTATCAGTTCGGTTACTGCAAATCTAGTTACCGATATCTGTGCAAATAATTGTTTCAGCTCTAATTCAGACCATTTGACGGTAGAACTTTCAGTGCTAAGGACAAGATTCCCATTCCCTTTTCTCACAGACCTAAAATGAAGTACCAAAGTGGGATGTAACTGACAGCTGTGCTTTGCTCTGGGCTCTCCTGAAGCCCACAGACTTTACAGGTTCTCCCCAGAGGATAGTAGTACAGCGGGTGGGTTATAGTGCAAATGTTTTCTGACTCTGCTTCTGCCCGTACAATGAAAATGATTCTTGCCTACAGCAGAGGTCACCTTCGTGGGGATGGGGCACGAGATGGCCTGAATATAGATCCAGAGGGAAGGGAAGTAATATGGGGGGTTAATAATGCAGCTTCAACAAGGCCTTATTGGGCAGGGCTGGATTAACCCATAGGCTAATAAGGCTATAGCCTTAGGCCCTCAGATTTTTCCTCACCCAAGTGGATTTATGGCCTGTGGCCCCACCTCCTAGCGCCTCCCCACCCTGCACAGCATGCAGGAAATGAAAGGACTGCGTGACTGCAACTGCACTGGTGAAGAACCAGCCACGGCTGTGAGTGGCGGTGCAGTCTGGAGCTCTGCGGCTACTACACTCCAGCAGCTAAGACTGAGAAGCAGAGGAGCAACTCGAGGCCGGAGCGGCCCCAAGCCACGGACTTGGAAGAACACGGGCCCCCAGCCTCCTCACGTCGCCCTGCGCAGTAGCTGAGTTGGGGTTGGGCCGGGGGGAGCTACTCACGAGGCCGGAGCGGGTTGCGGTCCCGCAGAGCCGGCAGTGTGGAGGTTGGAGCAGAGGAAACTTCGCTCCTCTCTGCCCTGATCTCCCTCCGAACCCCCGTTCGAGCACTCCGCTCCTCTTTCATCCCCTCCCTCACCCTCCCACGCCTCCCCTGCTCCCCCAACCGCCTTCGTCCCTTCTCCCTCCCTGCCCCGCACGCCTGGAACTCCCTCCCTGCCCTCATCCGCCTTGCCCCCACCCTCCACACCTTCAAATCCCTCCTCATAACCCACCTCTTCCGCGCCGCCTTCCTAACTCCTGCTAATCATCCCCACCCAGGATTATCCCCCACCTGTTATCTGCAAACTACTAATGTGCTGTAACCAAGCCAAGAACATGTCCCTGAGCTCTCGCATCCTCATGAATGTCGCATCCGTTGTCTCTCCCTCTGTTCCCCCTTCCCTGTCTCCCCTCCTCCTGTCTTTAGAGTGGAAGTTCTCAGGCAGGGACCGTGTCTATCTTATAATATTCTCTGTAAAGCACCAGGTACATTACTGGCACTATATAAAAGCTTATAATAATAATAATTAATAATAATGACCCCCAGCCTTGCCCTGCAGGCTACAGCAGCTGATGGGGAGCAGACAGCGGCAGAACAACTCCAAACCAGGAGCGGAGCTGCTGGGAAGTGCCCCCAGCTGGTGTGTCCTGCTGCTCCCTTCCTAGGGGAGTGATTCCCTCAGCCCCATGCTCCGACCCCGGGACCAGCCAGGTCTCAGAGGCAGAGAGTGAAGGAAGAGAGTAGGTAGCGGCGCAGCAACTGCGAGGCAAGTGGAGCCTCAGCCTGCCCTGCGGCGCTAGAGGAGAAGGAAAAAAGAAGCCAGCAGCCGTCAGCAGGTGAGCCTGAGAATCCTGCTGCGTGCTCTGAAGTGCAGTGCTCACCAGGATTGGGGGCGGGGGGTGCATGTGCCATTAACAATCAGCAGTAGAAGCAAGTGTCTGGATCAGCTTTGCTTAATTTGTCCAGTGAAGTTGAAATTTCTTTGATTTCTTTAGTTGGCCTTCATTTCCTAATTTAGTTCACTTCAGTTGCAACCAAGAAGTAAAGTAAACCAATTAAACAAAGCCAACTTGAACTAACCTATGTCAAGTTCTGTTTAATTTTCTTCCGTTGCCTGTTTAACAAAGTTTGTGACCGTGAACCACAAACCATTTCCTCCAGCGTAGTCCCTCATCCCATGCTGGTTTCTCCTGCGAGATGCAGATGAACTATCTTTTCAGTTAAGTTGGTTCAAGTGTATTTTTGATGAGTTACTTAAATGAAACAGGGACTAAAACCCTGCATTTTGTAGTGATTGGGGTGACCTAATCCTACAAAATATTTTGTCATAGTCCCAAGGTTGTCCCTTCTTGCACAGCACCAGGTTAGGACCTAAAATTACAAATCCATGCAAGCCAACAGCCATTGCAGCAAATGCCAGGCAAAAGTGACACAGAAACTAAAGCTTATTTACAGTTCAGGCACCAGTTTTACAGTGTTAACCCCGCACTAAAAGTCTTCAGTGGACCCTTGTGGATCCTGGCTTTCTTCAGATAAGTATGCATTAAAAAGTGTCATTGAAGTCTAGATAATGGACATGCTTTGCATAAATCCCACAGTGATACTCGTCAGTAAGCAGTTTCAAAATTGTGGCTCTAGTTATGTCTACATCAAGGAAATTGTGACTCTACCATATGAAACTTTTAAACGCGGGAACTTTTGAGCATCAGGAAAACTAGGAGGCAGTAAATTTGGGGTCTGGCCTTGTCAGTGAGAGAAAGGTGGAAATGTGTCCTGGAGATGTACTGAAGAGTGTTGTGTGTTTTAGAAGTGCCAGTCAAGTCGTTGATATGGTATGGTAAGCAATGTACTTCTCTCCACATCTCACCCTGCATTTTGACATCCTGACAATCAAGCTATTAAGCACCCCTGGGAACTCTCAGGTTCCAGTAGAGTCTACGATGGGACTTGGGGAGGTACGAGTGGTTTACATCTTAGCCTGGAGGACTTTCAAAGGCATTGCAGTGAGGTGCCTAATATTCACTAAAAGTCAATCTGACTCTTCTTTATGGGATTGGTCAGTGAGGCCCCTCGTTGTTTTCCATCCACCCGTATTGTCTGCTTTCTAATTTTGGGGGGTGGGGGTGGATTGGTGAAAGGGTTTCTTCATTGCAATGCATTGTTGGTGTGTATGTGGGATGCGGGGGGGTTCTTTCACAAGTCGCTTTTGTGGTGTGCTAAGAACTTCACATAATATTGTTGACTTCAGATGGTTTGCTTTGCTTGCTCTGTGTTTGCATGTGCACTGCTGGTTCCCGCTCCTATCCCAAGCCCCAAGCATGTGCAAAGGCAGTGGCTGTTTTGTGGAGGCCCTCACTGGCCATGGCTACTCTTGGTTAAAATGGTCCCTTTGATGTTTTCCACCTAAACTGGAAAGCTTTCTGCTTTTTGGGTGGGGAGACCTGGGGGCTTGGATGGAAGGGTTTTTAATCTTTGCTGGAATGTTCCCTGCATTTTAAAGTTCCCCTTTGCAATTTGGTGGGATGTGGCAGGCTTTTCTGCAAGAAGGTCATGTCACATGTTGTTTCACTGTGCCTAGTCTTTGCATGAATGTTCCCTGTCTGGTTGCAGCAGATGGCTTTTACATTGCATCAGAACTGTGTAGCATGTTTTGGGGGACAAGTGGAACTCAACGCTGCTGCTTTTGTGGTGTGCTAAGGACTTCACATAACATTGTTGGTTTAAGATGGTTTACTTTGCCTGCTCTGTGTTTTCATGTGCGCTGCGGTTTTCCCCTTTTTCTCTCCAGCCCCAAGCATGTGCAAAGGTGGTGGTCATTTTGTGGGGTCCTCACGGGCCATTGCTGCTTTCTAAATTTGGGGTGGTTGTATTGGGTGGAACTGAATTCGGAATTCAGGTTGGCTTGGCTCTGCCTACCATTGGCTAGGCCTAGGCCCTTCCCTCCTATTAGCCGTAGGCCCCTCATGACTTTAATCCAGGCCTGTTGTTGGGTAAAAATCAAAGAGGTAGATGGTGAGAGTTCTTTCTAGTCTGATGTGTGGTGCATTCTATGGAAGAGTCTTGAGAAAGAGATCAAGAGAGATAGGTGTCGTCTTAGGGGTTTTAAATAGAAACGGGGGGGGGGGATAGATGTTTTTGTATTTGTGAATATTATTTGTATTATTTTGGGATAGCCATTTGAATATCCAAATAAATAACCACACCCAAAACAATATTTGCATATCTTTTTATTCAGCTGTATTTCTGTTCAGTTGTTTTGCCCAAAGTAACTGAAATAACCAAAATGGATATTCATTTTAGAAAATGAACCAGGGACTGATTAGCAGTTTGCATTTGCTTTCTCTGACCCAATTTGAAGTGAGAAAAACTGTTGTCTGCCTATGAGAAGGGAAGAGAAGGATCAGGAAGAGAAGTGGGTAAACCAAGGGGTCCAAAGCATAAAAGAAAAACCGAAAGACCAAAAAAGACGTGGGAGAGAATTATTAAAGCGGACACCAATGGAGTGATGATGGCATATATGACGGTAAAGAGGTCTTGAAGAATCATTTGAATGGCCAAAGATGGCTGCTGCCTAATGCACCTGCCAAGAGGTTTGGTAAGTGTACAAATGTCGGTAGTGAAATTGTTGGGAGAGGATATTCTCCATTTATCTTTGTTTTGGTTCTAGCTTTAACCAGATCCTCTGTGACTTTCTCTCTTGGTACCTGGTACATATGAAGTGCCATACTGGGTCAGACCAATGGTCCATCTAGCCCAGCATCCTGTCTCCGACAGTGGCCAATCACGGTGGCTTGGGAGAAGCACCCAACAGGTCACAATGGGGGATCCATTCCCTGTTGTTTTCCCCCCAGCTCCCATCATGTTCCCTGATCCTATCTGGCTAATAGCTGCTAATGGACCGATCTTCCAGAAACTTGTCCAAACCTCTTTTAATCTCAGCTCTAGTACTGGCCCTTACCACAGCCTCTGGCAGTAGATTCCACAACCCAATTATAGGCTGAGTGAAAAAATATTTTCTTTTATTTGTTTTAAACTTGCTAGTTGCCACCCATGAGTTTCATGGATTGTCCCCTAGTTCTAGTACTAGCTGAGAGGGTAAATAACTGCTCCTTGTTTATTAGTTCCACACCACTCATGATTTTATAGACCTCTGTCAATCTCCTCTCAGTCATCTCTTCTCCAAGCTGAAGAGCCCCAACCTACCAAGCCTCTCCTCATATGGGATCCCTTCCATGCCCTTGATCATTTTTGTTGCCCTTCTCTGTACCTTTTCTAGTTCA
>QEPC01011901.1:11519241-11549571 GCA_003113815.1 Sphenodon punctatus | reverse complement strand
TTTTTAATTTTCTCAAGAGTCTCTCATGAGGGACCTTATCAAATGCTTTCTGGAAATCCAGGTACACTATATCTACTGGGTCTCCCTTGTCCACATGCTTATTTACACCCTTAAAGAATTCCAACAGTTAGTGAAGCACCTTTACTAAATCCGTGTTGACTCTTCCACATTAAGCCGTGTTTGAGGTAGAGGCTTTCCCTTGCAGGGTAAGAAAATCAATTTCGCAAGACCATAAAGAAGAATACCTCTAAAAGCAATTTCCTCCTTAAAGCTGAAATGAGTAACTGCTATTCTCCTGTATCTGACCGAATATTGTGGTATCCATGATATCGAATATCTGGTCAATTACCAATTTGGTATCCGGCAGTTATCCAGTTTACTGGATTACCGTTTACTGAATTACCATTTACTGACTGCTGTTTATCACATTACCATTTAATTACTGTTTGACCTTTTTTGTTTTGTTTTGTTTACTCTCACCCTCTGTCTGGACTAGTCCGGGAAGGCGGTAAACCGCCCCGAGCTGTTTTCAGGAGGGGTGGTATATAAATTGATGAAATACATGAAATAAATAAATAAACAGTAATATCGGGTATTCTGGTTTGGTGGTTAGCCTCTGCAGTAACTGGTCTTTATTAGATAGCTGGTATTCTGGATAGCTTGGCTGTTATTAATTGTGGATAATTTTTTTCCTATACCTTTCAGCTCTAACCCTCCTGAGATCTAGGACCAAATAACAAGTAGAGTAATATTTGAGGGGGAGGGGAAGGGGGGAGAGATGCTGACCCCACATAAGCTCTGCCGTTGTATCTTTAAAATTGTGGGGGAGAAAATTTTGCAGCAGATGTGTCCCCGTGTACCCTCTACAATTACTCCCATGCAAATAACGGGACCACATCATTGCTGTGTGCAAAATTAATGTTCACTCCATCTGCATGCTAATTGATTTAAGCTTGAATTTGGCCCAGTGTTTTTGTTTTGCCTGGAGCTTAGCCATCCCTCCGAGAAGCAGAGTTTTTGCTCTGTAGCTGGCATTCAGACCCATTTGCTTGTTTGCCATCTCTCTGCAAGTCTCCAGCTCTGCAAGCATTTTCCGCAGCTATTGTCATCCCAGTCTGTTGCTATTGTCCACCACGGGATTGCCTGAACACAAGCCACCTTCTGGTTGTGTTTGCTTGCTGTATCGGTCCCGAAACCCCTGGTAACATGTCTCAGCTGTTGTGATACAATCTTTTGTGAACTCTCTCTGCTCCTTTCCCCTCCTTCAGCTATTCATATTTTTTTTGGCACACCAGCCCGAGCAATGTCAGTCAAGTGTAAATTGACATACGGCTTCTGGAGAAGTGGAACAAGACCTTGGAAATGTCCCACTGGGTCGCGTAGATGCTAGAGTTCAACTGCTTCCTAATTGGGCCCGATGGCTCTTCTGCGGATTGGGGATTTCTGCATCAGGGTTGTTGCATCAGGTCTAATGTGGTAAAACTCAATCCCAAACCCAAATGTCTGGCTCACATGGTACTGTGTTTCATCCAGAATGGAGCTGGGCAAGAGGGATAAAACAGAAGGCTGTCCCCCCCCCCCTCCCCCACTCTCCTCCCCAAAAAACTATTTTCTACTTGATGGGGAGTTAATGCTAATACTGTACCTTTTCATAAGAGCTGAACCAAGTGCCTGAAAAACTGGATAAACCTGTCAAATATACCCTAACAGACATCATTTATTTTATTTATTAATTTATTTATTTTAAAAATGAATTTATTAATTTATTTTACAGTTTTTACCCTGCCCTTCTCCATCGACTCTGCAGCTTTCAACATTAAATTATAAAATACAATCCCAGCCACCCACCCCATCCTTTATCCCCACCTGCCACCCATTGATCCTCTCCCCCAAATTGCTCTACCCAATCCCACCCAATCCTATTCCTGCTTGCCAAATGCCTGGCCAAACAAAAAAGGTCTTGCATATCCTCTGGAAGACAAACAGACTCAGTCTTAGGCGGATCTCCAAGGGGAGGGAGTTCTATAATTGTGGGGCAGCAACTGAGAATGCCTTCCTGTGCGCCCTCATTGTAACAACTTCACGGGTAGTTGGCACTCGCAAGAGGGTGCCCTCGGCCAACCTCAGAGGCCATGACGGGACATAGGGGAAGAGACAGCCTTTCAGATACCTGGGGACCAAACCATTTTAGGGCTTTATAGGTTATAAAAAAAAAAAAACAACCAGCATCTTGAATTGTGCCCGGAAAGCTATAATGGCCCCCTGGCCTGGCATGTTTGCTGCCCAAACAAGTGGGTAGCATTACATCTGGTAATAGATGCACAAAAACAATGTTCATCTGTACCGAACCGCAATACGCCCTGCCGGTTACAGACCCTTTTCTAATGGGCGCAGGTGCATGGTGTGGTGGATGGGCGACACGTGGGGGGGGGTGTTTCCCATGGGCCTCCACCCTTCTTTACGCATGGAGCAATTGGCGCCAGTGCTCAATTGGCGCCCGTTGCTCCATGCGTGGGTGGTGGGTGGAGCACAGGAGTGTGCACGCACCCCCACCTGCAGCGTTCCCGTGGGCACCCATCGATCCCATCCGCACACATGTGCCGGGGGCGTCCATCCGTGTGAAAACGGCCACAGATCCAAAGTTACAGATGAATTAACTAATTACCAATACCAAATGCATCTTCAAAATGAGGCATGGTATGCAGTCTGATGCAGAGGGAACTGTATAGATAAACCACACTAGCAACTGTCCTTTTGCAGCATGTACTTGTAGGTTTTTACATTATTCCCAAGCCTGTTAAATAACTGGCCATCATTTAAGCGCAGGCGTAGGAGGTGAATGATTCACAGAAGGGATTTAACACAGTTATGTAAAATAATCTAAAGCCATCTCAAATCGTTCCAGATAGATAATAATTAAGCAGTTTTCTAAATGTCTGCTCTCAGGGCGCTTTTAAACGAGACAAGAAACGCAACTGATCCTTTGATCAGCCGCATTTCTTGGCGCTCGTTTAAACGGCTAACTTACATTGCAGCCGGATCTTCCCCCGCATCAGACCGGGCAGGCGATCCTGCCCGCTCCGACACGGATCCCCAAAGTGCCGGCTTTACGCCGCACTTCCGGGTTCTTTGGCCCAGTGCGCATGCGCAGAAGAATGCGCATGCGCAGAAGAATGCGCATGCGCAGAAGAATGCGCATGCGCACAAAGACTCAACACCGTGTCTGATGCTCTTCTGATCATCAGACACGGCGTACAGAGGAAGGCGAGGGGGGGGGGGTATGTCGGCACTTGACGATCCCGCTTGTGAGCGGGATCGTATAAAAGCGCCCTCAGTGTAGTAGTAGAAAATTTTATTGTTTTGACCATAGGTCGTAACAAGTAAAAAACAAAATACAAGGTACCAATAACAACTAAATAAAAATCTCAATAGAGTTCTCCTCGGTGTTGTCCCCCCCCCCCCTTTCTAGTGAAAGTGGAGTTTGTTCTCATTGGTTGGAAAGGTCGGCTATATTTTACCCTTCCCATTTGCTAAGATGGGAAGATTTGGTAGAATCTGAATGTTAGATTCTTGCTTTAGAACATGGATGGGCAAGACTTTCCAACCTCGAAGCCACATCCAGTTACCACAATGGAACCAAAGAGCCACAGTTTGTGCCCACTTCCACATTAGAATTACTCTGGTTGTTAGTACTGTGCACCTATGGTTCAGACTAAGAACTTTTAATACCCAATTACTTTTCTTTTCTGGTTGATCAGATGAGATAAAATTAGACAGCTCTAAAATATTGGAATATTTGCAAAGAAGTGTAGAGATAGGAGTCTTAATTGATCAATAGGCCAGATTGATCCATCAATGCATTGTTTGCGGAATGAAAAATTCAAAAAGTAAAAACATTTAAAATCTATTGCTTAGAAATAAAAACTATATTAAAAAGTACAAAAAGCAACTAAAAACAAATATCAACAAATGGTGTTATATAAAGCTGCAGGAGGTTCTGTAGTATTCTAGTATTTAATCAACTAAGGTGGTTAAAAGCAACCTGGTCAGTCAGCTAAGGTTTTTAATTGGTTGACAACCCCACAAAGAAGTTATTCTTAGTATAATTTCTAGTATATAAGCCCCAATGAAAATCTTTCCACATTGGCAGTCATTCTACCAGTTCAAAAACGGTATCTGTGTAAATCGGCCCCTTCGGTTGTGCTTGCTGTGTTGCCTTTTTCAATCTGGCCAATTAACCATCCCGAATTGATGTGCCACCAACTGGCATTATTCTCCTCTAATAGGACCGAGTCCTCCTTGACATATGCTGAAAAGAATTCTATCCACGCAAACCGCTTGCTGTACGTATGGATTTAGCTTTCCATGAGATTTCATTAATTGACATCCTTGTGTTTGAATCTACCGACAAGAGAACTAAACCCTCGGCTCATGTTTCTTAAGCTCCTAAATAAGGCAGATCAGCCACTGCATGGCTGACAGTCTCATGTGCTCACATAGTTAAATAGGGATGACACTAGCGGAACAGAATGTAATGGAACGTATCAACTGGGGGGGGGGGGCAATTTTATTATGAAGATGGTTTTATCATGCATGAATGTGACACTACATTGTTGTTGTTGTTGCTGTTGTTGTTAAAAATCCATTTTTATGGAAGCAGGAAAGTCTGTGTTGAACCTCTTGAAGATTATTTGCTCTGTGCCAAGACGGGGCAGTTTAAATACCCTAGAATACATTCACATATTTTCCATTTTCCAGCTGATGAATGCAAAGAGAGGAAGGAACGAAGGGTCAGGATGATTTTTGCCCTGGGGTATCCGTTTTGATATTTCAAGGCTGAACTAAGGGCTTTGATTCTGAGTAACCGTTCCTCTGTTGTGTTGAGTTTTTAGCTGTTCTGCTCCGTTCTAATGAACAGAATGCCAGAGTCTGACTGTAGACGTGGGTAGCAAATGTTCCAGGTTACTGGAGATAAGAGGATTTAGTCTGACAAAACACTATCCCTCCCTTTTCAAAAAGAGGTCAGTGTGACTTGGGCAAAAGTGCATCCTGAAATCAAAAAGGATTTTTTTTAAAAAAAAAAAACAGCAGAGGAAATGTAGCTTGCCTTGTTCTAGAAAATCCAACTAGGGCAATAAATGGAACCGACCGGTTTTGGGCCAGCGTTGCGCTTATAACATAGCAAGCTGGCTCTGCCTTGGGAATTCATTTGATGCAAAAACTGATTTTCCTGATCTGTTTAATTTCTATGGGTTCTACAATGTCTCCTAACTCTGGACTGGATTAATTAAGTAGAGACCAAATATACATAATGAGGAGAGGGGAGGAGAGGGGGGTGGGAAACTCATGACATTTGCTTTTCTTGAAATGACCCTTTGTTTTATAGGTGTTTCTCACATAGACTGACCTAAAAAAAAAAAAGAGGTGGGGAATATCAGGCCTGGAGGGAAAATGTGGCCCTTAGCTCGTTTTTATTTGGCTCCTTTCTAGTTCCTGGATCTGGCCCCCAAATCCAGTTCCTACCCCAAAGCAGATGAAAGACCGAGCTCAGGGGAAGGCAGCAGAGATGAGAACATGACCACAAGGAGAGAGGACAAGTCCATGGCACAGGTCCATGATCTGGATGGATCCACCTCTTCCTGATTACACGTTGTGAGCCCCTCCTTTTTTAAATGGCCCTCAGAGCTTGGGCTACTTTTCAGAGTGGCCTGTGGGAGGGAAAATAATCCCCACCCTTGTTTTAAGGAGTGAAGGCATCTGCTAATACAATGAGCAAGATAATGCTTGTACTGTTAAAATCAATAGCAAGACTACTGCTTTCGACAAGTTGAAGTGATGCTTTTGGGATGCAAAATAGTTGTTGGGGTTTTCCATGGTTCTGAAACAGGATGTTGTACATCGCAAGGTTATCATCGTTCTGGATTCCACGTCTGCTGTCTCGCAAGACACTTCTGTAAGGAAAGGGTGATCTCTCGCAGTCCTCATGGTTAGCAGACGCCGACAGACTTCTCAGAGCTATGGTGCTAGATAGGTTTGTCATTCATGAACATTTAAAGAATTCATGTATTACACAGAAATTAAGAATTTCTATGAACATTATGGTGAAATCAAAGCCTTATACGTAGCACCTCATGGCCTACCCATTGCTTTTTTCTGCGTGTTATTTTCCAAAGCTCATTTTAATTCAAAATCTCATTGGGGAGATACTGAATAACAACAATGAGGAAAATTAACTACAGGATAATAAGCAAGTGTATTGTCTGCAAAAATAATGAATGCTAAGAAAATATTGGCGTCATTGCTCATGCTCTACTTCATTGTGCTTGTAATTATAACTGGTCTTGTATTTATTTTTTTTCATTCTCTCCTCAGATCAGTCCGTTTTCCTTTGGGTTCTGTCAATGCGCCTTTCCTTCCCGCTGACAACTTTCTTAACTTCTTTTCGAAATGTCCCTTGTTCCAAATCTGAGTTTATTTATAGGCGGATGGCACACATAACCACTGGGCATACCGTAATTTCTCTTTGAATACTTTCCACAGCTCCTGTGGTCCCAGCTCTCCCTCCTGCACACATTCTGTTGCCTTTCCCCACAGGATTCCTTGCTTGTTCCACTCTACTTTCCGTTTCTCTGTTGCTTTTACACCCTTCTCAGGGTATTTTTTGTTTTTTTTAAAAATCACACAATTTAGAGATTACACTGGAAATATTTCTTGGGACCAAGTCCCATTTTTCTCACTCTCACAGAGGGATGTGGCTCCTCTTGACGTCCCCTCCCCCCAGCAGCCTGGGGACTCTGGACTCTCACCGCAGCCGTGCCGTGGCTGTGGGCGACAGGCACTAGCGCCCATCGCTTACAGATGTCTCTGAGCGCGGAGGGGCAAGTGTGCCCAGCCACATGGGCTCACTCTGCCCTGGGCAGCGTGGTGTAAGCCTGCTCTGCAGTCGTCCTCGGGGTTCCTCTGAGGATGCATTGCAGAGCAAGCAGATGTTCACCCCACCTTGGGGCAAGGCAAGCATCTGACAGTCTCTGAACACATGAGCCACTGCATCCCATGGCGTGTTGGCCCAGGGCCTGGAGTTCTTGTGTGACTGCTCCCAATGACTTCAGACCGACTTTGAAGGCTTAAGCAGGGACAGCTCCAGGGGACTTCGCTGCCCTCAAGAGAAAGAACTGTACCCAGTCCAATACTCCACAGTAAGCCCCAGCCTGGGTTGGGAAATATAACATCCCCACTGCTGTCAAATGGTGCTCGGAATGCTTTGCAAACAGAATTCAACACGATACAATAAAAATAACTCCTTGAGGAGGGCAGGGTCCCAGGGTCTCTTAAGGAGGCCATGGTGCGACCCTTACTCAAAAACCCGTCACTAGACACCGACGCCCTTGCCAGCTACTGGCTGGTCTCTAACCTTCCCTTTTTAGAGAAGGTTATTGAGCGGGTGGAGGCCCAGCAACTCCAGGATCATCTTGACCGGGTCGGTTTCCTGGATCCCTCACAGTCTGGCTTTTGTCAGGGATATGGTACTGAGACTGCACTTGCGGTCTTGGTCAATGACATGCACCATGCCTTAGACTGGGGGCAGTCGACCCTTTTGGTCTTGTGAGATCTGTCAGCTGCTTTTGATACCGTTGACCACGAGTTGTTGGTGACTTGTCTGCGGGGTCGTGCCGGGGTGGGCGGAATCGTTCTAGAATGGTTCTGTTCGTTCCTGGCTGGTAGAACTCACCATGTGGTCTTGGGTGACTGTACATCTGCTCCCCAGGATCTCACACGCGGGGTCCCGCAGGGTTTCATTCTGTTACCCCTTCTGTTCAACATGTATATGTAGCCTTTGGGTGAGGTTGTGAGAGGATTTGGAGTGTGTTGTTCTCAATATGCTGACGACACTCAGCTCTACCTCTCATTTTCAGCAGACTTAGGCCCCGCAGTCTCGTTGCTTACTCGATGTCTGACAGTGGTGGGGGACTGGATGAGGGCGAGCCGCCTGAAGTTGAATCCCGACAAGACTGAAATGATGCTGGGGGCCAAGGGCGTGGAGACCATCTTGGTTCCTCAAGTTCGTAGTCTGGGGTTGCTCCTTGATTTGCAGTTCCACCTGGATGCCCAGGTGGCAGCTGTGGTGAGGAGTGCATTTACCAAATTACATCTGGTGCAACAGTTACGGCTTTATGTCTCAGACTGGGACTTTACTACCATCATCTATGCCTTCATCACCTCCTCAAGGCTTGATTACTGTAACACACTCTACGTGGGGCTACCCAAGGTGATGGTCTGGAGGCTGCAGCTGGTGCACAATGCGGCAGCCCCTTTTCTGAGGGAGACCGGCCGCTGAGAGCACATAACACCCGTGCTCCATTCTCTGCACTGGGTGCCTGTGGATTCAAGGTGTTGGTGCTGACCTATAAAGCCCTATACGGCCTGGGCCCCACCTATGTGTAGGACCACCTCACTCCCCAGGTTCTGGAATGGCCATTGAGGTTGGCCGGGGGTGCCCTTTTGGAGGTCCCCCATGTTCGGCAGGGGGCCACATTGGAGAGGACATTTTCAGTTGCCGCACCTCAGTTGTGGAACTCCCTCCCAGCGGAGGTTCATTTGGCCCGGGACCATCCCTCCTTCAGGCATCAATGTAAAACCTGGTTGTTCCGCCAGACGTTTAGTGAGAGAGATGGGTAGGGGGAGGGGTGGGTTAGGGTGGGGGGGAGGAATTAATGGTTTTACTATTATTATTATTAATTGTATTATTATTTTAAGCTATGTGCATATGTTAGTTTATGCTCTTACATTGTATGCCGCCCCGAGCTGCCTTTGGCAGGAGGGGGCAGGATAGTAAATTTTTATAATAAATAATAAATAAATAATAATAATTAATAATAAAAAAAGGAAGGGTAAAAGGAAAAAATACTCTAAGAAAACAAAGCAGTGAGTCCCTTAAAACAACTAGAAAATAGGAAGTCTTGAGATGTGTGGTAATCTAGATTTTCCCATTGGCCAGGGCCCTACCCCCTCCTTGCAGCTGGGAGTGTGACTCTGGGTGAAAACAGAAGTGATGGTAGCGCTACAGCAGTCCGGCCTGGACCAGGGAGGAAAACCGCTGCAGACACAATCTGGGTCGGGTCAGGCTGATGAACAAACATGACCGTAGCCGGGGCACCAGGGAGGGTGGGGAGATGCACAAACACGTGGCCGCCCCCACGCAGCGCCCTGCCCGTTGTAGCCTGGTCAGGTGGGCCTTAGCTCGGGCTGTGACCTCAGAGATTTTTCAAGGTCAGAGCCCGGTCTAGCCACTGACACAGCCCGGGGCATTCACAGGCCAACATCTGGCGGCGCCTGCATGCACGTGCAAGTGAGGTCCAGCCCAAAGCAGGCGACATGTGGTGAGTCATGGCAGGATCAGTTCCCTGACTGGCCAGCACACAGTCACTAGCAGCTGCAGCTCAAGCCTGAATGCAGGTGAGCCCAACCAGGGCTATAAAAGTAAGAAACTCAGCTAAGAGGGGTGAACAGATGCATGGAGGCTTCATGCTCTGGAGGAAGCAGCCTCCATAGCTCCTGAATGCAGGAGTTACAGGTACCCCAGAAAGGGAAGTGTAGTAACTGAGAAAGTCCAGGGGCCTGCTAGCTTGCTTCAGGTGCCCTGGGAATACTCTATTGGGGAGTCTAGAGGCCTACTACCTTCATGTGCCTGTGGGAGGCTTTGCTGTGAGACTGTATTGTGTACATTGTTGGAGGCACTGTAAATAAAGACATGTTGGAGAAGGAATTGGTGCTGTGCCTTCGTACTAGGGATGTGCGAATGCGGTTCGGACGTTCGGAGTTTGGCCCAAACTCAGTCAGTTCAGACGCCTGAACCGGACACCCGAACCGAATGCGGAAACCCCCGAACAGTTTGGGCATGTTCGGGCAGGAAAAACCTGGCTGGCAGGCCCAGAGGGGTGGGGCAGCTGAGGAGCAGACTTCATGGACCCAGGGATGGAGAGAGGCTTGGACTAACAGCCAGCCTGCCCAATCACCATCCCTCTTTTCCTCAGACCTCTGGCTTGGCAGTCTGCAATTGGCCACGGACTGAGCTGCACAGAGCCAATGGGGCTTGTGGTAAGGAGGGCGCAGCAAGTATAAAAAGTCATTGCCCTCCCCCCTTCCAATACGTTCTGAGCTAGTGACTGATCCTGTCAGCAGGCATTTTCAGAACTCTCCCTCTCCCAGCGGTTTGTGTTCCTCCCAATCCATTGCCATCCTCCTCCTATTTCACCCATTTCCACACATTTATCTCCATAGTTTCATTTATTTAGATTAGATTAGATAGATTTAGGTGTTGTTTTTATTTTTTACCCCTCCCTGTGCTGTTTCTCCCTCCCCTCCATTGAATCCTTCCCTCCTCCCTGTGTATATTCCATCCCTGATTCCCTTCCCCTGTTTTTTATTTAATTAAAGTAGGATTATTATTAGATTGATTTAGGTTTCATTTCAGTTTTGTACCCCTCCCTGTGTTGTTTGGTGTGAGCTGTCTGTCTCCCCCCACCCCAATCTATATATACATATATAGATAGATAGGAGTTAGCTTAGTTATAGAGATAGTGTGTAGTGATTCAGATTTAATATTTTATAATGTGTTTGTAGGACTAGGCCTTTGTAGATATTAGATAATATTCCATTCAGTTCCATAGGTTTTAGAATAGTTAATAGCAGTTAGAGTTAGTGTAGATATATATAATATTATATTACAAATTTGAATAAATAAATTTTAAAAATATAAAATCTTCCTCTGCATTTTTTGGGTAGGAGAAATGGAGAAGGGAATCAGGAGAGGCCGGTCTGCTGCCCGTAGGGCGGGCAATGGGGCACGTGGCAGGGGCCGTGCCAGCGGAGTGGCAACCATCAGCAGCAGCCTGAGTCATGCCCCATCACCACGCCCCAAACTGTACAGGCCTGATTTTGGGAGACAGGGTACAGAGGCTCCCAGCAGTGGCACTAGGGGTGTGGTTCGGCGGTGCCTCCTGCCAGCGTCCTCCACTGCCACGCAGGGCACTGGAAGGCCTGCAGTCCAGGAGGCTGCGGCTGTCTCTGCTGCAGCTGCAGGTGCTTCAGGGTCTGATGTTCATCATGGGCCACCAATTTCCTCCATTATTGATGTGATCCCCAGCAGTCCAGGGCTGGTGGATCCCACCCCGGCTGCTAGAGGCAGGGCCCGATACCCGGGCAATGGCAGCATGGAGAGGAGCAGTAGTAGCAGCAGCAGCTATAGGGGGCACAGGGAGAGTGGCAGCAGCATGGGCAGTCGCTCAGCCTCATGGTCCCAGTACTCCCCTTCGCGGGACCTATCTCAGATTGGGGACGGCGAGGCAGACACTAGTCCTGTGGAGGAGATGTCCGGTGCTGAGGCGATGGCTGTCCCTCCGAGAACTGTGTCGCCACCTTGTTCTGCCCCTCCCATCAGCGCTGTCAGCGATGCGTCACCCGGTGCGGGCCAGAAGGCAGAAGGGGGCAAAAAATCCTCCATATGAGCGCATTTTAAGTTGGTGTCGACGGATGATCCCAGGGAGGTGTAATGCAGTTTGTGCCAGAAGGTGGTGAGGCGTGGACAGGTGCTCACCAACCTTGGCACAACTGCCATGGTGAGGCACCTGAGGGGATGCCACAACATTGTGCTGCTAAGCGGGCAGGCAGGGGCAGTGGCCGTCAGTGGATTCCCGACTGCAGTAGCCAGTCATCCGCCTCCATCAGCGGGCAAGTGTCCTCCTCGAACAGCTACCTCTAGCAGCAGGAGCGGTATTACTGCTAGGGGAGAACAGCAGCAGCAGGAGCCAGTTGAGGCCCAGAAGCATCAGTGCACCATGGAGGAGCTGGGGTGGGGGCAGCTGCCAAGTCCATCGGCAGCTGCAGGACGTGGAGGGCGACGTGGCTTTCAAGTGAAAGCCACACGCACGTTGGGGGAAATGATAGCGCTGGATGGGCAGCCCTTCTCGGTGGTTGGGGACATGGGGTTTAGGTGCCTGATCGGCTTCCTGGCCCCCCAGTTTAAGCTGCCCTCACGCACCACCCTGAGTCAGCAGGTGGTCTCAGCCTTGTACCGGGCTTTAAAGGAGCAGGTGAGGGAGCAGCTGGGAGTGCCACTGTCCACTTCACTGACCTGTGGTCAAGCAGGAACACGCAGCATGCCTGCCTGGCAGTGATGGCGCACTGGTGACAGGACCCGGGGGCAGTATTTGGGAGTGGCAGAAGGGGTCCCAAAGCAGGGCCCTGCTTCAGGTGGAAGTCATGAACAGCCCGTACACTGCTCAGAACATTGAGGCAGCCCTGACCACCATGGTGAGGGAGTGAGTCATGCCAGGTGTACCCTTCACCAAGGGGTGTGTGGTGACCGACAATGCGGCCAACATATTGAGGGTAGTCCGCAAGCACCCGAGGGGGCCTTCACCAGCATCCCTTGTGCCACACACACCCTTCACCTGGTGGTCAGGGACGCTCTGGGCTTGGGGGAGAAGGGGATTGGGGCAGGCACCCTTAGCTCCCTGATCGAGCAGGGGAGGAAGCTGGCTGGTTTCTTTAACCGGAGCGTGAAGGGCAGCGACCTCCTCTGGGTGAAGCAGGTAAAGCAAGGCTCCCCAGTGCACCAGCTGGTGCAGGATGTGTCCACCAGGTGGAATTCCATTTCCTGATGCTCGAGCGGCTTCTCGAGCAGAAAGCCACCCTGCATCCGGTTCAACTGGTGATAGACAGCGGGACACCTCCAGGGTAAAATGGGGCAGAATGGGAGATCCTGGCTCACACTGTCTTTGTGCTGAGACCGTCCCTGGCCATGACGGAGACCATCAGCTCCTCCATGGCCATCATCAGCCAGGTGACTCCTCTGGTCCAGAGTCTCCTCAGGAGGCTGGATGAGATTATCCAGGGGTAGGATTGTGACCCTCAGGGCAAGAAGCTGGTGGCTGAGGCAGTTGCCCTGTGCGGCAGCTGAAAACAGGGATGAAGGTGCGGTTTGATGAGCTCCTGCAATGGGAGGAATATGTCTTGGCAACCGTGCTGGGTCAAGGGCAGCGTGGCATGCCAGTCACAGTTCTATGGGCACTGGAAGGGTGAGCTGGTGGAGAGGGTCCTGCAGGCAGAGAGGGCTCTGGAGAGTGCGTGGCAGCAGCAGCAGGACCCCCCTGGTGATGGTGGGAGTGGGAGCAGCCACCCCTTTCAGCCAGCGGGGTCTATCCCTGCCCCCAGCCCTAGCAGCACCAGCAGCAGGCTGAGCAGCAGCAGAAGCTCATATGTGCAGGCCACTCTGGCGAGCATGGGCCCATGCACAGCATGGCAGGCAGTGTGGCTGAGGGCAGCAAGCAGGTGTTCTCTATGGCGGGGGACATTTGCTCGCCGCACCGCCTGAAATGGGGCCAAGTTGGCAGAGAAGTTGCTGTTTGTTAAGGTGAACCTTCCGCTGCTGGGATTCCGCGAGCTGCCCCTGGGCATGGATTGATGGTGCAGTGGCACACGCCGTCCCATGCCATGGGGCAGTCTTGGGATGGGGCTTCTCCTCAATCTGGGCTGCTGCTGCTGAGGTTCTGTCCCTCCCTCCCAATGCCCGGCGCCCGCCCTGCCTCTCTTTCTCTATCTCTCACTAGATGGCCTCAGTCGGCCTATCTGACTGACCTCATGACGCTGGGTGGCATTGGGAAGTTGTAAGCCTGCCAGCTGGTCTCTGGCTAGACGATCTCAGCCCGCCTATCTGACTGGCTCTCTCACGCACTGCACAGTCTTCGCCAGCCTATCTGAGTGCCCTGCCAAGGTCCCAGGCTGCTTTCCCTACTGCTTCTCATGCCATGATGCCTGTCTGCCTGCCCTGGTTGCCAAGCTCGAACCCTGCCTCAGCCTGTCTTCTGCTCATGCCGAAGTGCCTGTCTGCCCCCCCTGTGGGCAAAGCTCGAACCCTGCCTCAGCTTGCCTTCCAATGCTGAAGCCCTGCCCCAGCCTGCCTGCTTGCCTCTCATGCCAAGGTGCCTGTCTGCCCGCCCAGGTTGCCAAGATCAAACCCTGCCTCAGCCTGCCTTCTGATGCTCATGCCATGCTGCCTGTCTGCCTGCCCTCCCAGGTTGCTAACCTCAAACCCTGCCTCAGCCTGCCTTCCGATGCTCATGCCATTTTGCCTGTCTGCCCGCCCTGTGGGCAAAGCTCAAACCCTGCCTTCCGATGCTCATGCCAAAGTGCCTGTCTGCCCACCCTGTGGGCAAAGCTGAAGCCCTGCCCCAGCCTGCCTGCCTCTCATGCCAAGGTGCTTCTCTGCCTGCCCTGGCAACCCTGGTTGATGTGCCCCACTGGCCTGGTAATCCCGCTGCTACTGTCTGCTGGTCCATGGGTGCTCTGCCCTGGCAAATCCAAATGTGCCTAAGCAATCCTACTGCTGCCGTCTGCTGATATATGGGAGGTCTTCCCTGGCAAATCCTACCATCCTGGCTCCATGGGTGTTGTGCACTGGCAATCCAATGTCTGCTGCTGCTGCTTCTGCTGCCTCTGCTGTACCGCGGGTACTGTGCCCGGGCAATCCAATGTCTGCTGCTGCTGCCTCTGCTGTACCGCGGGTACTGTGCCCAGACAATCCAATGTCTGCTGCTGCTGCTGCTGCCGCTGCTGCCTCTGTTGTGCCATGGGTACTGTGCCCGGGAAATCCAATGTCTGCTACTGGGTGGCCATGTGATTCACCACCAGGCAAGGCTTGACCAATTTGCAGAAGAGCTTGTTGAGATCTGGTGAGTAGGATGCAAGCCTGCAACGCCCGGCCAAGCAGGGGTGCCAGCCACCAAGCCCCAAGTCTTCCCAGTCTCTGCTGCTGCTGCTGCCACTGGGTCTCAGATGACCAGCCATGCTCCCACGGACACCCCCAGGGGCCAATCGCCAAGCCTGCCTGCCCGGGAAACCTGGGGTGCCAAGCCCCAAGCCATCCTGCTGCTGCTGTGTCTCATATGGCCGGCTATGCCCCCACAGGCACCCCTGGAGCGCCCCAAGCCTCCAGACGGCCGAATTTTCCAAATGTTCAGGGTGGTCCGAACTCCGCTGAACCGAACCCACAAACCCAAACTAAAATTTCGGGCTGAATGGCTAAACATCCGAACCCCGTTCTGTTCGCACATCCCTACTTCGTACCCCATGTCAGGGAGCATCAGGAGTGCTGATCCGCTGGGGACTCTTCCACCGCTGAGGTGGACCTGTGACAGTGCCCTTTTAAATCTGACTAAAACTTCCATTGTCAACCAGCCTCAAAACATTCTATCAAGAGAACTCCTACATTCCATTCTTGAGATACAACAAAGTCTTTTTCCATTATTTGGATTAGTCAGCCAGTAGCACGTCCTGCCTTTTAATTACCTTGAGGGGAATCTTGGTGGATTTGGTGTCCTATATCAGCCCTGGGAAATTTGTGCACTGTGTGACTATAAATCAAGAGGTTTTATTCAGATGCAACAAGCCCAGTGGGAGCATTAACTTTTTCAAGGAACTTAATTAAAGGATGCTCACTGTTAGCCCATTAAGGCACCGCAGAGAGTTTCTAGTTGCTGTCATCATCGACGCTAAAAGTGGGACAATGCTTGTTTCTCTGGCAGCAGAATTTTAGGCTCATAAACACTTGATTATGTGTTAATATTGTCTTGTTAATTTTCTATTTGGGGTATATTTAAATTGCTGTTGATCAGCAGCCCTGTCTTCAATACTGGAATCATAGCACCATCAATGTACCTGGCACTTTACAGTCAGTAGTTACAGACAGATCCTTACTTACAAGGGCTTACAATCAAAGAGAGACAAGGAATGGGGAGAGAAGGGAAAGGTGAACATCAGGAGAGACAAGGATACATTCACGAGTGTGAGAAGATGTAGGTGCACATGTTTCACTTAGTTACAGGTAAGAGATTTGGAGGGAGAAGGATGCAGTTTCACTCATGATGAGCCTGGGAAAGTCTGATGGAAGAGGTAGGTTTTCAGGAGGGATTTGAAAGTGGGGAGGGAGTAGAATGAATGTATCCAGGGAGGGAGTTCCAGGCCTGGGGGGCAGCAAGAGAGGATGAAGACAAGAGAGAAAGGATGAAGGAGCAGGGGAGTTGCAAGCAGGTAAGGGCGGGGGCAGAGGAGGAGTGAATATGAAGGTCCAAAGTAGAAAAAAAGAGATGCGTTATCTTGATTGTAAGTTCTTTGGGGTAGGGAAATTTTGGGCCCTGTTAAGCTTTCGACCCTCTGCCATTCTAGTAAATTTGGTTGAAGTTGGCATGAAGGAAACAAAGTTAGTGCAGAAGGGAACAGTGCTTCATGTAAGTCTAAAAGATTGTGGGGCAAAAAAAGGACCATGTATTAAGGATGTAGGAAGTGTAGCTGCACTGGGGGTCTGAATGTCAGGGGGACGGCATGGTCACAGGGGCTGTATGAATAGGTGGATGGGAGTAGGGCTGAAGCGAGAGCAGGTGCTCTCGTTCCGTCAGCAAATACCGACCTTTCGGGACCACTTTCAGCCATTCATCATATTTCCCGCTTCCAGTTCCGTTGGTATCGGTGCCCGCAATTTCCTGTCATTGTTAAGTAATTTCTGGTAAATCCCGGCAGTTTCTGGTAATTTCTGACATTACTGAGAATACTGGAAATTATCAGAAAATACTGATAATATCAGAAATTATTGGAAATTACCAAAGTGGCAGCAAATAACAGAAAATCACGGAAAATGTCAAAAATGGCCGTAGATTTTCTCCTCACGGAAATGAAGGTGAAAGAGCTGTTTCTGTTGGATACCGCACTCACAGAGATGTTTTTGTTTCAGCTCTAAATAGATTAGCACCCACTGAACACTTGCTCAGTGTCCGAGGGCCCCATTCCATCTTTTGCACCAAGGCCTATTCCAGCTCTGCCTCTGTACCATATCTTCCTTCCAGCTACACCTATTGTTACAAGCTTTGGGACCTTCCCTTACCTTGGGACCTTCTGCTCCTCTACCAAATTTGGCTAAAATGGGCATGTGGGATGAAGAGTTATCGAGATGGCGCGTGCACACGCAAAGGGTGATCAGGAGCAGCTTCTTTTCAAAGGAAACCAAGATCAAAATTAATACAACCAGCGTTGCCCCCTTTCCTGAAGCATTGACCCGGTAAGGAGTGGGGCCATAGAGTGGGGCAATGGGACTCTCCCACCGCTTTCTAAAGTGACCAAACCCCCTTTTAGAGTGCTGTGAAGTCATGATACTCTGCAGAGGTGAGGAAGGTGGACGTTTCTCTTTGCCCTGTAAATCCCTTTTGAATAATTCTAATACCTTCCTGGATAATCAAAACGTAAGTGCCACGCAAGGTCAGACCAACGGTCCATCTAGCCCAGTATTCTATCTCGGATGGATTCAGTTGCTTTTAGAGATGTGCACAGCTGGCCAACCAAGTCATAGTCCTAGAGAAAGAAGGGATCTCAAGAGCCATCTAGTCCCTGCATGAATGCAGGATTCACCACACCTAAACTGCCCCAACAGAAGCAGACCCACTTCCCCAGACCAACTTGTCTAATAGCCAATGATGGACCTATCCTCCGAGAACTTATCCAGTCAAGGGCTGACACGAGGTCTGGCCTAAGGAAAATATCACATCAAAATACCAGTGCTTGATGTGTCCTGGGACAAACTGAGCTCCAGGATTTCTTTGCCAGGTTCTCGTCGAGAATATTTATTTATTTTTAAAAATTGACAATGGCCACCACCCTTAATCAAAATGGTGGTGATAATGTCATTTCGATTTTGGTTAAGGGCAGCTGTGCATGCGCAAACCACTTCCCTTAATCAAAGGCGGCAATGCTATCACTGCCGTTTTGGTTAAGAGTGGTGACCGTTTCGTACATGCGCAATGTTTTGGTTTTTTCCCTCACAGAGAAATCTCACCGGGGTCAAGTTTTTGATGAGAACTTGATCCCAGTTCTCGATTTCTTGGTGAGAAGTCGTGAGCAGCAATTTGCTGTTTCTTTCAACTCTAATCCTGTCTGTTTGAAAACCAGTTATGCTGTTGGCCTTCAAACCATCCTCTGGCAACAAGTTCTGCAAGTTAACCATACAATGTGTGTGGAGGGGGAGGAAATACTTCCTTTTTATTTGTCTTAAATCTGCCAGTTCATTTAACTAGGGGAAATAGGGCTTTTTTCCCTTACAGGTGGATGTGTAAAAAAAAAACTACAATGGCCGCATTCCTACCTGCAGTGGCAGTGGTGGCAGAGTGAGCGGCAAGGGAAGACACAGCATCGGGGAGGAGCCGGATGACAGGAAAAGAGCTGGTGCGAATGGGGATCTGCCACGGCTTCTCTCACACATGTCGGGGCGCAAAATCCTGCCCTGACATGCTTGAGACAAGCCGCAGCAGATCCCCGTTCGCACTGGCTCTTCTTCTGCTCCCCGGCTCCTCCCCGCTGCCATGTCTTCCCTCACCGCTTGCTCTGCTGCCATCGCCGCTGCAGATGTGAATGCAGCCTCAGGCTCCAGTTCAAGCCCAGAAGGGTGGTAACCCTAATACAACTCCAAAACGTCTTGGTGGCTCAACTCTTCATCATATCCATGATCCCTGTCCCAGTGTTGGAATACAGGTAGCTGCCATGGAGCAAAGGGGGCACAGTTGAGCCCAGGTCATAGACTTGGAGGGGCCCTTTACAAGTGGCCTGAGCACCACTAGGAAATTTTCAGAGTAGACCTGAGAAGGAGCTGAACCAACCCTGCCCTTGTCCACTCTGAAAACTATCCGCACTTGGGCTACTTTCAAAGGACCTCATAAAGAAGGAAGGGTGTTTTCAGACCAGCACGTTACCCCCTCATTACTAGGGATGGAAATCGGAATCGGCTCAATATGATTTTCTCAAAGTTTGGACAAATCGTATTGATCCAAAGAATCCGACCCTGCCAAGGGACACAATCCAAAAGAATCAGTTCCCCTGGCAGGGTCTATCAAAGCTCCTTGGAGCAGTGGTGGCGCCGCTCTGGGGAGCTTTCAGGGAGCCCCAGCAGCTCTGCCTCCCCATGACCAGGCCCACACAGAGTTGGGGAGGTGGGGTAGTTGACCCCTACCCAGCACCCACCTCCCTCGTGCTGCCAGCGCCATTTTGGAAAATGGCCACGCATGCGCAGAATGGCCATTCTGCGCATGCACAGTTTCCCCTAGTATTTCTGCCTGGCGCAGCCCTGAGAAGGTCGCACCGGGTACTGTGGAGCGCCGCTGGATGAACTCCAAGCCTAAGGGGGGAAAGACAGGTAAGTTTACCCCTCCCCCTCTCCACCCAACCACCTCTGCTTCCCAGCACCCTTGCCCGGCACCACACGCCTCCCCCGGACTCCTGCCCGGTCACCCACCCTAGCACTTCTGCAGCAGGCACTGAGGTGGGCAGGCACAGGCAGGAGTATGGGGGAGGTGGGTGCCAGATAGGAGTCCTGGAAGGCAACTAACCTCCTCCCCACCCCTCTACTCCCAGCTCTGCCCCCTCTGGATTCCTGCCCAGCGCCCAGGCCCGGCAGGAGTCCGGGGGAGGCAGAGTTGGGGGGAGACATTGGATTTAGGTCATATTGATCAGAATCTGAACTGATTCTGATCAATATGATCTAATATCATATTGAAAGTAAGGTCAATACGATTTTGAATCAATCCCGATTTTCAATACGATTTCCCATCCCTGCCCATTACCCACTGGTTAACTACTGGTTGCTGTGGGTAGCCAGTGGGTAATGGGTAGGGAGGCACTTGTCTGAAAACACCCAAAGTTTTCAGAGTGGGAAGGGGTGGAGTTCTGGTCTCTCGCCCACTCTCAAAACTTCCTGGCAAAGTTACTTCTATTCTGGGGGAGGGACTTGCCAGGAGCCAGGGTAGTGACATCACCTTTATGGGGGGAGGCTAAGGCTGGCTGAGAGCCCCCTTGGGAGGGCTGTTGCTTAGGGAAACCACACCCCTTTGCCCTTAGGGGGGGTGCCCGGGCTCACCAGTCTTGCTGCGTCACCGCCCTGCTTGCGTAACAGCTGTAGGGTTGGAGGCTGCTTGGGACTTGACCGGCTTTCTTTCTTTAGAGAGAGGTGTCTCCATTTCCTTGCTGCTACAACACAGAGGTGATGTAGGTCAGTGCTTCACGCGTGATTGCCTTCCTGACCTATATCTTTTATGAATGTTATTCTGGAGTGGGTTAGTCACAGGTACGGCAGATAAATGCCGTGCCAAGTCGGGAGTCATTAACACGAGAAGGAAAACAGACTTGCAGAGCCAGATCAACAGTAATGCACCGCGTATGCCTGCCTAGAGTCCATGTGTTGGGAGACCCCCCACACTGTGCCCCCCAATATATGGGGTCCATGAATAAACCTGTACTGATCCCATGATTGTGAGACGCACTAGACTTAGATGGACCCACAGTTCCTCCAACATGGGGAGCCACGGCTTGTGGAGGACCAAGGGCAATTTGTGGGAGAGACCCTAATATGCAGACCCCATGAATCAACTAGAAGTAACGTGTGGGCCTGCAAAGCCTGGAACACAGGGAGCCCCAGTCCTGAAGGGGGGGGGGGGATGCATCAATGTTTAATTGAACATCAAAAATTAATTATGGTAGCATTTTCCTTTTTCTAATGGGCAGGGCTCAGGGCTGTAAAATGTGTATAAATAATTCACTAGCCGGGTATAAATGATTTCTCACCAGGTTGGGATTTGCCAGGGAGCTGCCCAGGGCAGTGAAAATCCACTTGCCAGCTCAGAAAGTTCATTCGCCAGAGACAAGCAGGCAAGTGGATTTGTACAGCCCTGCTAATGGAAGACCCAGTATGTGTCTAGGGAGAGAGGGAGCGGGAAATCTGGACCCATGTAACCTAGAGGGGAGGAACCTCAGGCCCAAGGATCAAATGCATGACTAGTTTTTATGTGGCCCCTGGATCCAGTTCCTACCCCCAAGCGCTGAAAAACTGATCTCGGGGAAAGGGGACAGAGAGGAGAGCCTGTACGCAAGGATAGGGGATAGATCCACAACCGGGACACAGAGCAGGCAACATAGGCACCTGCCTAGGGCAGCAGATCTTGGGAAGGAGCATCAGATTTGGGGGAGTTGGTGGCTTCTGTTCTCAGCCCACATCTACCCAGTCACAGCATTCCCCCACCACCACCACACCGCCTTACCCATGTACCTGAGGGGGGAAAACCCCCAGACTCTGTTTCTGTGCTGGTCACCACCATGGTCTCCCTTCCTGCCTCGGACAGCAGCCCACATGGGCACCAGAGCTTGGGGGGGCAGCAGCGTTGGTTGCCTAGGGGCACCTAAGTCCAGCCCTGATCTGGACCCCCCCTCTTCCTGAGCCCCTCTCTTAAATATCCCCACCCCGCATCCTCTTTGTGGCCCTTGGAGCTTACGCTAATTTCCAGAGTGGCCCTGGGAGTGGAAACGTTCTCAACCTCTGCTGCTATCTGGTGAGCTGAGTTGTCTGAAAAGGGATATTCGATAGGAGAGGGTGGTCAGTGTATGTCTGGAGAGGGGGGTGGGGGGTAAGCCGTTGGGATGATGTCTCTGACACACACAGCTTCAGCCTCCCCCCTAGGGCACCTCTCTGTCATGAACGGGTCAGTACCGGCCTGGGCAAGGGGCGAAAGCCTTGCCCGTGGAGCAAAGGAGAGTTGAGACTCAAAAATATGGTCGCCCTAATGAGTGAGAGGGGCACGTTTTTTCTGCATGCGAAGAGACGGCATGTCATTTACCATTTCTGTAATGCTGCTGGTTCTTAGCTCTGTTATTATTATTGTTGTTATTATTATTATTAACAAACATTTATATAGCGCCAGCAGTATAGAGACTGCTTGGCCAAAATTCACCCTTTCACAAGACCGATCGTGACAGGCTGTCCAAGGTTTGAAGTATGAACCATCTTTGTGTCCTGTATTGAGTATGCCTGGCTCTTATTCATTCATTACCCAAGCGTTGCGTTCTAGCCAAACATCCAAGCCCTGAATGGAGTTCCTTACAGATAAAGAATGAACTTGTAACAAAGGCAGGCTTGGCAAGTGCATAACAATGGTAAACACAACAACAATGGGTGGACGGGACAGTGAATTGTGCAAGGTGCTGATTTCGATGTATAAATACAGGCATGGTTTGCCATAGAAAATCTTAATCCTGGGCTTAATCCAAAATGCCGTCAATGGGTGTTAACAGGTGAGACGTTGCCCCCTATTGGTCCACCTTTGCCCCGGATTTACCTGCCTGTCTGAATGGTAGCTGCCAGATGTTTGCCTCGGGGCAGCACCGCATGGTGTCATCCCAGGGAAAGGGAAGCACACCGTGCGGGCCATGGGCAGCCACAGGGCCCGGTCTCCTTTCCCTGCAGCTCTGCGTCTGCTAGCACCATCGAGGCACGGCTAGTGCTCCCCTCTCGGTAGACAGACAGCCAGGAGAGGGGATCACAAAAGTCCCCCAGAGGCTCTCAGGGGCATGGTCTGCGCACTCCTCTGCCCGTCGGCTGTCAGCTAGCACTGGCTCTGATGGGGAGGGAGGGAAGCCACGGCAGTAGAAAGCTCCTTCTCTGGCCGTGATCCCTTCACGCTTTCCATGCCTGCTGCTCTCCTTTCCTGTTTTGGGGGGGGAGGGAGGAGTGTATCAGCACCATTTGTGGCGGCCACTGCAAGCCTATGAACTGTGGGCAGCCCCCAATGCCTAACGGTTAAATGTTATTTTAAAATCGCCTGCACTTTCCACCTTTACATTTCATGTTTCATATGATTGTACTTTGGTGCTCCAGATGAATGAGAAATGTTCCTCCCTTGCTTCCTTTGTGGATTCTTACTCTGAAGACTGGGTCTACAGGTTCAGTACAGCCTCAGGTCTTTGCTTTGACTTTCAAAAGGTAGCTAAATAGCTTGCTTTTTTAAAAAAAACCAAAAAACCAACCCAGGCTTTCCGTTGCTATGTCCGCAGATCTTCCTCGAAGATCTAAAGCCAAGTATATTGCTATTAATTTAGCTTTCAAAGTCCTCATCTAGTTCACCCTCTTCCCCTTGTGAGCTAGATTATTATTATTATTCCCATTTTACAGATGAGGAACTGAGGCTGAAAGACAGGGATTTGCCCAAGGCCACCCAGGGAGTTCATGGCTAAAATGGGATTTGGTCCCTGGTCTCAGTGACTGGTTGCCATGCATGTAACAGTCGTGTGATTCTCTGGGTATACGCTACCTATCGGGCATAAATCCCTTTCACTTCAGTTTATCCAGACTCCTTTTAAAATTTGCAACGATGGGGGCTGCACAATTTGTTTGTAAGTTGTTCCATCGTATCTTCTACTAGCAGCAGTGACCGCTTGGCACGAGCTGGGGTGGAGGAATTGCTCCTTAAGATTTCTCTCTTAATTCTGCTCCATCGAAGGTTGTTTTTTTACTTTCTCTGGTTTTTAAATCATTACCCTATTACTCACAAAACAAAGCCCTGCTCTTGGCTTGAAGTCATGGCTGTACCTTCTGAGAAGGGTTAAAAATAGCACAGGAGCCCTCGGGCACCAAATTTCAAAATCCACACAACTCAAAGGGCACATGAGGCACCTCGTACACAGCTTGCATTTCTTCTCCCCAGCGTTTATTCTAAAGAAGAATTTCTTATCCTGGAAGACTCGGTTCTCTCAAAGGTTTGCCCTCATCCCTTTTGTTTTAGATTTGATGAGGCATCGGACGCAAATGGCTCTTACACTCTTCATACGAAAGGATTTTTAGAAAACCTTAATAAGGTTTGGGTTTTCTTGGCCACTTTTGCTTCCTTGGCGTGATGTACTTTAGATTCTGGATGTTAAAAAAAGCTACGTTTGTCATCGGCCGTGCAATGCTCTTCCATGAATAAGGACTTCATCAGGATTCCTGACAAAAAAATTGGAAATTCTCTGATTAAAAAAAGCATAAATTCTCCAATTAAAAAAATCTGTTTTTCTGTGATTAAATGTAAACGCTAGTTGACTTTCCCTTACCACAATATTTTTTTTTAAAATGTATTTATTTATATTTATTGGCCGCTCCTATATATAGGTATGAGTTAGAACATCATGTTTTATTGTAATATTTTCATTTCAATGCAATGAAATGACAGCTGCCCTTCACAACACTCCAAATATTTTTTTTTTTAAAAAATGCAAGGTCTGTGGCCCCCCCTCCAGATGTGGAGCCCCTCCCCCCACAGCACATGCCTCCAGGTTGCTTCCTCCCCTCCGCTGCCCTCCCTCACTGCCTCCTCCTCGCAGCCTGGGCAACCAGAAAGGGGGACCATAGAGGCTGGCACTTGGGGAAGCTGCAATCGGCCCAATTAGGCCCCCTCCTGTCCCCTCTTCCCAAAGTCCGGAAGACCTGACCGCCCCAATTCATAGTTCCCCTGCCCCGCCCCCCACAGGAGGGACCTGACCGCCCCCTCCAAATGCACAGCCCCCGCCCCTCCGCAGCACATGCCTTCAGGCTGCTTCCCCTCAGCTCCACTCGGCGTCCTCACTGCCCGGCACTCGCCGTCTCCTCCCAAACCTGTCAGTTTTTGCCATTTTCTGCAAAATTCTCAGGGGAAAAGGCAAAATCTATGTTTTATCTGGAAAAAAGCAAAATCTCTTGTTTTCTCTGGTTTTCCATCGCAAAGAGAAAACTAGGAACCCTGATAATCATAGAGTTTGGCTGCATTTACACAAGACTCTTTCCCCACCTGTACTCTTCGTTGCAAGAGTTTACATATCCTGCATTTTAATTGTTTTCATTTTCCCTTCCCCACGCCAAAAGTTACCGCACATACAGCCCAGCCACTAATAGGTGCCCCATTATTATGCTTTTTTTTTTGCTTCTCAACAATGCATTGTTTCCACCCGGCATGCTGGAGGGGATTCACCCCTCGAGGGGGGACTCACCTCTGTTCCCCTCCTGAAGCAATTAAGGCTGACTGAGATGCAGATTAACCACACAATACGGGAAATACGGGAGGTGGATTTAGCACAAACGTCAAACCTTAATTTTCCAGCTTAGCGTTTGGGACTTGACTCACATTACACTTAGTGCCTCTTGCAGCCTAAGCCTTGCATATGTTCAGAAATAAGGTTTCCCCCCATGTAGAACTGGATGGTATCTTATGGATCATCTAGTCCAACCCCAAGCAAGCCAACAAAATACTGTATTCTAAGCAGCCTGCACAAAAAAGTTTTTTTTCAAAATAATCTAAGGGAAAACCAATATTGATACCTAGTTGGTGTGTGTCAACAAATATGGCCATTTTTACATGGATGCCCCCCCATCCCCACTCGCCGCTTGGGGTTCAGGCGGGTGTGCGGCAGTAAGTCCAGGGGCATAGCTAGGTTGGAACAGACTCTGGTGCAGAACATGAAATGGAGAAATCTTCCCCACAGCACCATCTTTGCAAGCATGGATGTAACCAGTCCCTATACACCAATATTCATCATATTGATGGCATTGCAGCCTGCCTCAAGCACCTCCAGAAAAGTTGAGAAGACTCAAAAAGCCACTCCAAGCACATGAATAAGCTCGTCCTTACACACGACAATGTCACTTTCAACCACAAACACTGTGTGCAAACCATGAGCAACAGCTACAGGCATGAGAGTGGGCCCCCCAAATGCCAGCCTCTTTAGGGGTCCCCTTGAAGAAGAATACTTTGAAATATGTACCACCAAACCATTCTTACACCTCAGGCACGTTGATGATATTTTTCTTATCTGGAAGGACCACCTAGACACACACTCTCTTGAAATTCCACCAGAACGTCAACCCCCACCCCCTCTATCAAACTAACTCGGGAATGTTCTCACACCAGTATCCATTTCCTAGACACCAGAGTCCGCATAAACAACCGGTATAAATACAGGAAACCCACAAACCATTACACCTACCTCTCCAAGTCCAGCAACCTCCTAAGACGTGCCAAAAAATCGGCCACCTACAGCCAAGCACTCAAATACCACAGAATTTGCTCTGACAAGATGACTCCGATGCACGCCTTGCCATGCTAAAAGCTGCCTTTACTAAGCAGGTCCAGAGAAGGGCATTCCCCCAGAGCAGCAGACCGTGTAATGGAACAGGCTACTCAAATGCCTTAAGTGTTTCTTGGTGTGACTTTGATAACAACAATGGCATATAGCCATGTCTATAATAAAGATTGATTGATTGAAATACCTCAAGAGAACCTGCTACAATATAGAAAGAAGGAAGCCTCCAACTGCACACTTCTAGCTGCCACCTACCACGCCACCCTGGAATTTATTTATTTAATTTGATTTATATCCCTGCCTTTCCTCTAGGATCGGGGCAGCTCACAATACAGAAATATAAAATTCCATTAAAACCATCCCCCCTGCTCCCCCCCAAGCCCTATCCCTGCCCACTAAAAGACTGGCCAGATGAAAAACTCATCCTTTTAATATGCAACATCATCCAAAATTGGGGGTGGGGTGCACCCCCATATCCCTAGAACTGCAGAGGCAGGAAATTTGCACAGGGGCCGTGTGCCCCGCTATAATTCCTCCTGTGCATACTCTCACCGACAGAAGTTGGTCCAGTAAGAGATCATCTGAATTACTTTGTGTCCATCTGTTACTTTTTTGATCCAGAGAGTGTGGTTGCCGTGTTGGGCCCAAGTGACAGCAGTGGAGACAACGTTGTTTGAATGTTATCTTTTATTGGACCAACTGTTGCTGGTGGAAATGTGCAAGCTTTCAAATCTCAGAGTCCTTTTTGGATCAATCCGGCAACCACACTTTCTTTTTAGACTATTTGCTTTTGACACGGTATGCAGGTTCTCATCTATTAGATCAACCAGCATTTTGTCTGTTTATGCCCCCTATATAGAGAAGGGGTCTTGACAGAAATCTATTTGCAAATAATAAAAGGTTTGTATAAAAGGCAAAAGCCTCATTGAAAATGCTACTGTACAGCAGTGGAGTCCACAGATCCATCAGTGGCTGCTGAATGGATTTCTCAGCACTAGCTTGGAGAATATTCTGAGAACGTCCAAAGCTCTGATGCACAGTTCCCGAGGGGCAGTCCCTGCTGCCTCACAAATGTCTATTATTATTCAGCTCTCCTCACAAGCCTGACATGTCCAAAGATGAGCCAGCCAATGCTTCCCAGCCCTTGAGTTTGATTAGATCAGAATGAAGCCTCAATTTGCATATCACACCGTCACCGTTGTTATGGAGTCCCAAAGTTTCAGTTTCAAATTGGTTATTGGGGGAGCTACAAACTTCAGCAAGTAATATCAGATTAAATAACCAATGAGACAGGGCCTAGGGGCAAAATGTTTCTCTTGGATCCACTTGGCAAACCTGTTTCAACTGATGGCTCAGCTCAGGTCAGAGAAGGAATTGTTTGTTTCCTCCTTCTCCTTGGGAAGATCATTTCTCTTCTCTGTGCCTCAGTGGGTGTGTTTTATACACATTTCTCCTGCATCTTTGCTGTTACATGCTGAACTTTCTGTGTGTCTAAATCACTCACCCAGATCTTCAACATCTGATTCTTTGAACTTCTGCATAGAACTTCTCCCAGAACTTTTGTGTGTAAGAAGTTCTCCTGGTAAACTGCTTTGCTCCAGGCAGCTGTGGTCACTTGGTTTCCATGGCAGCCCCTCACGTCTACAGTTGTGGCTACTTTAGGCTGCCTCAGGGCAGCGTTTGTGTGATTAATGCATCCAAGAACTGCCTCAGGGCAGTGTGTGCGGGGAAAAATGCTTCCAGAACTTACTTGTGGACTTGTAAACCCAGAAGATTGAAAGACCAGCACTTCAAGGTGTGTGTAAAAAAGTTTCTGCTTCTTCAAAGTGAGAATGCTAAAAGCTGAGCGCTACCTCCCAGATGGGTTCTGTGGCTTAACTGGCAGTTTTGTAAAACATTTTGGGGGTCATCACCAGACAGTAAGGGTTATTAAATCCTTCCTCTCAACAGTCCCTATGTAGGAGGTACAGTCCCTCCTGGGTGCTAAATCCCACTGTCCCTCTTTCGGGGGTCAAAGTCCCCTATTAAAGAGAGCGAGCGAGAGAGAAATGACTGTATTCAAGGCTCAGGAGCCTCTACCCTGGTTGCCTCCCAGGAAAAGCCCTTGAGAGGATAATGGGGAGATGATGGAATGACAAGAAACTAGGCAGAATAAGCAAGAGAACCTCTGCCTTTTTTTAACGCACTTGGGATGTTGGAAGGTGTGTGTGTGTGCGCAAGCGCTGAGGGTTGCAGCTTATTTGTTGAGGGATGGGATTTATTGACCAGGGGGTTGGGGCCTGTCCTCTTTTGGCCGTTTGAAATGTTGGGAAGCATGTGAATGTCATCTGCACATCGATGGTGCTCCAGTGCCTTCTCGGAGAGAAGAATGGAGCCTTTTTGAAAGCAATTCCATTTATCCCTGCCAGGGTTCACAATTGTGGCAACAGTACTTCCTAGTCAATGGCATCCAACATGGTCTATAGGCTTTGATCAATGATTACCATGGGCTGTAAGCAGGAAGTAATCAGCAAACCAGACCCGTCACAAATAGGCTGGGAATTTGATTGGCCGTGGTTGAAGAAAGCAGCGGAAGCCATACTGCTGAAGTAATTTAAACATCACTTTCTCTAAACAGGAAGGCAATGGTGTACAATTTTGCTGACATCAAGAGAGAGATCTTGGAGCAAGGGCCCAACAAATATTTTGCAGAAAGAATCTGACCTCCCTTAAGTAGAGGGGGAGGAATGGGTCACCAGAGCTCCTGCTAGCAGACTAGCTAGTACGCAAGCAGAAGCCGAAAGCTAGGGCGTTGCCGTGGTTTTGGCCTATATTACATTACAAAGCTTTATTATTACACACACAACGGCTTAACAGTTAACATACAACATAAAAGAAAAATAAAACAAATAGTCAAGAATCCAAATTATCCTAAACCCGGCCTAGTTCTCCTACATATAGTCCTCCACACAAATGTAGCCACAACAGAAGTAGTATCTAAAGACACATCCCTCAGCAGGAATAATAATAAAGCGTCGTGGTGGCTACTGTGAGCCCTACTGATATCCACAGTATTTTAAAAAAGGCCTCCCCCAAATCTTTATGTAAAAGGCAAATAAAAATAACATGTTCCAAAGATTCCACCAAGAGGAGGTCACACCCCTTACATAATCTTTGGGGAGATGGGATTTTAGCCAACCTACCATCTAAAACCACAGAGGGTAGCAGAACAAAACGCACCAAAGTGAAAGCAACTCTATGTGACCAAATAAGAATCAGAGAGAGATGCTCTGCAGGTCCTGAATGAACAGGGAGGCACTTACAAACCGTGGAAATCATTTGTTCTCCAAGAGCTGCTGTAGCATTCTGGAGCTACTGATCACTAATCCGTCGCTCGATTGGTGACAATGCACAATTGTAGGGGAGATTAGTAAAGAAAGATTCAGAAAAACTCAGGGACATGAGCAGCAACTCCACCCCCCGGTGCCAAAGACCTGCCAGAGACATCCTATGGGTCAAACAAGACAATTTACTTTGAAGACCATAGACAAGTCGTAGTCAAAATTGGATTATTCTCCTCTTAACCAGAGATTCCAAGGGAGGCAGTCCTAACTCAGCTCTCAATAATGCAATAGGGCAGCTTCTTGGGACATGGAGAATAGCTCTCATTAACTTGTTTTGAATAACCTCTAAATTCTGTGTGAGGGATAAACCTCATATCTCACAACCATATAGAATTTGGGGAGGGATCTTTGCTTGGTATACCTGGTTCCTCCGGCAATTAAATCGCCACCACTTTTAGCATAATAAAATCTTGTAATCCCCTTACTGAGTGTCTCCGCCTGATGTTTGATGGAATGAACATGGTTTTGCTAAAACAGCGAATGTGAAAAAAGTAACCCCTAAGTATTTGTATTCTTTAACATGTTCAATGGGGGTACCCTGCATATACCATTTATGTTTAGAGTGAATTCTACATGCAATCAGAACCTTAGTTTTGGAAAAATTGACTTCAAGAGATTCCTGGTGTCACGTAGCAGCAAATTTATCCATGAGTCTCCATAACCCCACTTGTGTACATGAAAATAAAATGGTATCATCAGCATACGGTAAGAGGATACGAATCTGGGTGAAAAGATGGATCCTGCAAGGCTGGAATAAGGTCATCACATAGATATTCAGGATTCAGGCCGATTTCGACGCTGGGTTGACAGCAGCAGGGGAAGAGCGCGGGGGGGCGGAGGGCCCGTCTGGTCCATCTTTATGGGGTGAGTTTCGGGAAGTGACGCCTGCCGATGTGGTGGATGTCCTGGGGTCTGTGAGGGCCACGTGTTGTCAACTAGATCCATGCCCGTCCTGGTTAATAAAAGCTTCCGGGGAGACGTTGGGGACGGTGCTGGCGAG
>QEPC01011901.1:11498439-11512927 GCA_003113815.1 Sphenodon punctatus | reverse complement strand
TCGGGGGGGGGGGGGTCAGGAGTGAGGTGGGTGCTTAGGGGAAGCAGGGAGCTAGCAGGGGGTCAGTAGTAGGCTACTTACCTTCTGGAGGGATCTCGTGCCGATGTGTGACTTCTTCCTGCTTACCTATAAAGCCCGGGCCCCACCTATCTGCGGGACCGCCTCACGCCACGGCTTCTGGATCGACCTCTGTGGTGTGCCTTTCTCAAAGTTCCCTGAGTGCCTCATGTGGTTCCAGTGGCTCATGGAGAAGGTGTTCTCGGTGGCCAAACCTAGGCTGTGGAACTCCCTTCCAGTGGAGGCCCGGGTGGCCCCAGATTTCACCTCCCGTTGACAATGTAAGACCTGGCTATTCCACTAGACTTTCAGTGAGGGAGATGGGTAGGGTGGGGGGGTTTGAGGGCTAGGGTGGGGTGGGGTGAGGTTATTTTGTTTATTCTTTAGCAGCCCCCTTGGTGGACAGTATTGTTTTATGTTTTTATATATATTGATGGGCCTGGAGGCCTGCCATGCCGAACCCTGGACCGGGATCCGAGTGATCAGGCTGGCCGTTCTTCAGACATGCCGGCCTGATCGCTAACAGGGATCTGGGATGGGGTGGGGCTCTGCGGGGAGGGAGCGGGGCTGTGCGGCATGACATGTGGCCGCACACCCCCGCCCTCCTGTGCTCCCTTGGCCGCCCACCCTCGGGGAGATGGGCAGGCGCAGCGGCCACTGCGCCCAATCCCGTATTGCGGTCAGGGCCACGATCCAGTACGGGCCAAGGTAACGCGTTACTTTTGACCCATCCCGGATTGTGGCCAATCTAACCACGGTTCTCGACCTCCAATCAGCTGGAGGTCCAGAACCGTGGTTAGCTTTGACCCCCGCCAGAGATTCACCGTGGTCAACATCTGGCAGGGGTCAAACCAGACGTTCACGGGAACGCCGCCACCACAGGGAATCCAAAGGGATTCACTGTGGTGAAAGGCATTTTCGTAATGTCTGAAATTACCCAGTCTCGCCTCTTCAGCCGCATGTACACTGGAGACTTTGGACCCCCCTCTGAAACATGCATTGAGAGGTGCTCATGCGACCAACCCTGCCTATTCACTGAAGCCCTAGCTCATGAAGGCCTACAGCATTGCTCACACCCTAGAGCAAAGGTACTTTAACCACCAGTTTAGTGCTACACACTGCGTTTTAGAGAGAACTTTTAAAGTAGTGCTGGAGGGCAATTGTGGCCAGAATTAATTTCCAGCTGGAAACTGCCCCACTGCTAACAGCTGCTTGTGTTATTCACAACATCTACAAGATGGGCAGGGCTGCATTGGAGAACCCCCTGACAATTAATTGCTGCAAGCCAGTGTCCCTTTTCTGTGGTCAAGTGAACCGAGCAGAGCAGCACATAGCCAGATAGATCCAGAATGCGTTGTGGCAGCACATCAACTGGAATGTTCTCCACAACACCCACCATCAGTGACTTTTTCTTAGTTAAACAATTATTTTTAATTATTTTGTTTGTAACAATGTCCACTCTTGACCCCTCTAACCCTTCTAGCTACCATCCTGTCTCCTTCCTTTTGCTTCCAATCTTCTTGAACATGTTATCTACTCCCGCTGCCTTGACTTCCTCTCCGCCAACTCCTCCCTTGACCCCCTCCAATATGGCTTTTGCCCCCTTCACTCTACTGAAACTGTTCTCGCTAAGGTCACCAACGATCTTCTTGTGGCTAAATCTAATCGCCTCTATTCCATTCTTGTCCTCCTTGACCTCTCTGCTGCCTTCGATACTGCTGACCACTCACTTTTGCTGGATTCACTTCACTCCCTTGGCTTCCGTAGCTCTGTCCTCGACTGGTTCTCCTCCTACTTCTCTGACCACTCCTTCAATGTGTCTCTTGCCAACTCCACCTCCTCCTCCATTCCACTCTCGGTTGGTGTTCCCCAAGGCTCTGTCCTTGGCCCTCTCCTCTTCTCTATCTATAACCTGTCCGTAGGCAAACTTATTGCCTCCCATGGCTTCCAATATCACTTCTACACTGATGGCACTCAACTTTCTCTCTCTACTCCCTCTTTCTCTCCATCTATTCAAGCTCGCCTCACCAGCTGTCTCTCTGATATCTCTACCTGGATGTCTTAATCTCAACTCAAACATGACTAAAACTGAACTCCTTATCTTTCCCCCTCATCCTTCCTTTCCCTCTTCCCTGTCGATCCTCATCGATGGGGTCACCATCCTTCCCGTTCCCCAAGCCCATAGCTTAGGCTTCATCTTTGACTCACCCTTTTCTTCTAAACCCTACATCGACTCTGTTGCCAAATCCTGACGCTTCCCCCTCCATAACATTGCTAAGATTCACCCTTTTCTCTCTGTCTCCTCTGCCAAAACCCTTGTTCATGCCCTGGTCATCTCTCGCCTCGATTTACTGTAACCTCCTTCTCACTGGTCTCCCCCGCTCTCACCTTTCTCCCCTTATCTCCATGCAAACCTCTGATGCCTCCCCCTTCCTGAACGAATCCTGCACAAGCTCCTAGTCTTCATCTATAAAGCTCTTCACAACCTTGCTCCCCCCTACCTCTCTGCGCTAATTTCCCTCTGTACTCCAGTCCATGAACTCCACTCCTCCTCTGTCCCCTCTCTCGCCCTCCCACACCTCCCCTAACCATCTTTGTCCCTTCTCCCTAGCTGCCCCCCATGCCTGGAACTCCCTCCCTGCCCACATCCGCCACGGTCCCGCCCTTCATATCCCTTCTTAAGACCCACCTGTTCCGCTCTGCCCTCCCTGACTCCTGGCTCCCTTCACCTAACTCCTGCTGATACCCTTCATCCAGTACAATCTGTTACCTGAGCTCTGTGTACTCATATACTCACCACACAGACCAGTCAGCCATCATTCTCGATGTAACCAAGTCAAGCGCGTGCACCTGGGACCTCACATCCTCGTGAATGTTACACTCCTTGTCTCTCCCTCTGTTCCCCTTCCTTCGTCTCCCCTCCCCCCCGTCTCTCAGATTGTAAGCGCTAGGGCAGGGACCGTGTCTATTCAATTATTTTGTAAATCGCCAGGTACATTGCTGGTGCTATATAAATGTTTGCTAATAATAATAATAAATAATAAAGCATTTCAAAATGTATCTTTTCTGTGATTGTGTTTCCTTCTGCCCCATCTGCCTCCTCCTTGCACCAGGACAGCTTTTCTTTCCCGCCTTGTGTCCCCCCCCACCCCCCACCCATTGCCCTTTTCCCTGTTGGGCCCCTATCACCTTTCCCTTAAGACCTGGACAGAAGCTTCTCCCTATGAGTTTCCTATTGGCATTCCCAATAGTTGGCTGCCAGCCTTCCCTGTGAGTTTCTTGTTATTCCCTATTCTCCCCTGTATAGGCAGCCCCTGCACCAAACACCTCTCCTTTTTACAAAGGAAACACCCAACTCAAAATTTAAGCGTGTTAAGCGGGGGGCCACAATGGAGAGGACATTCTCGGTAGTGGGGCCGCGGCTTTGGAACTCCCTTCCGGAGGAAGCTCGCCTGGCCCCAAGCCTATTGACATTCCAGCGAAATTGTAAGACCTGGCTGTTCGCCCAGGCTTTTGGGAGGGAAGGTGGGTAGGGAGGGGTGTTTTAGTTCCCCCACCTACCTAGGTTTTTTATATTGCATCTCAGTCCTGTTTTAATGTTTTATAATATTTATGATAATTTTAATTGATTTTATTGTATTTTAATGGTCTGGAAGCCGCCCCGAGCTGCATGGCAGGAGGGGCGGGGTAAAAATGTATGAAATAAATAACTAAAATAAATAAAATTTGCAAAAAGTAAACAAAGTTTATTAATAGTTTTAATAGCCTCTCCCTGAGGTGTCCCTCCCTGTGTCCCTTAACAACCTAGAAGGAGGCTTTAACCTTTGGGGTTGTCTTCTCACTCAAAAGGAAAATAGGCAACCTTCGTTTATTGCCTCTCTTTTATTTTTCCCTCTTATTCCCCTTTTATAATTTTATTTTCCCCTTCTTTTCCCCCTCCCCTTATTCCCTCTTTCCCCCCAAGAAACACAGAGATCATCGTTTATAAAAAAAAATTAATGAACTTTATTCAACTTTATTTTTAAAAAACAACTTTATTAAACACCAAACAATGTATTTATTTATGCCTACTTTTCAGGGTAATTGTCTGGTACACTCACTTGGGGGGAGATGGCGGGGGGGGAGGGGAGGAGACATTCTCCTGAGCCTCCTCCTGCAGATCCGGTTGCAGCAGCGTGTTCACAGGAGATGTGCAGGTATGACGGATGGGGATGGAGGTGTGCCCCCATGCACTGTTCCCAGGCATTGGCATAGTGTGGAGCAGGCTCGGGCACTTTCCCTGGGGAAGGTGCAGCCATACAGCTGGGATGCAACAATGGCTCCATCCACACAAAGGAACCAGGCCAGGAGTTCTTATGAATGTTTGCCTCCCACAGCCAGAGGCAAAGTTGATGTCCCAGATCTCCTTGTACCCATGCCTCAAGTCTTTGGCCTGCTGCCTGCACTGGTTCATATCCCGGTTGTAGCCCTGCAGCACCATCTGGCCGAAGATCTCCTGGAACACCACCTCGTTCTGGTAGCACTTCACCAGGGCATATTGGACCTTCTGATCCCCCCAAAGAGCAATGAAGGCTTTAGTCTCTTCCTTGGTCCAAGGAGGCAGCATTGGTGGGTGGATTTGTAGGCAGCAAGTGCTGGCTACTGAACAGTCGTGGTAGCGGTACTGGTTATTGCCTGGCTGTCAGTTTGAACGGGCAATGGTAAGCCTCGGCAAGTCGTTGCGGAGAATGCAGCGGCTGGGCGACAGCAAGTATCGGGCACATACCGCCAACCAGGGCGAGCTCAGAAAATGCATGTTTGAAAATGGCATGGTGGGCTTTTAAGGCAGATGTTACATACGTGGCAGTAAGAGTGCAAGGAGCAGGAATTGGTCCCTCTTTGGAGCGATCTAGGATTTTTGCCCATGACACTCTGGTACTGGTGGACCTGAACATGAGCAGCCTGCATGCAACCTAACAGGACAGACGTGTGAGCGCACATTAGTCTGAATTTGCCTGCATGGCAAGTTCCATATGCTCCAGGATCCTGCTGTGAGTGGGGTCTGTGTGTCTGGTAGGGGGGGCAAACACCTAATAAACAGGCAGGTGGGTGCTCACCTGCTGTGGGGCTGTGATCTCACTTAACACCCGTTGACTCACCAGAGCTGCTAGTGCTGATCCGATGTGCCAGGAAGTTATGATGCTCCCTCACTTCAGTTTCTGTGCCAGCCTTAAAACTGGTCAGCTCAAGGACGCTGGATCCCCAGCCTGTCTGATTTAAAATGTGCAGAGGAGGTATGCAGAGGTTATGTGGCACGGGCCTCGCAGTAGTTCTGCAGGTTGGATTATAGGGCATTTTTACACACACCTTAAAGTGCTGGTCTTTCAATCTTCTGGGTTTACAAGTCCACAAGTAAGTTTATTTATTTATTTATAATAAAATTTGTATGCTGCCCTCTCCTGCTAAAAGCTAACAACATATTAAAACAATTTAAAACAGCAATAATACGTTCCGGATGCATTCTTCACACACACACTGCCCTGAGGCAGCCTAAAGTAGCCGCAGCTGTAGACGTGAGGGGCTGCCATGGAAACCAAGTGACCACAGCTGCCTGGAGCAAAGCAGTTTACCAGGAGAAAATTTTACACACAAAAGTTCTGGGAGAAGTTCTATGCAGAAGTTCAAAGAGATCGATGTTTAAGATCTGGGTGAGTGATTTAGCCACACAAAGTTCAGGATGTAACAGCAAACATGCAGGAGAAATGTGTGTAAAAACACCCACTTTGTGCAAGTAGCCTATTATGGGTGAGCTGCAAGGAGTAGCTCAATGGAAACCCGAGCCCTTAATGGCTTGAGACAGAGAAAATTACTCAGGGACCACGTCTATTTCTATGTCCTGTACAGCGCCAGGTACATGGCTGGTGCTATATAAATGTTTATTATAATAATTATAATAATAATTAATAATCCTGAAGGCCCAGTCCAATTGAAGTCGATGAATAGAGTCCAGCTGACTTTAACGGACTTTTCAATTAGGTCCTCAGTTTGTTGCTGTATACAAAGTATGCTTTGCATGTGATTGTTGTGAAAATTTATCAGCGCATGGATGGATGGATGGATGGATGGATATGGCATTTTACCTGCCTTGAAGCTGGTACTATTGAAAAGTCTTATGCTTTTCCAAGTAACATTACTCTGCCTATCACTGAAATATTGAGCTCAGGGAAAGTGAGAAGAGATGAGGGCCATGTAGTCAAGGAGAGGAAACGGATACATGGTATGGATCTATGATCTGCCTCCCAACCCCCGCTTGCCCTAGTGAGCACACCTCTCAGGCACACCTGCCCCCAACTCCTATCCAGCCCATGGAGTTTGTTCTTATTTTCAAAGTGGCCCCCTTGGGGTAAAACCTTTTGCTTAAAAAGGGTAAATCCCTTTTGCTCCTTGTTATGGATATTGGATTGTATAGCATGAGAAACAACTGATACAAAAAAGAATAGAAAATTAAATTCTTGTCTGCACATGAACATGAGGCATAATTTAGTTGTGAAATTAGATTTTCCTGTTCAGCTCTGCCACGATGGCAAGTGGTTTGGAACTTAACCAAAACAGGCCAATACTTGCATGCGCATTCATTTTATTGCAAAAAGCACCAACTTATTGGAAAAAAGGATTGATGACATCAACAGCAGTTGTATGATCTGTGTTAAAAAAATTGGTATGACTGCATACATGCACCCAATGGCAAAACGTTGTACCCATGTTATTTGCTAAGTAGGGAAACAGATCCTGTGCCAAAAGAGACATGCTGTGTTGTAGATAATTTAAAAAGAAAGTTCACCTTTAGGCTAAACATTACAAGAAAAACAAAATGTCATTTGCAATGCTTTTTAGAACGTTTGGCAGTCATAACAGGGAAATTGCCTCGGTGCTTTTGATCTGGGTTGATAATGGTTTTAATATCAGCACCTGTACATATATTTTTCAGGTTAATAATATAATTGCTTGATCATAAGGTTTTCTCACATTTTCTTTTTTCAAGAGCAGAAACCATCTGGGAGCAAATAAGGCTAGGACTTCTCTGACTCATAAGTAGCTGAGGCTGAATAGAGCCCCTAAAAGAGACTATTTATCAAGTCTGCAGATGACACAAAGCTAGTAGGGGTAGCGAACACCTTGGAAAATAGAATTAGAATTCAAAAAATCTTGATAGGTTGAAAATCTGGGCAGAAATGAACAAAGGGTGTTTTCAGATGTGATGGTGGCACCGTTTAATCCGCTTTAGTGCAGATTAAACCAGATGCCACTGTCACGCCTAAATGCGCCCACCAGATGTTAGCCCGTGCCGTTGCCTGGGCTATGAATCAGGACCATCCACAGCTCACACCCAGGGCTAAGCGTCACCACCAACAGGGTACGGGCTGCCGGACTGAGGGTAAAGTGGGCCATCACAGATGATGGCCTGCTGTACTTACCCCGGTCCGGAGTGGTGGCACTTCCGGGCAGCCATGACGGCCTTTATAGGCCACCATGGCTGTCCATCGGGAGGGGGCGGGCCACTCCACGTAGCTTGGGGGTGGGGACATATGGACACATGTGGACACATGTCCATGCGTCTCCCTCACCCACCCAAAATGAAATTCAACCAAGATGAATGTACGACTTTGCATTTAGGGAAGAAAACATTTCCCAGAGACAAGATGCTAGCTCATTTTTGCCAACAAAAAAGAAGACCATGTAAATCCGAGGGGGTATTGTACCAGAAAGCTTGAAATCCTTATCACTGCTTGCAAACAGTGATATGAAGAGAATGAAAGGAACCAGCTGGGCAGATCTTTGCAGCATGCATCAGTGGGAACATTGGTCTCGGAAGTGCCCTCTCTGAGGTAGGTTGCACACCACAAAATGCTGCAGTTGTCATGGCAAACTTTCATATTTCCCATAGCAACTCAAGCAATAAATAAAGGCATAGAAGCTGTTTGAGTGACCTGAGTGAAAGTGAATTCTCCTATAGGCCTCCTCCTTAACATATGCACATGTGAAATTCTTTTCTTAAAAGGCCCTCTCTTTTTTCTACCTTGCAGCAAGTTCCTGCTTTGCTTCCAGTAGCATTTCCTGTGCGACTGGAGCAGCTGATGATCCCTGTGTCGGAAATGGGATGCATGAAATGCAAGATTTGAATGAAGGAGGATGATGACAGAGCAGTAGTGCCTCTAGAGAGTGCTATACTTACCTGCCGGTTCATGAGATTCTTTCTGGAATTGCCACATCCATCTTAAATAGAGCTTGCGTTAACTGAACGCTTATATTTCCCCAGCGCTCACTGTGTCACCAACCAGGCGACCTAGATCAGGCTTAAGTGATACTGCCTCTCCAGCTCTCTACTTGATAGAATTTGACTTTTCCTTTTAGCAGAAGCTCCCCCTATGGGACACTGGGATGTTCCCTTCTCCAAAGGATATGACAGAAGGGAATAAAGTCAAGGGCCCAAAGCCATCTGAGCCTTTGGAATAAGGTGGGGTAAAACAATTCAAATAAAATCTATAGCTGAGGAGTATATCGTTGGGCCACGTTTATACTCAAATGTGTGGCTCTGACATCTGGCCTCAGAATGGGATTTTGGTACCTTACTGTTATAATATACCGACTTTTGGGTCACACTTTATAGTAAAGATCCATTCATAAACAGTCTATGAAGGTTTAATAAATGATCGGCAGATGCCTTAGTAAATGGTTAATTGAATCATCTTAAACACTTTAGAAAACCAAATATTAAGGAAACCTTAAGGTGCTTTTAGACGTCATGTTTTTGCAGCTGGATAAAAGATTAAACCACCCATGAAACCCCCTGTTGTGGGAAGCGAGTTCTCATGGACTTGTAACATCTTTGAAGTGCATGGTAACCCTGTAATACACTCATTAAAAAATCTCCTCTCCCCCTCCCCAACATGGCACAAGCTTTCAGACACACTACAGCTCCATGGAAACACTACCCATGGGAAACTCTCTGCAGGCAAGAATGTGATGTCTGACAACACTGTTAATATTGTATTTACTTATTTATTTAAATTTGCATCATGACCTATGCCAACGGCTCAGGGTGGGTAACAATGGAACAAGTTGTCTAGGGAGGTCATAGTCTCACCATTGCTGGAGGTTTCCAGAGACCAGATAGCCGAAGGTTGTAGCTGACCTGTAGTCATCCTGCATGCCAAGCAAGATGTTGGACTAGATGAACCATGCGGTTTTTTCCTACTCATGATTCTAGCTTACAAGAGGGTGCTCTCACCTGACCTCAGGGTTTGTGATGGGAAAAGGCAGGCTTAGCGTGCCCGTAGGTGGTACAGCTTTGCTAAGCAAAGTGAAATCCTTGGGTTCCTTTATGTTTAATGTGGAACAGAATGATATCATACTGAAGTAATGCACAACACAGAAGTCAGTGCCGTTTTAAGTTAACTGTGCAGGCAGATAGCCAGACGCCCTGGAAATCATGGTTCCATCATTCTCCTTCTAGCTTGGATGGAAGTGGCCTATGAATTTCAAGTGTGTAGGCATCTTTTTATTTGAAGTTCATATTCTTCTCTGCATTTGGATGNTTTTTATTTGAAGTTCATATTCTTCTCTGCATTTGGAGGGGGGGGGGGGGGGGGGGGACTACCAGAGAGGCAGCTACAGAAGTAAGGAATACTATTCTTAATTGAAAGGACACGAGACATTTAGACAAAGCAGAATGGAATTTCATCAAGACCGTAAGGGATAGCTCAATTTGCATATAAAGGGCCATTGGATCTTTCATGCCCACAAATGAACAACGCAGACAAAATTGATAAGCTATCTTTTATTGGGGCAGCGTGCATGCTTTTTGAGCTTAACAAGTTGACTCAGTAATGGATATCGTTTTCTCCATTCTGTCCATATTATAATCTGGGACCAACATGGTAACAACACCGCAAATGACCACAATGTGCCAATGATCTTGGTTTTAAACTCCACCCAAAAGATAGCATTTCTGGCAATATGGACACTTTGCCTTCCCACTAGCATGCGGAAACATTTGTCCAATGCTGACTGAGAGGGGTGTGCTCTCTAAATAAGGATTTAAAAAAATACAGTGCCTTGGAAACGTGAAGTCCCCATCATGGCAAAATCACTGTACAAGTCAGTATGAGTTCAGCAATACAGGGAAGGACTTCCAGCCTAGACAACATGCTGCATGTTATCGTTGGAGTATCTCCAGGCTTTTTTTCTTTAGTTGAGATTAATCTTGTCTTCTGCTGTAGCACCACAGTAACCGTAAGGGCAGGAAGAATTAAATAAACAAAAAAGAAAAGAAAATCCCCAAAGATTGTCAGTATAAGACCAAACATGCTTTGTTAGCAAGGCGTCGTTATTTTCTAGACAACACACTGAAGAATTACTTCAGCTTTTCACTAGAAGCAAAGGGAAATTCAAATTGATCTTAAGCAATAGGCTTGACGGCACACTTTGCTGCCTGCAGGTCTTGAAGGAAACATCGTCCTCTGCTACTCCATAGGGATTTGCAGGAGGCTGTTTGCTTCCTCTCATTGCTACATGAATGGCATATTTATGGCTGAGGGTGGAGTGCTGTTCTTGTGGATGGTGGCACCCACCCAGAGAGAAGAGGGTAGGTGTTTTATACAGCCTTTCCTGGATGAAGTCGATCAGGTCCAGAACTAAGGAACAATACAAGTACATACACACACAAATTGGATATCTGCAACAAGATAGATGTGGGGTTTTGCGGAGAAATAGCCTTATCTTAAGGGGAAAAAATGTATTTACTCCAGGTCTTTCTACGCACGGCCACACAGATTATAACAAGAAGTAATTAAAACCCTGCAAATTAAACTTGTTCTTATTCTAGCTCCGGCTCTGCCTTAATTAACGCTGGCCAAAATTGCTAATCTTGAAATTCCTGTTTAAGCAGAGGAATTACAAATAAAACTTCCTCAGAAATCTCCTTCCACATAAAAACAAAAGCCATATTCATTAAAATATAAGGAGTTGCTTATAACTGTATAGCCCAAACGGCATTAATTATGTCAGTGGTTTGGGGTTTTCTGATCATTCATAGGAAAACCATAGTGTTGCCAGTAGAATGGCAATGTCTTCTGATTTACAGGAATAGGATTCTAGTCCATTCATGAATGGCTTTCAATACCTCTTCTGAGCAGAGAGATTCGAATGGTATGCATTTCTGTTTGTGAATGTTGTAACATCCCACGTAGCTACCCATATTCCTAGGCACAAAGCCACATTTAAATATTGCTAAAGTGGTTTAAACAAAGGAGGCAAAGCTTCACCATCAGGATTAGCATGCTCACTGCTCAGACTATGACCTGATTTTTCCCTGGTATTTTTTTTTAAAAATCTGGGCATAATAAGAATACACTAGAGCGGATTCCATTTCCCCCCACATTTTTCAAAATTGAAACTAGTATTCTTGATTTCATGTCACTTTAAATGATTTTTCCCCCAATTTCCAGTATGTTTTGGTTGCCAACTGGGGCAAATGAACCTTCATTCAAACAAATGAAAAATGATTTTTTTTTTCTTTCATTGGAATATGTTTAATAAGTGTTCCTTTTTTTTTTCTTTACAAAAATGGATTTTGTAAATTACAAACTGAAGAAAGTTTAGTTTTTTTACTGAATTTTTTTTCACATGAATATTTGACAAAAATAGTATATTAAAATGTATTAAATATCATTTTTGTTATTTATTTTTTCATGTGAAAAATGTCAACCAGTTCTACTTCAGCCTCTTTCAGGAAACTGGACATCTCATGGCATCAGGTAACTTGGTTTGAATTCTAGTCCTAACAAAATTAGAGTATTTTTTTTTTACAAAAAAAAAAATTAGGGGGCGGCGGGGGGGAATCTATGTTTCTCTGATTGAAATCAATGGAATTGATTTCAAGGGAGCAGCATAGATTTTGTTTTTTATTTTTTTGTTTCTTAAAAAAGCTCTTTTGTATTTTAAACAAAGAAAAAAGAATAAAGGAGAAAACTGTTATTATTTATTTATTTTTATATATAGTGTAGCAATGTACCTGGCACTGTGCGATCATTAGTTACGAACAAATCCCTACCTCTAAGGGACTTATAATCTAAGAGACAAGGGAGATGCAAACATCGGGAGAGACAAGAGTACATTCATGAGAATTTGCAGGCACAAGTGCTTCACTTCCCCTGCCATGGCACTCAGAGTGCTTCACATAGAATTAATTAACACAACTTTTAATCCTCACAAAAATCCTGTGAGGTAGGTTAGGCTGAGAGAATCTTGTGACTGGCCCAATGTTACCCAGTGAGTTTCTGGCTAAGGTGAGACATTAAGGGGGGTGCACCAGGTCCCCATGTCATTTTCATTTTCGTTATTAAAAAATGTCATTTTAATTATATATATATATATATATATAATATATACACACACACACACTTTATTGTACTGGCCAAATGGCCTTGACAACATGGGATGAATAAATAAATACTAACAACATAACAAGTAAATTCATAAAATCATAATACATAATTTTTTTTTACAAATATCATATATTAGGGTCTATGATCCCCTCCTATCCCATCAAGAGACTAATCAAAAGTCCAAATAAATAACTAAAAGCAAGCTATCTTTTTACTCTCCCACTTTTGGTTTCAACCATCTAATCAGACACTTCTTCTCCTTTCTAATCAAATACCCCAAAAGAGTCATTTCCTGTGTAACCTTTATGTGTTTATCTGCCAAAAGGTAAATCATCTGTCTTATTTCCAATGCCTCTTTAGGTAGATTGGTATTTCTATATAACCTTTTCCTGTATTTTTCATATTGGGGGCAAATAAACAGAATATGCGGGAGATCTTCCACCATTTGTTCACAACAAACACATATCCTGTCACTGTAAGGAATACCTCCTATTCTGCCTTCGGTAACCGCAGAACGTTATGTCTGAAAACGCATAGCCGTAAATGCATTTTTATGATTATATGGAATATCATAATCCAAATATGCACAACCTCCTAACATAGGGTGATTTCAGACGTTACGGGCCTCCCTTTTACCACAGTCAAACCCCTGTGGTGGTGGAGGGCCCGTAACATCTAAAGGGGTTCCCGCCAGATGTTCATCCCAGTGAACCTCCGGCGGGAATCAGATTAACCATGGTTCCAGAGGTGAGGCCGGCCTCACCTCTGGAATCGTGGTTAGCGCAACCATGCTCCGGGATCGGCGGAAGGTAACGCCTGTTACCTCTGCTGGCCTGGATCGTGGCCCGGGATCGGGCGCAGCGGCCAGATTGGCGGCTGCGCCCGCCTGTCTCCCAGAGGGCGGGTGGCCGGGGGAGCATGGGGGGTTGGGGTTGTGCAGCCGCATGTTGCGCGCACGGCCCCGCCACCTCCCCAATCCCCTGTAGAAATCAGGCCGGCACATCTAAAGGACGGCCAGCCTTATTCCTGTCTGGGATCCAAAATGGATCCCGGACCGTGGTTAGAGGGAGATCTGGCACGTCTAAAATCACCCTTAGGTAACAGCATTCTGTATCCTGGAGTTATCCTTGATACACTACCCTGTGCCCTATGTACCTGGTTGTCCATGCACAATTCTTCTTTTTAGGATTCTACAGGCCTCTTTTGTTGAGAATTCCAGCAAACAGGTAAGAGAAAAACCCAGTCTTAGTAGTACCTGAATTACAGCTCCCCACCCGAGGTCTTTACCAGCCATATTGTTCTTTTCTTGTAAACACAATTTTGGAAGTGAACTTTCTATCAAATTTTTCATCTTTATTGTAGCAGTTAACCAGGATTCGATAATTGTAGTCTCAAGTGATTTCATCCCCGTTTCTAATTTTAAGATGGCCGGCAAAGTGCACCCCGGAACCAAAAGTATCTTCCGTACATTTTAATTATCGTTAGTAACGACAATGTCGTTTTCGTTATCGTCGTTATCTGTATTGCTATCATTTCAAATGAAGATTTTATTTTTGGTATCGCTATTGGTATCGATTCCCATGCGCAAATATTATACAATATGCCTATCCTATAATCCTAATATATATAATAAAAAAGACTAACCTAAATACCTATATAATATCTAATCTCTCTATATATGTACACAACTAATATCTATCTAAATCTAAGGGAGACAGGGGAAGGGAAAAGGAAAACTATTATCTAATCTATTATCTATATAACTATTTTAATCTAATTTATATGTCTATAATATATATCTATATCTAATCTATACTACCTATCTATATATAATGTACAGGGGGGAGAAGGGCAGAGAAAGGGAGAAGGTAAGATGTAGGGTATGAGGAAGGAAAGGTATTGGTAATACAATGAGGGCTAGGGAGGATTTTTTTGTGTGCAAGCACCACAGTTCTGTAAACGCAACCTGACAAGCAGAGCTCTCGCAGAATGAAGAGAAAAAGCCT
>QEPC01011901.1:11482062-11495897 GCA_003113815.1 Sphenodon punctatus | reverse complement strand
AGCAATCACAGAGTGCCATGAGACTGCTGGGGCCTGCTTGCGCTGCTCATTGGCCAGCGATACATCCATCAGATACTGCTGAGCTGCTCGCCCCTCCCAACACAGGCACAGTTCAAGAGTTCAACCCTGTTTAGGGCTCCGAGATGTCTGCTCCCTCCTCCCCTCTCCACATTTTCCCTCCAAAACCCAACTGCCACAGCACTAATAATAACAACGATAACGAAATTGTCATTTTCGTTATTCTCGGTTGTCGTTTTCATTATTGCAATAATGAAAACGACCATTTTTGTTTTCGTTCTTGTAATAATGAAAACAACATGCACACCCCTAGAGACGTTGTACATGTACACGCTGAATACAACACTCTATTTGCATAATCTTTCAATTAAAAGCTGCTGCTGCTTCTGCATTTCTCAATGCTTGTTTCCATCTTTAGTGAAAAAAACGCAGGTCAAGCATCTAGCAGGCCCTGGAGGGGTTTGTTTTTTATCAAGGTCATTCTTGCTAAAGCATTTATTATAGTGGGCTATTTTCAACTGAAAGAAGTGATTGTTGATGCTGCGATTGTTAGAAATAGGAGTTCTTTAAAAGTAGGGTCCCGGTTCACTATGGTGACGTTTGACTGTATTTCATATTAACATTCTAGAAGAGGTGGGGGAACTTCATTCTGCATTGTAGATCTGTACGTCTCCTGGCTAGTAACGGTCAAGGGGAAGTTACTGAGGCATGTGTTAATAGGGATTGTCAGGGCATCCCTTAAAAAGAGCAGGTTCTCACTTCTCTTAAGGAAGTAATGTCATGGCCTATATTCAAGGAGCTGGATGTAGACAGATTTCTTCCTCTGGTGGTTAAGAATGTTAAAGTTTGCGGTCAGAAAACGCACAGAATCAGATTTTCTTAACCCGCAGCAACCTGTATATCAACTCTGTGGGTCGTAGTAAGGCAGTTTGGTAAACAATCTCCTAGCAGTGGATGATGATCAAGCATAGGTTATCAGCTGCCTTTCATACTTTTGACCAGGAGGTCTACATCAAGTAGTTCATCTGTGGTCCTCGGAGGCATAGACATTTTCTTTTTAAGAGATCCCAAAGAATAGTGCTGGGCAGTTGTTTCTCTTCCTGTCAGTGCATGTTCTGCAGGACCCTACCTTGTTTCTCCTTCAAGGTCAGCTTTGGAATTTTCAGGGACCAGGGTGAAAAGAAAATTCAGGGCCCCCACAGCCTTACTCCCCATAGCTATACCCCACACGTAACAATTGACAATCTGACAGTCCACCTCTAACAGTCCACCTGACATGGCTCTTCAGGGGCCTCGGGGAGACCTGTCAGCATCACGAACCTCCGGAGCAGTGGCATGGCCCTGTAGGAATGACAGTGTCATTATTGGGCTTGTGGGGCCCTTAAGGATCAGCAGGGATGGGGTAGCACTTCCTGCGAGGGCCCCCAAATGGCAGAGCACTGCTCAACCGTTCTTGTAGCTCCTACTTATGGCTGGCCCTGCCCAGTCCTGCTCAACGGGTGCATGAGGCCATGTAGTTAGCAAGGAAGCCTGGGCTGCAGGATTGAGAGGTGTTGTATAGGACAACGTTTACACATTTATAAGGCTGTGTGACAAAGTTTTAAAATTTCTCTTACTTGGTGCTAGAGTTTCAAGTGTTCAACACCCAAAATCAGAGATGGATTTCCACAAGTGCTGAACAGTCAGAGGCTTTATCTCTCCACTGTCCAGGTATTACCAAGAGTTAGGTGTGTTGCGTAGAATAGCAGCTGAGCCCTTCGGAACAATCTGGCCCCAACTGTGGGCACAATCAGTCATGTTCCATCATTCCGTGGCATCACAGCGTCCCTCTGCATGCGTAGCTTTTCACAAAACTTCTGCAACCAAGAGAATGTGGCCCTTAAAATCTTACTAGTTTTCAAATGTCTATAAGACTCCTCTGATTAAAATAATCAGAGGAGAGCATGGCTCATGGCTGTTTATGTCCAGTTACCCCATATTTAAATATGGCAGTTTGGATCCACAAGAACATTAGAACATCCATTAATCCCCCTACAAAGTTCATCTATTTGTTCAAATTAAACAGACTGTGAGTCACAGTCAACAAAAGCTTCCCAAGTAAGAAGAGCAGGCATAGGGCACAATTTATGCTACAGTAGAAAAGCACAATAGTTTTTCGGACTTGAAATTGTCAAGTATGCCTATTGCAGGCTATATTAATGGCAGATAAGTCGTGTTTGGGCTAGTTTCCAATTAAAGTGGAGGATAGACTATTTTATGAAGCTTTGTCTATCAGCCTTCTTGATTTCAAGATGGTGCCCCTCAAAACTTTCAATAGTTAAGCATAAGTCTACATCAGGTTATATAATAAGAGCCAGTGTGGTGTAATGGCTAAGTGTCCAATACTTGGACCAGGAGGTAAGGGGAACCCAGGTTCTAGTCTTGCCTCAGCCAGAAACTCACTAAGTGACCTTGAACCAGTCACGTTATTCTCTCAGCCTAACCTACCTTACAGGGTTGTTGTGAGGATTTAAAAGTTGTTAGTTCTACGTAAAGCGCTCCAAGTGCCATGGCAGGGTGGCACTATAAAAAGATTTATTTATTATTATAAATGGCAAATATGGCAAATAAAGCAATGGCTTTGGACCAAGCCCATGAGAACATCAATGCAATTGTCAAGAGAGATGGAGGTGCTATAGGACTTACAGAAAACTAAGACGCCATTCAACGATGGATGGTGGCTGGTCCAGACGTGGCCCGCTTAATTCAGGATATGGAAAGACAGTTTCTTGAAACAAATGTTTCTGCATCACATCATCCTGACAGTCAACCTGCTTTTCAGGTGAGATACTTAAACTACGTCACAGCCTTGGTATCTGAATTCACCAAATTGGGACGTCCATTTGAGAAAAAAAGTTCCCATCTCATCAACATTCACGACAAATCCATCCCACCAGCACATGTGATACAGGAATTATACCATATGAAGAACATTGGAGCAGAACAGTTCAATGAATACGTTAATCACCGACTAATAAATATAACTACTCCAACTGACGCAACTGTTCCAAGAAAGAGAGTGAAATTGTTTCAAGAGACAAAAAGCAAGGATCCAAACAAAACAAAAGTGCAACTTGCATTAAAAAAAACAACAATGCAAGCCTGTTCGCCAAGCTGTACATTGGTTGTCAGCAGAGAGGGTACAGGCTTACTCAGTGTTTGGTGGCTGTGGAGGACTGGATGAGGGCTAACCGACTGCAGCTGAATCCTCACAAGACAGAGGTGATGCTAGTGGGCAAGGCAGTGGGGTTGGCATCCCCCATAATTGATGGAGTTCGGCCTCTGCTGGTTCCCCAGGTTCATAGTCTGGGAGCACTCCTAGATTCCCAGTTCTGCCTGGATGTCCAGGTGAGGGCTGTGGTGAGGAGTGTGTTTCGCCAATTACATCTGGTGCGGTGGCTTCAGCCATACGTCTCAGGCTCCGACCTGGCACTATCATCCATGCTTTCATCACCTCAAGACTGGACTATTGTAACGCACTCTACGTGGGGCTACCCATGGTGACCCTTTGGAGATTGCAGCTGATGCAGAATACGGTGGCCCACCTCCTTATGGGGTTGGTCCACCAGCATATGACACTGGCGCTCTGTTCTCTGCACTGGCTACCTATCGTCTTTCAGGCTCGATTCAAAGTGCTGGTACTTACCTATAAAGCCCTAAACAGCCTGGGCCCTACCTACCTGCGGGACCACCTCACTCTCCGGAACCTGGATCGGCCCCCGCGGTCAACCGGGGGCATCTTTCTTAAAGTCCCGCAGGTTACCTGAGGGGCGACTATGGAGAGGGCGTTCTTGGTGGCCACACGTAGGCTGTGGAACTCCCTCCCGGCAGAGGCCTGGTTGGCCCCGGACCTCCCTTCTTTTCGACGATCATGTAAGACCTGGCTGTTCTGTTAGGCTTTTTTAGTGAGGGAGATGGGGGGAGGGGGCAGAGGGTTAGGGCAGGTGGGTTTTGATTATATTTTGTAACTTCTTTCTATTGTTATAAATTGTTTTAATGTATATTTTTATATTGCTCGTATATTTATATTGTTAGCTGCCCCGAGCTGCCTGTGGCAGGAGGGGCAGGATAAAAATTCTTAAAATAAATAAATAAAATTAAATAAAACTTGGACAACTTCTTCAAGCAGGTTGACAACCAAGACCGCATTAGAACAGCATGCACTGCAGTCTGCTTATCAAGCAGGCTATTGCTGGGGACAGTCAATGATGAAAAAAAACAAACAACATTTACCAAGTCCTGCAAAATGGGGCTGGCAAAAAGATGTCCTTTGGTGGACCACTGTATGGACTACAGAATGCAACTACAGAACTGCAATTCTGAAATGTACTCTTTTGTGCAAATGTGATAACTGAAAACACCGACAATAGAGAAAATCTCCATATTTGATCTAATATCTGTTTTCTCTTGTTAGCATTTCCTAACGTTATCTTTTGTACAATTTCATTATTACAAAAAACATCCATATACAACTAACTTGCCATTTATATTGTCTGACGGAAACTTATTTTTAACTATTGCAAGTTTTGAGGGGTGCCATCTTGAAATCAAGATGGCTGACAGTCAGGCAAAGCTTCATCAAATATTCTATCCTCAATTTTAATTTGAAATAAGCCCAAATACGACCTATCTGCCATTAATATTGCCTCCAATAGGCATATTGTGACAATATCAAGTCCTGTGTATTCTGTGGAATTCAAGTCATTTTGTGAGGTAGGGCCCAATCATCGCCATCTTGACTTCAAGATGGCGATGGTTGGGCCCTACCTCACAAAATGATCTCATAGAGAGAGAGAGCATCTGTGGAAAGTTTCATGCTTTTACCCAAAAGTGCAAGGTTCAGCTAAAAATTAACAGTTATCTGCCATACTACAAGTCAATACTTGGCCTTTCATTACGAGTTAGTATGAATATTAGACTTGACTGCATCCCAAGAATGTTTATCCAAGAATATTTTATTACAATGCATCTGACACACGCACTCTGAGTAGTCCTATTAAAAGTCAATGGGACTATGCTCTGTGCATAACTTAAACACATGTAAAAGTCTGTACAGTTTAAACAAATCTATATCTTTGTCATGGCTAGATCCCAGTCTCTGGAAACTAGTGAAATGAAGAAAAATAATTATTTAGTACAAATTGGTCAATTAAAGTACCACTGCCCTGCTGCATAAAATACATATTTCACTGAAAAGCTATATATACAAAAAAAATTTGAAATATCCACTGAGGTCCAGATAGAAAAGGTAGCAATGAGTAAAGCAACACAAAGGTAGTGATCTGCCTCTCTTTATCAGACATATTCAAAATGATTTCAGGAGAACCGGTCACTAAAATAACAGCACAATAACAAGAGAAATTTAGAGCATTTATGTGACATGGTGTCAAGGCAATAAACTCTTGCAATAATAGCACAGATGCAGACAACTCCATGAGAAAGTTAACTCCAACTCCTGGGGAAAAAAATCATCAAAGGAAGCACTTCCCTGTAACATCTCTAGAGTCACCTCTGCGGAAGCTGCTGAATGAGCTCACCCACTTGAACTCCATAGTGACAATCATCTCCAAGACTTGCCGTGAAAAATGCACACAATCAAACCTTTTAAATGGTGTCAAAAATGTGTTTCCTCTTCTCTTTTTTCTGTGATACACAACACTGTCTCTTTCTTTTAGCTTTTAGGTTTGATAGGATTAGAATAAACGTTTGGTTTATTTCCAGACCATGCTTTTTATCAACACAAGAGATTTCTGGAAAACTGCCAAGACATAAAGACATAAAAGGAAAATTGTTTAGAATAACCAAGATTGTATGTGTAGGTCCTTCCCTTACAGTCTGTACTCAGAGGGTCATACATGATGGCTCACTCTACCCCAGTCCAGGGATGGCTTCCCTGGACCGTGGCAGGACTTACTCCGGGATTGCGCTTTGGCAGGGAAGCACCCAACCCAGAGTTAATCCTGCCACGGTTCGGGAAAAACTCTGCTCTCGATGGCAGTAACATCTGGCGGGCGGGAGCACATGTGACACCACCAGGGGTGGCCACGCCAGAGTAAAGTGTGGCCACCCGTGGTAGCATCTCGTGGGAAAATATCCATTGGGTGAAAACAGACATGATGCTAATTTGTATTTAAAGACCAAATTCAAATGAGTAAAGCAACACGAAGGTAGTGATATGCCTCTCTTTATCAGACACATTCAAAGTGATTGCAGGAGAACCGGTCACTAAAATAACAGCACAATAACAAGAGGAATTCGGAGCATTTATGTGACATAGTGTCAAGGCAATAAACTCTTGCAATAAGAGCACTGACACAGTCAACTCCAAGTGAAAGTTAACTCCAACTTCTGAAAACAAAAACCATCAGGACCATAGCCCAACAAAGGTTGGGATTATTGTAAGACATATGGTGGTACTGGGAGATTGACAGTAAGAATTACCCCGCAGGGAGTGGGAAAACAGATTAAAAGGGGGTCTGGGAGATAAAAAGAGGGGTCTGCATCCTCCTCTTCCCTCCCTCCCTCCCTCCGAATCTCTTCCCTATAACTATGCTAAGCACGTGCACCTGCATCTTTTCAAACTCATGAATGTATCCTTGTCTCTCCTGATGTTCATCTCTCCCTCATCTCCCCCTTCTTTGTCTCTCTTAGATTGTAAAAGATAAAAAGTGCTGGATATGTAAGGACGAGTGGCACCTCATGTGTGCATGCCCCTTCCGAAAGCACCGAAGAGAGTCCCAGAGGAGAGGGACTGGGCTTGCTTTGATGGAACCCAGGAAGAGGGACCAAAAGAAGGATCAGGCCACGCAGACCACAATAGCAGGGCATTCGCTTGATAAAATGTTCCTGAATGTTCAGGGCTTGGTAAAGGAGAAGAGGTCCTATGAGGGGAGACAGAGGGGCTGAGAGCCTCCCAGGACAGAGTGTTGGGACATCTGACCACCTTGGAGCAAGAGGTCATCCGCTTGAAGGTGGTAGGTGGTCCAGGGCCAAGAGCTAGATGGAGTTCAGCATAAAAATAAGAGCTGGGACAAGACTGAGAGCCTTAAAGAGAAAGATAGTGAGGAAGTCGAAGGCCTCACTGGGTGTGAGGGCCTACCATGCAGAATAAAAACCAGTCAGAGTGAGAGCTTGCCCAAGGTGGATTGAGGTGATGGGAGGGATGAGAACTTATGACAAAGAAGCCCTAGAGAAAATGATGAAAAGAGCTAAGTTAATGGAGACACAACTGAGTAACTGAGAGAGTAGGGATCTGGGGCTGGGAGATGAGAAGGCTGGGTGGGCCTCTCTCTCAACCCTCACAGAGAGGGAATATTAAGGCTGGGTGCCTATACAGATTGTGAGGGATTGGGTAGAGAGAGACTCTCCAAATCCCTAGGCACAAAACCTATGGGCAGAGAGAGTGTACAGCCGAGTGGCTAAAAGCCTATATAGAAACCCTAAGTGGTTGGGTGAGGGGGAACACCCACACCCAGAGGCTGAGAGCCCTAGCAGAACCAAGAGCTCCAATAGAGGATGAGAGCCTGGACCTAGAATGGACAAGGTCTGGGTTGACTGAGACTCTTCAGACCCAGGGCTGAGAGCCCTGAGATTTGAGAGAGTTGATGTGTTAACAGCCACAAGGCTATATGGGGAGTGTGGAGGCCAGAATCCTACCATAACAGGACGAGGGACCTGCAAGGTTGGGTGCTGTAGGGCTGAGTGATTTGGGGCTGTTGTTGGGTGAGAATTGTATTATGTGAATGAACCTGTAAAAATGTGATCTCTGGACAGTATGCGAGACTGTACACAGACTAGATGGGGCTAATGGGGTTAGACCTCATCTCCCGTTGAAAGGGGAGGGGTGTGGCAGAGTAAAGCCACACTGGGGCTTTGGTCACTTTAAGAGACTCAGCACCAGCACAGTGGAGGCGTGAGCAAAGGTGCAGGCGCCTATTAGAGTGCACCTGGGAAGGGCATGGCAGTAGCCATCCCTAGGCAGACAAACAGGTAGACAGCTTGGAAGAGAGCTCCCAGCTTTCAAATCCCTCCTGAAAACCTACCTCTTCCATCAGACTTTCCCTGCTTCGTCATGAGTGAAATTGCATCCTCCTCTTCCCTCCCTCCCTCCGAATCTCTTCCCTATAACTATGCTAAGCACGTGCACCTGCATCTTTTCAAACTCATGAATGTATCCTTGTCTCTCCTGATGTTCATCTCTCCCTTGTCTCCCCCTTCTTTGTCTCTCTTAGATTGTAAGCCCTTTGGGGTAGGGACCTGTCCGTAACTACAGACTGTACAGTGCTAGGTACACCGCTGGTGCTATATAAATTAAGGCTGTCCTGGGGGTAGCAGCCAGAAGGTGAGCTCCTGTGAGATATACTAGCCAGAGGGAACTGGCAGGAAGAACTCTGAAATAGACAGAGCTGGGGAGCATGTCTGGGAAGACAGAGAGTAGCGTAGAGCTTGATGGCGGCTCTGGAGACATCGTATTTGTGCTAAGACTTGTGGTGGAGTTTAGACTGAATAAAGAGACATTTGTTCTAATTACCCCGGAGACATTGATTTATTAGGCCCCGATCCTGCAAGACTTACGCCAGGGGAGCCCCACCGTGTCACATAATATTTTAGAATTTGCTGAACATTGTAGAAGCTGCACAAGACCTTCATATCTAATAAATAATAATAATAATAATAATAAAAACCCCTCACGTTTCCCCCTACTGTTTCTGGCATTTTTTGTGAGAAATTTGCTTAAAACAAAACACTTTGGAAAGGAAAGATTTTGCTGTATGTGATTAAACTGGTATTAATTCTCCCACCTGTGGAAACTGACCTAGTACAGCAGGAGAAAAAAGCCTGTTTTTCTTTCCCAGCTCCAAAGAAGCAGCAGTCCCTTGTGTCTGTCAGATTGGAGAGGGGTGACGGAGGGTGGACATGCATTTGGATGTAACAAAAGATGGAGCTTCTTAGGCCGCTTTTAAATGAGGCGCTCTTGACCCCCGCGTTCAGAGGAAAGCTGCACAGGGAGTGTTTACACGCTCCCTGCGCTACTGGAAGTGGCAGCGGCTGGAAACATGGGGCTTTGAAGAGGCGTGTTCTGAAAGCCGTACTTTTCAGGCTTTCAGAATGTGCCTCTTCAAAGCCTCGCCTCTCCAGCCGCTGCCGACAACGGGCAGCACATCACTTCCGGTAGCGCAGGGAGTGTGTGTAAGCACTCCCCCCGCACGGCTTTCCTCTGAATGCGGGGCTCAGGAGGCACTTCTAAGCGCCTCATTTAAAAGTGGCCTAAAAGTCTCCTTTACTGCTCAACAGATGATCCCTGTGTATGATCAGAAGGGATATCTCAAATTTTAGTTTCAGTTCAGTTCAGTTTTATTAAAAGCATAAACCGTTACGTATTGCATAAGAATTTTTAGTTTATATTTATCCACCTTCCCTAGTTAAAACACACACTCCTTACCAACGACTGCACCCAGGCCACATTTTAGGTCTCAAAGTTAACTGTATTTGCTACAGCTCTGACATGTGGTTAGAACTTTATTATTAAAAGGAAACAGTCCTTTCTCCCCCTCCACTATTCCGTGTGTTCAAAATGGATGAAAGCAATTTTTTCCCCACGTTTCCAAAACATATACATCCTTGGACGCAACCAAGTATGGAAGGTTTCAGCCTAAAGGTTCTAAACATCTGGAGTCAATATGAATTGAGGACACTCGACACAGCTGAAAATCAGCCCTTAGCTGGGCACCCAAAATTATTGGGTACTTCATACAAAAATTGGTTTAATATCTCCCTGGTAGCAGCAGTGGGATTTTTGAGGGAGTACGGTTTCCAGGATTTGCCTCTGATGATCCATTTAAAACAGAGCTATATTAGCATACCACTTAAAAGTAACAAATTTGGTACAATGCTTTGAAAATATAAAAGCCTACAAGGTAAATGACAAGCATTATAACAATAGGATTCATTTCATTTTCATTTCATTTATTAGATTTATATAAATGAAATGAAAATGAAATGAAATGATGACTATACAATCTTGTTCAAATTTGATCCCTCCTTTTTCTCTTCAACGTGATCAGTGAGTTCTGAACTTATTACATCAAAGACTGTACTACTGTTCTCCTTTGAATCTATCATAATCCTCTGGAGTTGTTTCATGGTTTCTTTACTATTTCACTGCAAATGAAGATGAACTTTGGGCTTGGAAAAATATGAATGTAGTTGCCAAAATGTAACCATTTAACTACACCCTGTCCCTCTGAAGCAAAAAAAAGGAAAAGGGGAAAAAAAAAAAACCCACCTGCAGTGGACACTTCTCCAGATGACTTTGTCATTTGGAATACAAGTTCTCTTCTTTTCTTTTGAAGCTACTGATGAATTGAAGTGGCACTTCAAACCGGACAAGCTCACTGCAAGCTGAATGAAAGAAAAGAAGATAAACTGTCCATCCAATAGCTATTTGTACATCAGTTGAAAGAAATAGAGATCATTCTGGAATGGAGTAGAAAGAGGTGCCCCAGTTCTTCAAGATCAGAAAAACCTGACAGGATTCACTCTCATAGAAGTGAGAGGCAGATTTGTCAGTTTGAGGCAATTAGGATCATTCCAGGTCTTCTCAAGACAATCATTTTGCTCTTGAAAGACTGAAGGCAATGCAGTAAATATACCTTTTGTCTCTGTAGAGGCCGCTTTTAGACGTGCGCAGCGAACACGCTGCATAAAATCGCACTGCATGTAAATATGCCGTGTGTGGGATTTAGATGTGACATTTCATGCGTTAAAGCCAGTCGCGCATTCTTTTAAAGCTGTGAATTAAATACCTCGACATCGAGGCATTTAATTTGCGGCTTTAAAAGAAAGTGCAACAAACTTTAACATGCAAAATGTCACGTCTAAATCCCGCACACGGCATATTTACACGCAGCATGATTTTATGCAGCGTGTTCGCCGCGCACATCTAAAAGCAGCCTGTGAAAGGTATATGTGTCAGCTGCTCAAGGGCAGCTTTCTTTAGCGCGTATAAATGATTATTGGTATTGTTATTATGAGAGTGATACATTGTTTGTTCACTACACGGCACATATACTCATTCTCCTATGCTTACAAAACGTCCTCTCCATGGGAGGGGTAGGGATCAGGATTTTTAATTCCAGTGTCCGCTTTTTATTCTTGACAATCAACGTAGCCCAGAAACTGAAGGTACTTACCAGTAACTGGAGTTCTTTGAGAAGGCCTCCGCACCTGCACTTACCTGGGAGCTGAATGCTGTGTGCAGACAGACCTCATAATCTTCTGGAAAGCAGTGTCTGTTGAGGTGGTCCTGTCTCTCCCAGCTCCTCAGAATTTGGCACAAGCTCCATGGGTGTTTTTACATATATGCCTCCTCCGCTCGCGCTCTGCCCCACCCCTGCGTGGCCCATCCGTGTAAAAGGCAGGCACTGCCTGCTCTGGGCTAGCTCCACTTGCGGTGCTCCAGAACATCCTGGAACACCGCGAGCGGTGCCGGCTGCTGGAACCCAGAGTACCGGCCAGGGGTGGAGCAGTAGCCCATCTAAAAGACAGCCACTGCAGCTCCATTCCTGGCCCCGGCAACCACCATAGAACTGCGGGCAGCAGCCTAGAGCAGCTGCCAATCCGCCTGCAGCTCTATGGTGTGGAGGTGCGTGCGGACTTTGGCGTGCGGTACCAGCAGGCTCTGTTTAAACCTGCCCCTGCCTGAGCAGAGCCAGGGGTGTGCACCCCTGGGTCTGTCTGAAAACACCCAGTGAGGCTACATAATGGGGCAGAGCACTCAATCACTTAAATTCCTTCTAACCCCTAGCACAAAGTCCCAGTAAATCCTAACTAGGATTCCGAGATAGAGGGGAAGGTTGCGTGAATGTACAGAGGCCTTCTCAAGGAACTCCAGTTATTGGTAAGTAATTTCAGTTTTTTCTTCGAATGGCCTCTATACATTCACACATGGGAGAGCGTAAAGTAGTACTTCCTCAGGAGAGCAGGATCGACGAGTACTAGCTATATGGAAATCAAAGCTCTGCTCTCCCATATTGAACACTTTTAATGGTTCATAGCTCTGGCAAGTAAAGACTCCAAGTAGAACATACTTAGGACCAGGTGTTAATACAACGATGTTGATGACAAAACATTACCCTAGTGGAAATAGTGTCCAATCCTTTGAGAATATTTACCCACCTATATAATCTAATAAACGGAAATAAAATCCATGTGGATATTTTATTTCTCCCGAAGAAAGAAGAGAATGGAGAGGAGACCCTGAATTTTCAATGACAATCAAAACCCAAAGTAAGAAGTGATGAACTGGCAGGGCTTCTAATGTATCTTCTTGGGGTAAAAACAAAACGTGACCGTGAACCAGCTCGCCCCACTGTGGCAAGTTTGTGCACTTAACCCACCTGCATGTGTGCGCGGATGCCGCCAGATATTTGACTTGGGATATCTCGGGTTGTGGTGGTGGAGACCTCAAGGATCACGGGCTAGGGCCTGCTCCATCAGGTCAAAGCAGGCTGCCCCAGAGCTGCGTGTGTGTGTTTCTGGGCCTGTCTGTTGGCCCGGGCAGCTCCGCCGTAGCTGTCCGCAATGGCCTAAGGAGCCTCGGAAGAGGCGAGGCCGTGTCATCATTGGGGTGGAGGAGGAACGCAACCTCGAGTGGAGCCCCTTCTATCAACACACCTTGTACTCCCCAAACACCCCCGACACTCAGTGCACTGAAAGGGAATCCGGGATGGGGGAGTGTTGTTCTCGTGAAGGGTGACGGGGAAGGTTAACCCGGGGTATAGGGCGGGGAAGCTCAAGCACACTGTCAAAGGGAGGTAGGGGCCCAAACAGAGATGGGTACAGGGGGGGGTGACACCAGACAGTTCCAACCCTTGCTTACTCCACTCACTCTCTCACTTCTCGTTCGCTATCACCCCACACTCGGTCACTCTCTCTCTCTCTCAGCCACACTCCACACACTCCAAACCGTCGTTGCTCTTGCGCTCGAAATCGCTCGGGGCCAGCCTCGCGGCGCTGCTGTTCTCCGGCAGTGCTGTGATCTCTCTGATTTCCTTATGTAATGCCGCTCACGCGTCACGGTGCTGGGGACACGCCCCCAGGACCGGCCACTGGAGCCACGCCCCCAGTTTCGCGCCTCCTTCCTTTGTCTGCGGGGAATGTCCGGTAATAGGAGCTGTGCTTTGCTCCCGCCCCTGCTTCTCTACCCCAGGGCTTGCTTTTTCCCCTGTGGGGACCCATTTGTGGTTTTGTCGGGGCTTGTCTCTGGATCCCCTTGAGCCCTGCCCAGCCCCACCTCCCCACATAGGCTAGCATGTGTTCTGATTCAATGATGGTATAAATTGCTCAAGGAGCTAGGTTTGCAATTCATGTCATGCCACCAATTTGAGCTTATCCTACTACAAAGTATTTACCCCCCACCAAAAAGAGAGAGAGAGAGATTTGGGCAAGGTAAAAACCATCCTGTCCATGGCAGGAACTAAAACCTTCCACTGAAGAAATGTAATTTGCTAGGCATCTATCTGGGGCTATAGAGGATACAAGCTTTCCTCTAGCCCCATGTGATTTTCTGCCTCCTTTGACACAGGGATGGTTATCTGTATCATTGTGTAACTGCCATCACCACCATAAACAATGGGTGTTTTTACACACACATTTCTCCTGCATGTTTGCTGTTACATCCTGAACTTTCTGTGTGTCTAAATCACTCACCCAGATCTTAAACATCTGGCTCTTTGAACTTCTGCATAGAACTTCTCCCAGAACTTTTGTGTGTAAAA
>QEPC01011901.1:11456132-11467309 GCA_003113815.1 Sphenodon punctatus | reverse complement strand
CCCCCCCAGCGCACAGCGCCCCTGCAGGTGCCCCCAGGGATAGCACCGCTATAGGTCCCCCCCCAGCGCACAGCGCCCCTGCAGGTGTCCCCCACAATAAAAAACGCCCCTGCAGGTGTTCTCCCCCCCCCCAGCGCACAGCGCCCCTGCAGGTGCCCCCAGGGATAGCACCGCTATAGGTCCCCCCCCAGCGCACAGCGCCCCTGCAGGTGTCCCCCACAATAAAAAACGCCCCTGCAGGTGTTCTCCCCCCTCCCAGCGCACAGCGCCCCTGCAGGTGCCCCCAGGGATAGCACCGCTATAGGTCCCCCCCCCAGCGCACAGCGCCCCTGTAGGTGCCCCCAGGGATAGCACCGCTATAGGTCCCCGCACAGCGCCCCTGCAGGTGTCCCCAGGGATAGCACCGCTATAGGTCCCCCCCCAAGCAAAGCGCCCCTTCAGGTGCCCCCGGTACGTCACTGCGTGACCTCACATGGCTCCGCTCCCCAAGGCGGGCGAGCTCCGTCCCCTCCAGGGGCGGGGCGAGGGGCGGGGCTTCTCCGCTTGGGCGGGCGGGAGGAACCCGGCGAAGCGCTGCCTGGCCCGGCCGGCCGCTCCGGCTAAAGATGTCGTTAGATTCCGCCGCCGCGACCTACTTTCCGCACGATCCCTCCCTCAGCGCGGGGCACGGGCGCTCGCCGCCAACCCCGCCTCCTCCTGCCCGCAGGGCCCGCCCGTCCGCCCTGGGCTCCCGGCTTCAGTGGGTGACAGGCGCGTTCACGACAGGCGCGACCCTGACACGGTCCTCAGGCGCGCTCCCTGGCACAAGTCCCACGCTCGCTTCATGACACACTTCTCTTCAGGCGCGTTCCCTACAAGCCTGCCTGCCCCCTCCGCCGAATGACAAGGGGGGGGGGGCGCGTTCCCGGCGGGCGCAAGCCCTACAGCCGGCTGTCTCCGTCCCCTCCCTCCCACCCAGCTTGCCTGAGGCGCGTTCCTTCCAGGCGCGCTCCCTGACCCACTTCTCAGGGGCGTTCCTTCCAGGCGCGCTCCCTGACCCACTTTCCAGGCGCGCTCCCTGACCCACTTCTCAGGCGCGTTCCTTACAGGCGCGCTCCCTGATACACTTCTCAGGCGCGTTCCCTAACACACTTCTCAGGCCCGCCTGGTGACATACTACTGAGGCGCGCTCCCTGACCCTCAGGCGCGTTCCTTGCACTTCACAGGCGCGCTCCTTCCGGGCGCGCTCCCTGACCCACTTCTCAGACGTGCTCCTCCCAGGCGCGCTCCCTGACCCACTTCTCAGGCGCGCTCCCTGACCCACTTCTCAGGCGCGCTCCCTGACCCACTTTCAGGGGCGTTCCTTCCAGGCGCGCTCCCTGACCCACTTCTCAGGCGCGTTCCCTGACACACTTCTCAGGCGCGCCTGGTGACACTAAGGCGCGCTCCCGGACACACTTCTCAGGCGCGCTCCCGGACACACTCTCGGCAGTACACCCTGCCGGCTCCTTCCCTTCCCCCCGTTTTCATGAGGTTCCCTGACATAACACTTCTCAGGCGCGTTCCTTACAAGCGCGCGCCCTGACATACATTTCAGCAGTCTCCCCCCCCCCGGCTCTTTGACTGGCTCCCTCCCCGTTTTCACGAGGCGCGTTCCCGGCGGGCGCGCCCCCCGACCCACTTCTCGAGCGCGTTCACTTCAGGCGCGCTCCCCGACACAACGTTCTTCTTTCAGGCGCGTTCCTTGGTCTGCGCACCGTTTCCCTGCAGGCGCGCTCCCGGCCTGACACACTTCTCAGCCCAAGTCCCTTCCCAGGCGCGCTCCCGGCCCGAGTCCCTTCCCAGGCGCGCTCCCTTGCTGCTGCTGACACAGTTCTCAGAAGTATTTTCTCCCCCCAGGTGGCTCGCCCCCGACACCGTTTCCCAGTCAGTCAGGCGCGCCCCCGCCCCGCCCGCTGGCCCCGTTCTCACATGTGTTTCCCTTGCAGCTCGCCCCCCTGAGCAAAGTTCCCTTCAATTGCCCCGGTTGGGCGCCTCCCTGGCACGAGTGGGCATCCAGCTTCCCCTCCAGGCGCGCTCCCTGCTCCCACTGACCGGGCTGGCGGGAGCGCGCCTGTGCCATGCCAGCAGGAGGACGGGCTAACCCAGCCGCCGAGTTACACAACCAGCCAGGGCAGATCGCGCTGCCAATGTGAGTTTCACAAGTAAGCAAAGCTGTGGGCAGCCGGGAGCCCATTCCATCCCCAGCTCTGATTATTTTATACCCCCCCTCCCTCCTTTCTGTGGATTCTCCTGCATTTTTACATTTTTTGTTGCACCCCTGGATGCTTGGTTCGCTTGCTGCACCGGTGGGAACAGAAGAGACTCTGATGACATGTTTCCTTTGGGAATGGGACCGTGTGGCTTGTTGTGACACTGGAGGCTGGGAGTGAGTGCCCCTCACTGGAGTCTGGCATGGGACTGAGCTCTGCTGTTGGCACCCTATCCTCCTAGAGCTGGGTAGGTACATAACTGGGGGGGGCTTGCAAATACTGCCCGGCTTTGGGGGCTGGCTGGGTGTGTGTGTGTAGTTCTGCCTTCTATCGGAATAACATACAGAGATTCAAAGTAAAAGATGCTCTTGCTGCCCGCCAGACATTAACCTACCTCCTTCCTTAGATGGGTCACAAGAGTCTCCCCCCTCCCCAATGTAAGGACTAACATCTGCATTAATCTCAGATGCCTACTGACTTACTGCAGCTCCTACGCCCTTAAAACAACTCTCAAGAGGCTTCCCCACCACTGCTCTGAAACAAAATCATTCCGGGGATGTCTGCATGGCACCCTATCGGGTTAAAGTCCTTTGGAAATATGTTTATTAACATCGCACTGGGCTTCGAATTTGAAACTTTCATCTATAGACAAAGCCCTAAAGTTGGTTTATTTTTATTTATTTATTTTTTTTAAATCTCAGCACCGAACATCCAAAAGAACTTTTTTTGGATAGCATGTTTGGAAGCTATTCTGGCTGTTTAAAACTTTAAATTCAAACAGAACTGACAAAACCAGCGTTTGAACATCTTCACACAAGGGACTCGCAATTTACCTGTATCAGACTTGGGGCTGGGAGGGAATGTCAGTTATGAGATCCAAATCCATAGTTGCATCACAAAGTGTCCTAGTGCTGGGAAATCAGAGTGAGGGTTGTTGTGCTGTGTTTGTTTGAGTAAAAAGATCTACAGCAGGAGGAGATGGATGTAATAGGTTTCTTTTTACCTTAATTTAGTTAATGCTGTGAGCCAGGTTCTATTAAAGATGCAGCAGGGGGAAAAACAACAACAACATTCAAGCCAAGTCATATAAATATGAAGTTAAAATCCAGGTTAAAAAGTTACCCCCTCCCAGTTTGATTTTGCAAATAGCTTATAGGGAAGTGTAAAAGCTCTTAGCCCTTTACTATGTTCCAGAGGTCAGGCAGGATTAGTAAATGATAACTCGGAGACTTTTCCCCTTGAATAACTGAAATTTTCAATTGTTTTGGGGGGTTCCTATTTGAAACAGACTCCAAAGTGATGCCTGTGCGACTCATAGAGTAGTCATAACTATTGTATAGAATACTTGCCCTTTGTAAAATTCCTCAAATTCAAATGTGGAATTGGAGCCACTAGATTTCTAGTTTTGCCAGATTTTTGACACACAGTCTTCAATCATTCTAAGTAGAATTAAGAGCACGAATGAAGTACATTGAGGTGTGGGGTTGGTCAGGTGTGACAGCTTAACTCTGAAAGCACCGGCTCCTGAGAGCAATAATATTTTGGAGCTAAAGAGTCGCTCGCCTCAGATATTTAATGGTTGATATCAAAGCTATTAAAATGTTGCCACCCTTGACCAACCCAGAAGGGTGTGGCATACCTCAGGAGTAAAGACAGAGTTAACTGGTTTATTTTGCCTTGTATGGGGAAAGCAGAGTTGTTGATCTCATTTGTGACATGGGATGTTCCATTTCTAAGGACGGCAAAATATCAGGAGTCATTCTATTTCTTAACCAGAAAAAAGAAACGGAGTCGTCTGTGCACTTCTCGCTAATTTCACTAGACTGAAAATTACACTCCCTCATCTCCCCCTCCCTTGCCTGTCAGATTGTAAACCCTTTGGGGTAGGGACCTGTCTGTACCTACCGACCATACAGTGCCAGGTATACTGCTGGCGCTATAATCATCATCATCATCATTAATATAGCCTGATGCTGCCATTGCTAAGACCTCACCTCTATTCCGGTTTCTAACGTCTTCATAGGGCTTCATGAACGTTACTCACTGCTGTTGTCGGTAAATACATAGTACTACAGCATATACCATGAATGTATAAGAGTCAAATGTGAGTGTCTCCACACGAGCTGGGGCGGGCTTGATCCCCATGCACCTCACGGTGGGCAGTTGCTGCCGCCACACTTTGGGACCAGCACGGAGAGCAGAACAGATGGTCCCCCGCCACCCCCACCCCCCGGGGCAGCTGGACCAACAGAGGCTCTGGCCACATGAGCGGGTGTCCGGCCCTGCCCCAGTTTGCCCACTGTCCCACCGCCGGCCATGATGTGGCCACAGGGGACTGGACCTCGAGGCCGCAGAGGACCTCGACGTGTGGCAGGGAAGACAGGGACCGGGCGCAAGAGGAGCAGCATGATGCTACCATGCCGCGGCTAAGCGCGGTGTCCCTGGCCTTTTTCCGAGGATGCAGCACATAGCAGCCGGCTGCCCACCCTGCCGTGTAGTAAGGGAACATCTGGCGGCCGCCAAGTTGCACTACATCGCGGGGTAAGGCTGCCTGGAGTAGGGTACGGCTGCCAGAGGCGCAGCAAGCGGGGAATGGATCGCCCATTGTGACGGTTGGTTCTTCTCCCATTGCGATCGAGATTGGCCACTGTCGGAGGACAGGATGCTGGGCTTGAAGGACCATTGGTCTGACTCAGTCTGGCACTACTTCTGTTCTTATGTGGCTGCAGCCTGTGTGTGATCCTGTCTAGAAGCCACACCATATTTAGTTCCAGTGGCCCAGAGTTTCTCAAGTGTATAGGCTGCACCCTTGGATACCCATTTGACAGATGGATAACTGAGGCATTGTTGGAGGAAGTGACTTGCCCAAAGCCACTCCATGAGTTGTGGTCTCAAACCCAGGTGTCTCAGTTCCAAGATCCTACACATTTACCGCAGGATCACACCAGCAGTCTGAACTGGAATCCATAGTTTGATGCGGCTTTATTGTACTTTTTAAGACTTTTTAATTTTTTTAAATCACATACTCCTCCCTCCCCACCCCCAAAGTATTATTGCTTGTAGTCCTTGGATCAGCAAAATTCACATGGATTGTGCTCCAACAATTTTTCTGTAATATAAAAATTAGGATAAGGTAGTGTTTTCCCTGATGTCAATTCAAAAGGAAACTGGCCCCCTTTCAACTATACATGCAGGAGTAGTGAAGACTTCTTATCAGGTAGAAAGAACATTCTTTCTCTCTCCCTTCCTAAAGCTTTTGGAGGTTCAGTGTGCCAGGTGACGCGCCGGCACACTTCCTGTGCGTGGGGGTGGGCTTCACATGGCAACGGCTGGGCGTGCGGTTGGGGTGCTGCCACACTCATGCCCCTGCCCGGAGCAACGGGGGGAAATGTGGGTTGCTCCGTGCAGGAGCCTGGGCGGGCGGTGCATGGGTCTCAGGAGCGCTTCTCCACCCGGGCCACCATGTGCACCTCCCATCTAAAAACGGCCAATATGAATCACAGAGATGTGAGTACGTCACAGTATTACTTTTTAACCCCCTTGAATGCACAAAATAACCATTTGGATGACAGTACATTTATTTTCCCGCTGACAGAGTTTAAAAATTCTTTTGAGAGTTTACTATGTTCGAGTTCTCTTCAGGTCTGAAAAATATATAGAAATAATTCACTAGCTGAGACTTTGCATTGAGTAATTTTGAGTCATTCTCTTGTTTTTATTGTATGTTTTGCCAATAACTTTTAGTTAGGCAAATAAAAATTATTGAGTTGAGTTGAGACTTGCGTTGGGGAAGGCAGCTCAGGGGTGTGAAAATCCACTTGCCATCTAACAAAATATACTTGCCAGAGAGAAGCAGACAAGTGGATTTTTACAGCCCTGGTTCTCTCCCCCACTTTGAGTCTCTTTTGTCAAACAAACAAACATAATCATGAATGCAGGAATTTTTTTCACCTGTTTTTGAGCAAGTTTACCAAGAAGTGAACAAAATCATTGGGTGAAAACAGACATGACGCTAACCACCCTTTAACCACCCTTGGTGGTTATTTATGCATGTTGCAGGGGTGTATTGGTGCCCTGTGCAGCCCTGAAACATGCATAAATGACCACCAAGTGTGGTTAAAGGGTGGTTAGCATCATGTCTGGGTGATTTCAGACGTGACGAGATCACGCTGAACCACGGTGAACCCCGCGGCGGGGCGAAAGGCCCCTGAACGTCTGCACAGCGTGCGCCAGATGTTGGCCACGCTGAATCTGCAGATGGGGTCAATTTGAACCACGCTTCCCGGGCTAGCCGGGGGAAGGTCCCGGGAAGCGTGGTCAAATGGACCGCGGGCCGTGGCGACCAAAAAGTAACGTCTGGCCGCGTGCCACGGGCCGGGATCCCCGGCGGGATCCCGGGCCGTGGCACGCTCGGCCAGACGCGGCGGCCGCATTGGCCCCGCCGCCCGCCCGTCTCCTCGGAGGGCGGGCGGCGGGGTGCGTGGAGGGGGCGGGGCCGTGCGGCCGCACGTTGCACCGTGCGGCCCCGGCCCCTCCCACTTTCCCCGCCGGGATCCCCCCGGCACGTCTGTTGGGCCGTGCAGGGGTGACCCCGGTGGGGAACGAAGACGTTCGTTACGGTACGGGGCCAAAGGGCCCCGTAACATCTGAAAATACCCTCTGTTTTCACCCATTGTACACATTTATGATTCACATTCAGCATTATATAGGTTGTTTTTACACAGATGCCCCCCCCATCCCCCGCCACTTGGGGTGAAAACAGACATGATGCTAACCACCCTTTAACCACCCTTGGTGGTTATTTATGCATGTTGCAGGGCTCTATTGATGCCCTATGCAGCCCTGAAACATGCCTAAATGACCACCAAGGGTGGTTAAAGGGTGGTTAGCGTCATGTCTGTTTTCATCCTTGGTGTTCGGGTGGATGTTCGGCAGGGGGGGCAGTCCGTGTATACGGCCACCAGTGGGTGGGGGGGATGGGTGTTTGGCAGGTGTCCACCCATGTAAACACTACGGACGGGGTTTTTTGGTGCGTGCGTGCTCCCGCCAAACACCTCCCCACACCCACCTCCACCCACAAAGCCCTCCGACATAACGGAGGGCTCCGTGGGTGTGGGTAGGTGGAGGTGGGTGTCCGTCCGTGTAAATGGGCACACACCCACCTACACCCGCCGCGCCGAAACACCCCCGTCCGTGTAAAAACGGGCATCGTCAAAACCAGTTTGTGTCAACAATTACGTTTGGCAAGTGTCTAACCCATCATTACAATCGTATGGAATGGCACTGGAAACAGAAACAAGCAATGGAAATATTCATATCAAATCCAGACTTTCCTTGTTAAGTAGGAAACTGATTTTCAACAACAATTTGGTAGCAATTCTTTAATTACTACTCCAACTTAGTCATGTGTGGAAATATTTTTGAAAAGTTATAACCTGCATCCTAATCGTTCCCAAGAGCAGTAAGCAAAACAGTAAGACACCTACAAAATTATTTTCTTCTGTACTCTGAATAACACTCTGATCTTATCCCCATTGACTTGAAGCGCACTAGGCCCCCTATTTACACAGGCAGCTTCTGTGAAATACCATTGGGCCAAACTCTTCTCTTATTTGCATTGATGCAACTTCAATGCCTTCACTTGAATTGCAGTGACTCACAGCTCTGGGTTGTGCGTGTAGAGCCCACGCCTGTGCGATGATGAAGGATAATGCATTGCCCCTAGTGGGATTTCTGGAGCTTCTCACGACAAAAGGAGCATGTACGCTACACCCTGGCTGTTTGCCTAGGCCAGAGGTGGGGGCCAAATGCAGCCAAAGGCTAGTTTTGATTTGGCCCCTTTTTAGTTCCTGGATATGGTACCTGGTTCGAGTTCCTCCTACCCCTAGGCACTGAAAAACTGAGCTCAGGGGAAGAGAGCAGAGATGAGGGCATGTATGATGCAAGGATAGGGGACAGCTCCATGGAACAAATCTATGATCTGGGCACTCCTCTTCTTGAGGGCACAGGCAGTCCTTAACCACCCCTGCTGCCCCCAACTTCTATGTGACTCTCAGAGCTTGTACTAAGAGTGGTCCCTGAGAGGGAAAAGGTTCCCTGGCCCCACCCCTGGTCTAGGCATGTAGGGACAGCTTAGAAGAAGTAAAGGAAAGGATTCTTGTTGACTGCAAAGGGTTATTATCCGTTTGTTCCATATACCACATACATCCACACAGTGGGTGAAAACAGACATGACGCTAACCACCCTTGGTGATTATTTATGCATGTTGAAGGGCTGTATTGGTGCCCTATGCAGCCCTGCAACATGCATAAATAACCACCAAGGGTGGTTAGCGTCATGTCTGTTTTCACCCAGTGTTTAAGTATCCTTAGCAGATAAAATGTGCACATTTCATGGTGAGTCATCTTTTCTGGGGAGGGTTTATAGAGGAGGTATGGGGCGAATGTAGGGACTGTCACTGTAGCTAGCCCCATATAGGGCCATTAGGGTGAGAGACTCCTTGCATACTGCAATACACATGGGTTGCAATTCTAAAGCCACTTAGTCTAGAGTTGGCCCATTGAGTGTAGCGTAGCATACATGATTTGAGAATTGTAGCCATAGTTAATTGTACCTCTCTGCAGACTCGGTCCAGTGCAAGGTATATACACAACTAACATTTCCCTTGGAACTAGGTCGGACTTGAGTGGTGTGTACTGTAGGCCTTGTGCTGACCCTTTGCATAGGGGTTCCCCCATTGTACACCTACACAATCCAGCACCCAATGGTCAGTGGAATTGCACAGAGTGGGGTGGGACACCTGATAGAATTTAGCCTTGTGTTATTTTCCCTTCTATCACTACTAAAGTACATCTAAGGAGAGTGTATGGTTGCCGTGTTGGTCCGAAATGTAAGAGATTGGAAAAAAGGCCCTTTTTACACGGGCTGCAGTCCAGGGGGGTGTCGGTCACCATGGTCCATGTGTGGTGGGTGAAGGGAGGGTGTAGATGGGCGCACAGAGCAACCGCCATTTTCGCCGGTTGCTCCGTGAGTGGGGGATGGGTGGAGGTGTGTGTAGACGGGTGTGCGTGGAAACAGGCACACCCACGCTGTGGGATTTAGGCTCTTTCCAAATGGGCCGGGAGGAGCCGTGGTGCGGTGGGGTGTGTGTGTGTGCCGTGGCAGGTGTGCGGCGTGTGGGCGGCCGGTCACACAGATGCACACCCACCTCCACCAATCTCCACACACAGAGGCATCTCTGTTTTCTCCAATGCCTCCATGCTTGGGGGAGCGGGGGAGCACGGCGGTCAAACGGACACCCCTCTGCCCACCCAGTCGCACACATGGGCAAGGGGGGGGGAACGTCTTGCTTTGAAAAGGGTCTTAGATGAGCGGCACCCACACATGAACACCCAGAAGTTGGCCCGTGTAAAAAGGGCCAAAGTAGTTCAAATGAGCTCTTTTATGGGACCAACTTCTGTTGGTGAGAGATTTTCTGAGGATGTAGCCCTCTGGCTAGCCACCTACCCACCCCAGGGGCAGTCCCGAGCTAACATCTAGTGGCGCACAGACAGACACGCCAGTGGGTCCTGGGCCAAAGCCGGCCACTCTCATCCTTTGTCTCCACTTCACAATATAGTGGATGTGGACTACCAGCCAAAACCAGTAAATAAAACACAACATAACTACTAAAAAAATCCTAAGGAGGCTGAATGTGATTAATAAAAAGCAAACATTTGCGGTGAAGCTGAAAAGCACCTGACTAAACTCAGTTACTCCCCACTTTAGTAATTAGAGCGTGCTGAGGGAACCCTTCAACCCGTACGTAGGAACCTACAGAGTAAATAAAGAGATTGCAAGGCGTAAACTATAATTTAACAACATGCTTAACAGGAATAGTTTTGTTTTTAGGAATGTTGCATGAACACAATATAAGTCACCTCATAATGGAGTAGAAAAAGCAAACATTTAGGTTAGCCTGAAGCAAAGATCCCATACCAGACAAAGATATTAATTTTTTTATTTATTTAATATATTATATCCCACCCCTCCTGCAAACAGCTCGGATCCCGTACCAGATAAAATTTCTATGCATCGAAACTGAAATATAGGGAAATGGCAGTGCAAATGAGGACAATACTGAAATAGTAACAGAGGAAGACTATTAACAAGTTCTGTAGAGCTGTTGAACATCTGCCTCTGAAAACACTATTTTATTTCACTCAGATATTCCTGTGGTGGGCATCAAAGCAGTTCCAGCTGCAGAACGTCTCACTGATACTGTCATATAAAGTTTTGCCAAACGTATCTTTTCTTTGTGAGGAACTGAGTAGCATAGGGAAGTGATAATGAGGCGCAGAGGCCCTTTTTCCAAATCAGTAGGTAACTTGTTTCAATAGGCAGTGACAAAGTCAGAATGATGACTGATGATGTATCGAGCCTAGTTCCTAATCATAGAATTTTACGGTTGGAAAGGACGTCAAGGGTCACCTAATCCAACGTTCTACCAGAAAGGAGACTAGAAGCCAGAAAGAATCCCTGTCATAACAGCTACCATATCAAGCCACACTGCTACTGCAGCTGTACAAGAGTATTATCGCCGATGGGGAACTGAGGTTGAGAGATAGTGACTTGCCCGAGGCCACCCAGTGATTTTATGGCTAAAATGGACTTTGAATTCTGGTCTCTCAGGTCCCATGAATAGGCATCAGCAACATTGCACACTCTCCCAAACACTGCCCTCCTGTCACAGCTGGGTCTTGAACCCATGGCCCTTGAGGTGCTAGACAGGCTCTCCAGCACCCTGCGCCACCTGGTGGACTGGTGAGGGTGTTGGGTTTTCCCCCTTCTGTCTCCCTTGTGTGCTTGCTCCCTGTGTGTCATGCCCCCTCCCAGCTGTAGCCAGTTGCCTTAGCCCTGCCTCCCAGCTTCCTGGTTGGCCACAGGAAGTATTTAAGCCTTGGTGT
>QEPC01011901.1:11434942-11453268 GCA_003113815.1 Sphenodon punctatus | reverse complement strand
CCCCCCCCCCCCCCCCCCGACCGCAGCTTGTTTGAAAAGCACCTATGTTTTTATTTATACCCGGTGTGCACATGTATCCAGCGTGCAGACCGTGCATTGGTCCTTTAATTTGTAAAATGTGGATAATTGTACTGCCCAACCTTGCAAGGGGCTGTGAAGATAAGATCAATCAAAGTAGCAGGAGTGTTCAAAGGAGTGTGAAGCCAGGAATTGAAATAATCTTCTGAGACTCGTCACCCAGGTGGCTTTATGTTGCACTCATCTGAAAACATCTATATGCTGATCAGATACAGATATTTATTGTGGGTGTGTACTTTTGTTTACAGGCATCCTGAGCCCTGTCAAAGTATGTAGCAATGGAAGGAATCATATCCACAAAAATGCTAATCTCCGCCCTTGCTGCATCTGCTCTGCCCATAAAACACAGGCATGCACATACTTCAGGTAAATTAATAAGGTTTCTTCGTACTGATCAGCTTCTGGGGCCAGCCCAGCTTTAATCTCATTTTAGAACACAGCACTGTGTGGCACAATACTTTAGAATATTAAAGCGTCGACTATAAATTATACATTCAACTATTTTAAAAAACTGGCATGTATTCAAATTGATATCGTCTTTGAATATCCCGTGGGGCTTTTGTGTGCAGTTGGCAGCATTGTAAACACCCAAGAGATCTGAAAACAAGTGTTGAAACTTTAACTGCTCAGAGTGTAAAGACAGAATTTAGAATGGTAAGAACTGGGAAACAGCTTAACTAAATGCTGAAAGACTCATCACTTTGCTTAAGTCTGTTGAAGGTTATCCAATTCAAGTCCAAAGGAAGTCAATTTTTGCTTATCGGGGAAGGTGTCCTTTTATTATTTGCCATAACAAACATGCTAATTAGGGAAGCCCTAGTAATTAAGGAAGGTCACACACCCATGTTTAGGAAGTGTAGGGCCAAACCTGTTAGTCCCGTCTCTGATGTTGATGTACGTTACAACAGGTTGAAAACATTGAACTGCTTCTAATCTAGTAGCATAATGTTATTGGTGTTCAGCTAAACACTTCATTCCTTTTAGATCTTTCTCTTTGCATATTAAATTTTAATATGTACGATATGTTCTTGGTTCCTACTGAACAGCTAGTATCAGAGCCATTTCTCCCTAGCTTTTAAGATGAAAAGATAAGACGAGGGGCATTTTCACACAAGACACTCTCCACTCACTACCCACTCAACATACATGTTACAGGGCACCCATAGAGTGACACTGCAGCCCTGCAACATGTATAGTGAGTGGGTGGTGGGTGGGTAGTGGACGGAGAGTGTCTTGTGTGAAAATGCCCAATGTGTCGGTGAAACATGCCAGACCAACACATAGATTATTTCTTATTTAATTTCTCTAAGAACTGAGACTTGTCATTATAGAAGCTTCTGAGTCAACATGGAATAAGTTAGTTGTTTTTATTATTGTCACAAAGTTCTAGTGAGTGAGTGGCCTCCCACACTGAGATGCCCACATTGGACATTATGACTTTGTCATCCTTTTTGATGACGCAGAACGTCTGGCTTCTTTGAAGCCAACTGTCTTTCCCTAGTAGGGTTCAACTCTTTGACTATGGGTCATCATTAACAAGTCCCGTTTAAACTCTATCCAGGTTCCATTGACTCTGCAGCTAAAGTGGGGCTGGAGGAATTCTTCATATTTTATTGTGTTTTTAATGCTGTGAGCTGCCCTGAGCCTTATGGGAAGGGCAGGGCAGAGCAGAAATTTAAATCAGTCAGTCAATCAATTCTACAGTTGCAGAAGCTTTGCTTGGAATAGTCTGCAAAATGCAGTTGTACTCTGTGTCTGGAGCACAGGGATTGAGCATGGAGAGTGGTGGCAGAATTGGTGCTGGGGTGTGTCGTGCAGGATCAGGTTCAGGATCTTGGTGCTGGTGAGTCAGTGCAGGATTGAGAGTGGACGGTCAGGATCCCATCATTCCATAGGCCCCTGCACGGCCCCTGTGGTCGTCTGGGGGAGCCCGCCTAGAAGTCCCACGCTACAGGCAGGTGCGGATGGACAGGAGGTTGTTCTTGGCGGCTGCGCCATCTCTCTGGAATTCCCTTCCAGTGGAGGTTCGCCTCAGCTCGGAACTTCTCGCCTTCGGATGGAATTGTAAGACCTGGCTCTTCCGCTAGGCGTTTGATGGAGGTGGGGGGAGTGGGTGGGATGGGTTAGTTGGGTTGGGAGAGGGGAGGGATTTTTATGCGCAGCTCAGGTTTTTATAATCTAATATACGTTTATATTTTTGTATTTTCCTTATTTATTGAATTTGTGTGTTTTATTTTTGGAGTTTGTGAACCGCCTTAAGTCGCTTGTGTGAGAGTAGAGGGATAAAAATAGAAAGAATAAATAAATAATAAGCACTGAAATGGTCAGAAGTCTCTCAAAAGAGGAGGTGTGAAACCCATTCAAGAGAGATGAATTTAAAAAATTCATGTCTTTTTGGACTTTCAGTGTGTCATGAAGCAGCATTCTCAGATTCTTGTCTTCTAAGCAAAATAGCTAATTCTCTGTTCTACTTATCAATAAAACTTCACAACTGAATGAACTAACCTGCACTATGTTAGAAAATCCCCTGACTATTTCCATAGACTCTGTAGCTTTGGAAACAAAAAGGAGATTATTTTATTTAAAAGTTACTCATTCTAGGATCTAGGTCATGAGATTATTATGCTATATCTGACAACAGATTCCAACAAAGACACACTTTGAACCAGATCACATATTAAAATTGTTTCTTTAATAAGAAACAAACCAGCATATTTTCCCCTTTGAAGCTCGTTCCTTCCATTCTTTAGAGAAAACTGTGTGAGTCTATTCTTCTATGGACAGTAAGCTGCTCTCCAACTGCCCCCGCCACCACCAGTACAGACCATTATAATCCTAGTGCTGAATCCAATATTTGACAAAGCAAATATTCTAATATTTTTGCAAATTTGCACTTGGGAATTCAAAGTTTGTATCACATATGTAAATTTTGCAACTAAGGTCATATGAGGGTGCAGTATGTACAGTTCATCAGTCAGCAGTTCATTAGTTCACACCTTGTTAGTTTGCACTTGCAAATTCTTAGTTTGCAATGTGTTCATTTAGAATTCTCTGTCAGATACAGTCAGGTTTGGTGTTACTAACAGAAGTTCAATAAAAGTCAGAGAAGTGTAACCTGCTGGTATATTTATTTAAGAGATAAAGAGTGGAAACTAAGGGCCCGGTCCAAGATGCATACTACGCACTGAGTGTGTGCAATTCACGCACTGTGCACGTGCATTGCATGAGTGAGGTGGTGCATACGTACACACCTTGAATCAGGGCCTAAGCATCTCCTTCCACATCACTTAGTTCCCTTACAAAAACAAAGTCAAACTGTTACTTCGATTAGCTCAACATTAAACAAATGAAATCGACTCAGCAGTCAAACCAATCTGAGTCAATTTTCAACTTTGCCATACAAGCAAACTGCACAAAATTGAATTTTGCACAAACATTGTGCAAATTAAAATTTGAATATTTGATAAAGGAAATGGATATCCAAATTTGACTTGAAAGCTCTGTTCATTTCAGCCCTAATTTATTGCCCAAGAACAGGAATTTGCATTTAGAACTGGATCTGAAAAATATTTATTTATTATTTTAATTTTTACCCCGCCCTTCCTGCCAACAGCAGCTCACCCCTCTTCTAATGAATGAGCAAACTGAGATCTAGGATTCTGCCTCACGAATAGCACATTTCATATTTGTTAATATTATTCACATCTTTGGAAGGCCACCCAAATATCCAGAACAAATATCCATGAAATTGTGTATCTTGATAATTTGGATATTCCAATTTCCGCCCCTCCCCCTCAGTTATTTTGGTTGCTTTATTTGGTTGGTCGACCAATATCTGAACCAAAATAACTGCAAAAACAACCTGTAATATTGGACCAATTATCTGAAGGAAGCAGGTGCAGATAATGTTTTACACCCGCCTTGTCAGACTCAAATTGAAGTGGGTAAATTTGTTGGATACGATATTCTCCCTGGATATTCACTTCAGCTCTAAGTTAGACCCTTTACTAGGTTCCAAATGGCTGTGGAAAAATTAAGCAGAGGGGCTTTCAATACCTTTGGGATCTTTCACCTGAGACTGCTTCCAGTGAAATCAAAGAATCTCTGCTAATGATGGCAACAGGAGTTTTTCTCATGTCATGAGAAAAGTACATAAGTAGTGCTGAAACGGGTAGCTCCTTTAGTGAATACCTGCAATTTCGAATACCATATCGGGTGCCCTTTGGTCTACCCAGGTACCAATCAGGAACCCCATTACTTGAAATACCAGGTACAGCCATTACTGAGTTACTGCTTTACCAACTGGTGCTGATTAGTAAAACGGTAAATTGGTAAAGAAATCAGGATGGAAAGTTGAAAAAATCAGTACCAGACATTGGAAAATCAGAACAAAAACTGGTATTTCAATACATTGGGTAACCTGTCAGGCGACCGGCACTAATAGTATACCGATTAGTACCTGATTTACCAGATCAGGTTGAGTACTGCAATTTCAACAGGTGTACCTGCTTTTGCAACTCTATACAGAAGAGACTTAGTATATATGTTTTCCATTAAACAATGTCTTAAAAAATAACTGACTGTAAACCTCGTTCTTTGGAGGAGATCTATCCCAGTTTTTAACACAGGCCCTTTTCCCTTGTGGGATTGCAACGGCAGATGGGTGGGGGTACGTGCGCACTCCCCCCACATTGACCCACAGAGCAATGAGCGCCAATGGTGGATGCTCCATGTGTGGAGATGGGTGGGCATCCATGGGACAGGCCACCCACACATTGCCCACCCACTGCCGCCCCCACCCATCCCTCACGGACCATGGAGGCGCCGCGGTCCATTTGAAAATGGCCACATAGTGCAAGGACCTGGACTAGATCTAGTGCCCCGGGCGTGGCAGCTGGCTCTGCAGTGTCACCGATTCCCACTGGCCACGGGTCAGTATTGACTAGAAAACCTTTCCTGCTGCCGGTCAAGCCACTCATCTCCCCTCAGCCTTACTCCTTGCCCCAGCTTCCTGGCTGACTTCTGGCCTGTAGATAAGGCCGGCCAGCAGCCACAGGAAGCTGCGGGGATCATCAGTCACTTCCTGTGTCCTTGTGTCTGTTCCCGATGTCTCCACAAACTCTGGACTGACTCTGCGTTCCCCGTTCCTGCTGCGTCTACTAGCCCAGCAAGAGGCTGGCCCGTCTGAGCTCCCTCCTTCCATCCCTTACTGGTGAGCCTGGCTGCCTGGATACTGGGACTCAGCCTCTGCCAAGATGGGTGGATCACCGTCTGCCAAGATGGGGGTTTGGTGTCTGCCAAGATGAGGGTATGGCATCTGCTTGATGCACCGCGCCCCCCCAGTGATGCCTTCTAGTGACACTGGCGAAACCCTGGCGAGCCCATCCTGCCCAGCACCAGAGCTGTGCCAGTTCATTACCTGTCTCATCCGCCCTGACCTGTGTGCAGTCCATCCATCCAGTTTGTCCGTCTGCCTGCCTTCTCTGTTCATACACCTGTCCATCTTGCCCCATGGTCCATGTGCTGATCCCTGATTGATTTAAATTTCTGCTCAGAGCATAGGTGTTATGTGCTCCCTGCGGCCTGTCCCCGTAAGGAGATGGACCGCCACATTCTGCACTAGCTGCAGGTTCTGAACCATCACCATGGGCAGCCCCACGTGGAGCGCATTGCAATAGTCTGGCCTCGAGGTGATGAATGCATGGATGACAGTGGCAAGGTCGGTGTCCAAGACATATGGGTGGAGCCTTTTCACCAGATGTAATTGGTGGAAGATGCCCCTGGCCACAGACGACACCTGAGCATCCAGGCGTTACTGTGAATCCAGGAGCACCACCAGGCTCCGCATAGATGGAGCTAAAGTAGGACGGATACCCCCGATAATGGGGGAAACCACATCACTCAGATCACCAGTCCCACCCACTAACATCACCTCTGTTTTATCAGGACTGAGCTCCAATCAGCTCAACCTCATCCAGTCCCCCACAGCGGCCAAACACCGGGACAGCAATGAGACAGCAGGGCCTAGGTCGGATGAAAATGATAAGTACAGCTGGGTGTCATCAGCATACTGATGACAACGTACCCCCCAGCTGTGCATGACCATCCCAAGCAGCTTCATATACATGTTAAACAAGAGAGGGGACAGAATGGAACCCTGTGGATCACGCCAACCCCCGCCAGGTCCTGCAGGCGTGTCACCAACAGCTCATGCTTAGCAGTGTCAAAAACCACTGATAGATCTAATAGGACCAACAGGGTCATACGACCCTTGTCCAATTCCACGAGGAGGTCCTTGACCAAGGTCACAAGCACTGTCTCCGTACCATAACCCGAATGAAAGCCAGACTATATGGGATCAAGAAAACTGATGCTGTCCAAATGCACCTGGAGCTGACGAGCTACTACCCGTTCAATAACCTTCCCTAAAAGGGGAAGGTTAGAGACAGGCTGGTAGCTAGCCAGGGCATCAGTGTCAAGTGATGGTTTTTTGAGAAGAGGCAGGAACAAAGCCTCTTTGAGGCAGTCCAGCACCCTCCCCTCCTGCAGGGAGATATCGATAACCCCCACCAGCACTGGCCCCAACGTCTCCCTAGTAGCTTTTAAAAACCAGAACAGGCACAGATCTAATTTGAAAGTCGTGGCTTGAACAGACCCCAGGACATCAGCTGCATTTTATATCTACACAATATAAAATAGATTTTATTCGTTCTTAGGTTTTATGACTCCTAAATTTACATTGAACTTTTTGTACAAATATCTGCTTCTGTCCTATACTAAATTCATACAGATTTTTTTTTCTTGATTCTTGAGGTGTCATCAATACGCTGATGACACCCAGCTATATCTCTCATTTTCATCTGACTCAGGCCCGGCAGTCTCAGTGCTTACCCGGTGTTTGTCAGCTGTGGGGGATTGGATGAGGGCGAGCCGCCTGAAATTAAATCCTGACAAGACAGAGGTGATGGTTGTGGGAAAAGCCGAGGGAGTGATGGCCCCCATCCTCAATGGGGTCCATCCTCCCTTGGTTTCTCAGGTCCGGAGTCTGGGGGTGCACCTGGACCCACAGCTCCGCCTGGATGTCCAGGTGGCGGCTGTGGCGAAGGGGGCATTTCGCAAGTTACATCTGGTGCATCAGCTTAGGCCGTATTTCTCGGACTCGGATCTGGCCACAATCGTCCATGCTTTTATTACCTCGAGACTGGACTACTGTAACGCACTCTGCGTGGGGCTACCTTTGGTGCTGGTTCAGAGACTGCAGCTGGTGCAGAATGCGGCGGCTCGTCTCCTGACTGGAACGGGCTGACGCGAGTACATTACACCAGTGCTTCGCTCTCTGCACTGGCTGCCAATAGTCTTCTGGGCCCAATTCAAGGTGTTGGTGTTGACCTTTAAAGCCCTTAATGGCTTGGGCCCCACCTATCTGCAGGACCACCTCACCCTCCGGGTCCTGGATCAACCCCTGCAGTAGGGATGGGCGAACGTGGTTTGGAAGTTCAGAGTTCAGACTGAACTTGAGTAGTTTGGTCAACCTAACTGAATGTTCAAACCGAACTCGAATTTGAACGTTCAGTTCGGATGTGTTCGGTAGTTCGGAATTGAATTTCCATTAGTTTAAATGGAAAACACATTATCGGCTGTACCGTTTTTTCTTTTTATGATATGTGGCTGACAATTTGGGTGCCTATACCTCCTATAGTAATCATTATATGTACCAAATTTCAAAATGGTTGGATAAAGTCATCTGATTTTAGAAGCAGTTGAATTATTGTATTTTGCAATATTCNATTATTATTATTATTATTCTTTGACCTTGAAATAAATATTGCAAGGATCCTGTCTATAATGTTTTCAAATGGATAATATTAAACTGTTTCTTTGAACATAATTGCCAATGTTAAAACTTTCTAAACGTCGTACTGTCTGAGGTGTAGAGTTGTAGTAAACGCCAGAGAAGAAATAGGTTGCAGTCCTCAAAGTGCTGCACTACTGCAAGACCAGTTGAAATAATGGGCTTGCGCTGGGGCAGCACTTTGAGAACTGGAGCCACAGTTTGTTTTCTCTTCCACATCTTTGTTGCAATGTTTCAGAAGTCTAGCTTTGTGAAGTAATGTATCGAGTTTGGAATCATTCTTGAAACAAGTCCCTTCCCCTTTGTGTGTGTGCAGCTGTGCGTGTGGTTAATTCTCATGATACACTATAGCAGAGAGATACGTTGCAGGAGGGACTGATAAAATTAGAAGGATGTTTGATTTATAAAATTCTCATTGAAAGTGAACATCTGATCATAAAAAAGCTACTTTGCAGCAAATTATTTCTTTCTTTCTAATTTGTTTGTTTTTTGTTTATTTTTTCACATTTTTACCCCGCCCTTAGTGTGCCTAGTGTGGTAGAAGTATGATATTTATTTTTTGTGAATTTCTTGGTATTAATTTTAAATTTAACTATGCGACATCTCAATTAGAATAATAGAGCCTGATTCTGTTCTTAGCCTGTCAAATTTCCAGTAGTACAGGACTGAGCTCCTGATCTTGACGTATTGGTGATCCATAGTTCTTTAATTTTGGTGATAAATAGTTCTTGTTTTTAAAAATGAAGAATAATATCATTACTGCCCCCAGCTTCACCTTCCTCTGCAGGTCACCCTCAACCTGCAGAGGCAGAGGACAGGGGCTGAAAGACCAAGGCAAAGTGTGAGTGCATGGAGCTTAAGTTGTAAGCAGACACAATATGTGAGATTGCACAATGTCTTTGCTGCTTACATGGAGAATGGTTGAATTTGTAAGAGCTTTAAATCCTCTCTTAAATGGAAGGTTTTTTGATCCTATAATTTCCATTGTTTTTGAAAGGAGAATACACTAAATTCCCCCTCCACAGTAGCAACATGAAAAAAATAGACTGACTTTGGTTGGACTTTTCATGACTTCTCAAGACTTTCCTGGACTTTGGGGACTTTTAAAAACACAGCGCCCACCCCCACCCCCATCAACCCACTCCTAAGCTTCACAGAGATGGCTGGTGGTTGCTTCAGGCCTCCTAGAGCCGCAAATATCTTGCAGCACTCTTGATAGAGGGACAAGTCTGCCCACTGAACCTGCGCCAGTGTTCTGCGCATGGATGACATAAATTCACAAGTTCACTCTCTCCATTGGATAACATGGGAAATGCAAAACAACCTAACACACAAGACATTTAAAAATCCAAACTCAGGAAATGATTAGAATGCATATTTGAATTTTCTGACACTGCTACACCTCCAAATGTTTAACTTTAAACACACTTATCTCTGTCAACAGGAGACAGTCACAAAACCCAGAAAAAACACTTCCACACCCAATTTCCAAACTCATATAACACAGCTGTTTTTCATTGGATCTGTCTGAAATTTGGACACGTTCTACCCCTCTCCCAAGTGATCCTCCTTACAATTTCACAGTGATAGGATAAATCAATTATAAAATGAATAGAATGTTTGTGATTTCAACAGAGAATGTAAATGACTTGTCTATAGAACCACTCCCATGGCTCTATAATATAGTGCCAGCAATGTACTTGGAACTAAAAAAAACATTTATTGGAGACAAGACTCTTCCCTGAGGGGCTTACAATCTAGGTGAAAGAATGGAGAGGAGGAACGGGAGATACATTCATAAAGCTGAGAAGTCGCAGGTGCACATGCTTTGCTTGGTTACAGTTAATCTTGGAGAGATAAGGGAGGGGAAACTAGGGAGAGGGGAAATGAAGAATGTCTTCCTAAAAACATTAGCATTCATGTCAGAACTTGGTATGAACTGGTGTACTCAAATCATTTTCAGAAGTAGTTGTGAAATACTTAATTAGTTATTTCCTAAGGAAGATGTGTTTGATCGCATGAATAGCGGTAACATTTTTCATTCATCTCCTGCAGGAAAGGTAAACAATGCACAAAAACTGAAGTGAGCCAGTAGCTTGTTTTGAATATGTTTGCACAGTCCCTTTCACATGGATGTTTAAGTAGTTAAACAAACTAACTGCTGATGAAATTATCAAGTTGGCATTGGTTTAAACTGTCAAAGGTACTAAACTGAGAGCAACAAAGCAAAATGTTGACTTCCCAGTATGCCTCAGCCCTGATCAATAGGGAATATTTGTAGCAGGAAAATGGCAATGAAGTCTTAAAGTCTATTCATTTCTTGACACTTTTACCAAAATTGCCAACCTGGCTTCCATTTGCAGGAAGTTGGATGATGCTGGGCATTCACAAGAGTAACGTTCACAAGGGTAAATCCATGGAAAATCCATCGTGAGTTGAAGTTGCTGACATCATTCCAAGCTGCTGCTACAGATAAATTGTATAGGAGCAGCTAATCACGTAATTGTGTTCCCGCAGTTGACTTAGAGGCCAGACCAAGGTCTGCAAGCTAGGTGTGTGTGCACAACAGATGTGCCCTCAGTCAATGTGTACATAATTCACATACCATGCACACACTGTACACGCGTCATGCATGTGTGTGTTGTGTAAGTGCAGCACGTATAACACGTGCACCTTGGATCAGGGGCATAATTCCAACCTCTTCCATAATAAATCATATTCGCTAGTCTTTTTCCCCTCCTGGGAATAAACTCTACACCAGGATTGGGGAACCTTTTCCTTCCCAGGGGCCACTTTGAAAAGTAGTACAAGTTGTGAGGGCCGCATACAAGTTGGGAGTATTTAAGTCATGTACTCAAGAAAAGGAGGGCCCAGCTCATGGATTTGTGCCATGGATTTTTGTGCATGCCCTCATCTCTGATCCCTTACCCAGAGCTCAGTTTTTCAGTGGTTGGGGGTAGGAACTGGATCCAGTGCCCAGATCGAGGAACTTGAAAAGGGCCACATAAAAACATGGCACGGGTCCCATTTGCCTACCCTCCCCAGGCCTGAGGTTCCCCACCTCTGCTCTGCACCATCAACAGGAAATCTCCCACACAATTCAGCACTAGAGAGATGCTCATAAACGAGAGGGAAAGCAGGATGGTGGAGGAAGACGTTCACAAGTACAAGTTTCATTCTCCTTTCCAACACTGTGTAAAATCTTGTATAAACTATGACTGTTCGTTAAAGGTCACAGACATTTTTAACTACTGCTTCTGGCTCCTTGTTAGTGTGCATAGGATCGTCACAGACCTCATTGACCTTGACAGTGTTATGTGGACACATTTTTACACAAGTGAACTCTTTCTGAACTGTGTCTCAAGTGTATTTGTTACAGACAGGATTTTCCCTCGCCATCTGGCCGGGGTGCATGTCTTCTTCAATACAGGGTTATCAAGGAAAGAGAGAGCTTTGGAACCCAAACTGAGAAAAGCACTTAGGGGCGCTTAGGCAAGCGCTGCTGAACTTTAGTGAGAGCTTTCACACTGATTTCCATGGGGTTTGGATCGGGCCCTTCAACACGATCTTAATTCACTCAGATCCCAATGAATTCAGTGGGGCTTAAGCTTGTATTCAAATTCAAGCCTATGCTGACATGCTGTCCCGCACAGGGACCTGAGATAGGGGGCACCACCTCTCTGTGTTTCACCTAAAAACTCTGGGGTTTGACTCAGAATCTCAGGGCTCTTGGGGACGCTCCGGGATCTTCCTCCAATAGGAGGAAGGCCACGTTAGAAATGGGGCGAGCCAGAGGGACTTTCCTGCTCCCTTTCTGGCCCAGCTCCACCTTCTGGAGCCTCATAGGCCATTTTTACATGGACGGAGGTGGGTGGGGAGATGGGTGTTTAGCTGCAGTGGGTGAAGGTGGGCATGCGTCCGTTTACACGGACCTCCACCCACGGAACCTCCTCTGGTTTTCTGGAGGGCTCCATCGGTGGAGGTGGGTGTTGCACAGGAGCATGAACGCACGCACCTCCATCCATCCCGCTCGGTGTTCACACAGGTGAACCCTGAGCGGACACCCATCCCCCACCCACTGCTGGCCGTTTACACGGATGCTCCCCACAAATTCCCACCCAAACACCAAGCGCGGGAGGAGGGGGGGGCATCTGTGTAAAAACATCCATAATGTCATAAGGGGTGGTGTTATATCAGAAAGGGGTGTAACTCCCCCTTTGCCCTGTCCCCCCCACTCCACCCTCCATGGAGCATCGTGATGTCCTGACGGGAAGGGGCAGGCTTACATCAGAAAGGATCGTAACAGGGGTGCTCAGTGACCTACCTTCAGGTTGGTGTGGAAAGATTAACACACATACACCTAATCCCTGGGTCGATTCCTGACTCAAACCCTTCGATGTTCAGCCTGGTGCTGGGAAAAGATAGGAGGAGGGATGTAAATTCCACCCATGTATTCTGTAAGCCTGCCCTTTACCGTCAGGATATCACGATGCTCCATGGATTAAATAAATAAATAAATAAATATTCCGTATCTGGAATTGGTGTGTTCTGTCTGTGCTGAGTCATATATTTTGGATGTTCATCGGGCTGGTGTGGCACTCCGGCGTCTGCAGCGGCTACCAGTAGCTTTCTGCGTACAACTCACGGTATTGGTTTCAACCTATAAAGCCCTAGACAGCCTGGGCCTCACATATCTGAAAGCTGCCTCCACCCTTATTCCCTTCTGCGGGCTCTGAGATCAGCTGGGAGCACCCTCTTGCAGGTATTAGATCATAGAAATAGACGCGGTCCCTGCCTGTGGCTTACAATCTAAAAGACAAGGAGGGGGAGACAGGGAGAGGGGACAGTGGGAGAGATATCCAGTTGGTACACCAAGAACACACAGAGAGGAGCTTTCGGTACCAGCTGCCCCACAATTCTCGGATTCCTTTCCCTTGGAGGTTTGTCTAAGCCTGAGCCTGTTCATCTGGAGGCAACAAGCTTTAAATATCGCAATAAAAGAGAAAGGCAATAAATAGATCTCCTCCCCCCCCACCACCCTCTCCCTAGCCCACAACAAATATGTTGTGTATTTTTAACATATTAAGGGACTAGGGTGGTTATTTGGGCTATTTTAAAATATATATTTTTATGTGTTGTAGCCTGCCCTGCGGGGGAAGAATAAATAAATAAATAATCGAAAGATTTTATTATTTTTTTCAGGAAGAAAGTAGTGTGTGCATAGTTTAAACATGGCAGATTACAGCCACAGATCTCTGAATGGAATATTTACAACATTTATCCCTGTTAAAGATCTGTAGTGGATGGCTGTGTTAGTAGCTTGCTATAGGTCAACACAGCAAAGACTGTGTAAATAGCAGACGGATAGCAGCCTCGCCTCCGACTGGTGCCTCTGGTTTGGGCTGCCAGCTTTGCTGGCGGCTCCTGTATGTTCTGGAGTGGCGCTGGAACCCTGCTCCGCCCCTGCTCCTCCCCTGCTCTGCCTGCACATCTGGCAGGCAGTCTTTAAATGGATGAACAGGCCGGGGGTGAGGTGGAGCAAACGTGTGTGGGTGCTGTCCATCTGAAGACACCCTTTGTGGAGGGTGAAAAGTGATTATATTTAACTGTTTCAATTATATTTTGTTCTTATGATTAATCAAGGGGAAAGAATGACTTTGGCCGTTGTTACACAGATGGGGATGGGTGTGTGGCTGCGGTGGGTGGAGGTGAGTGTGTGTCCCTTTACACGGACACACACACATCTCCACCCATGGGACCTCCTCTGGTTTTCCGGATGGCCCTGTGGATGGAGATGGGTGGTTGATGGGTGTAGATGAGTGTGCGCCAGGAGCGCACATGTACAAACACTCACCGTCCATGGTGTTCACACGGGCGCACACCCATCCCCCACCCACCGCTAGTCCATTTTCATGGACGCCCCTCTCCACACACCTGCTGGAACACCCAGCGGTGGGTGGGGCCGTCCGTGTGAAAACGGCCTATCTACTTAGCTGATAGGGTGTGTTCATAACAAACATTAATTCCTCAATGCACAAAAAAAGATCTGGTGCAGAATAAAACAAAGTTAGAAGCTATCTTTTATTTTTTTTTAAAAAGAAGAAACTTAAATACAGCCCGGCCCCGAGCAATTCCAAGTTTATAAGTTCATCTCATCTTTGTGAACTTTAATAAGCTTCTTTGGGTCAAATCCATCCGTGGCATAATTCCAGGGGAGTTACCCCATGGCTGAATTTGGGTCAGGGTTTGTTTCAGTTTGAGAGTGTGCTAGGATTACATGACCCACATATTACAGACAAGGATTATTTTATCCAAGAGTATATTTACTTGCTATATTTATCACGTCTTATTCATGGAATAGACACTTGTGGAGAGAAGCTGGTCGCCACAGAAAATATTTTTCATCTGACTCTGTAACTAATGTCATTCTATAGCTGTTCTCAGCTCAAAGAACTGTTCTCTGGGGAAGCTGAACGTAGACATGTTGTTGTTTTTTTCCTTGGGACTCTTTGCAACCATGCTATACATTTGCAATGCAGTGGAAGGAGGACTCCGTTTCATGTGGCTTTGGATGGAAAATTGCCACTTTGGGACAACTGCAGGCAATTATGGAAATTCTGAGTAATGAGATGAGTTTTCTAACAATCATGCTCAAGTCCAATGCTTAATCATACACTTGAAACAAGTGGGCTCAAAATGTCTGGAAAGTTTTGGGTTGTTGGTTTTTTTTTTTTGCTTTATTCAGATTTAAAGCACAAGTCAAGAAATAACTTGATCGGATTAGTCAGGTTTGAACAGAAGTAGCACTAAATAGAATCAAGGCAACGGGATCTGTATTCCCGATAGAGACTGTACCCGAAAAGCTTGTAGCTACCGAACTTGTTCCCGCATGGTGCTCACACCCAGAATTCCCACTGGAGTCAGTTCTGTCTGAGGATACTCTGCACCATTCGAGATCTGAAACAGGTAGCAGCTTAGCTATAGCATTGTTACTTATCATAGTACTATCTCTGCTATGTCACCCAGATGCAGTGATTTCACATTTTGTCCATGTGTTGATAAATCTGGGTATTACCCACAATTACCAAACGGCTTGTACCCACAGTTTCAAGTAGTCCGTCAACTACCTGATCTGTATCCGGGGACCGAGTTGGGCACCCGATTCTCCAGAACACCGGGTATTACTGTTACCGATTTTCCGTTTTACCAGCCGATTTTGGTAATGGAAAACCAGTAAATTGGTAAAGGAGGTTGCTAAATTGGTCCATTGGGTAGTCTGTTGGATTCCCATTAGTGCCCAATGTTACCAGGTCAAATCAGGTACCATAATTCTGACAGGTAGATCTGTGTTTGTGGGTACTCATTTCAATGCTACATTGTACAAATCAGGCCTATGGTTCCTGTAATCAGTGGGGTAGCTATAATAGGGAGAGGCAGTGCAGATAATAAGCTAGGAGTGGAGGGCATGCTCCCTGGTGCAGCTGCAGTCCTTACTGCTGGGAGTACGGGTAGAGGGTCTCCCATTCGATCTGCCGCACCAGGGCCCATTCCAACCCAGCTACACCTGCAGTCCTGGGATCTGTCTGAGAGCATGTTCCGATGAACAGCTACTTCGATGTAGTTAATCCTTAAATCACTTTTACTCCTGAATCGATCACACATCAAGAACTCTAAACCTTAAGCTATTCAGGAATAAGAGATGTATGAACTCCTCAGAAATGAGGAGTGTATACTCCCATTTGAAGTAACTGCAGTGCGGTGAACCCTTGACTTCAAAGTAAAAAGAAAAGGGTAATGTTGTTTGTCATGGCGGTTTGGGGGGAGATTGCAAAGTAGCTACCTCTGGTGGCAGCTGCAGTGTGAACGGTACCAAAGTGGAGAAGCTACTTTGATTTAATTCAGTGTAATTAATTAAATCAAAGTAGTTACTTTCGTTTAATGCTGTTCAGTGGGACATGCCCTGATGCACACATCTATCCAAACAGCTTTGGATGTGGACTGGACACGATGTGAAATCAGAGTGCGTATGGATGTCATAACCCAAATAGTCTTGTTTGCATCCAGCCCCAGATCAAAGTATCTTCCAGCTCTGGTTTTGTCTAAGAATGTGTGCAAATTTTGTATTTATGATTTCTATTCTGGTTTCTGTGGCAATTTTTGTGGGAGGGGGAGGGTTGCATTTTGTGCCTTTACATTTTGGGAACTTTTTGAAGAGGGGAAAGAGGGAGTGCAGTCTGTGTGTGTAGTCTCTGTGTGTGTAAGGGGGCTCAGGCCTCTGTGTGTGCATGCTTTTCCTAGAGTCAAAAGTACAGAGTCAAAAGTCTGCAACTTTTAATATCAAGTGAAAAGTCTGCACCTTTTCATAAGTTGCAGACTTTTCACTTGGTATGAAAACTTGCAGACTTTTGACTCTGTACTTTTGACTCCGTATGAAAAGTCTGCAACTTTTCATAGGGAGTCAAAAGTACAGAGTGAGGCCAGAGGAGTAATTGACAGGAAGCTGACTACAGCATCCTCTTGCTGTCTTTCTGAGGCAAGTGGGTAATTGACATGAAACTGACTAGAGCTTAAAGTCTTTGTGATGGAGCTGGCTTCTGATAAAGTTATGTGATTTTAAAAAGTAGAGTCACGTAACTTTCCTTATGCTGTGTTTGCCGGTCAGCAGCTGCTCAACTGCGCATGCGCGAGTCAGCAGAACCAATTTTTTAATCATTAATACCTTGATTTTGGTTGCACCAATCACTATCATATTACAGAAGCAGTTGTTATTGATCTCATGCTCCAAGCCTGCGACGTTTGGGGGCTCAACTCATCCAGGGGGAGGAGATATCGATGATTCAAAATCATGAGGACATGTGCATTTTGACCACAACCAATTAACTTTTAAACAACCATAACATTTTATTTTCTGGATGGAACTTCCTCAAACTTTGTGCGTATGATGGTCCTCACAAATTATAGCTATGGATACATTTTCAGAAATGTAGTTCAAGCGGGTTCCTCAAAATCGGGGCTTCAGCAGTCCACTGTTTATAATGGAGAGTGGTTGTTCATTTAACTTCCTTACAGCTACCTCTGTAAGGCAATCCCACTCACTAGTGTCATTTATTCAATACAAGGGTCCTGTTTCCTGGGTGCATTTTCATCTCTGACTTCCTGTGGAAGCAGGCAAAGCCCTCAAACCACAAAACACTCAAAGATCAAAAGTAAACTTAAAATCAAAACACAATCCGTTCTTATAGATCACCCTTTTGGGGATAAACTCCCCCTGCTCACCCGACCAGCACAACATAATCATGAAATTTGAAAGATGCTGAGACTGTCAGATCAACAATTGAAAACATCAAATTAGAAGTTTAAATGGAGAGGTACAAAGAGCACTAACACAAAAAAAATTGCATGGCAGTATTTGTATTTCTAATACAGAAGTTGAAAAGGGCTTTTTGTGTTTCATTGTGTTTTATCCACACCCAAATGCACAGCCCTAGTTGTGTCTTGCCTGCAGAGCCAACTTCAAGTGCCCGCACACTACGGCCGATCTCTCAGCCTGTCCCTCAGCTCACTTAAACTCCAGCTCCAAACCTACCATTTCCTACAGCTGCAGTGAATTCAGTCTCCTGTAGTCTATGCTCTCCTTGACCCCTCTCTCTGCCAGCCAACTGGCCCCAAGCTGATTAGATGGCCATATTTCATCCACTACCATCTCCAGAGGAGGGTGTGCAACTTTCTCCTTCCAATAAGAGGTGAGGACAGACATGGAACACACCAAGGATGGTTGGTTCTCACATCCACCTTCCACTTGAAAGGCTGAGGAAGCTACAGAGCGGGATGACATGCCAGTGGTTTTCCTCAGAATCAAGGTAATACCGATGGCAGCAGTGAGGTCATTGGGGCATGAATGTGAGCTCAGCTGTAGAGCAGATGTGAACAGATCGTATAAGGATCATCGAGTCAAATAAGGATAAGATGCATTTTCAAATATAAAAGGTTTGTTTAAATTCTTTTGGGCTCATAGGCACATTATCCTTGGAGATGCAGATGTAATGCTGCAGAATTAAAACATGTCAAGAAGGTACAGAAGTTCCTTACACTTGAACTAGAGTGCATAAAGCCAAAGACAGAGAATGAGGTCAGTTAGCTTAGCTGCTGTAAGTCCTTTGATATTCATTTAATGGATAAGTCGGTAAAACTCTAAGTCAGCTTGCATGTGAGACTCTGAATTTTAACTACCAAAGCTCTTTACAATTCTCCCATTGCTCTTTCTAGAAGGGAAATTTAACATTTTAACACCTCCAGTTCATTCCACTTGGGCTGCAATTCAGGCGGAAACAAAAATCCTGCACGATCTCACGAGAACGCGTGAGATCCTCGCAGCCCCCACCCCAGCACGATCTTG
>QEPC01011901.1:11367543-11398244 GCA_003113815.1 Sphenodon punctatus | reverse complement strand
AACAACAACAACAACAACAACTGGGTTTGACCTTTAAAGCCCTAAATGGTCTGGGTCCCATATATCTGAAAGACCGTCTCTCCTACCATGTCCCTTTGCGGCTCCTGCGGTCAGCCAGCGGCCCCCTCCTATGCGTTCTGTTACCTTTGTGGGGTGGAGGCGCACGAGAGAGCGTTGTGGAACTCCCTTTCCCAGGAAGTTCACTTGAGCCCGGGCCTGGCTATCTTCCGGGGGCAGTGCAAAACTTTTTTTATTTAGGAAAGCATTTGCTAGGCAGGGATAAGTGGGGTTGATTTGGGTGTTGGGTGGAGTTACAGGGGAGGATGGGAGCTTGAGGGGTGTTTTTATTGTATGCATTTTAAATGTTTTTTAAAATTATTTTTAGTTTTAACTGTTTTTTTAAAAATTATTATTATTGTGAGCCACCCTGGACTGTTTGGGAAGGGTGGCACAGAAATTCAATAAATAAATAAACTGGGTCTCGAGTTCAGCTATATGTTAACTAACTTTTCTTTTCCTTTCAGGGTAAATTTGGTCCCGTTTTTGTTTTCATGGTAATAAGAAGTGCTAACCATACCCTGTCAGTCTGGACTAATGAATCTAAGGAATAGAACAGGTAACTTCTGGTTTGGTACTTTGCTTTTGGTGACTCAAGCCCACTCCTCAATCTGGAGTCCCTCCCTTTCCTTCTGATGTGCCATTTGGAAAACTAGGAAATCACTTACTTTGGTTCCCTTTGCCGGATTTTCCTCTGCAGCAAGGGAGATCACTACCCAATAGAGAGAAAATTAGGCAACGCTTAAAAGCTTCTGGTTTGCCTTGCATGAAGCAGCATCGTTAGGCCCAGCTGTGGGCTTTCCCTATGAAGCTGAGAGTAACTTTAGTTTGTGGAACTTTTTTAGCCATTAAGTCATTTGGAGTTGTAGTTGCCTCGCAGCAGGGAAAAATATTTGGATCGGCTCAATCAGGAATGCTCCTGAGGCGTGGGGTGTGGTGCTAGGAGCTTACCAGCAAAAGTGCTCATTAGCTCTAAGGACCTTGATTGGCTGCCCGAGTGAAGGGACAGCAGGAGAATCCAGTCAGATGCGGGACTGGTTCTGGAGCTCTTTGAGGCAGGCTCTGCTTCGTCGATCTGTCAGTGCTGACACAGGAAGATTAAAGGTGCGGAATGATTATGGCTTGATTGTCTGCCCTTGCCCGTCTGGCAGATCCGGAACGTGACTCCTCATCACTCTGGATTGGTGAATCCGACCCACAGACAGCAAATTACCAGTTGAGAAATTGCCCTCCCTTGCCATGTTCAATTTTTGGAGGAGGCTGGGTGGGAGCGGGGAGACCATTTTAAGGGAGATTATCATCACTCCCCTTACATGTGCTCTTTCAAAAACAGATAACTCCAAATAAATACTGGAGGCCAGAATTATTTATTTATTTGTTTGTTCACATTTCTATCCCACCCTGCCAACTAAGGCTCAGGGCAGGTTACATAAAACAGTCAAAGATACACAAAATAAAACCAAACATTCAAATACCCAAATAAAACCAAGTAAAAATCCCTATCCTCACATTTCAAACGCCTACTTCAAACTCCATATATTCCTCAGTAGGTAATGGGGGTCAGTTGTCCTGCCTTGGTTCACAACCCTCTCCCCACCCCGTTGTAATTTTTAAAAAAAACAACAACAAAACAATTGAGAATTTCACTAAAACAATATTGGGGGTAAGTTTGACCCCAATTGTAATGAATGGGGAAATGAATGCACTACACACCTAGGGTTCTGGGGCCATATTTGCCCCAAACACATACTGGGTATTTTTAAATGAAACACCCCCCACGCATGGACACTGGGAGGTTTCATTTGAATATGAGGGGGTGCCGCACTCCCGTGACCCACACACTGCCCACCCTGTCCGCACACAGGGCACTCACAAAATTTGGAGTGCCTCATGCTGGGATGGGGCGGCTGTGCGGGGAGGCGGGGGGCCTCATTTGAAGCACTCCCGCTGCACACATGGTGCCTCCGCACCCATCACAGACATTCCCTCACCCCGTCTCGTTTAAAATCACCCGCTGTAAAACAGTATTTCTTTTTCTTTTTTTAAATGCTCAAACCAGACGCTGTTCTTTCCATTAAGTGTTCACAAAGTAGGATAAAGACAACAATTTAGCATTTCTCTGTTTTCATAAATGTCATTTGCTCTGTGAACAGAAAAATATCACTTACCAACTTAAATTTTGTTACGTTTACGCAGCAGTTCGCCGTTTCATAGTGTGAATGTTCAGTACTGTTCTTCAGACCCACTTGCAGTTTTCTGTTGAGAAAAAAATGCACCAGTTAGTTATACGGGGTCACACACCTCCCCCCCATCATTGTTGTTATTTTTGCAGTTTCTGTGTATCTTCTGTTCAAAAAAGAGCGGGCGTCAATTCAACCCCCACTACCGTCATGGACAGCCCATCTCGCGGACACCCGCCCACCTCCACCCACCTCCATACGCGAAGGCACCTTCATTGTCTCCAATGCTTCCGTGCATGGGCGATGGGTGGAGCACAGGAGCACGCACGGACGCACACACACACCCCACAACGCTCGCACAGACGCCCCGCCCATCGATGACAATTATTTTTTTCAATTGGGACCTCATTGGAATCTATTGTATCCTAATACCATATTAATACACTGCATTTTTCAAACTAGGGAGGGTTAAGTCTAATACTGGGTGTGGAGCTGCTTTAGTTTACTGCCCCTAAGAAGCAAGTCTCCTTAGCAAAAGCATCCTGGCCCAAAGTGAGTGTCTTCCTATCACTTTGCCCCCATTCTCCTGTCATTTCGGCGATTATGTAAAACCTGGCTGTTCCGCCAGGCCTTTGGCGAGGGGTGGGGGTTTGGTTGGGGGGGGGGGGGGGTGTTTTGTTTTTCCCTGTATAATACGGAATCTTTAATTGTTTAAAATGTTTTATTGTTTTTATAGTTGTTGTTCGCCGCCCCAGGCTGCCCTTGTATAAAATTATACAAATTTTATAAAAATAAATAAACTTTGATGACCTTTGGATCAGGACTTACATTAGCACCGCCTTCTCTCAGCCACTGTGATCATTCCTCATACTTCCACGCCCCACAGCGAGCACTCTCTGTTACTTCCCATCCGTAGCTTCTCATCCAGGTGGAAGCACCACCAGGACCTTACCGCACTGCATCACAAACCGACTCCGAGTACCGGTGGGATGAATAGGCGGTTCGGTATTCGCAGATATTATTCTCACATTCAAATCGGTAGCTGAATGTCCAAGCAATATTCACATGAACGGTTCAGTTCATTTGGTTTGGTTTGATCGGTTCACCAGGTGCATTCGGTATGTTAGATTTGGTTATGGGGTGTATTTCAGGAGCAGAGAACCTAAGGGCGCTTTTAAACGTGCGCTCTCCCAAGCGCGTTTGGGAGAAGACGGCTCCCGTGGTGAAGCCGTCTTCTCTGCCCCAGCCAGTGATTAAATTTAATCACTGGCTGAGGGCTTTATAGGGGGGAGGCAGGAGGGGGTTTGCCAGCGCTGCCCGGAGGAGGCAGTTTTCGCCGGCTTTCCCCCGTTTCTCCCCCCACCCCCCGCTTGCAAACCGGGGAAGCGGCAATTAACCGCGCGGTTCCCAGGGACGGAAGTGAGGGGGCAGAAATCCTTAGCCGGTTTGATGTGGGAAAGATCCGGCATCAAACCTGGCCAAGCATTAAAACGATCACAAAGAAAGGTGGCTGATTAAAGGATCAGCTGCATTTTTTGTATCATTTAAAAGTGCCCTAAGGCCCGGGGGCCAAATGCAATTCATGACTAGTTTATATTTGGCCCCTTTCCAGTTCCTGGATCCAGTTCCTACCCCCTAGCACGGAAAGAGTGAGCTCAGGGTGAGGAAGCAAAGATGAGGGCATGCGCACAAGGACGGGGGACAGATCCACGGCACAGATCCGTGAGCTGGACCCTCCTCCGCTTGAGCGCACCCCCAACCCCAACTTCCAAGCGGCCCTCAAAGCTTGTACTATTGTTTTAAATGGCCCCTGGGAGGGAAAAGATTCCCCAACCCTGGTGTATTACACATGCACAAATAGCCTTAGATAGATATTGCAAAGGAAACAAGAGAAACTGAACGGAGCAAACCAAACCAAATTAACCAATGCCAGTGGACCAGAGCAAACGGATTCTCACCCACCGGTCTGGAGGGTTCGGTTCAAAGTGGCCAAATTTGACAGATCAAATATCACATAAAGTATTTGTTTCACGTCTAATGTAGACACTGTGCTGAAACTGGCACATGTTTGCTTTTTGTTCCACGGGGCTTAACTTTGCAGAATAAATACATAAATATACAACTAATTTCTGCTTAATTTTTCTCTTATATGTCCCCCCCCTTCCCCATTCATAGGACCAAATTCTGCACTCAAATAAACATGTACAAATGTCAGGACAGAATCTGACTCCTATTTTTATTTCCCATTGCAAACAAATAGCATCTAACTGCAACTCTATTTGTGAGCACAAATCACTAAATGCCACTTATTAAGGATCAGTATCCATGAAGTGCAGGAAAGAATGGGTGAGAAAGGCATTATCTAGCCAAGAGAGGAGATAATTGGAATGAATGTCCTTGATATTCATTATTTTTGTATGAATTAATCGATGAGAGTCCTTTTGGCCACTTCATCGGACAAAGCTTCCCAGCTCTCAGCACCCAGTTTGAAGATTGCCAAGACAAGATGTGTTTGTCAGCATGAATACATTTGTAGAAGATTTTAAGTTACAGCTACTGCTAGAAGTGCCCACCTTACTGAAATTATTTGTGAGACTAATGTTCAGAAGAATTGTTAAATGGATTTGCTTTCCGCTTTGCAGAGGCATAGCTTGGTTGGAATGGGTCCTCCTGATGCACTTAGCAAGTCTTAAGTGGGTGCTAGTCTCCCATTAGTCCATGCACTGTTTTCTTTGTCTTTTAGACCCCTGTGCTGTGTAAACGAGCTGATGGATGAAGATGAGAAGGACAGGGCAAAGAGGTATGGATGGAGGTGCTGGGCACTAGAAACAGTTTGCATTCTGTCTCCCTCGTATGAGGAAATGTAATAAAGTCTGCTGTCTGCAGTCCTTGACACCACTGAGTGAAAATCGCATTAATTTCATCGGGAACAAATTATGCTTTTTATATTCCAGATCAGACAGTGGACAAAGTTGCAGCCATTTTCAGCTCCCCTGTTGCATACATGACATCCAAGAAAGAACTAAATGCTTTCAGCAATTGCTAGGTTATTCTAGGGCAGCAATTCCAAAAGGGTATGCTGAGGGACATCAGTGTGCCGTGGAAGTGTGCCTCCAAAAATGCTACTTTTCTTTCTTTTGGGGGTGTGTGTGGAATTTTAAACATTAATAATACATATAAACTGGACAAGGCTTCTCCGCTGCCCAGCTCCCAGCATCCAGTTTAAAGATTGCCAAGACAAGATGTACAGTATAATATATTATATTATATATTAAAAATATAATTATATGCAATGATATCATTATTTTTTATACACACTTACACCACACACCTTTTCAGATGTAAGAGTGGAATGTGCTGCCAATTTTAATCCAGAAACAAGTGTGCCCCAAGTGAGTGAAAAAGCATGAGCATAAGCAAGCCCAATTATGCCTGCACTCTCAGAGGCCAGAGGGAGGCTCTTTTGGGGGAATTTGACATATAATGCATAAGCTAATGTATCTCCTCTTATATATATAAAAACCAACCTTTGACAGGTAGCAGATCGAACACAAAAGTAGATACTTTTTCATACAATGCACAATTAACCTGTGGAACTCCTGCCATGAGTGTTTTTAGACACCTTGGGTGCTTTTAGACAAGAGCTTCCCCAGGGCTGCATAGGGAGCAATGGCCATTCTTAGACAGATGCTGCGGGGGTGGGCAGGTCCGTGTGTGCTTGGTGGAGCGTACACGCGCTTCCGGCGCGTAGGGGAGGGTTTAGATGCCGGTGGATGGGTGTCCGCTCGGTGTGCGCCCCCATCGACCCGCCGGCCACTCATGCCCCCGCACAGAGCAACCCGGGTTTTTCACGGTTGCTCCATGCAGGGAGATGGTTGGAGGTGCATGGGTCATGGGAGCACGTGTCACCCACTGCCACTTTTAAACAGGTGGTACCACACTTGTCCACTGGGCGCACTTGTGTGGCACCGTCTTGTCTAAAAACAGCCATTGTGCCCTGCAACGTAGGCTGTTTTTAGACAAGCACCTCACCACCCTTTACCCACCAATCCCCCACCCATCATGCATATTTCAGGGCTGCATAGGATGCCAATGTGACCCTGTAACATACATGATTGATGGGTGGGGAGGCGCTTGTCTAAAAATACCCGCTGTGAAAGCCAGTAGTATAACTGGATTCAAAGAAGGATTAGATAGATTCAAGGAGGATAGGCCCATCTATGCTATTAGCCCACTTGTTCATGGGAAGAAATATCTGATTGACAAAAGTTGCGAATGAATTTATTTAAATTTATATCCCACCCTTCCTCCCCAAAGGTGGGTGACAATGGGTATTTTCAGACGTTACGAGATCACGGTGAACCACGGTGAATACCCACCTGTGGTCACCGTGTCTCGAACGTCTGTTTGGAGGCCGCCAGATGTTCGCCACGGTGAATCCCCACATGGGGTCAATTTGAACCAAGCTTCCCGGGCTAGCCGGGGGAATGTCCTGGGAAGCGTGGTCAAACGGACCCCCGGCAGGGACCAACAAAAAGTAATGTCTGGCTGGTTGCCACGACCCGGGATCCCCGGCGGGATCCCGGGCCATGGCGCTTCCGGCCCGACGCGGCGGCCGCAGTGGCCCCGCCGCCCGCCCGTCTCCCTGGAGGGCAGGCGGCGGGGTGCGTGGAGGGGGCAGGGCCGTGCGGCCGCACGTTGTGCCGTGCGGCCCCGCCCCCTCCCACATTCCCCGCCGGGATCCCCCCGGCACGTCTGTTGTGGCGTTACAGGGTGACCCTGGCGGGGAATGAATAGGGTGATTTCGGTACGGGGCCAACGGGCCCCGTAACGTCTGAAATCACCCATAATAAACCTCACGCACACACCCCCAACACCCTATCCCCCGCCTGCCAAACAATTATCCAAAAGGTCTTACATTCTGGGAATGTTCAAACTGGGGAAGGGAGTTCCACAGTCATGGGACAGCGACCGAGAACGCCGCTCTGTGCCTTCTTGCGGTATGAGTCTGGCAGGCAGATGGGACCTGCAGGAGGGCCCTCCAGGTTGACCAGAGGGATTGTGATGAAGCAAAGGAGGACGATAATAGATAAGTCCCTTCTTGCAAACCCTGGTTTTTATGCACTTCCTTGGACACCTCCAGTGCTAGCCAGTGTGAGAGGCAAGATACCAGCCGGGTAAAAAGGAATACTGGTATGCACCACTATGGCAGTTCTTATGTTTTTAGCCACGCCTAAAGACATCTAAGGAGAATTTTTTTCATTCATAGGCATATCGGTGGCATTTCTAACATCTATATGGAAGGGTGCTGAACGAACGCTCTTATTTCTGATCCAGTAAAGCCCCAGAATAATTACCTGTTCAGCTTCAAGTGCATTAATAATCCTATTGAAGTCAATGGAACTGTCCTTGTTCTTAAAGCAAACATGTGCTTGAATACTCCGCTGATCTGGAACTGCGCAGCATCTCGCCGGGCTATATCCCACGTTCCTCCGTTTTCCTAAGTCCACTTTGTGTTTCGATCTCTAGGGCATCGCGCAACAAGTCCGAAAAGAAGAGGAGAGACCAGTTCAATGTTCTCATTAAGGAGCTCTGCACCATGTTGCAAGGCCACGGCCACCCGCTTAAGATGGACAAGTCCACAATACTGCAGAGGACCATCGACTTCTTACAGAAGCAGAAAGGTATTGGAGGTGCACAGCCGGGGGGTGGCGGCGTGAAATGGGTGAGGCGGGGACAGAGAGGAGGGTTAGAAACCTTTCAATAACTGTTAAACGAAGGGTCAAAGACTAAACAAATGCAGACGGTAAAGAGAAAACCTTTCCTGCAGGTAAAGATAATAGTCTGATCCCAGAGTGCTCCACCGGCACAAGTGCACTGAAGTAAATGGGAATTAGAGCCTTATTCTCTCGTTTAGGGCTGAAGCAAAAATAGCAACAACAAAAAATTCGTGGAAATTTTCTGCATTTTTTGGAACATCAGGTGGAATTCTGCCATGGATTTCAGCTGCGGCAGAATTCCGTCCAAAGCTCCAACTGAGGGCAACCCTGAGCATGCGCAAAAGGGCGGGGCCCTGTCCTGTGCACCCTTTTACACAAGTACAATATGGGCACCACCATTTTGGACGCGCGCAGTATGTGGGGCGGGGTTGGAAATCCAATCCAGATCTTTGGCGAAATGCAGACTGGATCGTATTCTTGTCCACATTTCACTGGAATGATTGGAACAGCCGGATCTATCGGAAATGGAATCAGAGCCCGAATTTCATTTCAGCTGTACTCCAGTTAGCTCCCTCCTCTGCCTTCTATTGGTTCCACCAGCAAGGGGCGCGGTTAACTCCAGAGAGTGGAAGGTACATTCCAGTGAACCCCGAACATACCACAAACTTAGGGTTCATCCATCCTTGCGCCCTCCGCCGAGAAAATGCCGCAGCTGGGAGCTGCTGTTTGTTTATTTGATTATTTATTTAAAGTTATATCCTGCCCATTCCCTAAGGCTCAGGGCAGGTTACACTATAAAAGCCATATAAAAATTGAAGTGCATACAAATGTGTAAACAAAATCCCCTAGAGACTCCCACCTCACCCCCTACCCCTGCCTACAAAACGCTTGGTCAAAAAGGAAAATTCTTACATTGCCTCTTGGAAATGCTTGGGCTCGGGGTTTGACGAACCTCATGGGAAAGGGAGTTCCACAGGACCATGGCAGCAACCGAAAACGGCTCCTTGCGTGCCCTCGCCGTATGGACCTGGCAGGCACTTGGTGCCTGCAAGAGGGTGCTCCTGGCCAGCTTTACCGATTGCAGGGAAGCCGTGGGGAGGAGGTGGGGCCCAGATATGTGGGGCCCAGGTCAAAAACAGCACCTTGAAATGTTCTTACTGTTCTGCTTTTTCTTTTCTTTTTTTCTCTTTCAGAAATCACAGCACAGACAGAGGCCTGTGAGATTAGACAAGACTGGAAGCCTTCATTTCTTAGCAACGAGGAGTTTACTCAGTTGATGTTAGAGGTAAGACACAATTGAAGCTGCACGCACAAGATCGCATGCCGTCAGTACAGGATTTCTGCCACGAGGTGACTGAATCCTTCAATATTTAGCAGATTCTGGAACTACACTTTGCTTCATGTAGAAACTCAACTGCTGGCACATTTTGCAAGATTGGGATCTAAGTTCTTGCAGGATCTCAAGGCCTGAATCCAATCCATGCAGGATCGGGGGCCAGCCAGGCAGTAAATCCAGGGGAGGCCCTAGGTCAATATCCAGGCCAAGTGGGGGTCAAACTAAAGGTCAGTCCATGAGCGGAGTGCAGGGCAGGGACTAGAGGAGGGTGTAACTGATGACTGGCTAGACTCAAAGGCAGGCTAGAGCTTCACTAAAGCAGTCTGGTTGCAAGGTCTTGAAGACCAATTACCTAGACAAGGGAAGTGTGGCAGGGTAGGGTTCCTTAAGTTTTTTGTACACAATGAAAATTGAATTTTGCTATGTATTATTCTTGTTTATAGCTTATGGATCTATCTATTTTACCTTGTTATGCGTTTAGACAGTTATAAATAAACAATAAAAAGAAATTTTAAAAAATGTTTAGAACAGGGCAAAATGAATAAATAAAATTAATTAAATGAGGAGGTCCAATGAACAGCAACTTCCTGCTCACCTGACTGCCTCAAGAGTCAGGCTAGAGCAAGTGCATGCTGGATTGCAATCCATGTGCTGTAGTTCGCTGACCTGGCATTCAGTGGTTGCTGTGACACAAGTGGTAAGGTGTGTCTCCTCAGGAGCCTGGGTTCTAGACCTTCCTGGTGTCTTTGGGCCGATGATAAAGCAGCTGTGAGCCTAGTCTATATTTGAACCAATGACAAACCCTGATGAAAACAGACGAGTGATCACATGAGAAGACAGACCTCTTGTATCAAGGCCACAATGAATCTGTGCAAAATCAGGCCCCGAGCAGGAATGGCTGAGACGCCTATACCAGAAAAGGGTGTTGAATCAAGCAAGGGCTGTCTACTAGGCTGGCACAACGCCTCTGAAATGGGTGTGGCAGGAAACTACAAGCCAGCTGAGAGAAGCACCAGAGATAAAAGGCTGAGCTGGACCCTAGAGGAGAGAACGGACAGGCAAGTGGAGCTGATAGGCCCTGCTTTGGGGCTGAGAACTTGCAGGAGCCTGCCCAAGGCCCTGTGCCCTATGGGACTGGCTGGCAAAGGGACTAAGTCAAAGGCTCTTGGGAGTGAAGCTGGAGAAGGGCTTCCCTTGCACTTTTCCTGCCACACCTGTCTGGGAGGACTCCCTGGCCCATTCAGCAGCTGGTGATGAAACTAGCTACGCCAGAGGTGGGCGAGCCTCAGGCCTGGGGGCCAGATGTGACCTGGAGCTAGTTTTTATTTGTCCCCTTTCCAGTTCCTGGATCTGGCCCACAGATCCAGTTCCTTCCTACCCCCAAGCGCTCAGGGGAAGGGAGCAGAGATGAAGCACACACACAAGGACGGGGGACAAATCCCTGGCACAAATCCATGAGCTGGACACTCCTCTTCTTGAGTGCACCCCTCACACACCCCTACCCCCAACAGCGATGTGGCCCTCGGAACGTGTACTCATTTTTAAAGGGACTCCAGGAAGAGAAAAGTTGCCCTATCCCTGACTTTACACTCTTGTTCCCAGGCCCCAATGGAAGCTTGGCAGTAAGGCAGTGTAAGAGCCACCGTGACTTTGTGTCCCACATCTTTTGCCCGTCCTCTGTGTTCATGTATAACAAAAAAGGCCTCACTCCTCAAACCACTTATTCTGTAGTGTTCCCTGCAGAGTAGGTGACTGTTAGGATCGAAGACGTCGAGATGAAAGGTTTTAGGTAATGAAGGAACAAAAGGTAATGACACGCACATGCAGAAGTTATTTTGGAGGAAAGCTGTATCCTGCATTTTTCTTTTCCAGACGAGCCTAAATGTTTGCAAGACATTGTTTTTAGGGGCAGTCCAGCTGCTTTAGATTTCAGATTGCACGTTACTGTGAAATTCTTTCACCGTTTACAGACATCCCTTGCTGTCCTTCCCAACAAAGAAAGGGCTTGCATTGGGCATGCAATAGTGATTCTTGATCATTCCTTCTCCTAAGGATGTGGTGACTCACCACCTTGGAAAAGTCTGCTCCTCCTTTCTGCACATTTTTCTCTCGCCAAATAAGCTAGTTCAGTCCCGTTTAATCAAAACAGACTCACACCTGAGAGGTGTTGGCAGGAGAAAAGCTTCTAGCAATGCTAGCTGTGGGTGGCCATTTGATGTTGCGTACCTAATACATAAGTAGTGCTGTACTGGGTCAGACCAATGGTCCATCTCGACCAGCATCCTGTCTCCAACAGCGGCCAATCTCCGTCTATTGGGAGAAGTACCCAACAGGTCACAATGGTCAATCCATTCCCTGTTGTTCCAGCCCCCAACAGTAAGAGGTTATATCCTCAATCCCTAATTGGCTAATAGCCATTAATGAACCTATCCTCCAAAAACTGATCCAATCCCTTTTTAATAGGGATGGGCGAACGCGGTTCGGAAGTTCGGAGTTCGGCCCGAACTCGGCCTGTTCGGACGACCGAACCGAACTTCCAAACTGAATGCTCGAACATCCGAGCAGTTTGGAAAAGTTCGGGTTAGTTCGGATAAGTTTGGGGGCGGGAAAAACGTGACTTTGGGCGTGAAAAACATGACTGGAAGGGGGAGGCAGCTGAGGGCAGACTTCCTGGCACCAGGGCTGGACACCACGGGTGGTTTCAGGGCCAAAAATACCGATACTGAAAAAATTTCAGTTTCGGTACCGATCGCACTTTTTTGAATGTTCGGCCGAGTTTGGACGAACCGAACTCTGCCAAACCGAACAGCCGAACCCAAACTCGGGTTTCGACCGAACATCCGAACGGCGTTCTGTTCGCCCATCCCTACTTTTTAAAACTGGCTACACTACCGGCCTTGACTGCTTCCTCTGGCAGCAAAATCCATAGGTTAATTGTGCACTGAGTGAAAAAATACTTTCTCTTATTGGTTTTAAATCTGCTGCCAGTTAATTTCATGGAGAGTCCCCTTGTTCTAGTGCTGTTCGAGAGGGTAAATAACCGTTCCCTAGTTACGTGTTCTACGCCACTCATGATTTTATAAACTTCCATCATATCCCCAAAACAGTGCAGCAGGGGTAGGAAACCTTAGGCCTGGGGAGTCAAATGTGGCCCACGACTCATTTTTATAGGGCCCCTTTCTAGGGTGGCCAGATAGGCAAGTTTTAGAGGACACTTATGAGAAAAACAGGTTGTGGGTAGGCATTGGAGCCAATGCAGCCCTGCAACCTGTATTTCTCATAAGTGTCCTCTAAAATCTGCATATCTGGCCACCCTACCCCCTTTCCATTTCCTAGATCTGGATCCTGTACCTACCTGCAGGCACTGAAAGACTGAGTTCTGAGTAAGGGAGCAGAGATGAGGCCACGCATGGAAGGGTAGGGGACAGGTCCATAGAACCGGGCCTTCTACTTCCTGAATACACTCCCTAAACAACACCCCCACTTCCAACTTCTGTGTGGCTCTTGGTGCTTGCACTAATTTTCAGAAGAGCCCCTGGAAGGGAAAAGGTACCCCACCCTTGCTGTAGGGGGAGCTATTGTGGATGAGAAGGAGAAGTCAAATTAACAGAGAAATAATGATTCCTGCAATTTAACAAGTGGTAGGCAACTATATGGCAATGAGATATAGGCAATAATATGGTTATTGCATAACTTGGACTAGATAACGGGAGCCACTGACGTCTGAGGGGTTTTATGGGTGTAACTGAGTGGACAATTTGACATGCTGTCTTGCCTCAGGTTAAATAAATACCCAGTGGCTGTAAAGTAATACAAATAAAATCAGTGCACTGTTAAATGAGACAATAATTAGTTGGAAAACTCTGAATTAATCCCCCCACCCCCCATATCAAACCAGAATTGATTTATGTTGTTTTTAAACTATCATAGGCATCAGCTTTGAAAAATTAGCTGGTTGATTATATTTGAAATTAACTTCAGCTCCTATTTTCCCCCCTTCTCCCCCATCCCCGCTCCCTGTTTTTTTGTCCTTAGGCATTAGACGGCTTTCTCATTGCACTTACCACTGATGGGATTATTATTTATGTATCTGATAGTGTCTCTTCTCTTATCGGACATTTACCGGTAAGTTCTAACAACATAATGCCCCAAAGTCGTTTTCCTTAAAGTGTCTGGATTGTTACATGCACATAGCAGGCTTTGTTCTTGGTGTGCACAGAGTAAGAAGTGGCAAAATAGATGACTCTTGTCACACGATAAAAGACAATGAGGTTAAGTCAGTACCTTGCTGTCTTAGGGCACTGTAGAAACATTGCTTAAAAGATAGTGGCCCTTTAAGAAAGAAGCCTGACAAAGCATATAGACTTCAGCTGGCGGAGGTCAGGCCTATATAAGACCCATGTTAAACATAGTAAGACTGTCAGTTGGGAGCAGGTCTCTCCAGAGAACGAACTGATCCAGGGCTGAAGGCCCAGAGAGGACTGAGGAAAAGTCCATACTTGAGGAACTTGACCTGGAGGCTTATGAAGGCGAAGTAGGTCAGGACCCAGAGACTGAGGCCGCATTCACACCTGACAGCAGCAGCACGGTGGCGAAACACCCACGAGCCAAAGACACAATGGGGGGGGGGGAGGAGCCGGATGTCGGAATTACCGCTGGTGTTGGTGGGATTCTGCCGTAACTTTACTCATGGATGTCAAGATTTTATTTTAAGTCTTGACAACCGCAAGTAAAGTCGCGACAGAACCCGATTGGCACTGGCAGTACGTCTGGCATCCAGCTCCTCTCCCCGCTGTGTCTTTGGCTCGCTGGTGCGCTGCCATCAGGTGTGAAGGCGGCCTTCCATACTAATCAGCTGGGATCCACCTATAGTTTGTAAAGGACTTTGCGTTTATGTTTTGATCTGAATTAGAAGGACCCACCATTGCTGGGAGAAGTCCTTATTTGGTGGGCAGCAGGGCTGGCTGTAAGGGCGAGTGTGGGGGCCAGTGTTAAATTGTGGGTAATCCTTAGTTATGCTGGGGCTCAGCCGACATCTTAGGTTTATGTGTCAGGTGGGAGAGCTATATTCCCCAATAATCTTAGTTGTCATTAGACCACCTGTCAGACATGCCCTTTTGGTAGACTTGTCGGTTTGCTTCTTTCAAATATGGTCAGTGTGAGTTGCATACCGGTCCACCAGGCTCAGTGCGGTCTTTATTAAACCAGAGGCTCCTTTCTGGCTGTTCTTTCTCCTCTGAGCTAGCCTTCCCTGCCATTTCTTTATGGAACCACTGGGCTAGATTGTCCTTTACCTCTGCATTAATGCATGGTGGGGAGGGTGCAAGAAGCTACCCCCTTCTCTCCCTCCACCCCACAGAGAGACCATGTTCCAGCAAACAGTTAATTCAGTGCCGTTGGGCCATGTTACTCCTGATGTCTTCCCACAAACAGAGAACAAACAGAATGTACTTCTGGCATCATGCAGGAGTAGGAAGAGAAGTAGGCACTCCTGAAAAATCAGGGGTACGTACTCCCCTTTTGTGTGTGTTTCTCAAAGTAGCTGCTCGTGTGAAGACTTTTGAGGATGGTGACCACGGTTCAGCAACGTCTAGGCTAGCGGGGAGATTGCCGCAGTACTTCTTCAGTTTATAGTGTTTGTCTGAACGCTACCGAAGCGGAGTAGTTACTTCAGTTTAATTAAACCAAAGTAGTTACCTCGGTTTACCTCTGTTTGTTGGAACATGGCTACACACACATAACGCCACCTAATACAAACCCCAGACACTTTGGGTGCAGTCACACATGACGCCTTGGACAGGCTACCAGCCACCAGATGTTCCCCCTGCTGCGGGGCGGGGCGAGCAACTGGCTGCTATACAATGCTTCCTTGGGAAAAGGCCGAGGATGCAGCGCGTAGCAGCCTTACCCAAAATGGGCTAAGGCTGCCCAAGGCGTGGTAGCCCTTCTGCCCAGCCGCGTGGCGAGCTCCACGGCAGGGCCGTCATCCATCGCACGTGGCCACATCCTGGCCGGGGGCAGGATTTCAGTCAGGCCAGGGCAGGGAGGTGGCGCAGGGGCGGGTGTTCGCGCGTGTGGTTAGCGCCTCAGCCCGCCCTGGTGGGAGATCTGACAGCAGCCCTCCTGCCTGGCTGCCCCATGGGGAGGAGACTGTCTGTCCAGCTCCCCGTGCTGGCCCTGCAAGCATGGCAGCTGCGCTTGTCCGCCACGGGGCCACACGGGGATCGGGCCCCCTACAGCTTGTGTGGCTGCACCTGTTCTCGAGTCTTGCTCTATCAGAAGTGTGGTTATTGCTCCCTTTTGTGCCTGAAAGAGCCATCAGCTCTGGCCCTGCTTCCTTCTCCGGCCTGAACTTGCTGCCCAGCAGAGGCAGGTTTTGTGGTGCAGCAAACATTCTCCTTTTAGGTGTTACGGAGTTTCCTGGAAGACGGAGCCCAACAAGCCCTTGCCAAGCTCCCTAGTGCCATGTGCCCAGCAACATCAGCAGCGCACCAGCTCTTGACATTGTTGTCACTGAGAAGCAAATCCCATTCCTTCCCCTTGTGGCTCCAGACACAACCACCTCTAGGGCCCCGCAGAGGGTGTTTCCAAGGGGGTAGGACCATAGGGTGGGGCCACCATGGGCCCCATATTTTATCTTTGTCCTGACCCTGCAAATTCCAAGGCCAACTCTAATTGCCCCCCTCCAGCCCCTCTCCCAGCAGCAGGGGGTGACGTTTCACACGCACCATGCTAGTGGACCCGAGGCAGCTGCACTCCCTGCCCCTATTGGTGTAGACAGTTTCCCCATCTTTAGTACCTTGTCAGGCATCATTTTAGCCATATTGTCGCTATCCCGGATGAGAAGAGCTGCCATGAATGGGTGTAATTCACCCTTTGGGTTGCGATTCCCAACCATGCTCCCGGAAGCTTCTAAGGAGTCTGTCCCATCCTTGTTGAGTCTTTCAATAATAGACTTTCTATTGGTAAAGGTAGCTAAAAATGCACATCCGATGTTTGTTTTATGGCACCTTTGAGGAGATTTTTGTGTGTTGTCTATTTCGCCAAGTGTCTGGAAAATATTGCACTAGTGAAATGTGTTCTTCCAGTGCTTGTGGAAAGAGACTGGATCCACAGGCCAGATTCAGGAATTGGAAAGGGGCCAAATAAAAACAAGGTTCAGGCTGGATTGGACCCATGGACTGGAGATTCCCCATCGCCTTTTTGCAAATACTCTACGTACAAGCATCTGTTACCTAAGAGTTGTATTCTTCCTTGGATCCATACACAGAACTGTGATTTTCTTTAATGTCAGATTGTCCATTTTGTGCGTTTATACTCTCTTTTGTAGCAGTTTGCAAACATGGATGTTTGTGCAGAGTCCAGCTGTTTTGCACTCTACTGTTGAACATGACAAAGCATTCTTTTGTATCAGTCAGATTTGGTGGACCAAAATATATTAAACTTTCTGCCTGAGCGGGAACAGAGCGAAGTGTACAAACTTCTCTCTCCGCACATGCTCATGTCGGACCCCGTCGCAGCTGACTTTCTAAATAGTAAGTAATTTTCCCTTCTGTAAAAGACACTAATAGGCAAATAGATCCCACAGAAAGTAACGATGCCGAATTTTCAGGCACATAGGATCCTTGCCTGCCTCTTCTGTTTGACGTGTTTAAAATTGTTCTTCGGAAAGTCATTAAAAATGTCTGTCCTGATATTTTTACTTGGTTATTGTAAAGCTGGTTTTATATTTTTATTTCTGAGCAGAATTGGGGAATATTCTAGAACTAAATTTTACCTTTGATCTATTATTTACCACTTCTTATTGGACAACATTAACTCATGGACAGAAGGTCGACATATGGCCTCATTGGCACTTAAGTCTCACTTAAGCCTTCAAAATAAGACTTAATTATGACTTAAGAGCTGGATAGAGCTCCCGCTGGCCTTCTGCGTGGAGGCGAATTTCAGCATTGCAGACATTTAAATAATCCATGGAGTTCGTGCCTCATGATACAAAGTTGTAATACAGCCTGATCTAAAAGTCCCTTAACCTCAGTGGGCTTTGGATGATTACTATCTTAAGCTCTTCCTCAGTCCACTGCATTTCCATGGGGCTTGTACCATCGCACTGTGAAAATCAGGCTGCAAGTGAGCCTGACCAAAAAGTCTGGGTTTTATTATTATTTAGAGCAGGGGTGGGGAAACTTTTCCCTCCTGGGGGTCACTTTGAAAATTAGTACAAGCTCCGAGGGCTGCATAGAAGTTGGGGGGAGGGTATTAAGGAGTGCGCTCAGGAAGAGGAAGGTCCAGATTATGGGTCTTTACCACAGATCTGTCCCCTCTCTTTATCCGCACGCCCTCATCTCTCCTCCCTTTCTCTTGAGATCTTGAGTTTTTCAGTGCCCCGGGATAGGAACAGGATCCAGAGGCCGGATTCAGGAACTGGAAAGGAGCCACATAAAAAATAGCCCCAAGCCACATTCAGTAGTTCCTGAGTCTGAGGCTCCCCACCCCTGCTTTAAAGTAAGGTTGCTTTGTTGGTTCCAAAATCAGAGTGACAATATGGTTTCACGTTACGTTAGCCATGGGGGAAATCAACACCGTGGTGATGTCAAACCGCTCCACATTTAGGCTTCCACCCTATGGGCACATTCTCGAGAATCAAAAAACCCAGCATAAACTGCTTCCCCTGCAATTTTCTTACCTGTGTGAATGGAATAGCTTGTAGGAGCTTGCTCTCTTGGTTTGTAAGTAACTTGCAGCTGTCAGGGCAAATACCAAAGTTTAACAGTGGTGCTAAGTCCCTCCTGCACATTGCTTGTACTGTGTGAAGGGACACTTCCCTCTTTTAGTCCAACAGCTACATAGAGAAACATGAGACAGACAGCCACACAGGACAGTGGGACTGCTAGCAGCACCAATACCCGAGGAAAAATCCAAAGCAGGGAAGGCAGCAACATTAATAGTAAGGGAGAGTATGTGAAAAAGATACAGTGCAATGCTTCTCTCCTGCAGGAAATTTAAAAAGTGAGAGAAGACAGTCATGTGAATGCACCCATAGTGTATGCTGCCACCCTATGGCCCTGACCAAAAGGAGGAACCCATCAGGGGCAGCATAAATGGAGAACTATCCCAAGCCCATTCCCAAGTATGACAAGTGCTGTTCCGGGAGTGAAATTGACACACTTAGCAAACCCCATGTCAGCAGGGAAATTGACACACCTACAGCTCCCAAGCCCAACAATCCTGCAGCTCGTCTATGAAACTGACAAGTGGCTCAGATGTCCGAGTGGGTCAGGCACTTTCTCTCGCCAAAGGAAGTAGAATGTCCCCTGGTGGCCTGACTGAGCAATGTGCTCCATCTTCTCAGCAGTTCCCTGGATATGCTTCTGGTGGCAAGCCTGTGCTTGCCTCTTGGCAAAATCTGTGTTTGAAGTTATCAAGTATAATGTCTGCCCTCATGTTACGCGGCAGGAACAATGGCAAGTGTTATGTGAAGAGACACCATGGAGGTGCCCCCTTTGCGGGATTGCACCATCTGCAGAAACATGAGGTTCTAAGCCCAATTGATGTTTGATTCCCTTGGCATGACTTTGTTGATGCTTGGCGTCTCCAAATAGAACCACATAAGCAAAAATACAAAGAATCTCTGGGTTAAATTGATACCTTTTACTGGACCAATTTCTGTGGCTGAGCATCTGCAAGTTTTTCAACTTCACAAGGCTCTTCCCTGTCATAGCTTGAACCTTGCCTGCAGAAGACCTCCATGCAGCTCAAACGTTGGCAGACACCAGCAGAAGCCGGTCCAGCGAAAAGTATCATCTTTACCATGTTGTCTCCTGTATTTGCATTGTAACGTTGACACACCTCGCACAGAAACATTGATAACATTTAACAGCTTAAGAGGCAGAAGGTGGGAAAGGGTAGAGAATGTATTTTCTTAATTAGCCTAGCAAAACTCTCCATCTTTTTCTTTTTCTCTTTTTCTTTCTTTCTGGGTATCTGGAGCATCCTTCCAGCAGGAGGTCTGGTACCATGGTGATGGGAAGGATGATGTAAGACAGATATGTTGGAATATTCATGCAAGAGTTGTTTTTAAAAATGTTTTCTCTATCTCTTTTCAGCTGAAAAACAAGTAGAATTTTGCTGCCATTTAGCACGGGGAAGCTTAGATCCAAATGAGCCCCTTACATATGAATATGTGAAATTTGTAGTGGATTTTAAATATTTTACTCATGGTAAGCTGGTATTCCATCCCACGTTACCCTTCCCTCTTTCCCTCCCCCATAGCCACTTGCAGGATTCATTTAAATTCAAAGTAACTTGTAAATTGTAGGGGCTGAACTTGCTACAAAATGTGTTGGGAGCCCTATTCAGTGCAATTCAGCTGGGGTGAGGTGCCAGTGCAATTCACTGTTTGTTTTAGCCAACTTTATAAAATAATGTGTCAAATAGCTAAGATCTTTATTATGCTGCAAACCGTTGAAACATTTATTTATTTACTGAATTTTTATGCTGTCCTTTCCACAAGGCAGCTCAAAATCCACAATCCACACGCCTTTTTATGAAAAAATGCTCCAGTTTTTATGATTAAAAAAACCAAACCCACCAGCGTTTCAATTTCACTCAAAACAAGATCACATTTTGTTGTTTTGTTTCTTCAAATCAACTCAGCCTAAGAAATTTTGAAAATCTCAATTTGGTTTTCTGTGTCAAAATGGCCGCTGTGTGGAATTTCTTTTTTTTAAAAAATACATTTTCTGAGCTCTGCATTAAAAATGCTCATGTGGCATTTGATGGGGGAGTTGTTTCTCCCATCTCCACAGCTCTAGTTTGAACATGCCGTGAAAGCTGCAGTATTGTAGATATAACTAGAATGGTGTCCAGGGCATAGAAATCTCATCGCAAACTTTTTCCCTCTCCCACTTCCCTTCTGTTCTCCACCTGGCAATTTTAATAGCACTCATCATTTCTAACGACCTTTCAGGGCCTCTTCTGTTCTTGCTGCCAACTCCACAAGGCCCCCTATCACTAACTGCACTGAATCAATGCTCCTCAAGCAATCTCTCCTGTCAGGAATTAGTGATTTTTATATAACTTTGATCCAGTGCTGCACTGGTGCAACCCCCAGTTTCTTTAATGGGGTTCATTTTAGCACAGCGCTTTGCGGATCAAAGTCTTTGGTGGGGTGTTTTTTAAATGTGCCAGCAGCATGGTTTAACCTGCTTTAGACTCGGGGAAATCCCTGAGTCACAGCCCGTACTAGCCCCCACCATGGTCAGGATCCAGCCACCAAACCCTTAATAAAGTGGACTTTCACGTTTGAAAGCCTGCTTACTTACCGCGGTCCAGAGTGGCGGCAGGGACTGGGTGCCATGGACTGCACCGGGAGAGATGGCTCCCACCTCTGCCCAGGTAAGGCTGTGGTGGTGGTAGGAGCTGTCCGTTCTGAAAGCATCCTTGGTTCGCATTCATTGGCACTGAATCTGTAACTGAAATGAAAGGTTTTGTTCACATCCCTCCCATGGTAGTCCCCACAAAAAAGCAAGTGCTACTTGGCTTTTGGTTTACTATTTTCACTGGAGCAACAAGTAGGGCAAAATTCTCTAATCTGCAGTAGGCATTTCAGCTGCATAGTTTGCAAGCATTCCCTTGCACTGATCTCCACCAGGCACAATTTTTTGTGCACAGAACAGAGATCTGAGCATCAATATCTGATCTACAGAGCTTTGGGGAGAAACAAGTTTTGCTTCTACACTGATAGCTTATTGGGCTGCAGGAAGCAAAGCTGCATGCTTCTTGCTGTTTTGGTCTGTCTCAGCCACTGTACAATGAGCAACGCTTGCTTTCCCCCACTGTGGTCAGTAGGAATACTAGGAAGAGTGCCCACCCCTCAGACAGTAACTCCTCTCTTTCTAAGGTGCTTTTGGTGTACTTCCTGTATGAGGAGAAGGGGATACAAACAGATTTCTGGCAAAGGGGAGCATAGGTGCATTCCTAGCTCTGCCAAAGTAGGATGGTCCAGTGCACCGAATTTTAAAACTTTTGTTATAGTCAGAGTGCGGGAGAGCCTACTGAATTATTCAGCCTACTTTATTCGAAGTAGATGCACAGATTATGGAATTCAAACAAGGGCGCTGGAAGAATTATGTTCAGGGGGAGGCAAGGGGCAGGAAAGCTGCTTTTCCCCGCCCGTTTCTGACATGATCAAACCCTTTTCCAAGCATTGCAACATCACAGCATTTGGGAAAGGGGTGTGGTTACATCAGAAGGGGGCGGTCCAATGGGTTCCCCACTTCTTTCTGACATTGCCACCCCCTTTTCCCGAGCGTCATGTTGCTACTCCAAAGGGGCAGGACCAGGTGGGAATGTGTGGGGTGCCTCGTAACCCTCTCCCAGTGCCCATGGATTCAGAATAACTAGTTCTGCTTTTGAGTGCAAGGTGCCCTTTCCTTTGACTTTGGTACTAGCCTGTGCTGAGCCGAGTTTCTTATAGCATGTACATTCACACAAACTGGCACTTGCTCTAGAACAACATGGGCAAGCATAGACAGGAACGGAGAAAGCACCAAGTCAATCAAACTGGAAGGGTCAGTTTTTCATGTAGTTGTTAGAGGAGGGGGTTTTGAACTTTGCAAGAAGGGCGTTGATTATTAGTTGACTTTGTTAGATGTTTTATTTCCCATAAAATTTAACTTTCCTTTAACAATCTTCTGATTGGGGCATGTGTGGTTTGCTTTCTTTAGTGCCTACACCCTCCTCCTACAATGACTTTGAGTCGGCAATTGCACGAGCGTTCAGGTCGGCCACCGAAGAGCAGATCTGCCTTGTAGCAACAGTTCGCCTTGTCATGCCACAGTTTTTAAAGGTAAGAGCTCTTGGATCGCATGTTTCCCTCTTGTACCGAGGATCGGCTTTAAAAAGGTGCTCCCACCAACGTGATGTTTAGGAGATGTCTGGGAGCTCCTCAAGGTGTCATTTTGCAGAAAAACAATGTGGTTGCCATGTTAGTGCCAAAAGTAGTAGATGGAGACAAAGTAGTTGAGATGATCTCTTTTATTGGACCAACTTTTGTTGGTGGAGGATGGTATACAAGCTTTCGAGCCACACGGGGACTCTTCATTAGTCCGAAAAGCATTTGAAGCCTTGTCTCCTCTCCATTAGGCGGACAGCACAGACTGACTACACAGTTGTGAACCAGAGAAGGATACATCATGTTGTGGGAAATAGTGACTAAAGGCGTTTTAAAACGGAGGGTGGGGGGAGGTCCGTGTGCACTCAGTGGAGCGCACGCGCACTTCCGGTGGGTGGGTGGGTGGGTTGGGGGCATCAGACAGGCTGGGATGGGCCATCTCTGTGTGGGGAGATTGGTGGAGGTGTGTGGGTCGTGGAAGCATGTGCCCACCCACCACCACTTTTACATGGGTGCACTGTGTCCACTGGGTGAACCTGCATGGTACAGTCTCATGTAAAAAATGGCCCATGAGTGTCCACATAATCAGGGACAGTCAGCATGGGTGAAGAGTGGCCTAACTGTGCTGGTTCTGGACAGCACAATTCTTGAAGTAGTTAGCACCAGCACTATTATTTAGGCCATTTTTACACCCAGTGGACATGTGTGGTACCGTCTGTGTAAAAGTGGTGGTGTGTGTGTGTGTGCTCCTGCAACCCATGCACCTCCCACCATCTCTCCCCCACAGAGCAAACGGGCAAAACCAGGATGACTCCATGCGTGGCTGGCAGGTGGATGGGGGCACACACCAAGCATACACCCATCTGCCATCGTCTAAACCCTCCCCCACCCACCAGAAGTGCATGTCCACTCCACACGGACCCCCCTTCCCCCACAGCCTCTGTTTAAAAACAGCCTTTGTGCAGGCACAAGTCCTGGTCATCTAAATGGGAGTTGTACCTGCATTACTAGTGCTGGTTTTATCTGCTTGGGGGATCATACCCTGAAAGTGTGAGAGCCGCAGCTGTAATTAAAAAAGTAAGCCCTCATGGTTGCAGAAAGCTTGAAAATACAATTGCAGCATAGCATGCAGCTCAAAAACCAAAAGATTAACAAAGTAATTATCAAAAAAAAATTGATGTGTGTGCCAATTTCATATTATTATTTTTTTTAATTCCTTACTTCTTTTTTGTAAACATTTGTGATTGGGAACACTGGAATCCCACCATTCAGGAAAATGGAATCCATTGTTGTGGTGTGGGCCTATCTCTAATCATGAGTTAAACTGTGGTAATAGGTGTGTTCCCATTATTTTCTCTATTATATTAATGTATTATCACAATATCTGGTGGTTCTGGACTTGATCACATGGGATTCTCCGAGCTTCTGCTGTAAGGCATCAAGCAATCTCAACCCTCATTCTTAAGACTGCTAACTTTTGCGTGCCATCCTTCACGATTAACATCAATGGAAACTGACCCACTGACTTGAGTGGTGGTGAACTGCATCCCTTGTAGTTTTATGCTGTGGCCAAATTGTGAGGCTCTCAGCTTTCATTTAAAAAATGAGACTTCTATCCTCAAGGCATGGTGCTAACACAAGCCCCATTAATTTCAGCAAGGATGCAGTCCGAGCCTGGCAGAACAATGCTCCTTGGGGATAACTCCACCATTACTATCAGTTAATGTGGGTGGGAATCCCATTCCTGTTGACTTCAATGGAACTTGTGCCTGTGCTAATGCAGCTAGTGCAGGCATAATTCCCACAGAGGCTCATGCCCTAAGTTTCTAGTACTTACTGTTTGTAAAAAACCCACAAATTTGCTGCTTCCTAAAGGCTCAGAAACCAAAGGACAAATTAAAGAGCCATTTAAAAAATAAATAAAAAAATCTAATTATTTGTTTAAACTAAGGCTGTGAATCTTGTCTTCTCTGCAGTGTAGTCTAGGAGAATGTGGTTGCTCTGCTGGTCCAAAACATGAGAGAGATAAGAAACTAAGTAGTTAAGGTGATACAATTTTTTGGAACAATTTTTGTTGGTGACAGTATGTAAGCCCATCCACAGGACCCGATAGAATATCTGTCCTAAGAGGAATCCTGCCAAATCCACTTCAATGAACATTTCTACAAAAAGAATAGCTTCTACACCACAGACAACCATGTAAGGAGAAGAGGGCCATCTACTATTCCCCCCCCCCAAGCATTTTTAACCCACCTATCCTTCCACAGGCAGCTCTGGGCAGCGCACAATATTGAACAATTAATAACATTAAAAACAACTTTTAAAATATACAACAAAGGGAGGTATACAAAATCCCCAACTATAGGGTGGATTACCACCTACTCAAGTTGTGACCTAGGTCTCAGGATTTTCAGCCATCGTCTCTGGAAATTGGGTTAAGCTGATAACTTTCAGTTAACTATCACTGTATATTTTTTCTCTATGGCCTTGTGCTGGAGAGGACACTGCAGCGTAAACCAGACCCATCTGCCCAGGGGAAGTTGCTGGAGCAGCACAATCACAAGAGGCACAAGTGAAGCTCTCGGTGTCTATCTTAGTCTCTGTAAAGCACCAGGTACATTGCTGGCACTATATAAATGCTTATAATAAAATAAAAAAATAAGTGAACGGTGCTAAAGATCTGCTCATCTACCCATGCAGCTTCACTTATGCCTTTGCACTGTTCTTTCCCCAGCACCTAACATCTTCCACATTATCTTGCACTTTTACTTTACATGCAAATTTATGCAAAGCATGTTGTTTTCTTTCCTGGGAAGAGATGGAAATCTATCCTGCATCTGCAAAGGCTTCATACTTTGCACACTCTCCCCAACAGAAGATGGTCTAGTAAAGGGCATCAACTTAAATACTTAATATGTTGTCTTGTCTGCAGTCGGTATGGCACAACACCACACTAGCACCCTCGCCGACCCTAAACAGAAAGAGAGCCGACGACAAGCTGGGATTACAGCCCTTACCCTACTCTGACCTCAGTGGCGGAGCTGGTTTTATCCGCTTGTTACGCATATAATGCTGACGTGTTTTAAGCCACGCCCAAAGCCTTTATCTACACGCGCGCCATGTCTCCGCCCCCCGCATTGGTACAGCCCCACCCATTGAAAAATAAAGGCGGAGCCAGTTATAAATCCCGCCCTTTTGTTACCCTATAGGCTGTCGTAGTTCGTCGCATCATGGGTGGTTGATTCTACAGCCAATCAGCGGTACACTGGGCGGTACCTGAGATGGCGGCACTCCCCTGCTCGGCGCTCTCGCTGTTCCCTTGTGCTGCCCCCCCACCCAGCCTAGTAAGTCCCTGAGCAGACCAGACCAAGAGCAGAGGAGAGAAGATGGCTCGCGTGTGACCGAGTTGGGCTTCGGTACTGCCGGGCGGGAGGGGGTGAGTCGGACTGGTGAGCCCTTGAGCCGGGGGAACTTTTCCTGGCGGAGCTGGGGCACTTTGGCCGTTGGGACGGTTAGAGCTGTTGAGTAACGGCTGCTGCTCGGAGACCGGGGCGGAGGGGACGGGGATCAGATCATTCCCGTCTAGGGTCTGAGAGCTGCCCCCCTGCTCGCAGAACCAGTCCTCCCTCGGGCAGCGGGGCGGGGGGGGGCGCTGTGCGCAGGGCGCGCCCGCCGGGATTTGCGGAAGGGAGGCGGGGTAGGGGAGGGAGGCGGTTCGGAGTCCGGTTTGGCAGCGACTTCTCGCTCTTCTCTCCCCCCCCCCCCTTAGCGGCTTCGGAGTCCAGGCAGGGCTCGGGTTCATTAGNAGTGTTGGCGGAGGGAGAGGGAGAATCAGGGGAGACAGCAGCAGTGGGAGAAGGAGAGGAGAGATGGAGGGCGAGGGAGTGGGGTAGAGAAGGGGCAGCATTCCAGTGGTCGGTAATCGCAGCAGCAGAGGGGATCACCGGGCCGGTGGCTGGTGCAGGAGAGTCCGAGCAAAGGCCAGTGGCGGTGTGAGCGATGACTGGACGAGGCTGCGTTGCGCGACTATCGTCACTGGCGCTGGGTCCTCGCGGGCCTCGCTCCAGCCTCAGAACGGCCACAAAACGGCCAGCGCCCTTTTGTCGTTGCCCTTCGGGCGCCGCCCAAGGGGTGCCGCCCCCGGGAGGGGCAGATGTTCTTGTTGCTGCCCAAGGTCATAGGATTCCATAGAAGTCTCAACAATGGAATCGCACAGACCAAGGTTTGGGAACCCTTGGGATGGCTTGAGTTTCATTTAGAGATGAAATGGGTACCCTTGAAAATGAGCCAGCCCATCAAATTGGAACAATCCAACCCCAAACGAATGAGCTGAGAAGCTAGCACTACTCGACGGAGCCCCGGTTTTTCACAATTTCATTTCCATTCATTGAATTACCCATTAATTTTGTTTGTTTTTGTTTGTTTTTACCAGGAACAATGGAAGTTACCTCACTAATTTCTGTTGTTCCTGGCAAACCCCACTAATTTCCATTGTTCCTGGAGGAAATGAATGGAAATGAACAAAACGAACCAAAAACAAAACTAAAAAAACCCTCTGAATTCCAATAGTTACTATTATTATCGTTTATTATTTATATGTAAATCTTGTGCCAATAGAGCGCACAAAGGTTACATGTATAACACCAACAGTGTGCCTAGTGCTGAACAATCATTAACTAGAGATAGGTCTCTGCCCTGGTTGGCTTACAATCTAGGATGGACAAGGTGGGTGAGGCAAGGGGGACGGGAACCCAGGGAGAGACAGGGAGACGTTCTTGGAGCTGAGACATTGCAGGAGCACATGCTTAGGTTAGTTACAGAGGAGATTAAGGAAACCAATATGAAAGGACAATAGAAGGGGCATTAGTGATCAGTCTGGGAGCAAAGAACTAGGGAAAGCCTGACAGAAGAGCTAGGTTTCTAGGAAGGATTTGGAGGGAGGGAGCAGAGGGTGTGTGTTCAGGGAGGGAGGTGCCAATATAGGTGCCATCTTAAGCTTCATTTGCACTCAGTGTGTAATAAAATAACGCCAGTGCTCTGCACAGTTCACCAAGTTAACGTTGTCTCACAGGGGAAGAGTCTGCCCCAGGGGTTTTTCTGCTGGACATTAACTCTTATTATTCAGGCAAACTCTTTGATGTCAACAGAGGTTTTACCTGATGGGCCACTTTGTTCCTAATAACCCTGCCTCTGACACTGACTCATTCTGCAGCCTTGAGCAAATCATTCAAGCCTTCTGTGTCAGTTTCTGCACAGCGTCAAAAGGATTCAGTTCAGAGCAATTATCAAGGTTTTCAGTGACCTACATACTGAAGAGATGATGCTGCATCGTGTCCTGGCACTTGCTCTAGGGCTGTTTTGTTTCCTCCAAAGAGTTAAATTGCAATATTTATCAACTGTTCCGCAGGAGATTTGCAACGTGGAGGAGCCGTGTGAAGAATTCACGTCCAGACATAGTTTGGAGTGGAAGTTTTTGTTTTTAGACCACAGGTGAGAGAATTTTGTTGTTTGCTTTTTAAAGGAATAAATAAAACTTGTGAATGAAGGATAAAATAGCATAAAAACAAAGCTCTGAACAGCAAATGATGTGGCCATCCCTCATACGAACATAGGAAATGCCATTCTGGGTCAGACCAATGGTCCACCCATCCTGTCTTCAAACCGAAGTGGGCCACTCTTGGCCGATTCAGAAAAAACACAGAACAGGGCATGATTGAGTGATTCATTCCTTGCTCTTCTCTCCCAGCTCCGGACAGTCAGAGGTTATGTCTGCTGGTGTACTCGACTAATTTATGGAAGGCCATTTATGGACCTGTCCTCCAAGAACCTATCCAATCCTTTGAATCCTGTTTAAGCCCAGCTGTGCTACTGGCGTTCACAGCATCCTCTGGCAGCAAGTTCCACAAGTTAATTGTATGTTGAGTGAAAAACATGCTTCCTTTTGTTTTAAATCTGCTGCCAGTTAGTTTCATAGAAGTGCCACTGCCCCCTCCTTTTGACTGAGATGACAAGAGGACTATTTCAGATGAAATTAGAATAGTTAGACAAGACCGATAAAAATCTGCTCATCATTCCTCCTGAAAGGCTTTTATCTCTCTCCTACTTAAGGAAGACAAAAGACTTTTTTAGCCTTTACCTAAAAATGAACTGGAGACACTGCAAATGTACAAAAAGTCCAGGTTTGCTGAGATACTAAATAAGTTATTGATGCCGGGTACTGATTGACAGCTTTTTTATCAGAACTACTTCTGTTGGTGAGCATGAGCACTGCAGGCTTTCAAACTTCGCGGAGCAAGCTTTCAAGCTTCAAGCAGGTTAGACCAGGGTTGAATGCAAGCCGGCTACTTTAGCATATGCGATTTTATAACCACTTCAAGTGAGTAGGGTTGTTGTGGGAGACAATGTGTGGAGAGATCATGTGTAGGCAGATTACAAGCACTAGCTTATTTTGACTAAATAGAGTTTAATGAAGACAGGACAATACTTGTGAGCAAAATACAAAGGGTAAAATCTTATGGATTAATTTTCTTTAAAAGGCCAGCTTCTTTTGTGACAGGATTAGAACTTTTGTTCTCTCTCCCACATTTTGCACTCATGCATGAGTACCTTGTTATACTACAAGCAGTTCATTATTTTTTAATGCGTCATGATACTTTCCTTGCAGAACGCCAGCACTTTGAGTGTGTTAACTGACAGAAATACAAGGCTAGTAAATAAGGAGTAAGGAAAGGATTTTGTTTTAACACAGGGGTGGCAAGACAAACGGACTTGATCCAGTCATCAGCCTCCCGTGGTCTACTGGGGCCTTTCCAGTGATCCCAGCACTTCAGGCCTGGACCCTTTCTGCTGACCCCCAGCTCGAGGGCATCTCAGCAACAGGCCTCAGGAGCAAAACACTCCCCTGTAGAGAGAGCCTCCTCCTTGGAGACACTCTCTGGGGTGCCTGTCCTGCTCTCCTCCCAGGCGGTGATCTCTGAGAGACTGATACCCGCTTGTGATCTACCCGTAGATCATGATCAATCTCTGGGCCACCGCTGTTTTAACCAAGCTCAGACACGACGTTCAGAGAGAGAAGGTTCTTCTGTGGAGGACCTGAAAATTAAGTTAGTGCATGTTAAACCAGATGACTGCACAGGAAATTCTATCTTGAGGTGCTGTCGAGAAACAGTGTGGTTTGTGGTGGCTGTATAGCGCATGCTGTCTAGGAGCAGATAAGGTACAGTCAAAGGAGAAGACTGTGTGTTAAAGAACACTTCAAGCAAAGCTTCATTTTGATACGAATGAAACACAAAGTGAGACTTAACAAATACAGGAGGCTGTTCTGTCTCCTGTCGCTGTTCTACAAAAGAAAACACGCCCTCTCCCTGTCTCCCCCTCCTTGTCTTTTAGATTGTGAGCCACAGGCAGGGACCGCATCTATTTCTGTGTTCTGTTCAGCAGCAGGCCACATGACTGGCGCTATATCAATGTTTATAATAATAATTATTATTATTATTCCCTGCGTTCTTTACTGAAATGGAATTCACTTTAAGAGCAGTGGGGGGAAAAAGCACAAGTGAACATGGTTTTTCAGTGAAAATGAAGTTCTGTTCTTCCTTCCATTTTCGCAGAAATAGATAAGGCACCTTAAATCTTAATCCTCTTTATGATTTATTTTCCTTTTCCTTTGAGTTAACGGCTCCTAAAGCCATGTACAGGTGGCAATCCAGAGCCTTCGTAGACCATGTTGGCTGGCAGCTCCTCCCTATCGCCTCTCCCTCCCTGCCTCACTCACCTGTTGAAATTTATACATTTTAAAAACAATTTTGTAGATCACAGTGCTTTTATTTTACATTTTTAGAAAGATTCCTTCATACTATTTATTATTATTATTATTATTATTTATTTATTAACCAAATTTACATATACAAAAAATTGGGGGGGGGGCTCCCCTGAACTCTGGGCCTTTGTACAGTTGTCCCATCTTTTCTCTTATCAACACTCTTGGAACATCTGTCTAAGAAAGAGAACGGCTGAGCATGAGTAAGAGCCGTTGAGCAATGGGATAGGTTGCCTAGGGAGGCTGCGGTGTTACCTTCATTGGATGCCTTCAAAAACTCTCCAACGCTCTGCGGTTAGGGCCCCTTGCCTTGAGGCAGAGGGTTGGCCTTGGTGGCCTTCGTGGCTGTCCCAACCCGGCGATTCTGTGATTCAGCAGTTCCTGTCAGCAACGCAGAGAGAGGCTTGTTCCAAAGCTTTATTAGAACGTAGCGAAGTCCTGTGGTGTGACTCTGGGCTCTTACTCTGGCCCTTTTCTAATGAGCGCAGGTACGTGGGGGGGATGGGGGGGCAGTGCAGTGGCTGGGTGGGGGTACGTTCCCACAGCCCCCCACTCACCTCCACCCACGGAGCATCTACCATTGCTGCCTATTGCTCCGTGTGGGGGTGACGGGTGGAGGTGGGGGGAGCGTGGGAGTGTGCACACGCACACACACCCCGGCCGCGACATTCCCACGGACACCCCCATCCCCCCC